>OY744534.1:82561849-82836849 GCA_963556195.1 Sepiola atlantica | reverse complement strand
AGCAGTTCATCAACCGTAACATCTGATCGTAGGATGTCATCTAAATCAGATGTTTTGTGCACCGTAACGGCTGGATTCTTGTAATTGTTAATTACCATGGACACCTGACTTAGGACGGTTTTAATGGAGGAAGTTTGTTGAGAAGCGCGACGTATACTATCCAGTACTTTCTCTGATACGTCGTGCTTATTCGTAGACGCCTTCTGTAAAGTGCGAGTTGTACATGAAGCCGCATTTTCGGAGATCGTCTTGAGGCTGGAATTGTTCCAACAAGTTTTTACTTCCTTGCTCTGAATTTCAGCTAGAGCTTTGAAGATACATTCAAGCCCCCTGCAAACGCCGAGAACTTCACTCGTATTACGCGACATGTTGTGATAACGGAAAGATGTGTTTTCACTGGAACTCAAAGATCAACATCACTGAAAATAGAAAAAAATAATATATATATATATATATATATATATATATATATGGGAAATGAAAAACCAAAAGATGTTTTTTTATGTATTAATCAACGTTTCGTCTTTATTTGTAAGACTTCCTCAGGATGATAATTTTAAGAAAAATGTCATGCAAGTACATGAAAATATTGGGTTGACATGATGGGTTAATGAGAAGAAGTATTTTCTTAAAATTATCATCCTGAGGAAGTCTTACAAATAAAGACGAAACGTTTATTAATACATAAAAAACATCTTTTGGTTTTTCCTTTTTCATTACGTAGGATTACCTTTCTTTCTCATATATATATATATATATATATATATATATATATATATATGAGGTAAGATGCACGATAAGTCATTAAAATGAAATGCTGTGGCAGACAAAATGCGTGAAAAAAGACAAATGGAAAACAGGTTAAAATGCAGGAGAAAAACAAAAACAAGAGATTTGACCGGTTTCCTTCTCTTGTTTTTGTTTTTCTCCTGCATTTTAACCTGTTTTCCATTTGTCTTTTTTCACACACACACACACACACATATATATATATATATATATATATATATATATATATATATATATATATATATATATATATATATATATATATATATATATAATGTAATAGAAATTGGTAGTTTGCTGTAAGCATTGCTGGGAGTAATAATAAAAGTTTTTAAAAAGGTTGAAGGCAATGCGAAGATCTGCATTGCTGGAAGCTGTGAAGAACAAAAACAAAACAAAACCGAAATAAGTCGGATATAGATCGAAAGGTTTGTTTATTTTTCTAGACAGCAAGGGTGTTAGTTTGTAATATCCGGATTATCAAGAATCAATTTGATATATTTCGAGAAATTGTTTTTTCTTTCTTTCTTTTTCCTCTCCTTGTCAAAAATAAATAAAAGAAAAATCCCGGATTCCGAGAAAATGCCAGGAGCGCTGGGGGGTTAAACCGGATATATATATATATTTGGGAGTAATATGTTAAGAAGGCTGAGGGCCCGGCACTCTGCATTGCCTTCAGCCTGCTTATCATATTACTACTATTCCCAGCAATGCTTCAAGCAAACTATCATTCTCTCTTTCTCTATATATATATTTATTCAAAGAAGCTTATAGTCATTTTCCATCACATGAGCCATCAAACCTAATACACTGTCACACCTCCCATGCTTAACCTATGACCCAACCTATGACTACTAGTTTAGAAACCTTCTACTGAATTTTAAATATTTAAACTTTCATCAAAGAAACAACGATTACATATAAAACAAAGTAATTCAATTGTAATAATGGCAGTCGCAGCAATAGTGATAAAAACTATGAAACAATAAATAATATAAATAACAATAATAGCAACATTATTAATACCGATGAGCATATATTATAAATTTTTTTTATCTTCCTCACACAAGGTAAGATGTGACACAAGGTCAGGGAAAGTGGGATTTGAAAAGCCAGCGCTCGAGAAGGTGAGCACTCTGGCCTACAAAATATGCCTGGGCAGCCCCGTCGGCATTCCCCGGTAGGAGCGCCTCAGGCAGTAAGCAATAAACTTACTCCTCCCCAAAGAGGGGAGGCAAAGCCTGGGAGGGTGGACCTCCTAGAACTGCACAGGACAAACCCATAGACCGGCGTAAATCAAGCCCCGAAGGCCAAGACAATACCGGTCTATGGGGTGCAGTATCCATCGGAACAGATACTACACTTTGATCCCAGCCAAATTATAAATAATCACACTTAAAAACAGAAATCGTTATAAAATGGGGAAAAAGTATTTTACACAATAAAAAAATGAGATACTACATCAAACCCTAGCATATTAAGTGAAATATTTACTTTCGGGCAACAGAAAAATACAGCATACGTTTGCTTCATGTAGACATGAAACATTGAGCAATATTAGATTGGTGGTCGAGTCACAAGTCTTAAACTCTTCTGTGGTCTTGGTTTCGAGTCCTGTCATAGTCAGCCACGCTTACAACTCCCAGTAACAGCGAAACACATATCCGTGAATAACTAACGAATGAAATTCGCCTAATTGTTTAGAACGCTCGGAATTAAGTAAAAAGTTGACTCGTGTTCCGGGGTTCGAATCGTGCGACCGGTTTGAACGGAATATTCCTCAAGAATTAAATTATGCGCATGTTGATAATAATAAAATATTAATAATCAAATAATTAAATATTGACTCTCAAATAATTACATATTTATTATCAAATAATTAAATATTGACTATCAAATAATTAAATATTTATTATCAAATAATTATATATTGACGATCAAATAATAAAATTTTTAATTATCAAATAATAAAATTTTTAATTATCAAATAATTAAATATTGACTATCAAATAATTAAATATTGACTATCAAATAATTAAATATTAACTATCAAATAATTAAATATTTATCATCAAATAATTAAATATTGACTATCAAATAATTAAATATTTATTATCAAATAATTAAATATTGACTATCAAATAATTAAATATTGACTATCAAATAATTAAATATTGACTATCAAATAATAAAATATTTATTATCAAATAATAAAATATTGACTATCAAATAATTAAATATTTATTATCAAATAATTAAATATTTATTATCAAATAATAAAATATTGACTATCAAATAATTAAATATTTATTATCAAATAATTAAATATTGACTATCAAATAATTAAATATTGACTATCAAATAATTACATATTGACTATCAAATAATTAAATATTGACTATCAAATAATTAAATATTGACTATCAAATAATTAAATATTTATTATCAAATAATTAAATATTTATTATCAAATAATTAAATATTGACTATCAAATAATTAAATATTTATTATGAAATAATTAAATATTGACTATCAAATAATTAAATATTTATTATCAAATAATTAAATATTTATTATCAAATAATTAAATATTGACTATCAAATAATTAAATATTTATTATCAAATAATTAAATATTGACTATCAAATAAGTATATATATATTATCAAATAATTAAATATTGACTATCAAATAATTAAATATATATTATCAAATAATTAAATATTGACTATCAAATAATTAAATATTTATTATCAAATAATTAAATATATATTATCAAATAATTAAATATTGACTATCAAATAATTAAATATTTATTATCAAATAATTAAATATTTATTATCAAATAATTAAATATTTATTATCAAATAATTAAATATTGACTATCAAATAATTAAATATTTATTATCAAATAATTAAATATTTTTTATCAAATAATTAAATATTGACTATCAAATAATTAAATATTTATTATCAAATAATTAAATATTTATTATCAAATAATTAAATATTTATTATCAAATAATTAAATATTGACTATCAAATAATCAAATATTTATTATCAAATAATTAAATATTGACTATCAAATAAGTATATATATATTATCAAATAATTAAATATTGACTATCAAATAATTAAATATTTATTATCAAATAATTAAATATTGACTATCAAATAAGTATATATATATGTAAATGTTTGCAAATTTCAAGCACAAAAAATTAATCTTGAAATATCCTCCAAATTACAACTGCTGAACTATCCAACTTTCCCGCTCACTTCTATAATCGTCTTTTTGAGCCATTGCCATTCTATAACTGCCAGGCAGGAGTTATCTTCATTCTACTGTCAAACATTAATCTTGTATATCACACACATTATATATATATATATATATATATATATATATATAAGTTAGTTGAGGTTAAACAAATTTGAACATGGTTTGATAAATTTAAAATCAATTAATATTAAGTGTACGATCGTTTCCAAAACTTGTTTTAGAAATGTTTTATTTTTCATTATTTTTGATAGTTCCAAAACGTCATTTCGTCAGCGCCTTTTATAACGTCACATACATAATTTAAAAGACATGTATGAAAATATATTTGTGTCAATTAAGCTACACAGATGCGTCTATATTTAACCTCCGTGGGGAATCGTCAGGCTAAATGCACAGAATTTTTTTTTATTGATTGTTTAAATATATCCGGGTAGTGTTTATTCTTGGAAACTCACTAATTAGATTCGTTATTATTTCCCTCGCACAGGTTTATGCGTTTATTAGCTAATGGCTGAGCTCCTCTCAAACAAAGATATATGACCTTCGTCACAAATCCATTCTTAAAGAAAAAAAAAAATGCAGTTTAAATACTAGGAATACTCAGAACCTGTCAACCTACCAATAGAAACTTCACAAAATAAAAAAAGGGGACACAACTATATCAGTAGCGAAACATAAGCAGGGGACCTAATTGTAAATTATGAAATAGAAAAGGGAGATAATCAACTGTTTACCATGTAACCGTTTCGAAGATTTAAAAACAGAACAATTATTAAATCAAAATACCGTCTCCTCATAATTAATTTAGTTATTATTTCACTAAGAGCAACACTACAGCTAACTACCATGCAAGATACTTGAAGCACCAACATGAAAAGGAAACAGCCGAATGAAATAAACGAGAACAGAAATGGTGAGACTTAGCTTGTGATCTGATAGTTGGCACATCAAGAAATAAAGATGAATAAAAAGCTTAAGTAAATATATACGTGAGCCAACTTATATTCAAAACAGCGCAAACCACGCTTGCATACATATCTGATTTCACTTTCTACGAGGACGTTAACCACATCAGACGTTGAATATTCTTTCGGTACCATGAGGAGAGTTTCTTGCGACTTTTAACACCAGCAAGATGAAGAGAAAAAGAAATTAAGAAATCTTTGAAAAGGCTGTTACACAGCGAAAGTCTCAGCCATATATTTATGAAAAAATGATTTTATTCATTTAATAAATATAAAAAAAATAACGTTTCTTGTTTTTTCTAAATTCTATTATACAGTTAAAAAACGTTTTCTGTGAGACCCATCTTATATATATATATATATATATATATATATATATATATATATATATATATAACTTCTTTGTAATATAGCAGGAAAAATCCCAGCAGAGTGCTCAATTAATTGAGAATTAAAGTTAAAAATTAAGAGCGTAGTATTTATTTATTTTGGTACAGAAAAATTAGTACAACATTAGTACCGTCAGTTTCAAGCACATAAGGACTTAGCCATCCGGCTCTCTTCAGCTTCTGTTGTCATCTGACGGTACAAATGTTGTACTAATTTTTCTGTACCAAAATAAATAAATACTACGCTCTTAATTTTTAACTTTAATTCTCAATTAATTGAGCACTCTGCTGGGATTTTTCCTGCTATATTACAAAGAAGTTATATATATATATATATATATATATATATATATATATATATATATATATGCAAATATGATTGATAATTCCAATCTAATATCAATAAACACGTGTCATAAATCGTCCTTAAAATCATTAAATTTTATTTATTGCGTTCATAACTTTCAATCCTTTCTTAATATTAATCATCATTCAACTCTCAATCTTTTTTACATCTTCTAAACTTTTGTCCACCTTAAACAAGACATATTGCCACCGAAGCATAAAGGGGGTTACTGTGATATAGGGGCCAGATTTATAGGGGGGCAACATGGGTGGAGAGTTGGTGAGAAACAGGGAGCAGGGAGGGAATTCCAAAGGCAAGCGGCCTGAGGAAATGAAGCTATTAGAGTAGGAAATCTTCCAGCATCTAGAGACCTCTATAGTGAAGGGGTGGGATTTTGCTGCTGGTCGGGCGAGTCAGAGGTATTTACGTTGAGGGGGGGGGGGGTTAGATAAGTGCAGTGAGTGGAAGTACTCGTAAAACAAGCACAGGGATGCAACTCTGCGATGATGCGACAGGGGCTGAGGCTTGGCAGACAGCGTGGTATCTATTAGGTTAGAAATTCTTTTTTTGCACCCTGTCGAAAAAAGGGAGAGGATAGTGGTTGGTGCACGAGCCCATATGTGACAACAATACTCCCTTTATTTTTGAGTAGCTTTCAACCTTGATAAGCGGTTACTTGTTAATATTTAAAAAAAGGAGATTTTATTAATTAACTATTATTTGAAAAAGGACATTTTATAAATTAACTATTATTTGAAAAAGGACATTTTATTAATTAACTATTATTTGAAAAAGGACATTTTATAAATTAACTATTATTTGAAAAAGGACATTTTATTAATTAACTATTATTTGAAAAAAGACATTTTATAAATTAACTATTATTTGAAAAAAGACATTTTATAAATTAACTATTATTTGAAAAAGGACATTTTATTAATTAACTGTTATTTGAAAAAAACATTTTATTAATTAACTATTATTTGAAAAAGGACATTTTATAAATTAACTATTATTTGAAAAAAGACATTTTATTAATTAACTATTATTTGAAAAAAGACATTTTATAAATTAAGTATTATTTGAAAAAAGACATTTTATAAATTAACTATTATTTGAAAAAGGACATTTTATTAATTAACTATTATTTGAAAAAGGACATTTTATAAATTAACTATTATTTGAAAAAGGACATTTTATTAATTAACTATTATTTGAAAAAGGACATTTTATAAATTAACTATTATTTGAAAAAGGACATTTTATTAATTAACTATTATTTGAAAAAAGACATTTTATAAATTAACTATTATTTGAAAAAGGACATTTTATAAATTAAGTATTATTTGAAAAAAGACATTTTATTAATTAACTATTATTTGAAAAAGGACATTTTATTAATTAACTATTATTTGAAAAAGGACATTTTATAAATTAACTATTATTTGAAAAAAGACATTTTATAAATTAACTATTATTTGAAAAAAGACATTTTATAAATTAACTATTATTTGAAAAAAGACATTTTATAAATTAACTATTATTTGAAAAAGGACATTTTATAAATTAACTATTATTTGAAAAATGACATTTTATTAATTAACTGTTATTTGAAAAAGGACATTTTATTAATTAACTATTATGTGAAAAAAGACATTTTATAAATTAACTATTATTTGAAAAAGGACATTTTATAAATTAACTATTATTTGAAAAAGGACATTTTATTAATTAACTGTTATTTGAAAAAAACATTTTATTAACTATTATTTGAAAAAGGACATTTTATAAATTAACTATTATTTGAAAAAAGACATTTTATTAATTAACTATTATTTGAAAAATGACATTTTATAAATTAACTATTATTTGAAAAAGGACATTTTATAAATTAACTATTATTTGAAAAAAGACATTTTATAAATTAAGTATTATTTGAAAAAGGACATTTTATTAATTAAGTATTATTTGAAAAAAGGACATTTTATTAATTAACTATTATTTGAAAAAAGACATTTTATAAATTAACTATTATTTGAAAAAGGACATTTTATTAATTAACTATTATTTGAAAAAGGACATTTTATTAATTAACTATTATTTGAAAAAAGACATTTTATAAATTAAGTATTATTTGAAAAAAGACATTTTATAAATTAACTATTATTTGAAAAAGGACATTTTATTAATTAACTATTATTTGAAAAAGGACATTTTATTAATTAACTATTATTTGAAAAAGGACATTTTATTAATTAACTATTATTTGAAAAAGGACATTTTATTAATTAACTATTATTTGAAAAAGGACATTTTATTAATTAACTATTATTTGAAAAAGGACATTTTATTAATTAACTATTATTTGAAAAAGGACATTTTATTAATTAACTATTATTTGAAAAAGGACATTTTATTAATTAACTATTATTTGAAAAAGGACATTTTATTAATTAACTATTATTTGAAAAAGGACATTTTATTAATTAACTATTATTTGAAAAAAGACATTTTATTAATTAACTATTATTTGAAAAAGGACATTTTATAAATTAACTATTATTTGAAAAAGGACATTTTATTAATTAACTATTATTTGAAAAAGGACATTTTATTAATTAACTATTATTTGAAAAAGGACATTTTATTAATTAACTATTATTTGAAAAAGGACATTTTATTAATTAACTATTATTTGAAAAAAGGACATTTTATTAATTAACTATTATTTGAAAAAAGACATTTTATTAATAAACTATTATTTGAAAAAGGACATTTTATTAATTAACTATTATTTGAAAAAGGACATTTTATAAATTAACTATTATTTGAAAAAGGACATTTTATTAATTAACTATTATTTGAAAAAGGACATTTTATTAATTAACTATTATTTGAAAAAGGACATTTTATTAATTAACTATTATTTGAAAAAGGACATTTTATTAATTAACTATTATTTGAAAAAGGACATTTTATTAATTAACTATTATTTGAAAAAGGACATTTTATAAATTAACTATTATTTGAAAAAGGACATTTTATTAATTAACTATTATTTGAAAAAGGACATTTTATTAATTAACTGTTATTTGAAAAAGGACATTTTATTAATTAACTATTATTTGAAAAAGGACATTTTATTAATTAACTATTATTTGAAAAAGGACATTTTATTAATTAACTATTATTTGAAAAAGGACATTTTATTAATTAACTATTATTTGAAAAAGGACATTTTATTAATTAACTATTATTTGAAAAAGGACATTTTATTAATTAACTGTTATTTGAAAAAGGACATTTTATTAATTAACTATTATTTGAAAAAGGACATTTTATTAATTAACTATTATTTGAAAAAGGACATTTTATAAATTAACTATTATTTGAAAAAGGACATTTTATAAATTAAGTATTATTTGAAAAAAGACATTTTATAAATTAACTATTATTTGAAAAAGGACATTTTATTAATTAACTATTATTTGAAAAAGGACATTTTATTAATTAACTATTATTTGAAAAAAGACATTTTATAAATTAAGTATTATTTGAAAAAAGACATTTTATAAATTAACTATTATTTGAAAAAGGACATTTTATTAATTAACTATTATTTGAAAAAAGACATTTTATAAATTAAGTATTATTTGAAAAAAGACATTTTATAAATTAACTATTATTTGAAAAAGGACATTTTATTAATTAACTATTATTTGAAAAAGGACATTTTATAAATTAAGTATTATTTGAAAAAAGACATTTTATAAATTAACTATTATTTGAAAAAGGACATTTTATTAATTAACTATTATTTGAAAAAAGACTTTTTATTAATTAACTATTATTTGAAAAAAGACATTTTATAAATTAACTATTATTTGAAAAAGGACATTTTATAAATTAACTATTATTTGAAAAAGGACATTTTATTAATTAACTGTTATTTGAAAAAAACATTTTATTAATTAACTATTATTTGAAAAAGGACATTTTATAAATTAACTATTATTTGAAAAAAGACATTTTATTAATTAACTATTATTTGAAAAAGGACATTTTATTAATTAACTATTATTTGAAAAAAGACATTTTATAAATTAACTATTATTTGAAAAAAGACATTTTATAAATTAACTATTATTTGAAAAAAGACATTTTATAAATTAACTATTATTTGAAAAAAGACATTTTATAAATTAACTATTATTTGAAAAAGGACATTTTATTAATTAACTATTATTTGAAAAATGACATTTTATTAATTAACTGTTATTTGAAAAAGGACATTTTATTAATTAACTATTATTTGAAAAAAGACATTTTATAAATTAACTATTATTTGAAAAAAGACATTTTATAAATTAACTATTATTTGAAAAAGGACATTTTATTAATTAACTGTTATTTGAAAAAAACATTTTATTAATTAACTATTATTTGAAAAAGGACATTTTATAAATTAACTATTATTTGAAAAAAGACATTTTATTAATTAACTATTATTTGAAAAATGACATTTTATAAATTAACTATTATTTGAAAAAGGACATTTTATAAATTAACTATTATTTGAAAAAAGACATTTTATAAATTAAGTATTATTTTAAAAAGGACATTTTATTAATTAACTATTATTTGAAAAAAGGACATTTTATTAATTAACTATTATTTGAAAAAAGACATTTTATAAATTAAGTATTATTTGAAAAAAGACATTTTATAAATTAACTATTATTTGAAAAAGGACATTTTATTAATTAACTATTATTTGAAAAAAGGACATTTTATTAATTAACTATTATTTGAAAAAAGACATTTTATTAATTAACTATTATTTGAAAAAGGACATTTTATAAATTAAGTATTATTTGAAAAAAGACATTTTATAAATTAACTATTATTTGAAAAAGGACATTTTATTAATTAACTATTATTTGAAAAAGGACATTTTATTAATTAACTATTATTTGAAAAAAGACATTTTATAAATTAAGTATTATTTGAAAAAAGACATTTTATAAATTAACTATTATTTGAAAAAGGACATTTTATTAATTAACTATTATTTGAAAAAGGACATTTTATTAATTAACTATTATTTGAAAAAAGGACATTTTATTAATTAACTATTATTTGAAAAAAGACATTTTATTAATTAACTATTATTTGAAAAAGGACATTTTATAAATTAAGTATTATTTGAAAAAAGACATTTTATAAATTAACTATTATTTGAAAAAGGACATTTTATTAATTAACTATTATTTGAAAAAGGACATTTTATTAATTAACTATTATTTGAAAAAAGACATTTTATAAATTAACTATTATTTGAAAAAGGACATTTTATAAATTAACTATTATTTGAAAAAGGACATTTTATTAATTAACTATTATTTGAAAAAGGACATTTTATTAATTAACTATTATTTGAAAAAGGACATTTTATTAATTAACTATTATTTGAAAAAGGACATTTTATTAATTAACTATTATTTGAAAAAGGACATTTTATTAATTAACTATTATTTGAAAAAGGACATTTTATTAATTAACTATTATTTGAAAAAGGACATTTTATTAATTAACTATTATTTGAAAAAGGACATTTTATTAATTAACTATTATTTGAAAAAGGACATTTTATTAATTAACTATTATTTGAAAAAGGACATTTTATAAATTAACTATTATTTGAAAAAGGACATTTTATTAATTAACTATTATTTGAAAAAGGACATTTTATTAATTAACTATTATTTGAAAAAGGACATTTTATTAATTAACTATTATTTGAAAAAGGACATTTTATTAATTAACTATTATTTGAAAAAGGACATTTTATTAATTAACTATTATTTGAAAAAAGACATTTTATAAATTAACTATTATTTGAAAAAGGACATTTTATTAATTAACTATTATTTGAAAAAGGACATTTTATTAATTAACTGTTATTTGAAAAAGGACATTTTATTAATTAACTATTATTTGAAAAAGGACATTTTATTAATTAACTATTATTTGAAAAAGGACATTTTATTAATTAACTATTATTTGAAAAAGGACATTTTATTAATTAACTATTATTTGAAAAAGGACATTTTATTAATTAACTATTATTTGAAAAAGGACATTTTATTAATTAACTGTTATTTGAAAAAGGACATTTTATTAATTAACTATTATTTGAAAAAGGACATTTTATTAATTAACTATTATTTGAAAAAGGACATTTTATTAATTAACTATTATTTGAAAAAGGACATTTTATTAATTAACTATTATTTGAAAAAAGACATTTTATAAATTAACTATTATTTGAAAAAGGACATTTTATTAATTAACTATTATTTGAAAAAGGACATTTTATTAATTAACTATTATTTGAAAAAGGACATTTTATTAATTAACTATTATTTGAAAAAGGACATTTTATAAATTAACTATTATTTGAAAAAGGACATTTTATAAATTAACTATTATTTGAAAAAAGGACATTTTATTAATTAACTATTATTTGAAAAAAGACATTTTATTAATTAACTGTTATTTGAAAAAAGACATTTTATTAATTAACTATTATTTGAAAAAGGACATTTTATTAATTAACTATTATTTGAAAAAGGACATTTTATTAATTAACTATTATTTGAAAAAAGACATTTTATTAATTAACTATTATTTGAAAAAGGGCATTTTATTAATTAACTATTATTTGAAAAAGGGGGTTTGTTCACACATCCTTAGGAAAACCTTTTTTGAATTGTATTATAGAATTTTGAAAAAAAAAAACAAGAAACATTTTTTTAAAAATATTTATTAAATGAATAAAATCATTTTAATCATAAATATATGTCTTAGACTTTGGCTGCCGCAAAGAAGGTGGGCTTCCTCTACTGTGCTAGTAAACTCTGCACACCTGACATTATCCTGTATCTCTACAAACCCACCATCCGCCCATGCATGGAGTATTGTTGCCACATCTGGGCTGGTGCATCATCTACTAGTCTCTCCCTCTTAGACAAGGTCCAAAAAAGAGTCGCCAACCTAATAGGTCCCTCACTGTCAACCAAGCTCCAGCCCCTGTCCCAATGTAGCATCCTTGTGCTTGTTTTACTAATACTTCAATGGATTATGCTCCGATGAACTGGCTACTTTGGTGCCCCCCTTGACGTAAATTCACTAGACCAACTCGACAATTAGCTAAATCCCATCCATTCACTGTGGAGATCCCCAGGCGCCGGAGAGCCTTCTACTTCAATAACTTTTCTCGTGCTGCTGACCTCTGGAACTCCCTCCCTGCCCCCTGTTTCCCCGACATGCAGAGGTTTAAAACTAATGTAAACAGACATCTCAGTGCACAGCTCCCAACTTAGAATGACACCCTAAACCTACTCCCTAATTCTCAGTAGCCCCTTACGTCTACAGTGGCACCCTGCCTGGTTTGGGGTGAAAAAATATCAATAAAAAAAACAAAAAAAAAACAGCCTTGTTAAAGAGTTATTTCCTTTTTATTATTTGTCGTTGTTGAATAAATTTTAATATTTCGTAATTCTAAAATAAAAAAATAAAAAAATAAAAAAACAGCCTTGTTAAAGAGTTATTTCCTTTTTATTATTTGTCGTTGTTGAATAAATTTTAATATTTCGTAATTCTAAAATAAAAAAATTAAAAAATAAAAAAACAGCCTTGTTAAAGAGTTATTTCCTTTTTATTATTTGTCGTTGTTGAATAAATTTTAATATTTCGTAATTCTAAAATAAAAAAATAAAAAAATAAAAAAACAGCCTTGTTAAAGAGTTATTTCCTTTTTATTATTTGTCGTTGTTGAATAAATTTTAATATTTCGTAATTCTAAAATAAAAAAATAAAAAAACAGCCTTGTTAAAGAGTTATTTCCTTTTTATTATTTGTCGTTGTTGAATAAATTTTAATATTTCGTAATTCTAAAATAAAAATAAAAATTTAAAAATATAAAATTTACTTTTGGAAGATTTCATTTTTGGTATACCTGTTTATAAAGCGATGATAGTGCAATGGGCCAGCCTCCGATGTTTGTCATCTTCCCTCGTTGATCATTAACTTCAGCATCTTTCTTTTTTTTTTTTTTTGATTTACACAGAGTTGCAGATACAGGTGAAAGATCTGAAATAAAAGTTTTAAAATTAATTCAAACTAGCAGGGCTACCCGACGTTGCCTGGGAAAGTAATAAGTAATTCATTTTTATCAATGTTTTTTTTTTATTTTTACGTTAAATGTATATACAAACCTGATTCCCACTCTAAATTCTAAATGTTTTTTTCTTCTTTCCGTCTAATCGCCTAAACTATTGTAACTTTTTAGAGCAGCTAACTAATTTTATTTTACTACTAACCTTAAGTCCGACTGGCAAGGTCGTAAAACCGTGATTGTCTAAAAAGGTAGACCCCCCCCCAAAAAAAAAACGCACTGAATTATCTCCAATGGCAAAATAATGTTTTAATTGGTTAATTACCCTAAATCGCTAGAATAAGGTCATTTTACTTAAATTTATATGCGAAACCGATATCACCCAACTCTAAAATAATTCTTTTTTTTTTTTCCAGCTAAGTTTTTTAGGGTGCTCATACGTAATCGCCTAAAAAAATAGAATGTCATTTTTTTATGGAAGGAGGGGTGGTGGTGAAATATTGTAGTTAAAAATAAAATAACAGGAAAACTGGGTATCTTTTAGAATGATCAGTACAGTCGCGGACGGGGTCCAAAAAACGAACGAGAACGGGGTTATAAAAATAAATATGCAACAAGTGAGTTTAACCTACGTCGAGAAGAGATATTTTCCTACTTACCTATGATATTTGTATTTTTACGTACTATAAATGGGTTTTTATTAGATGTAAAAAAAAATTTCTTGTTCATTTTTTACTCGTACTTTTTTCTAGACAAAATGGCGTCTTCTGCTCACTTCCTTACGAGCAAGCGCCATTTTTTTTTTTTGCAATGTCCGTGTGACAAAACTATTGATTTCTAATAAATAGCAGTTGGAACGGTTTTAAAATACAAACAAATATCACAGGTCAGTTTTAAATTAACTTTTATCGACGACAGTTACTTTTATTTGTTGTATATTTGTTTTTTTGAGCGTTTTCAGCGTACTGATCATTCTAAAAGATACCCGGAAAACTTTAGGAAATACTTTCTTGTGATGGAAAAATAATCGAGTATTTTTAAAAAATTATTATTTAAGAAATGAAACTTTTATTTGTACGCAGTAATCGTCTCCATTATCAGCCATTCTCATGAAATTCAAGAGATGATTAAAACTGTTTTTATAATAACAGAATTTTAGGGTTAGTCTTAGGGTTAGGTTTTGAATTTTAGGGTTAGTCTTAGGGTTAGGTTTTGAATTTTAGGGTTAGTCTTAGGGTTAGGTTTTGAATTTTAGGGTTAGTCTTAGGGTTAGGTTTTGAATTTTAGGGTTAGTCTTAGGGTTAGGTTTTGAATTTTAGGGTTAGTCTTAGGGTTAGGTTTTGAATTTTAGGGTTAGTCTTAGGGTTAATTTTTGAATTTTAGGGTTAGGTTTTGAATTTTAGGGTTAGTCTTAGGGTTAGGTTTTGAATTTTAGGGTTAGTGTTAGGGTTAGGTTTTGAATTTTAGGGTTAGTCTTAGGGTTAGGTTTTGAATTTTAGGGTTAGTCTTAGGGTTAGGTTTTGAATTTTAGGGTTAGTCTTAGGGTTAGGTTTTGAATTTTAGGGTTAATCTTAGGGTTAGGTTTTGAATTTTAGGGTTAGTCTTAGGGTTAGGTTTTGAATTTTAGGGTTAGGTTTTGAATTTTAGGGTTAGTGTTAGGGTTAGGTTTTGAATTTTAGGGTTAATCTTAGGGTTAGGTTTTGAATTTTAGGGTTAGTGTTAGGGTTAGGTTTTGAATTTTAGGGTTAATCTTAGGGTTAGGTTTTGAATTTTAGGGTTAGTGTTAGGGTTAGGTTTTGAATTTTAGGGTTAATCTTAGGGTTAGGTTTTGAATTTTAGGGTTAGGTTTTGAATTTTAGGGTTAGTCTTAGGGGTAGGTTTTGAATTTTAGGGTTAGTGTTAGGGTTAGGTTTTGAATTTTAGGGTTAATCTTAGGGTTAGGTTTTGAATTTTAGGGTTAGTCTTAGGGTTAGGTTTTGAATTTTAGGGTTAGTCTTAGGGTTAGGTTTTGAATTTTAGGGTTAATCTTAGGGTTAGGTTTTGAATTTTAGGGTTAGTCTTAGGGTTAGGTTTTGAATTTTAGGGTTAGTCTTAGGGTTAGGTTTTGAATTTTAGGGTTAATCTTAGGGGTAGGTTTTGAATTTTAGGGTTAGTCTTAGGGTTAGGTTTTGAATTTTAGGGTTAGTCTTAGGGTTAGGTTTTGAATTTTAGGGTTAGTCTTAGGGTTAGGTTTTGAATTTTAGGGTTAATCTTAGGGGTAGGTTTTGAATTTTAGGGTTAGTCTTAGGGTTAGGTTTTGAATTTTAGGGTTAGTCTTAGGGTTAGGTTTTGAATTTTAGGGTTAGTCTTAGGGTTAGGTTTTGAATTTTAGGGTTAGTCTTAGGGTTAGGTTTTGAATTTATGGGTTAGTCTTAGGGTTAGGTTTTGAATTTTAGGGTTAGTCTTAGGGTTAGGTTTTGAATTTTAGGGTTAGTCTTAGGGTTAGGTTTTGAATTTTAGGGTTAGTCTTAGGGTTAGGTTTTGAATTTTAGGGATTTTTATTTAAAGAAGATTCGTTAGAGTTTTTTTTTAAAATTATTATTTTTTTTATTATATAACAATATTAGGGTTAGAGGGTTAATAATGAGTTCGAAGGTGTAAACAGTTTTTTCAAAAATCCGAATAAAATGAGTGTATAGGCGATATATATACACTGCTCCCACGCAAAGAGTTTATCTTCACATTCTACAATTCATCGGACTTCTTTTCAACGGAAATTTACCACCCGGACAATTTGCATATCTTTTTCACGGAACTTTTCTTTTCATTCACTGCGTTTTTTTAACAAAAATTCTTTTAATAATAATTTTCATATTTTTCAAATATTTGAACTTTGTTTTTTTCGAAAGCCAACTTATCTATCTGTATTTCTCCTCTGATGATAAGTTTTCGATCTTTGAAAAGCCTTGGCTTAAGGAAAGAATAATAAACACTAGTTTATTACTGAATACACCTTGCATTGAACAATTGAAATTTGAAATAAATTTGGACAATCGTCGCATATTTATCACTCTTTTTTCTTCTATCTATCTCTCTCTCTCATATATATATATATATAGATATATATATATATATATATATAAAGATTCTAGCATTAAGAACGTTTTGGAGTTAAAGTCAATTTAGTATTACGTAGTAATAGGGGGGGAAAAAAACGTTTTAATACTTTTTTCGCCTTGAGCAATACAAAAGAAAAACATGGCGTCATGAGGTAAATAATGGAGATTTTAACAAAATGCTTCCTCATTTAACAATATTAAACATTTAAAAAAAAAAAAACAACAGCATAAAACCAAAAATTTGTGTATAGGCGATAAAAATCACCTATACACACTTAAAAAAAAAACAACAAATCCCATTCTGGTTACACCTTCGAACTCATCATTTTCCGATTATGGTTAGTTTATGCCATAACTTTAGGGTTAGTTTAGGATATAAAAAAAAAGAATTTAGTCATTTTCGGAATGACAACAACATACAATAACGAAATAAGATTTTTTAAAAAACATAGGAATTTCTTGAACTAAATTAAACATTAAATAAATAAAACTTTAAAGGATTTTTTGACTCGTCTTACGTAATGTCACTGATTGCCTCCTCTTACATAACTCTTCTAACAAAGAATACAATTGGCGTCAATCCAGCATAAAATATCTCCTATTATCAATAAGTTGCATTTTTAAAAATTATTTTCTCTAAATTTTAGTGTACGCTAATATTTTTCCATCACAAGTAAGTATTTCCTAATGTTTTCCTGTTATTATTATTTATTTTTTAACGGACATATTTCACTACCGGATGAAGCTATGGAGTTGCACCGATGATTTAAATACAATCTTATGTAAATAAATCAGCGTGTGCTTTTTTGTTTACTGTTTTCCGTTTTCCTTTTCAGGAACCCGGGTTTCATTTGATGTGGAAACTGATCTGTATAAAGCCTCTAAGAAAAATTACATTCCAGTCAGCAAACTTAATTAGATGATACAATAAAACAAATTAGATGATACAATGAAAGCGAGAAAATGTCGTAAACACTTTTTTTTTTTTCATCATTTTTGTGAGGTCAACAAAGGTCAACGAACAGACAAAAATCTTAAGGGCACACACAACGAAAAACGAAAGTTATTGATACTCCTTTTTTTTTAGTCCTTGAAAATCATGAACAAGTTACATAATTATCAAATATGTTCGGGAACTATTTTTTTTTTCTTTTGCACAATATGATGAGACCTAGGCGGTAAGGGATAGGGGGCAAAAAAAAAAAATAAAGAGTCAAATTTACCAGAAATTGCGAAGTTCCCGGTGAAAACACGTGCACCTGATAACAGAAAGGTTCTCAACAAAAGAGGTTTCGTTCCGGAATGACGTCCTACTCACGATAACTCCTGTAATAATTAATTAGAGTTATCTCCCTTGCTTTTACTGCTGGAAATTTCATTTGTTAGCGATCGCCAACGAAAACTACGTACAAATTTGAATTTCACGATTGAAAAAAAAAAAAAAAAAAAAAAATTGTGTGAAATTTATAAAATAAAGTTATTTAGGGAATCTTTTACAATGATCAGCAGAGTCGCGAACGGGATCCAAAAAAAGAACGAGAAAGGGTTTAAAAAGAATTTGCAACAAGTAAAGTTGACTTATGTCGAGAATAGACATTTTTTTACTTACCTATGTAATTTGTTTGTATTTTTACGTAGTATAAATGGCTTTTTATTAGATGTTAAAAAAAAAATTCTTGTCTTTTTTTTAACATCGAATTTGGCAACACAGAAAATGGCCGCCCGGCCTCTATATTATTACGTAAATCGGCCATCTTGATTTGTGCGTTGTTCGTGTGCCGAATACTTAAATTTCAAATAAATAGCAATTGAAACGGGTTTAAAATCTTTTTAATAGTTGGAAAAGACACAGGTAAGTTTGAAAATAACTTTTATCGCCTACAGTTACTTTTATTTGTTGAATATTTGTTTTTTGAGCGTTTTTACTCTGCGGATTATTGTAAAAGATTCCCGTTATTTAAATAATGTCAGCTTTTATGTAAATACTAGCAAGTCGTTGCCAGTTTCACACTCGTGAGGTACACATTCATGGTAAACCCATTCATTCATTTCAATAAAAATGTTGACTTTGTGACTGGGTTCGAATCCTTCGACCGGCAGTAATTAACATCTCCTACACTGATGATTGCATAAACATGAAATACTAGTGTCTGTAGGTAATAATAATAATGGAGGGGGCTTGTACAGAGAAGCGTACATATGAAAAACGCTGAAAATCGCAGTTCCAATTAAATTAACCGGAAAACTCTTTGAAATACTTATGTATCAAGCAAAAATAGGTTTGTACACCAAAAATTAGCAAAAACTATCGAGTAGAATTGTAATAAAAAATAAAAATCCGTTATATCGTTTAATCAGGTTCGTCCATTGATTCGAGCGAAAAACACGAAATTCAAAGGGAGATAACTCAGTCTGTCATATTAACAAGTAATAAATCAATGGCATTCACCAAAATAAGATGAAACTGATTTTTATTTTTAATTAAAATTCTACTCGATAATTTTTCCTACTTTTTGGTGAGGATACTGATTTAAATCTGCTGCGTAAGTATATAATAATGTTTTTTTTTGTGGTATTGATAATTTAATACGGACGCTTCTCTGTACAAGCACCTAATGGAGAGTAGAAAGTGGACTTTGTGTTTACTTTCAGCAGCCTCGCAACTTTCGCTTCCCTTATTTTGTCCTTTAGTCCTCACATTCCATGAGCGATGTTTCTGACAAAGGGGGAAGGATTGCTGTTTTCTGGGTCAGAATCTATTCATCTAACACTTATCATTGGCTAGTTTTTGACCTTGAAGTAGTATTTTTTTTAGCTCTTGTGGACCTGCACGATGGCTGCTACATGCTGATGCTTTTTAATTATTATTATTTTCAACATCTGTTTTACATGCTGGCATGTGTTGGACGGCTTTTAGAAATCGACTTCCAAACTGAACTATCTCTGGCCAGATCTTTTTCATGCCTCTTTCTCTCAAGTCCATCCTTATCGCGTCCTCTCCTGTTTTTCTTGTCCTTCCCCTGCCAACTGACCCTGCTACCTCAACTGTTCTACATCTACTAATCCAAGTACTCTCACCCATTCTTTCAACGTGACCAAACCAACAAAGTCTCCTGTTCTGCGCACATCTTCCTATGCTGTCCAGATTTAATCTTCCTCTGAGGTCATCAGATCTAAGCCTGTCTTTAAGACTCACATTACACATCCATCGTATCATTCTCATATCATTTCTCTCCATGCAATTCGTGTCCTCAACCCTGACTGGCCAGATTTCACTTCCATACATCATCACACTGCGTACACATGCCTGATAGACTCTTCCCTTGGTCGACAGTGGTAACGCTCTGCTGGTTAGTAATAGCAGAAGTTCCCCGACCATATGTAGCAATTGCATAATTACGATCTATTTTCTTTTGTATTTGCCTGTTCTCACTTGCAGAGTGATCAATACGTGGTTTGGTAAGAACACACTTGCATGTTTCATTTGTGGAGTGATTGAGGCGTTCAAGCGAAACACTTTCGTGCTGGATGGAACTTTCGCCCAACCTTTTCACGCATTTTACGAACAATCAGACTTTGAGCATCATGTTAACAAGTCGCATATCCCCTTCTTCGCCGGGACTTGGGCGAGATAAACAGTCCCTTTGGAGATGTTAATGTGACAAGATGTTATTTCTCTCTGCTCGTCTCTATTTATTTACCTCCTCTCCAGGAGGTTAGGCACAAGGCCAGTTTTATCTTACTCCCACAAGGTAAGATGTGACCCAAGGTCGGACCGGGAAAGTGGGACTTGAAAAGCCAGCGCCCGAGAAGGTGAACACTCTGGCCATTAAAAATTGCCTGGGCAGCCCCGTCGGCATTCCCTGGTAGGGGCGGCTCAGGCAGTAAGCAATAAACTTACTCCTCCCCAAAGAGGGGAGGCAAAGCCTGGGAGGGTGGACCTCCTAGAACTGCACAGGACAAACCCACAGACTGGCGGAATCAAGCCCCGAAGGACAAGACGACACCGGTCTATAGGGTGTAGTATCCATCGGAACAGATACTACACTTTGATCTTCTCGTCTCTAGCAATGGCTTTGCTGGACGAGATGGAACTATGGACGCGATTCCATTTCTATAGCACATATACGTCGACGGACTCAACTTATATTGCATTCCTGTTTTCATAAATCTTTTGAGACCAGGTTTTTTTTGTTCATGAAGCTGTTAAATAAAATGGATTTAAATTGTGGAGAGGAAATTTGTCCTTTTAGCCCAAACCTGATGACCCCTTTTCTTTATACAAACAAAGCCAGTAGGATGGATACTGACACAGAGACCCCACTACAAAACTGGTGAGCTGACATCTTCCCCACCTCCTCTACACATACATCATCACACTGCATACACATGCCTGATAGACATTTCCTTTGGTCGACAGTGGTCACACTCTGCTAGTTAGTAATGGCAGAAGTTCCCTCAACTTACTCCATCCACTCCTAATTCTTGCAATCACACTAGCAGCTGCTCCAATGATATCACCAAGGTAACAAAACTTATGAAACAATCTCAATAGCTTCAACATCCAGATATACTTTCTCCACATCTGAGTTCTCATCCGTCTTCATTGCCTTACACTTCTTGCACACAAACAGTATAGAGTCGATGCTTAGGGCTCAACCGTACGACCAGTTGAGCAGCAAGATAAGTCAGACTGCCAAGCATATCAAAATGCCGGTTTATAATAAGGCTAGAATGTTCCATTATGCTCAGAAGGGCAAGTCCATTCTCTGTGTTCTGATTGACTGAGATTCATAAGTGGCCATTCTAGTGTATAAATGTTCATTCATTCGAATAAGTATTCTTCTATGAGATGGATGCCAGTTGAGGCCTTTATACCGGTAAGTGTTGGTTTGATTCTATAAACAGTAACTCCACTGCACTTCGTGTGTACCCAATGCTTACAAGTAGCACCAAAAATTGAGTTTCCACGAACTGAGCAGGGTAACTCATCTTTCTGGAGCCATTCCAATACTACAACCACTGATCATCACTTTGGTCTTGCTACAAGGCGATCCATAATACAGGCCTGGCAAACGTGCGACTGGGGTACACGGCTAGGGGCGGACACGTGAAGACCAAAATTACTACTAAATAATAATTACAGAGAAAAGTTTTAGGAATTTCTTAGTAACAGCTAATCAACTGAATTTTTTCTTTACACAAATTCATCGGCAACAATGTCCTTCGACTAACGATGTCAGCCCCACGAAACAGGCCATCTGATCTTATCAATCATTGAGAAAAATTTTGCTGCGATAAACTGTTTTCAATCGAATTGCACTTAACATGTGAGCATTTAACTCTCCTCTTCGTCTTTATTTAAACCGAATAAAATTATCTACACTCTTGTAGCAGTCACGTGTTTTCATGTACTATTTTCTCGTGATGGAAATAGTCAAAGTCTAGCGCTGAATAATTGGCTCATCGACTAATAGAATGGCTTGGTGTATGAATACAGTTTTATAAACTAGTTCTTTGAACTGCGATCACGCAAGTATTTTTCCCCGCTTTCAAACAGTTGAAGTTAAGACACACAAGAAAACGGACGTGCTAAGGTTGACCTGGTCCAACACACCAGCCTAGAATTGCAATCCGCAACGATGCGCTCCCATTTTTTGTAAAGATTACTATTGGACGTTTTTAATTCCTTTCCAGTTCTGCCAAAATAAGTTATTTTCTGCTAAACAACAATCTTGTTGTATATTCTTTCTTCTGTGAATCGGAGGGACATTTTATCTAGCTGTTTCCGACATGAAGTCAGACGGACCGTCGATCTCAACTAAAATTTAGGTTATAGATACCAAATCACCTCAACCTCATGTTTCTGACAAGCCAATTTTTATTCGTTGTTGTCGTACCATGTTAGCAACAATAAAATAACGTACTTTACTAGAATTTGTTTTTAAAATTATTGAGTTCGTCCCAGAAAATCTATAACAGGAAACATTCTTAACTAATCACCTAAAAAAATAAAAATTCAGTTGGGAGAATACTTCAGTTTTAATTGAAAAATAGAAGATTTGTATTATTTGGATTATTCGAACTACTGTTCTAATCTTCGATATTATTTTCACGTTTCGGCCGATGTAACCGGAGAAAATTTTTGCTACGATAAATTCAATAAAATTCCACTTAATATGCACTTAACTCTCCTCTCCATTTTTATTTAAACTGAATAAAATTATCTAAAATTTATCTTTGATCTTGAAGCAGTCACATATTTAGATGTGTTGTATACATCCCCTCTCTCACATCCCTCAAACGCTCACAATCAATTTAATATACGAGTTCATAACGTACCTTTTTATCGTGCCTCATGCAATCCTGTCGATTCTCCTCCCAATGACTAGGGACATCTGCAATTAATTATTTTACAACCACTAAAAATGAAGAAGCATCAATTTAAAAAAAAACCTTTTATTGATGGGTCGGGTGTACCCTTTCTTTTGTCAGCGACAGAGCGCATTCCTGGCTACAGATTTTGTTTTAATCATTGTCGGTGTCCAGACATTCTTGCAAGTTTGTCGCCCTCAAAATCTACCATCCGACTGTCGTTTCTCCTTCTCACTGTCACTCACTGACGTCACGTCTGCTTTCAGTACAACCAGGGTCGAGATGACATTTGAAGGCACTCGCTAACCCGATGACAAGTTAACTTGTTAACATCGGCCCGTGAATTAAAATCACGAGATGAATACTAGCAAACATACCCACTTACTATGTAACAGATGTACTATTTTCTCTTGATGTAAATAGACAAAGGTTAGCGCTGAGTAATTGTCCCATCGACCAATAAAATAGCTTGGTGTATGAATACCGTTTGCTGGACTAGTTTTTTTGAAGTGCGCTCATGCAAGTGTTTTATCTGTTTTCAAACAGTTGGAGTTCGGATGCGCAAGGAAACAGACATGCTAACGCTAGTCCCATCCAACCCACCAGCCTAGAATTAGAATTTACCAGTATGCGTAGCGCCCCACTTTTCGTAGAGATTACGATTAGATGTTTTTAATTTCTTTACAGTTCTACCAAAATAAAAGTTATTTGTTGTTAAACAATCTCGTTTTGTGAATCGGAGGGACATTTTATTTAGCATGTTTCAAACATGAAGTGAGAGGAACCGTCGATCTCAACTAAAACTTTCATTATAATGGTTATGGATACCCAATCATCTCAACCTCCGTTAACGTATCATTATAATATCAATCGATCAAATTCTGTATCCCTATCATGTCATACCCTGTAAAATCCTATATTTTATGACCAATCAATGAATCGCAAACAATGAAGCTTTATTTGGAGGGTCACCGTAAGTAGACAGTCATCACATAACCAAACAGTTGATACTATCTCGGCACAGGTTACTCTGCTATCTTGTTTTATAAAACCGTTTGTACCTGATTTTCACGGTTGATACTTTATTTTCAGAGTAACATTTATAGTTGAAATTTAGTCTGTTTACTGTGATAATTGTACACAGGTATCGCTTGCAACTGCATTTGATGGTGTGATCTTGACTCCATCTACTATTGTAAACATGCACAGTATTGCATGTTCAGTGGGGTGCATAGATGCATGCTACAAACGGCAGACCAGCAATGGGAAAAATATGTAGCTAAGAGATGAGTGTTCCCAAGAAATTAGCCTCTTAGAAAAAAATAACGGGTTCTTGAAAAAGATGCTTCATACTGAGTAAAAAGACCCCTTGAAAGATGTAGTTAAAAAAAGTGACCACCCTCAAAAAAATAATGGCTTCTTGAAAACAAGGGTTCATTCTGAGAAAGATGATGAACCAACTACTTACAGAGAAATGAACAGGTGTTTCTGTCCATGAAGATGACAATTTGTGGGATCAACACCATAACAAAATTAAAAAATTCAAACATCATAACAATGCGAGAAAAATTTCCAACACCATAACAACACTAAAAAATTTTCAACATCATAACAATGCGAAAAAAATTTCCAACACCATAACATTAAAAAAAATTTCAACACCATAACAACACTAAAAAATGTCCAACATCATAACACTAAAAAAATTTCCAACACCATAACAAAATAAAAAAATTCAAACATCATAACAATGCGAGAAAAATTTCCAACACCATAACACTAAAAAGATTTCCAACACAACACAATAACAACACTAAAAAAATTTCAACATTATAACAATGCAAAAAAAATTTTCAACACATAACAACACTAAAAAATGTCCAACATCATAACAACACTAAAACAATTTCCAACACCATAACAAAATAAAACATTCAAACATCATAACAAAATAAAAAAATTCAAACACCAAAACAACAAATTTTCAACACCATAACAACACTAAAAAAATTTCCAACACCATAACAACACTAAAAAAATTTCCAACACAACACCATAACAACACTAAACAAATTTCCAACACCATAATAACACTAAAAAAATTTCCAACACCATAACACTAACGAAATTTCCAACACCATAATAACACTAAAACATTTTTTCAACACCAACGCCGTCTCTCAGCAGTCAAAACTCAAACTTGCCGCTTGCTTTTAATCTGTTGTTTTAAAATCAGTCTCTGCACATGTAAATTTGTTGCTCACGCTCGCAAACACGTTCCAACTATAAAAATTATAAACACAAGTTCTTTTCTTTTCGGAAAACGGTCGTCGGATACATGAAACATCCGATACACGACACATCCGATACACGAAACATCCGATACATGACACATCCGATACATGACACATCCGATAAACGACACATCCGATACACGACACATCCGATACACGACACATCCGATACACGAAACATCCGATACACGACACATCCGATACACGACACATCCGATACACGACACATCCGATACACGAAACATCCGATACACGAAACATCCGATACACGACACATCCGATACACGAAACATCCGATACATGACACATCTGATACACGAAACATCCGATACATCCGATACACGACACATCCGATACACGAAACATCCGATACACGACACATCCGATACACGACACATCCGATACACGACACATCCGATACACGACACATCCGATACATGAAACATCCGATACACAAAATATCCGATACACAAAACATCTGATACGCTTTGAAACTGATTAGTTTTCGTCTTTATTTTACAAGTTTTGTGTTAATCAACATTTTAATTTCACGCATTCATTTCAGGTAAGAATTGCACACTTGTTTGAAAGAAATAAAATAAATAGAAATATTTTTGAATCAATTTTTATTATCAATCAATAAGAACATTGCAAGAAAGTAGACGCCATTTACTGGAGAGTGGATGAAATCATTGCAGATAATGTCAAAAGGCGAATGATATACCGTTCTTTGGTTTCTTCACATGTTTTCGCATCATTTTCAAAGCTGAAATAAAATGAATCAACGTTTTATGCCGTGAGAATAACAAAACACAGCACTATCTCTATTTATATCAAGTTAGGTTATATATTTCTATGTAACACAGCTGCTAAGCATAAGGGGTCAGAATGTGGGCTATATTTAGTTTAATTTAATTTTATGTACAGGGGCAAAGAGGGAGTGAAAGTCCTTTTGTGAAAATTCAGATTCCTCAGATTTTTGTGAAATTTTAACAATAGGTATTAGACATCAATTAATAAATATTCCTCAAAATTTGGTGTATTTTAAAGGGTTTTTAAGGTGCATAATATGGGCACAACCTCCCATTTGAAAATTAAAATATTTCAGATTTACATTAAATTTGATCCATAGTCATTAGACATCAATTCAACAAGATTCCCTGGATTTCAATTTCTTTAAGACTCTGAAGTTTAAGCTTTATAATTTAGACATTTTCTAGAATCAAAATCAAGTAATGGATTTGGATCAAAATTGGAATAAGAATTCTAGACATAAGGATTAAAGGTACTTATATCGATCTGGACCCAGTTTCCGTGAGTTTCTTGTCGGAAGTGTTCGGCTATCCCATGCAAACGCCCGAGAGATGACGAGCCGATTTGTACCAGACGACAATTTTGATACGGTGCTGCGTCCTATGATTTTAATGTTTTGCTTGTTTTGTTTTTTTGTTGTTAGGGTTAAAAATATTTATTTGATAACAGTAACTCCGCTCTGTTTTGCTTGTTTTATTTGTTTTGTTGTTTAAAAAATTTCTTGCAACTATAACTAAAAATTGTAGGACGCAGCAACGTATCAAAATAACAAAAAATATTTATTTGATAACAGTAACTTGTTGTTGTTTCTTTTAGAAAATTTCTTGAAAATATAACTTAAAATCATAGGATGCTGCACCGTATCAAAATTGTTGTCTGGTACAAATCGGCTCGTCATCTCTCGGGCGTTTGCATAGAATAGCCGAACGCTTCCGACAAGAAACTTGCGAAAACTGGGTCAAGATCGATATAAGTACCGGATTCTAAACATAAGGTTTAGTGTCATTATATCTTGATTTTATTTTTTGTAAGGGGACGTAAAATTGGGTCAAAATTGTTCTATTTGAGGAATTAATTTTACCTGTCCTGGGACGGGTATTCTTCTAGTTCTTAATAATGTTGACGAACAAATTAAGCATTGTTTCATTTTATTAGTTGCAAATTTTAGACAAACATGTTTTCATCAGTTCTTCTCTCACCTTTCAATAATATCAAAAGTTCTCCTCTCTAGAATTATGGCTTTCAATAATACGCCAGGGCTTTATGGAGCCTCCAAAAAGGAGTGTACTACTTTTTACATTCAGTCGGAGTGGAGAATGAGCAACTCTATTTGGGGCTACAGAGCTGTGCTCCAAAATCATTTCCATTTTTTTTTTTTTAAATGATAAAAAAGAAAAGAAAGTTTAAGCGAAACTGAGTTTTTTTATAACTGTAGTGTGTGTGTGTGTGTATGAGTGAGTGAGTGAGTGAGTGAGAGAGAGAGAGAGAGAGATAGAGAGAGAGAGAGAGAGAGAGAGGAGAGAGAGAGAGGTAGTGGTGGTGGTGGGGTACACATGAAAACCCCTTAATTTTAATGTCTCAGATTTTTGTATATAGGCAGGTATGATTTGTTACCTAGGTGCTACATTTCTGATAGGCAATTTTTTCTTAGCAGACAGAACACGCTACGTGCTGACCTCAAGCAGGCGGGACTAGGACCACTACGTACAGCGAAACAACTCCATTGCCTACGACAACTTGCACATGACAAGGCCAGATGGCCTGGGACTAGCATGGAGGACTGATTGCAGCTACGGGATATCATCTGACTACCATAGCCGCAGAACACAGTTTTAAGAAGAAGAAGACAGCCTGGAAAAAGTCCTTTCAAAGGTGCCAGTCACAAAGTAAAAAGAAGAGACGGTGGTTAAGTGGATAACGACGCGGACTGACGACCTGGGTGTGCCAAGTTCGAATCCAGTCGATTCCATAATACCACTTTCACTTAGGGATCACGTGGTCCCTCCTGCAAGAATTCCGACAACAGAATCAAGCCGGTCAACAAAGTTTTACGATTCGTATTCATACAAATGTACTTTACTTTAGTAAACCTTTGAAGAAATTAATGGGTGATTTTAATTGAAGAAATTAATGGGTGATTTTAATTGAAGAAATTAATGGGTGATTTTAATTGCAAAATTGGTCAATTGCACAAGAGATTTTCCCCTGAAACAGGAAAATTTAGCTTGGGGGTACCTCAGACAATTGAGGAAAACATCTTGCTTATTTTTGTATCACAAACAACTAGATAATAACCAATAGAAAATTTACAAAAAGAAATTCACGCAGATCGACGACAACAACAACAAAAAACTCAAACCATCAACGATATTACATTCATTAGACAACTCAAAACTCCCCCAACATTTTAGATTGTAAGATTCTGAGTTGTGCTTGACCAAAGATGAAGGCACATTTAACTCTAAAGTTTGATCTAAAATTAAACGAATGAAATACATAAACTTTTTCGAAATGTGTCCAGGTGGCCGGATGTCTAATCTCATATCTGTAATTAACCTGGAAAACATATACAAAAGCGTAAATCAATCGAGTGTTGATCTGGCATGTCTAGAAGGAATGGTGGAAGGGTGCAGACAAAAAGGTAAACCACGCAGAAGATGGTGCGATAATGTATTATCCTGGACTTCCAGAACAATCAGTTAGCGAAACAAAGCAGTGAGAGACAGCAAGTCTTGGAGACAGTCAATTAATGATGGATAGCATTCTGCAGTAGGAGGAGAAAACGGAGAAGGAGGGGGAGGAGAATACGGAGGAGGAGGAGGGGGAAGATGATGATGAAAGAAAGAAGGAAAGAAATTAAATTGCAAATAATTTATCACAAATTTACCCATTGGAGGAGTAGGAGAAGATAACGAAGGAGAAGATTACGGATGGAGGAGGAGAAGGAAGAGTAGGAGGAGGAGGAGAAGGAGGCGGAAAAAAAGGAAAGAAATTAACTTGCAAATAATTTATCACAAATTTTCCCTATTAATGGAATGATGTAATTGTTTATATTTTTTCCGTTAAGTTTTTTTAATAGACGGACAACACATAGGTAGTAGTCCTGCAATTTTTACTGAAACAAATGGTGTAAACGTCAAAATCAAACAAAAAAGCGATAGAAAAACAATGATATTCGTTAAGTGGAAAACTTACCTTTCTGTATACGATGGGTCATTAGACGGTGCATCATCTGCAAAAGGGACAACGAGAGGCACAATTAAAAGATAACAGAAGAAAGATGTCTTGAAAACGCTAGGTGTTGAAAACGCGATGATTTACAATCAAATTCAGTTTATTTTGTGAAATTGATTTGAATTGAACTTTTAAAAGATGTAGATTTCAATTTCTGATGTTTTCTGCATGTTTTCGTTGACTTGTTTGGATCAGAGATAATTTTGAAGGTAGGCGTTTTGAAAGGGTTACTCTTTTTTCTTTTTTGTTCACCCCAAACAAAGCAAGTTGCCACTGTAGACGTAAAGGGGCTACTGAGAATTAGGGTGAAAGTTAAGGGGATCATCGTAAATTGGGAGCTATGCAGCGAGATGTTTGTTCACATTAGTTTTACATTTCTGCATGTCGGTACAGTCGGGGAAACAGGGAGGGAGTTCCAAAGGCCGGCAGCACGAGGAAAGAAGCTATTGGAGTATTGATTTACTCCTCTCCAGGAGTTAGGCACAAGGCCAGTTTTTATCTTACTCCCACAAGTAAGATGTGACCCAAGGTCGGGTCGGGAAAGTGGGGTTTAAAAATTGCCTGGGCAGCCCCGTCAGCATTCCCCGGTAGGCAGTAAGCAATAAACTTACTCCTCCCCAAAGAGGGGAGGCGAAGCGTGGGAGGGTGGCCCTCCTAGAACTGCACAGGACAGACCCATAGACCGGCGTAAATCAAGCCCCAGGAGGCCAAGACAATACCAGTCTATGGGGTGCAGTATCCATCGGAACAGATACTACACTTTGATCTTAGCCAAAAGGCCAAGAACAAGAAGCTATTGGAGTAGAAGGCTCTCTGGCATCTGGGAACCTCCACAGTGAATGGATGGGATTTAGTTGATTGTCGGGTTGGTCGAGTGTATTCACGTCGAGGAGGGTATCAGAGCAGCAAGTTCATTGGAGCACATTCCATTGAAGTACTTGTAAAACAAGCACAAGGATGCAACATTGCGGCAATGGGACAGGGGCTGGAGCTTGGTGGATAGTGAGGGACCTATTAGATTAGATACTTTTTTTGGGACCTTGTCTAAGAGGGGGAGACTAGTGGATGGTGCACCAGCCCAGATGTGACAAAAATACTCAATGCATGGGTGAATGGTGGCTTTGTAGAGATATAAGATACTGTCAGGTGTAAGAAGTTTTCTAGCACGGTAGAGGATGCCTACCTTGTTTGCAGCAGCCTTGGCAATGTTTTCTATGTATTTGCTCCAATTCATGTTACCTGTAAATGTTAGGCCGAGGAGTTTGAACGTTGGATTCTCAGGTAGGGTGTTATTTGCCATGTTATTTTCAGATTCATGCGATAATAAAGTGTGACAAGCGAGAAATAATTATATCTTCTTCTTCTTCACCCGATTGAATGTTATATTAATCGCGTTGTGGAATCAATTCAACGGGTAAAATCCGGTCTCAAATCGAAACAGAAAACGGAGAGAGATATTGAATCGATTCAGCTACGATAATATATGATATGTTTTTTATGTCTTCATTATATTTTCCGATTCTGTTTATTATAGAGAACATTTTACTACAGAAAATAATTTCTAAAATATCTACAAAATTCACATTTGATTTTAATAACTTACAACAACAGTAAACAAACAGGTTTTGTATTTTAAAACATCATTTTAATTTTTTTTATGTGGATTGTTTTTTCTATTTATACGCTGATACAGTAAAACTTCTACACTATGAACTCTATAGGCTATGAACTATACAAACATATACAGTAAAACTTCTACGCTATGAACTATACAAACATATACAGTAAAACTTCTACGCTATGAACTATACAAACATATACAGTAAAACTTCTACGCTATGAACTTCTACGCTATGAACTATACAAACATATACAGTAAAACTTCTACGCTATGAACTTCTACGCTATGAACTATACAAACATATACAGTAAAACTTCTACGCTATAAACTTCTACGCTATGAACTATACAAACATATACAGTAAAACTTCTACACTATGAACTCTATAGGCTATGAACTATACAAACATATACAGTAAAACTTCTACGCTATGAACTATACAAACATATACAGTAAAACTTCTACGCTATGAACTATACAAACATATACAGTAAAACTTCTACGCTATGAACTATACAAACATATACAGTAAAACTTCTACGCTATGAACTTCTACGCTATGAACTATACAAACATATACAGTAAAACTTCTACGCTATAAACTTCTACGCTATGAACTATACAAACATATACAGTAAAACTTCTACGCTATAAACTTCTACGCTATGAACTATACAAACATATACAGTAAAACTTCTACGCTATGAACTATACAAACATATACAGTAAAACTTCTACGCTATAAACTTCTATGCTATGAACTATACAAACATATACAGTAAAACTTCTACGCTATGAACTATACAAACATATACAGTAAAACTTCTACGCTATAAACTTCTATGCTATGAACTATACAAACATATACAGTAAAACTTCTACGCTATGAACTATACAAACATATACAGTAAAACTTCTACGCTATGAACTATACAAACATATACAGTAAAACTTCTACGCTATAAACTTCTATGCTATGAACTATACAAACATATACAGTAAAACTTCTACGCTATGAACTATACAAACATATACAGTAAAACTTCTACGCTATGAACTATACAAACATATACAGTAAAACTTCTACGCTATGAACTATACAAACATATACAGTAAAACTTCTACGCTATAAACTTCTATGCTATGAACTATACAAACATATACAGTAAAACTTCTACGCTATGAACTATACAAACATATACAGTAAAACTTCTACGCTATGAACTATACAAACATATACAGTAAAACTTCTACGCTATAAACTTCTATGCTATGAACTATACAAACATATACAGTAAAACTTCTACGCTATGAACTATACAAACATATACAGTAAAACTTCTACGCTATGAACTATACAAACATATACAGTAAAACTTCTACGCTATGAACTTCCTACGCTATGAACTATACAAACATATACAGTAAAACTTCTATGCTATGAACTTCCTACGCTATGAACTATACAAACATATACAGTAAAACTTCTACGCTATGAACTTCCTACGCTATGAACTATACAAACATATACAGTAAAACTTCTATGCTATGAACTCTATAGGCTATGAACTTTTTACGCTATGAACAAAATTAAATATGAACTTCCTACGCTATGAACTAAGCTTAGTAATAAAAAAAGCAAATTATAAAGTTAATTGATATATTTGTATAAATGAATATATGTAAAGATATGTTTGTCAATATACTATCAAACGTACACTTTTTTTTAAGTCGCTGAAAAATTATGTAAATATACCTCTACATACATTTTGTATTTTAAAGTTTCTATTTGTTGTGCTACGTTAAAATTATTTTTTATTTTATTTGCAGATTCGTATGAAAATAAATAAAATAATTACAATTAAACTCTCACTGTGGTTTTGGTTTTCGCGGTTAAAATTGTCACGCCTCCGTACTGTACGTACACACGCCGCGGTCCAAACTCACGACTCCAAATCACACACCCTTCTCCGAAAACAGGCTTTTTTTTTTATCAAAACCGACATCATCTTATTTGCATATGAGTAACGAGATTTCATGTTACTTTGCGAGACCCATCCGCATATAATCAGGCACGGCAGCCATTTTGTTTTTCCTTTTCGCCCGTAACCGGATTTTACACATTACGCAAACTCATGCAGAAATTTGTGGTAAGTCCCTTCCACACTCTTTTTACTCGCTACGAGTGGCGACAACACATTTCGTCACATTGACAATATGGACTCCAGAAAGAGGAAACGGACTAGTTTGAAAATGCTTCAAAAGCGTGAAATTTTGGATAGTCTCGATGAAGGTGTTAAAGTGAAGGAGATACTTAATAAATATGGCATTAGTAAATCTACGGTAACATCTATTCGAAAGAAAAGAATAGAAATATTAAAATTTTTGTCGAGTGGAAACATAGTAAAAAAATCTAATACAATTATTAGAAAACCCCTCAAAAGTTCAGAATTGGACGAAACCCTCGTAAAATGGTTTCACGACAAAAGATCACAAGGAATGACTATCTCTGCTCCGATGTTAATCACGAAAGCAAAATGTCTTCAAGATGAATTGAAAATTGATTCAAACATCAAGTTCAGCCACGGATGGTTGCGCAGTTTTAAAACTCGCCATTGGATAAGAGAATCAAAAATTACAGGAGAATTACTTTCAGGAGACACAAAAGCAGCGACTGAATATCAGCTTACATTAAGAGCGCTGATAGAAGCACATGGTCTAACACGTGATCAAATATACAATGCAGGTGAAACTGCACTTTACTGGAAGTGCTTACCGCGAAAAACCTTAGATGAACCCGGAACGGAGGGCGTGAAAATGGAGAAAGATAAAATAACATGCCTCACATGTGCCAACGCATCAGGATCGCATAGACTGAAATTGCTCGTCATTGGAAAATCCCGCAACCCTCGATCTCTTAAAGGAATAAGGAATATTCCAGTGATTTATAAATCACACAGCAATGCCTCGATGAACCGGTTTATATTCAGAGAATGGTTTCATAATGAATTTGTCCCATCCGTGCGAGAGAAAATGTCCGAGATAGGCAATGCAGATATTAACGCAAAATCTATTTTGTTGCTTCAAAATTGCAACGCCTATGCGGATGAATTAGATTTAATTTCTGATTGCGGAAATATTTTTGTTTGTTACTTACCCCCGAACGTAACCTCTCTAGTCCATCCCATGGATCAGGGTATAACTATGAATTTGAAATGCCTCTACGAAAGTAGATTCACGATGAGCTGGATATTGAAAGACATGAGCATAAACGATTTCCTGAAATATTATACGATAAAGGATGCGATATTCATATTGGCAGAAGCGTGGAGAGAAGTACGAGTGGCTACACTCTCCGATGCATGGAACAATTTATTACCCACGGAGAATAAAAGTGAACAACCTGAAGAAATTGTCCGGAAGGATGCTGTTAACACCTGTAACGCAATGAAGGAAAACAACAACTTACGGGATGTACCTCAAGAACAATTGTGTGAATGGTTGATATCCGACAATGCTTACGATACCGTAAATCAATCTCCTGCCGAAGACAGCCGTTGTCGTGTATTTGTTGGCTCTAATCATTGCGGTGTTTCAGAAGAATCAGAAACAAGCGAGAATACGGAGAAAATATCATGGGAAACGGCAGAAAGAAATACAGAATCACTTCTAACATTCTTGGAACAAAACAGTTGCTTTAATAACTACGATGTAGAGATGGTTCGTGCTCTACAAAGAAAAATTTTCATTAAGAAAATGGAACTGAACAAAGTATCCAAAATTTCGACAAAATATACAAGACTCAATGAAATCATTAAACAGGAATGATTTTGAAAATAATGAGGATATTCAATAATTTTAGTGCAGTGTCTAGTAATAATTAAAAAAATATTTAGGCATTTAATGTCTATTTGCGTTGATCAATAGTCATTTTCTTAATAAATCCATTTTGTTTACATAAGTAGACCGTTGGTTTACTTTTGGCGACCTCGTAACTCTCGCTTCCCTTATTTTGTCCTTTAGTCCAAACATTCCATGAGCGATGTTTCTGACAAAGGGGGAAGAATTGCTGTTTTCTAGGTCTAAATCTATCCATCTAACACTTACTGTTTGCTAGTTTTTGACTTTTAAGTAGTATTTTTTTTAGATCTTTACATCAAGTGGCTTCATGCCTTGTCTGGAATCATTTCCATATAAAAAAAAAATTATCCTCATAAAATATAAATATAGTTGGCCAAACCCATACTCATTTTCTATCTTTTAATGAATAACATTTTTCAAGATCATCTAATTTATCCTACGCTATGAACAGATCAAAAGTTCATAGCGTACGAGTTTTACTGTATTTGATAATGCAAACGTTTTTATTCTAATTTCCGTGAATAAAATCTACCAATATTATTTTCAAGGAATTCACTGTTTTTTTTTTTTTTCACTATTTTATTTTTTTGTAACAAATATTTTAAAAGACATACTTTTAGTTTAATAATATCATGAATGTTTCATAAATATATAACATCTTCTGAGCAACAAATATTAAATTAATTAATTATAAAACAAAATAGGGTGCTTGTGCTGTTCAGCGGCCGTATTAAAAATTATTTTTTTATAAAAACAATATTATATACTTATTCAGCGTTATATTCTTACTCACTGTACAAAAAAGTAGAAAAAATTATCCACTAGAACTTTAATTACAAGTATTTTTCCATTCGGCGTATCATAACAGCGATTCGTTCACTAAGCCTCCATCTTCTTTCTTAAGATTTCGAATTATCTATCCTTGAAATTTTCTTAAAAAAGAAGATGGAGGCTTAGTGAACGAATATAGTCAATTTGACAATTTAAAAAAAATCGGATTATGAAAAAATCCCTTTTTATAATATTATTTAAATATTATTGTTTTGTTTTGAAATATCTCTATGTAAACATGATTTTTGGCCGGTCGACCCTTTTTTGCATTAATGAAGTGAAAAATATCCCGACTTGGAGCCATTATTTAGTTTTTTAAATTTTACAATATTAGTATTATGGTGAAGACAAAGTCTATGTACTGTGTTAAAAAAAAGATATTATGCAAGAATTTAGTAAAAAAACACGTTTAAAATGTGCAAAGTAGTGCATTTATCTAATGGCACCATGTTGTTTTTTTTGTATCGATCATCATCATCATCATCATCATCATCATCATCATCATCATCATCAACAACAACAACAACCGGTTTATTTGTTGAATCAGGCCACAATTAATCCTCTGATGAGGGTGGGGCCTGATTGTCTAGTCTCGAAATCTAAGTCTTCCTCTCCACTCGTGTCTTTGGCAAGGCTTGATGGAATCCATAGGCCCTGAAGATCCACGCATCCTGGGATCTACGAAGCCCAAGACATTACCAGCAGCATTAGTGCTACTGGCACTGCCTTTCTTTTTTCCTGCTGTATTTCGACTAGACATTGTATTTAAGGCAATTTTACGGCTGGATGTCTATCCTTTACCAACTTGAACACTTTTGGCAGTCCAAGACAAAAAAAAGTATTATTACAAGTGATGGGACGATTCCAATATTTTCCCCAATTCCGATACAATTACCGATTCCGATTCTTTTAAAATCTCTAAATGTTAAACTATAGAGTAGTTTTTATTTTGTTATTTTTCGGATTACCGTAAATACGCATGTAATATGTGCATATATTTTCGCAAACCTAAAAATACACGTGTAGATTTTTGTTTTACTGGTAGTTTAAAATCAATAATTATTTATTCACATTTTTTTTCACTACCGAAGTGAAAAATATCCAGACTTTGGAGCAATTAGTTTGTTAAATTTAACAATATTAGTGAACACAAAGTTTGTGTACTGTGTTAAAAAAAAAGAAGATATTATGCAAGAATTCATTCAAGAACAACAACAATTATTCGACAAATGATGAATTTGAACGTGTAAACAGAATGCGATGATAAAAAATCGCGTATAAGCGACAAAAATGGTTTTATGTTTTAAAAAATTTTTTTTTTTTATATTATTAAATGAGGAACCATTCCGAGTCAAAATCTATTTAGTATTACGCATGTAATTGGAAGAAAAACACGTTTCAACTGTGTAAATATGCGAGAATAATCGAGATTTTAACAAAAAGGAACCGGAAGTAGTGTATTTACCTGATGGCGCCATGTTTTTGTTTGAATCGCTCAACATGAAAAAAGTATTAAAACGTCTTTTTTCCCCCTTTTATAACGTAATACCAAATTTATTTTAACTCCAAAACGTTCTTAATATAATTATATATATATATATATATATATATATATATATATATCTCGCCTATACACTAATTTCATTTGAATTTTTGAAGACGCTGTTTACACTTTCGAACTAATCATAAACCAATTATGCGGTGCAACTTCGGAAAAGCCTCAATAAAGAAAAACAAATAATAAATAAAAATAAAGACATACTGGTATTATGTATGTGAAAAGACATCATACACAAAGAATTACGTAAATTGATCACGTAGTTTTTTTTTTATCACACAATCAAATTTTGTCATTTTTTCCATGCTCGCTTGTTACGTCGCTATCTTTGAAAAACAAGGGACGTAAGTCAGCCGAGCGTTACAAGCCCAGCGTTACAAGCCCAGCTTGTCGTGACAAGCGAGCGTGGAAAAAAAAATGACAAAATTTGATTTTACGTGATAAAAAAAAAACCTACTTCGGCTTTGAATCAAAAAGATTCGACAGGCTTCTTCAACATTATCGAAAGACTGAAATTGGTGACCCTTCATAAAGTACTGCATTGATTAGAATAGACTCTATTCAGATGGAGCAACATCTGGACTATAGGTGGATGTGACAGAACACGGCGCACAAAATTTATCCTTAGGCTAGTGTAGTATTATAATAACAAATGTGACAGATTCATACACATACATCGCAAATAAAAGTTTCGAGCCATACCTTGTTTGAATAAAGAACCATCTGAAGAGCTCGATACTCCATGTATTGGATACACCTGAAATAAAACATTTGCATAACAATAAGACTTCTTGAATGACTACAAATTATAAAAAAAAAAGTGAGATCGGATTAAATTGTTTGAATAAAAAAAAAGAAGCTAGAGGACAAGTGTACACGAGCTGAGTGAGGAGTGTTACGCTTTATGGCTCTGAAATATTGACTGCATCAGCGAGCACTCTCAAGAGAGTGCAGCACAACAAAAGAGCCATGATTAGATGGATGTGTCATGTCAGAAGATGCCACTCTCTTCAAGACTCTTCTCTCTAGGCTTGGTATACACGGGAGATAACTGATGTCCTTAAGCTGGGCGGGAGGAGATGGCTTGGCCATGTCGAGCGAACCTCCAGCTGGATCTCTCGGGTCAAAAACATGTCCATTGCATCAAGTCGACAGGCTGGAAGACCGAGGCTTTCTTGGGATGAGCTGTGTAAATGTGACAGTGCAGCCCTGGGGATTACTTAGATCCTCATGACCTCCAAGCCTGGAGTGGAAGACTTTGATCAAGACTGACAGGCAGGCCCCACCCTCTTATAGAAGACTGTTCAAAAATAAATTGGACGAAGAAGAAGAAGCAAGTTTGCAAAGCCAGTTACATACACAAAAATAAAAGGACAAACTTAGCTTTTTTCTGCTTGCTATATTTCTCACTCTCAAACTACAGGTTAAATAATAGTATTATAGTAATATTCCCCTTTTTTGTAATGGACTATCCCAATCTTTTAGAGAGAGAGGGAGGTAATGAGAGAGAGAGGGGGGAATGAGGAAATGAGAGAGAAAGAGAGAGAAAAAGAGTGGATAGACACTATAAACTAGGAGCTGTTAAACATACAGCGAGAGAGGATGAAAGTGATAGAAAGTTAGTAAGAGATGCATCAGTTGAGGAGTTATTAGCAAATTATGGCTAATTAGAACAATTAAAATAGAAGTTTATTACGACTGAAGCATAAGGAGCTACTGTGAGAGAGTCCAGCTTTATAAGGGGTGGGGGACAACCTGGGTGGGGGGTTGGACAGAAAGATGTTTGTTCACATTACATTTAAATTTCTGTGTGTTGGTACGGTTGGGGAAACAAGAAGAAGGGAGGGAATTCCAAAGGTAAGGAGTCAGAGGAAAGAAGCTATTAAAGTAGGAGAGCTGGCATCTCGAGACCTTTACAGTGAAGGGGTGGGATTTTGCTGTGAGTCGGGGGTATTTTCGTTGAAGGGGTACAAGTGCATTAAGTTTGTTGGAGGCAACCTGGGTGGGGAGTTGGACAGAAAGATGTTTGTTCACATTACATTTAAATTTCTGTGTGTTGGTACGGTCGGGGAAACAAGAAGAAGGGAGGGAATTCCAAAGGTAAGGAGTCAGATGAAGAAGAAGAAACAAGTTTGCAAAGCCAGTTACATACACAAAAATAAAAAGGACAAAATTAGCTTTTTTTCTGCTCGCCCTATTTCTCACTCTCTCTTTTCCTTTCCAACTACAGGTTAAATAATAGTATTATAGTAATATTCCCCTTTTCTTTGTAATGGACTATTCCAATCTTTTCTTTCTTTTTTATTACATTCGACTGTTAATAAACAGAGAGAGAGAGAAGGGGGGGGGACATGAAAGAGAAAGAGGAGGGGGGGAGATGAAAGAGAAAGAGGGGGGGGGAGATGAAAGAAAGAGAGAGAGAGGGTGGGAGATGAGAGAGAGAGAGATATCATAGGTCTATAATGGGCTTAGTTGTCAACTTGGGGAGAAGTTATAAGGATGGATTTCAGAGAAAGAGGGATACATAAAGACCTGGCTAGAGATAGATTAGTTTATAATTCAATTTCTAAAAGCAGTCCAACACATGCCAGCATATAAAACCGATGATGACGAAGACTTTATACATTATTAGACATCAGCATTTTATCGATGATGAATTAGACATCATGTAGAATATTGCACTGAGGAAGCCTCCCATGTCTCGACATGGAAGTTGTATTTCTTCACATCCCAACATGACAAAACTAATTACAAAAAAAAAGAATAAATAAAACAGTAACGTTACAAAGAAAGATAGGAAATATTAGGATTAACTACTTTACTAGAATCTTGACTATAAATCTTTCAACTTTGTGAAAATATATTTAAATTCATGTTGGCTATTTAATAGAGAATTCTGTAGACATATGAACATGTTTGGTTAAAATTGCTTCATTATTCTAACAAAAAACAAAACTAGGCGTTTTTCTAAACTTTTTTACTGACCAAATTTCTGGTGTATAATTACCTATCATATCGCAAGAGAATTCCGTGTTTTTTGGAAAACATTTTTATATTTTAGTTTCCTATATTAATTTAACGTAAACTGATCACCCACTATTTGACCATGTTGCAAAAATTGAAAATATTTTTTTTTTAATTCTCAAAAACCCGGAATTGTACACACAAAAAACAATGGGTGGTGGTGCATTACGAACAAACAACAATTGTTCACCTTTTTACGGAATAAATCTTTTTCTGTGTACAAAATTTAAAATATTTGCAAATGGTTTTCCAAAAAGCAAAAAAAAACTTGAGAAAAACAAAATAAACTTATTTCAATAATACATTAGTTTGATACTTTACAAATCTCGATTTACGTAAATAATACAAAAAAAAATTTATTTATTTTAAATAAGTCTGAAATAATAGGTCTAATTTTGATTTGATTTATCGGGGTGAGCGCGAACGCAGACCCCACACTTAGAAATAGCGCACCCGAGTCGTCCACATTTGGGACGATCGCAAAGGTCAACCCAACCGTAGTGCAATGGAAGGGCCTCGCTCTGGGAGAACGGCCTGGATGATCACCGTTTACCCCTGTGCCAGGTAAGTATAAAAATCCCAAAAACCAACACGCATCTTTATACAACACCGCTCACTACACAACCGACCTTTATTTACAACCAACAAAATACCTACAAAACAACATTTCAACAACATTAACACCTGACAACTTTTGCATTTAGCAACAACAACATTTTATAACAAAAAATTTCGAACCATTTAAACTTACCAACATTTTCACATAATACCACATTTCTTAAATAAACTTACATTTTACAAAACATTCAATGTCAAGGTCGGTTCTTTACTACACATCGACAACAATGCATTTGTTATCTTTTCAACTTGAACAAAATAAAAACAGAAACTTCTTAGATTTCAAAATAGAAACAAAAAAAAAACAACCATATTTTCATTTAATTAAATCAAACCATTTCTTTAATTATCCTTTTCAGTTTTTTCGTTTTTTAATTACTTCAAATCACAAAACAAACAAAACTACGATTTCAAGAGTTGCTTCCCTTTGAACGAGCGATCGTTTTGAATCTTTTGTAATTATTTCTTTTCTTTTCTGTTAATTAATGAGATTAACAGTTCGAAATTAATTTGCTTCAATTAATAAATAACCTATTGTACAGTCGTTTATTATTTACAAAGAATGGGGTTCGACAGGATGTCATTACAACCAGATTATTATTATTATTATTATTATTATTATTATTATTTTTTTTTTTTTTTTTTACTTAAATACATGATTTAGTATACCAAAATAATTTATTTTTATAGAATCACTCCCGTCGTCAAAAGGCTTTTTTCTTTTGTATGTATTTTGGGCCCTTGGGTTATAAAGTTCTATTTTTTAGCGATGAGTATAAAATAAATATAATAATAAAATACACCTGATAGGAGACGGGAGTGATTCTATAAAATTATCCCTAAACCAGAGTGAAGAGGGGAGTGATTCTATACCCCACCATACAAAAAAAAAAGATTATAACCCCCCCCCCCCAAAAAAAAAACGGTAAGTCATAGCAAGTTTAATTATCTATCAGAAAGGCGGACAAAACAAGATTACTGGCAAATGAAACTATAATATATGCAGACAATGTTTTTTTTTTGTATTTAAAGAGAAATATTGAAAGAAAAAGAAAGTATGAGGACACCCTTGTTTGCTAACTTTTTTGCAGGGCTTTACGCGCTCCACTACTTTTGGAGCTGGCTCCTCTCACGCTCCCCATTTTCAAAAAGGAGTCGCTCCTGCTCCAACTCTTATAAAAAAGGAGCGACTCTTTTTCAGCGCTCCATAATAAAAATGTACCTTTATTCATAAACGTTCTATTCTGCCAATGAGTGGTCGAAGGATAGGGGTGGGCGTCAAAGGATCTCGTCAATATGGGTTGAGATGTCACTTTAAGTGTAAGACCGTAAGATAATATTTGACAAAATCTCGCTAATATTTTGAGAGTTATAGGAGAACATGTCGGACGAAGTATAGGATTATACGTAAATTTTCGTTTCCTGAGAACAAGAAAACAATTTTGCTTTTTTAAATACATGGAAATTTAATTTACTAAGAATTTAAAGCCAGTTTAAATGACTTTCTACTCGATAGTTTATAAATTCCTTTACAGTTTTGCACACACACGAAGTAATCGATGTTTTATCAATTAAAATGGCTTACTTGTTTATGAAGAAATCTAAATGAATTATGATGGATTTAATCTCGTAACTTGATTACGAACCGGCTTGAAATAATAACATTATTTAGACAACGATTTTTGACATGGGGAGAATGGGGGGGGGGGTGCTTTGTTAACTATTCTGTACTTCAACGTAACAATTTAATAAACAGAAGATATCGTAAAAATTGAATTTAACTTGAAAATTTTATGTAAAAAATAACCCGGTCCAAACCTTAAATTTCGTAACGTAATTACGAACCGGATTGAAATAACATTATTTAGAAAGCCATTCTTAACATGGAGTGAGGAGGGGCTTTGTTAACTATTCTGTACTTTCACCTAACAATTTAATAAACAAAAGATATCATAAAAATTTAATTTAACTTGAAAATCTTATCTAAAAAATAGCCCGGTTCGTAAACTGCACAAGTACCAAAAAAAATAATATAAAAAAATAATCTTCATTGGGGAGGGGGTAGCCCCGTATTTACAAGTATATCTCCTGTAAAAACGGTTCTAAAATCTATTTTCAATCGATATTTATTCGATAATTGCCGAATTTTCCTACTTGGCCAAAATTGCCGAGTTTTCCGTTGCCGAGTTTTTCTTTGACGAGTTTTCCTAAATTGTGTATTATACATACATACTTCTATCCAGTCAAGCAGACTATCTAGTCTAAGAGAAGAAAAACAACATAACTTTCACTAATACACTTAGGAACGGTATGAATCCACATATATCCTCCCCAAAGTTATATGAATTAAATAGTAGGGTAGACTGTACTCTGAAATCTTGATTGGGCAACTTACCTCCCCTATCTAGAGTGCTAATTTTCGGAGTTTTTATTCAACAGAAAGATAGCAGTGTACTTATTAAAAGAGCCTCAGTAATTATCTCAGGTCAGCTAATAAACATTTTGAATTCTCTCTCTCACCCCCCTCTTGACCTGCACTCAGATGGTGTCAAAATCGTTTGTACTTCTAACTCAAATGTATTTCAACTTTTTTTAATCTTTCCAAAGAAATAGAACGCTCAAGTCACTGACTGCAATAAAAACTTTAATGACGCCTTTGATCTGTCTCATCGCTTGATAGCAAGTCGACGGGGTTGGGGGGGGGGGGGGGGTAACGAATAAAACAATAAAAAAAAGATTGTTAAAAACATTAAAATTAAATCGTACAAGGAGATATAAACAATATATTGAATATATACTTAAACTTGTAGTGGAATCTACAAACGTTCCAAACGAACGCCAAAAAGCGAATGGCTTTAAGAGCTACCCTCTTTCTTTCGCTGGATTCGTCGGGATGCGGCCTTCTCCTCACTTTCCAGAAACAAAGAAATTTTAACACATTTTGGCTAAATAAGAATTTCGACGAATAAGATGTAGCCCGGGTCGATTTAAACCCCAAAACATATAGCAAGGCTGCATCAAGTGCTTGTCCCCCCCCCCCCCCCCCATATAAGTGCAAAACTCAACGGTCAGACGCCAGAGACCTGCAAAGATCCAATATGCACACATCGGAGAGAGACGCGAAATGTACCCCTTCTCCCGTGCATTTCAATCAACCGGGCAGGGTGGAAAGGACTCCTTAAAAAAAAAAAAAGCACGTACAAGCCTTCAATGCTACCGCACAACTTTCGCCACATTTAAGAAACAAGCAGTATCAGACACACGCACTAACAGAACAAGGTAGGCCACACATATACGATGCCACAATGACTCTCAGTTATATACACTCTCTTACACATACTTACACAATGCCATTGTCTCTGTACGCTCACACACATATACACACTAGGAAATATATACGTCACAGAAAAATGGTGCGTCATCTATAAGAGTACCCAAATGTATGGTCTTGTAGAGATAACTATTGGGAGCAGTGAATGTGTCAACAAATATCTAACTAACTCTTATCCTCGAGCTGGCATCTATGTGACGCTTGGCCTGTCCTGTTGCCTCAAGGTTGGGGGCGGTGGTGATGTTAGTAGTCCGACCACAAGGAGGAGAGGCAATGACTTGCACTGAGAGTCAGTGTTGCCAATTTAGTGGTCTTTTTCTTTAAAATCTGGAGATTTCGTTTGCCACCCAAAAAGCTTGTCCTGAAACTTAACTCTCTGAGCGGCGTCATATAAACATTTAACAAATAGGTTCAAAAAGAAATTTTGAACATTTCAAAAGGTTTGATAAGAGGGATAGGATTTAAGTGAACTCTGGAATATTTACTTTGTATCCCCATAAAATTCAAATTACACTGGAGAGCCAATGTTGACTAAATTCTTTTACCTATTAACCCAAAGTCGGCAAAGTCGGAAAAACACATGCTTTAATGTGCAAGTTTAATGTTCAATAAATCAAATTAAAAACAGATTTTTGCTATGAAGAAGGGTAGTGTTGTAGAATGAATCACAAACTTCTAGAAACATGGACCGGAATTGCAATTTCTTTTAAATCACGATTAAGGCGTCATGATAGATTGTTAAATTTTAAATATTTTTTTGAAATTTTAAAATATATTCGAAAATTTGTTTGCGTTTTAATTTAAAAAGTCACGTGGTTTTACTATGTGGCCACTCGGACTTAGGATTAGTGGTCATTTTTTGTTTTCAAATATGATAAGGCAAATAGTAATTATTTTTAATCCTGTATATATGTAATAATAAAAAATTTAAAAGTTCTATGTTACTTGTTTTGGCAAATACATGTGATTTTACGATGTGGCCACTCGGACTTAGGATTAGTATTAATTTTGATTTTTTTAAATAGGATAAGGGAAATGGTAGTTATTCTTAACCTTATTACAATAATAAAAAGGAAAACATCGATGTTAGTTATATGTTTTTGGCAAGTAATGTTGTTTTACGATGTGGCCACTCGGACTTAGGGTTAGTGGTCAATTTTTGTTTTCAAATAGGATAAGGCAAATTGTAACTATTCTTCACCGTGCATATATATGCAATAATAAGAAAGAAAAAAAAATCGCTGTTACTTATTATTACACGTGGTTTATAGACTATCTAGAGAATAAATAGCTTATGACATCTTCATATATGCCAGTTATACGAGGTCCAAAGGAGTTGATTTGTCTCCAGATGTTCGATATGTGATTATATTTTAATTTGAGTAAGATAAAAGGCGAAAAGATTTGGTCATATTTTTTTGTTTCAAAATTACGAAAAATGCCAGATTTTGTTATGCATAAACGCTAATGACAAAAAAAAAAAAAGAACGATACGATTGAGTACGGAATTATTAAATAAAGAAAATCTATTTATATAATATTATGTTTTAATGTTTATGCGAAAATGTTTTTATGAAAGAACGTCTTTTTTTGCGAAAGTAGCAGATATTTAGTTGTATGCATGACATATTTTGTTAAAATGTGTATTGAAAAAAAGGAGTCGTAAAAATAAGTGAAATGAATTTGATTATGATTTTGTGTTTTAATAGGAAAGAAAATTCAAATTTAATTATCTGGACAGCGTTGCGGTGAAAACGTTACGAGAAATAATGTGGTTGAAAGTTAAGTGTTGTATGGATGACTAGAAGCGAAATTATCTTTTGTATGAAGAGTTAAATGCTGTGTTATATAGAATGTAATAATTACATTAGTTGTATGAAGAAATGTTTCTGTATTTTTAAGAATGTACGGAAGAAACCGAACACTAATATTAATAGTAAGATGGGGAATCTAGATGACAAGGTAATCAAGAAAGCGAACGTAGTGGCTTCCACATTCTTAGTAAGGGAGATAACTGTTTCCTTTTTTCTTAATTGAATCAGATCAGTTTTTGGCGTTTGTTCGTAATTATCCACAACCCGTTTTCCCACCTTTTTTACTGATCAATTTTTTTCCTGTGTGCGATTAGCTATCATGTTGCTAGAGAATTCCGTTTTTTTTTTTTTAAATTTTTCTTCATATATTTTATATTTTAGAAGGGGTGTCAGTTTCCTATATAAATTTAACGTAAACTGAGCACCCACTTTATGACCATGTGGCGTGTTTCTTCGTAATACACCCCCACCTGTTTTTCTCAACTTTTTTACTGGCCAATTTTTTTCTTTTTCGGCGTACAATTATCTATCATGTCGCTTGAGAATTCCGTGTCTTTTTTAAACTTTTCTTAAAATATTTTAGATTTTAGGAGGGGGGATCAGTCTCCTATATACATTTAATGTAAACTGAGCAACCACTGTTTGACCATCACCAAATTATTTTCTTTTTTCTGTGTACAATTAGCGAGAATGTTGCATTTTGTTGTTTTTTTGTGCATGAAAAGGCACTTGTGAAATATAAAACATGTAACCAAATTTAAAAAAATATATATTTTAAAATTTAATTTTTTACAAGGTTCATATATACAAAAAAAAACGGCACTTCTGCATTCTTTATGAACCCGCAGATTTTCTGTCCTTCTACTGAAAATAAAGGGAAGTAATTCAACCGGAAGTGACTTATTTACAACCTAAAAAAAATGCAAGACTGATTTGTTTTTGGGTAACAAGAAACAATTAACAATTGTTTTTTTTTATTATATGAATTAAAAATTTTATAAATAAAAATGTAAAGTTTTGATTGGGGTGGGGGGGAATGAATTTTTTGGTCAACATTGATTTTGCTTTTATTTTTTTAAAAATATATTGTAGTTGAAAAGTTTTGTTTGGTGAGATTTTTTTTATCTAAATGAAAAGTTTTCATTGGGGGGGGGACTGTATTTTTTTGTCCTTTTTCTTTTATTGAACAGGATAAAGTTCTGCAATTTGATTTATAATGGCTTCCATGGGGTTAGCAGAAAACTTCTGCCGCCACATAAATTCCATTAAGTAAGACTCCACCATTTGCGTGTGGGTGCCACATTCTATTTTCTAACGCATTTTGGCCTTTTGTCACATGTTTTCCACATGATTTGTTGTGGCACCTGTGGATGGCGATGTGCCTGTAAAAAATCGATTGTTTTTTGCATCTGGTTCATTAAATTACCAATGTCGCGAAGATTCAACTCATTTAACTCCATTTTCTAAAAACTAAATTCTACTTCAACTCCCGGTAAATTCAACTTCCGGTGAATTCTGAATGAATAGTACTTGGAGAAAAAAAACGGAACTCTTCAATTTCGATTTCTTAATCGGCTGCGGGTTCATAAAGAATGCAGAAGTGCCAAAAAAACTATTGGCAATATGTTACAATAGACAACAGAACAAAAAAGGGGTGAAAGCAGCAAATAAATATTACCAAAGGCAAGATAAGTTACTCCACCCCCCTCTAATAAAATACTTGAAGAAAAAAAGTTGGGAAAAACGGGTTGTGGACAATTACGAGCAAAAACACCATGCAACATGGTCAAAAAGTGGATAATCAGTTTACGGCAAATTTATATAGGAAACTGATCCCCCATCCTAAAATCTAAAATATATGAAGAAAATTCCAAAACTCCGGAATTCTCGAGCGACATGATAGGTAAGCGCACACAAAAAAAGAATTTGAAACATCTGAGATGGTCAAAAAGAGGGGGATCGGTTTACGTTAAATTTATACACGAAACTGATTCCCCATCTAAAATGTTTGAAAAATGATTCCAAAACAGACGGAATTCTCTAGCAACCTGATACGTCATTTTACGCTGAAAAAAGAAGAAATTGGCCAGCAAAAAAGTTGGGTAAAACGGGTTGTAAGCGCCCAGTTTTTGTATTGATTTTATATAGTAATCAAATTATCACCTCAGAATTGGTACAAAAATTTGTTATCTTTTTTTCTTGTTGATATTTTTTAATGCCGTTTTCAATATTGAATTCCTCGTGCATATTTGTATCATTTAAGCTCAAAGAAAATACAGTCATCATTTAAAATATAACATGATATGAAGCGTTAAAGACATCTTTTGGTACTACTCCAGAGAATGCACCTAATTTCCGTGACTGTTCGGCCGCAGCGATCGGGCAGGTCGCGGAAGCGCCCGAGAGCTGCCGAGTTGAAAACGAGGCTTTCGAGACGAAAACGAGGCTGTATAAACAAAACCGAAAATCGTGAAAATGGAAGGTTGGCAGACGACAATATAAGACGATGAATACGGAAAGAAAAAATGCATATTTTTATAAAAACTGAAAGAAATGAACAAACCATAGCTGAAGAACTATAAATAAACTTTTTTTTTTTGTTTTAGTGGGCAAAATGAACCATTTTTTTTGTTTTTTTTTACAATTAGGCAAGTTTTTTGTTATATATATTTTTTTGGGGGGAGGGGGGGATAGGGGGGGGGGAATTACGTACCTTTTCCCGTAGAGGTTCAGGGTTTACTGCTCCTGTTGCTGGCGCTTGTTTTTTTTGGGCTGAGCGAAAGACAGGCAGAAGAGGAGGGGGTCGTCGAGGCTGTGGAAGGAGGAGGAGGAGGATGGTCGACGGGATAGATTTCTGCTATCTGCGTTAATATGGCGTCGAAGGGGGCGTTTCGAAATCTCTGATGCCACATAAATTCGCGCAGATAGCTGTCTACGAGTGCCCTGCTCGTCCCGCACTCCCTCTTGTTTCTCTGTTTCGCTTCCTTCCACATCCTCTCGACATGGTTCGTGTAAGCCCTCGTTGTTGGGCCCACAAAGTTCTCGCTGTGGTTCACCGTAAGGTGCTGATACCCCTCCTCTCCTAACCTGTTGTACACCCTCCAGCAATTGGATACTACCGTGTGGTCCCAGGTACGACGTACTGTTTGATTATTGGAAGGGTTAGGATTTCGGCATTCCTGTTAGGCACTGTCACCAGGAAACCCTAACCCTTCTCTGCGGGGTCGTATCCCCCGAAGACCCAGAGCGGCTGGAGAACCCGTCCAACATTGTTTTTACGGCGGTTAAATAGAGACTCGTCTATTTCCACCGTATGCCCTGGGCCTCCGAGTCGCCGAGGGTTGCGCGACAGATGTTCTATGCAGACCTCCCGCAGAAAATTCTTCCAGTTCACTTGTGTGGTTGGAGACATTACGCCGCATTCCTTGCGTAGGTTCTTCCCTGTTGCCATATCCTGGGACCACAGGTAGATCAGTTTCAGTATGGTTGATATTTCCATCCTGGATCGCGAAAAGAATGTCACTGCTTGTACAGACACCCAAGACCTGCATTCTTGGGTGGGGCATCTCCATGAATACTGGTCCGAAATATTCTTCCTGGACGTCATGCGGCAAGGTTGTGTACATCTGTTACACCTCATTCTGGTCGGCAGAAGACATTTCTGCTGGCAGAACTGCATCACCTGCTTCGGAGATTCCAAGGTCTGACACAACTGCTGGAAATTCATTTTGCGTTTTGCTTAGCGATTCCTTCCAATTATTATCGGCTGCTTGCTATGAACTGCTTTGCAGCAACCTGATTGGTCAGTTTTTTTTCCAGTTTTGTTTACAGCCTAGTTTTCGACTCGGCAGCTCTCGGGCGCTTCCGTGACCTGCCCGATCGCTGCAGCCGAGCAGTCACGGAAATTAGGCGCATACTCTGGAGTAGTACCCATTTTTTTGGTCGTTACTTATTTTAATGTAACCTTTTTTCTACTGGACCAAATTTCAATATTTTTATGTCAAAATGTAGCTTTTATGGAGTCCAAGAAAATGGAGAAAAAACGAATCAAATTTAATTTGAAAACTGACTTAGTGACAACCAGGGCTTTACGGAGCCCTCCAAAAAGGAGCGCGCTCCAGGAGCACGCTCCTTTTTGCTGGAGCGAAGGACTCATTTTATATTCAACGGGAGTGGAGCGGGAGCAACTCCATTTGGGACTAAAGAGCGGTGATTTTATCGCTCCGCACGCGCTCCTCGCTCCAAAATTATTTGATTTTTTTAAAACATTAGTCTTTTTATTCAGCAATAAAAAGGAAAAGAAAAGATAGTTTCAGCTAACATCTTTGAGTTATTTTTTATGTATATTGTAAATGTATATGAGATAGGGAGAGAGAGAGAGAGAAGAAGGAAAAGAGGCAGGGAGAGAGAGGGAGAAAGAACGAGAGAGTTACACATGAAAAGAGAACATTTTAAGTTCTCTGTAAATTTTCACGTGGACATGTTACATTTTTGATAGGGCAGTATTCTTAAGGCAGGAGATAATTTGGCGACAAATGTCTTCAAATGCGCCACGTAGTCTATAGATGTCTTTGAAGTTATTTTCTTAAAGATTTGAACTTTTTTTGTATTTATGACGAGGATGGTTTATTGATGATTGAATAAATAAGCCAATTTTTCTTTTAATTTACAGACAATTTATTTTTGTACTAAATCTTACTGCTCTTCTTCTTCTTCTTCTTCTTCTTCAAATAAAGGTATTAAAAAAATCTTTAAGGGTAATAATAACTAAAGAAATTTTTGTTTTTATAACAATTAATTAAATACATCTGTTTTTAAGCCATTTGACTCCTACCCATTATATATTATTCCCCACCCAACGAAATAATACCGCATATCGCTTTAACTCTTGAAAATAGAACTGTGTTTTTGTCTGCTGTTCAAAGTGTAGTATCTTCGCAAGTGTCTGCTCTTCTGCTACACCGACGAAAATATTTTTTCGCCCCGAAACTGTAAGTTAACTAAAATTTTACAATACATCTATCAACATCTTTTAAATGCCTCTCTGTATATTGGTAAAGTTTATACTTTCGACGCCGTAAAATATTTTCAACTGATTTTTTATAAATTCATTATTTTGTGAGGTGTTCTTCTTTACGATAAAACCGAGACTTTCTAAAAAAATGTATTTCTTTTATTTGTTCTAACATTGTTTTTAATAAGAAAACTTGGTATTACTGGATCATTTAGTTTAATCCATCGTATTTTAATTTTAGTGAAAAATAAAAATGAGATTCTACTTTTTTTTAGGCGATTACATGTAAACAGTCTGGTAAAATATCCGCAAAAAAGGAATACCCCCCCCCCCCAAATATTTTAGACTTTAGTGTTCCTATATAAATTTAACATAAAATGATCAACCACTTCTGGACCAGATAGCATAGGAAATAATGTGTAACCAATTTTTAATAATGAGAGTGAATTAAGATTAAAGTTTTATATTATAAATCTTTTCTTCTTTAAATATAAACTTTTCGGGAATCTTTTACTATAATCAACAGAACGAAAAAAGGATTAAAAAACAAATGTGCAACAAATAAATGTTAGCAAAGGTAAGTTAAGTTACTCATCTACCTGTCTGGATAATTTTATTTGTGTTTTAACTTATTTTAAAGGGGGGTTTTCTTGTTCAAAACAGTCGGTGTTAACGGCTCGAAAACAAATTTAAAATGGAGGCTCGTCCATGGCCAGGACTTGAAAATCGATAAAAAATCGAAAACTAAATAATATACTGATAGAAACTGATAGAACATTACATTTTCGCATGATTGTTGACATTTATTGTATAATGCATTTGTTTTTTTAATCCTTTTTTCGTTTTGTTGATTATAGTAAAAGATTCCCAACTTTCCAAATAGTATTCTTTAAAGTCTTCCTTCATGTAAATAAAAAAAATAACATTCATTTTTCTAGTTATGTGAAAATGCTATTTTACATTCATTACAAGATTAACTTAACATTTTTAAATATTCTTCTTTAAAGTCCTCCGGAATAATTTTAAATATTTAATTTTAATAAATGTATTTATCATTTTGTCTCACTTCATAAATAAAAAAAGCATATCAAAAGAGCGTTCGGTTAAAGTCCGCCGAAACGATTTAAAAATTAAATGTAAACTATGAATTTAAGAAAATTCGGTAATGGAAAATTTGGTAAATTTTACAAGGTAGGAAAATTCGGTAACTATTAAATAAATATCGATTGAAAATAGATTTTAGGACCGTTCTGGAGGGGTGATTTGGGGTGCTAGGCCCACTCCCCTATATTTTTAATATTTGTTTGCTCCAAAACAATAGAGTAAATACTTATTTAAAAAAATATTTATTTAAAAATATTGAAAGTCTTTCAATATTTTTAAATAAATATTTTAAAAATAAGTATTTACTCTATTGTTTTGGATGGAGCAAACAAAATCGATTTTTCTCAGTTAATTGTTCTTGTATCTTCTTTTTAAATTATTATTTTAATTTAAAAAAAATAGTAAATCAATTAAGTTTTAGCTATAAATAAGCAAAAACTAGGTTCAATTGTAGATGAGGGACCGTTGGAGTTTCTCGCTTATTTTGCTTGATGGTGGTATTTATCTACCCCCACAGCGGTAAGATGTGATACAAGGTCGGAAAGTGGGATTTGATAAGTCAGTACCCTAGAGGAAGAGCACTTATGACCCTCAAAAAATGCCTGGGCAGCCCCGTCGGCATTCCCCGGTAGGGGTGCCTCAGGCGATTAGCAATAAACTAACCCCTTCTCAAAGGGTGAGAAGGCAAAGCCCGGGAGGGTGGACCCCCTAGAACTGCACAGGACAAACCCACAGACCGGCGGAATCAAGGTCCGAAGGCCAAGACGGTACCGGTCTATAGGGTGTAGTATCCATCGAAACAGATACTACACTTTGATCCTAGCCAAAAGGCCAAGAATTCGCCCAAATATTGGATAAAATCGATCCTCGGTGTGAAATTGTACTTTTTGTCCTGACATAACATTCAAATTTATTTTTTAACGTATATAAAATTAAACTTTTATGTCAAATTCTTACCCGACCCACCATCATTTTTCAGACATTTTTTTTTTATTGACTGGTATGTTTTAGTTTTAACTTCTTAATTTTTGCTTTAAAATTGGTTATATTTTTGGTCCAAGAATAAAAAGGGTAGAAAAAAAGCACATTTGTATTTTGCAGGGCCGGCAGGACAGTTATAAAAGTGGGGGGACTCTTCCAAAAAGTGGGGGGCCCGGCCCACATTGCGCTCAGAATGCCAAATATGGGAATAAATTCAATATCTTGACTAAAAATGATCGCCCGATAGTGGGTGAGAGCTCGTTAGAAGCGGAATGGAATTCTCTTGGTGATAGAAAAAGAAAAATTCGAAATATTTCTGGGCTCAAATTACCTTATTTGGGCAAATGGGGGGAAAAAAAAATCACTGTTTGGGGCATATTTTGGTTTAAAATGATCGTCTGGTAGTGGTTGATGGCTCGTTAGAAGCGGAATGGAATACTCTTGGTGATAGATAAAGAAACATAAAAAAAAATCATTTTTTTGGCGTCTGGGCCGAAACTACCATATTAGGGCATTTTGGACCAAAAATACCTTTTTTGACATAATTTAGACATGAAATGATCTTCTGATAGTGGTTGAGGTCTTGTTGGAAGCATATTAGCAAGTCGTTTCTGGTGAAAAAAGAACAAACAGAAATTTCAATTTTGGGGGGCCTGGGCCCAAATTACCATATTTGGTCATTTTGGGCCAAATACAACTTTTTTGGACTTAATCTAGACATAAAATGATTTTCTGACACTGCTTGATGGTTCATTTGAAACATATCAGCAAGTCGCTTCTAGTAAAAATGACAAAATTCAATAATCAATTGGTTCATCAAATATAGAGAATACATAAAATTAAAAGTATTAACTGACAAGGTGCATATAAAAGTACCAAAGTAAAAAGTATAAAAGTATTAAGTATAAAAGTATAAATGTATGTATTGGAATTGGAATAGCTCGTTGGAAGCGTATTAACAAGGCAGACTTGCATTGTTTCTCTGTTGTTCACTTCAAATTGAGTTCATTGGACTTTGCTAAAAAGATACTGTATCGGTTGTTCTGTGGACAGAAGGACTGGAGGGAGGATGGAATGAATAACTTTGGATATTATGCGGATCCTCAACAATGCGAAAAAAGAATGTATCGATGCAATCCGAAAAATCACCGGTATGTTAATGGATGCACCATGTGCGAGTGGAGGAAATACAAATAATGGTCCGCTTTGCAACAGATTTTTCAGCCCTCAAAATCGCTTTTATGTATGTTCTCTCATCCGTAACAGCGTGGATCGCGAAAATTTTGAAACGTTCCTGAGTAACACCAACATCATCCTAACTATCACCCAGTCTGTCACAAACAAATGTATGCATGTGGAAGCATTGAAAACCTTGGGCATTGAGATAATGCTTCATCTCAGAATTGTCTTCGTCAATGAGAAGTCTAAACCATGGATTATGATAATCCCGAGCTACCATCAAATGTGTGCCCATAGTTCAAGTGAAATAACGGTAACTCGATAGCAAAATGGAGTGAGAGTCCAGTAAAGTCTTGGAACAAGCACGTTCGGTCTTTCCTAAGTGGTCCAGCTGCATTGTCTCAGCAACTGTCCATCAAGGACAATATTCATGATATACTTCGACGAATGTTAATAATGTCTCACCCTGAAATCGCTTCACGACGCCCCCGACCTCACTGTAATATTTGTGATGAAACTGGACACACAAGAAGGTCAATCAGACATACCAAGTCGACTGCTTCAACTATGAAACAAGCTCAAATAGATTCATTGTATCATTGACAAGTTTACTTTTATTTGTTCGTTCATTGAACATTTTCTGCAAAATTTTACTTAAATACCGGAAAATTAAAATTTTCCTTGAATAATAAAGAATTTTCGAGAAAATACTGTGTTTGACTCCTTAATACCTTTTGATTGGTCTCTTTTTAATGATAATGTGGATAAAATCTATTTTGTAGTACACCAGGTCCCCACAGTGAGAAATTATGAGAACGTTTTCAAAAATTATGATTTTTCTGAAAAATTTGGGTAAAATTGACCCCTACCTGACTTCAAGTTAAATTTAAAAAAATTAAATGCAATCAAAGTCTTTTTCTTTCTACATATTCAGAAAAAGGATTAAAAAAATGCTTTCAGATAGATGGAAACAGAATTTTTCCATCTTGTTTCTGTTGATCACTGTAAAGTAGTGGGGGGGGGGGGCTTAAGTCAAAAAGTGAGGGGACTTCAGCCCCCCCCCCCCCTCCCGGTGCTGCCGTCCATGGTTCTAAGAGCCGCACTGAATATAGGTATGCCCAATAAACGGCGAAAAAAACATGTACGGGCAATGTTTTTTTTTTTTAAAACGTAAATTAAAAATGCTAAAATATCTTTTTAATTTTTCTTTTTAACTTTTATTAAAGAACAGCTCCCAAATGTATGTGCAAAAAAAAAAAAAGAAAAAGAAAAATCAGATTTATATTACACAACGTACATTGTATTTTGTTTTAATAATGTTTAAGCTTTTAAATTTAGTTCATGGCGTCTTAAATATAAGCCACGCCTACTTTCTTAAACAAACTATGATAGCCAAAAAGCGTAAAGAAAATGCAAAACACAAAACCAGCGGATTATATACGCGTGTTGGCAGCACTTTTACCCCCAGCCTAACGCCAGCATTTTGGCTCACGTGACTTAATCGTAGTCACTTATGAACAGAATATTCTTCGTTATTAACACTTAGCATATATCCCCCCCCCCCCCAATACATTTTTTTTGTTTATTAATAATTTACCTTACGAAATAGAATGAAGATTGATGGATTGTTGCCAACCGCCGCCCAGCCCCCGGCGCCAGCATTTTGGCTCACGTGACTCAATCGTAGTCACTTATGAACAAAATAGTATTCCGTATTAACAATTAGCATGTATCCCTCCCCCCCAATACATTTTTTTTGTTTATTAATTATTTACTTTACGAAATAGAATGAAGATTGGTGGATTTTTGCCAACCGCCGCCCAGCCCCCGGCGCCAGCATTTTGGCTCACGTGACTCAATCGTAGTCACTTATGAACAAAATAGTATTCCGTATTAACAATTAGCATGTATCCCTCCCCCCCAATACATTTTTTTTGTTTATTAATTATTTACTTTACGAAATAGAATGAAGATTGATGGATTGTTGCCAACCGCCGCCCAGCCCCCGGCGCCAGCATTTTGGCTCACGTGACTCAATCGTAGTCACTTATGAACAAAATAGTATTCCGTATTAACAATTAGCATGTATCCCTCCCCCCCAATACATTTTTTTTGTTTATTAATTATTTACTTTACGAAATAGAATGAAGATTGGTGGATTTTTGCCAACCGCCGCCCAGCACCCGGCGCCAGCATTTTGGCTCACGTGAGTCAATCGTAGTCACTTATAAACCGAATATTCTTCGTTATTAACACTTAGCATATATCCCTCCCCAATACATCTTTTTTGTTTATTAATTATTTACCTTACAAAATAGAATGAAGATTGATAGATTTTCCGCAAACCGCCGCCCAACCCCCGCATATATATATATATATATGGTAAAAATCTACAATACCGTCCGGCCAATGACCCACTTTTCATAAACCTACTAGCGATTTTCCAAACCCACTAAATCGGAAAGAAAATCTCCAGAAATCCGCTAACGCTAACGCTTTCTTTAAGTACGTAATTTCACCAAAAAGGTTTTGTTTTGCCATTTCAGTATATTCATAGAACATTTATGGCATAATACATTGCAATTTTAGGATATATTTGTATGTATGTGTATATGCATATATATGTGCATGTGTGTATATAGACCTGTGTATGTATTAATATATATATAAAGACATATGTGTATGTATATACACATGTATAGGTATATGTTTATTAGAGATGGGCGGTTTTACCGAAAAAACGCGTTTTTTTGGTTTCGTCTCCATACCGAATCATTTTGTTTTTTTTAAACCGTAACCGTTCGGTATTGTGTTTTTACTACAGTAAGCCACCATATACAAGGAAACACAGTTGAAAAGATTTTCCGATTTGAAAAACATTGAATATTACCAAAAAATGTTATATTAGTAAGAGGACAGATTGAACAAATATATGATAAAAACATTTAATTGACTTGTAGGAAGAAATCTTTGTTTACAGTTTGTTTATCATTAACATTTTGAATTTTCAAATGAAAAAAAGAGAAATACGACAGACAACATGACATCGTATTTTTAGCATAAACTATTTTCAATGAAAAAGAAAAAATCAAACGCGTTCCGTATGATGTCGAAAATCTATTTGATTCAACTCAAAATTGTAAAATAATTATTTATGTTTGTTTCAGAGTTATCTAAAAAAATAAGTAATTAAAATGAAATTTAAAAAAAATACTTGTTGTAAAAGTAAATAAACGAAAAGTAGCGAGCAAGTATAAACATTTAAAAAGAAAAAAAGTAGTTGCCAATGCTAGTATCACTTTATTCGGATTTTTAAAATTATTTTAAACATTAGGCATTTCATTGTTTACTTTTGAAAAGCCACTTCATACATAAATTGTCATTTCTAGAGAACTATCTCTCAACTATACCGTTTTCTCTCCCAAAAATGAGTTATTCAAAAAGTAGACTATGCAACGATTTATATTTTACTAAATTGTTAATATGGTATTTATTTAGATTTGACAATTTATTCGAAAGTTTAATTATTAAACTTTAATCCAAGTCATGAATTCTATGACTAAAATTACCTTAAAGCTTAAAAAATGACTTTAGGTGAATTAATAATCTCTACTTTTTTTTAACCATCCTTCCTTTTCCCTTGGCGCGGTTTTCGGGTGTACTACTAGTCTTTTACGCATGTCTATAAAGTTTTATTACCCTGTCTTAAAAACAAATATTAACCCCAACACGCACCAGTTGACAGAACTTCGAGCACACAAAATGACAGACATCCCAACAGTCAACACCGGCAATTCGAGAAATATATGGTGTGTTTATTTTTCGACTCTATCCGATGACACGGACGAAAACATTCCAGCAGAAGTACAGCAAAGTAGTGAACCAAAAGGGGAAAAAGACTTTTGGGGTTTTCTCCGAAAGAAAGGTCAGGCAAGAACAAAAGAAATTGATACCAGCGGTAAAAAAATATCTCGGATTAAAAACGAGGTAGATCGATTTCTGTATGGAAAAGCCATCGACCCATCAGCCTGTCCTTTTGTCTGGTGGAAGAAAAATGGGAGGCTCTACCCGAATCTTTGTATTCTGGCAAGAGAACTTTTGAGTATTCCAGCTACCTCTGTAGCGAGTGAACGGATATTTAGTAAGGCTGGACTTGTCATTAGTAGCCGGAGATGTAGGTTGAAACCTAACCATGCTGAGAAACTAGTTTTTCTCAATCACAACCTAAGAAAATGAGTAAAACTATTTTCACCTATTAAAAAATTAAAATTTTTATCTGTCAAATAATTTTGACAATATTTCATTTCTATCATCATTTTTGCTTAATTTTATTTGTAAAATTATTTTGTTTGTTTAAATAAATTTTCGTTTTTAATTTCTTGCATTTCTGAGTTATATTTTAGCTTCTGATGGGTTAAAGAATTAGATAGAATGTATATTCAAACTCAGTTTTATTCTTCAGAAATCTTTCATGAATCTTTGGTCACTGTTTTAACGAGTTAACTGTTGAAAAGGTATCAGAACTTTGATTACAACAGTCAACACCTTAAAACTTATATGATTCATATCATGGAGAATGATTCAGTCACAAAATTATCGAAACAGTGGCATAATTCAACTAAACGTTGAATAATAACTAATCATCACACAAGAGAATGAATAGCTTCCATAGTAAAAAAATTTTTTTCCAAAAAAACCGAAAAACCGAACCGTAAACCAAGGTTTTAAGGGGAAAAAAACGATACCGAAACCAAAATTTAAAAACCGGCCAACTCTAATGTTTATACATACATATATATATGTACATATACATATGTATATATATATGTGTGTGTATGATTATGTATATATATGCGTGTGTGTGTATGATTATGTACACATATATGTGTGTGTATGATTATGTATATACACATGCATATGTATATTTATGTATATATATGTATATACACATGCATATATATGTATATATATATATATATATGTATATATACACATGTGTGTATGTATATCTTTACACATGTGTATGTATGTATATACACATGTGTATGTATTTCTATATATATACATATGTGTATGTATATACACATGTGTATGTATTTCTATATATATACATATGTGTATGTATATACACATGTGTATGTATTTCTATATATATATACATGTGTATGTATATACATATACACACGTGTATGTATATATATATATATGCACACGTGTATGTGCGTATATATATATGTGTATGTATGTGTGTGTGTTTGTGTGTGGTATGGTCTGTAAAAGTCTGGCAGGCTTGAAGATCCACACCCAAGCCTCTCAGACAGCCACCATATATATATGTGTGTGTGTGTGTGTGTGTGTGTGTGTGTGTGTGTGTGTGTGTGTGTAAATGATTCCATTAATTTCAAAGACTTTATGACCGGGTAACCTGACATTCTGGAGTTCACTTATGTTTATCAAATCTTTTGCAATGTTCAAATTTGTGTTGACACCTATTTGCTAAGTGGCCATATAGCATCTCTTTGGTTGTATTAAATCGGCCCAGGACAATTTTTATTTTATTGCTGGCACACTTTGTCACTGCCCAGCCAGGTTACTCTGGCCGGCCAGTATTTTAGATTTTTACCATTATATATATATATTATATATATATATGTATGCAGGGGTTTGGGCGGCGGTTTGCGGAAAATCTATCAATCTTCATTCTATTTCGTAAGGTAAATAATTAATAAACAAAAAAGATGTATTGGGGGGGGGGATATATGCTTAATGTTAATAACGAAGAATATTCGGTTCATAAGTGACTACGATTGAGTCACGTGAGCCAAAATGCTGGCGCCGGGGGCTGGGCGGCGGTTGGCAAAAATCCATCAATCTTCATTCTATTTCGTAAGGTAAATAATTAATAAACAAAAAAAATGTATTGGGGGGGGGGGGAATATATGCTAAGTGTTAATAACGAAGAATATTCTATTCATAAGTGACTACGATTGAGTCACGTGAGCCAAAATGCTGGCGCCGGGGGGCTGGGCGGCGGTGGGCGGCGGTTGGCAAAAATCCATCAATCTTCATTCTATTTCGTAAGGTAAATAATTTATAAACAAAAAAAATGTATTGGGGGGGGGGATACATGCTAATTGTTAATACAGAATACTATTTTGTTCATAAGTGACTACGATTGAGTCACGTGAGCCAAAATGCTGGCGCCGGGGGCTGGGCGCCAGGCGGCGTTGGTGGCGGCGTTGGGCTGGGGGTAAAAGTGCCACCCTACGCGTGTGGTTGCCGTAAAAAATGCTTGATATTTTTATTCCAAACATTATTTTCAAATTTTGTCTCATATAAAATCACTAAATAAAATTTCGATACTTTTAGCTAAATGTTCTTATTCCCATTGCACTAATTTATATTAATTTAATATATAATTATTAACTATTTTTAGAAACAAAACAACATTGTTAAATAACTTAATCGTTCGTTTATTTTTTTTAGGAATGTGATATTAAAAGTTTAACAAAATAAAATGCCAATAACGGGAAATATGTTGTCTGATGTATGCGATTTAAATTTCAAAATATAAGATGTCCTATCGATTTTAGTTATAATCGATTTTTCTTTCTTTTGTACATATATTTTTTCATTGAATTCTCTTTCCAAAAATGTAAAATGTATTTTATAGCCTGAACTCAATTACGAGAAAAGCGTTTTTTTAATTAAGGGGGGGGGGGGGGAGTCAAGCGCGAAACAAAAACGAACGACAAACTATGTTTGCCTTTTACATTTACATTAAATATTTATTTAAATAAAAGCCATTCTTTCATTACTTCATATACCAGAGATTTTATTAAAATATTAATTTATTTTAGGTGATTTTTTGAAAAAGTTCCCCACTTTTTGGCATGGAAAATAATTGGGAATACCTATTGACTGAATAAGGTTGGGTATCACTTGATTAACAATGACCCTCGGGTCTAATTTAGATTTTTATTGGTAAATTATGGCAAAAAAAGAGTTCCAGAGTTCATGTATGCCTATCAATCGTTGGCGACATGTTCAAATTTATTTTCGCACTTTTTCGCTTAACGTCTATATGACGCCTCAAAGAACTCACAGTTGAGTCAAACGCTTGGGGACAATTTTTTTTATTTTTTTATTTTTTTTTTTTTTTTATTGCTGGCCTTGTCCGGTCCCGCCATAATTAATGTTTGTTTTTATTTTTTTTATTTTTTACGGTTTAAAATTCTTTAAGCCTAATGCTTAATTTAATTACTTTTATATTTTATTATATTTCCTTTTGGAATTAATCATATCAATTTTCAATTTATGGAGAATTTGAAAACTTTACAAATATTTATTTTCACTAGGCGTGCTGGTTACACTCGTTTCCTGAGATAAGATTACCCAGTTGTGATTGGAAATATATGTTTCAAAAATAAATGCATTCTTTTTCCTGAATATGTACCTAAAGTTTCATTAAAATACGATAATTATCTTATATTTTTAAAAGATGTTCCAAATATCTCTGCTAATAGTTTATTAAACAGAGATATAGACACATTTGTCTTAATGACACAAACATTTTGATCATATTTCATTTTATAGTTGGGCATTTTTTTCCATACATCACCTTTTTAGTCCACGGACAACTTTTCAACGCGAAAAACATTAGCGAGTATCATAGAAAGGTGCCTTTCTGTTTTTTTTTTTGTCGCGGGTATTTTAAAACATATCCGAAAAGAACTACACTCGGAAAGTCAGTGTGTTCAAAGAAAGTAAACAAAACATTGATTAAAAAACATTTTTTTCTTTCACTTTTGGTCAACTTTTCAACGCGAAAAACATTAGCGAGTATCATAGAAAGGTGCCTTTCTGTTTTTTTCTTGCCGCGGGTATTTTAAAACATATCCGAACAGAACTACACTCGGAAAGTCAGTGTGTTCAAAGAAAGTAAACAAAACATTGATTAAAAAACATTTTTTTCTTTCACTTTTGGACAACTTTTCAATGCGAAAAACATTAGCGAGTATCATAGAAAGGTGCCTTTCTGTTTTTTTCTTGTCGCGGGTATTTTAAAACATATCCGAAAAGAACTACACTCGGAAAGTCAGTGTGTTCAAAGAAAGTAAACAAAACATTGATTAAAAAACATTTTTTTTCTTTCACTTTTGGTCAACTTTTCAACGCGAAAAACATTAGCGAGTATCATAGAAACGTGCCTTTCTGTTTTTTTCTTGTCGCGGGTATTTTAAAACATATCCGAAAAGAACTACACTCGGAAAGTCAGTGTGTTCAAAGAAAGTAAACAAAACATTGATTAAAAAACATTTTTTTCTTTCACTTTTGGTCAACTTTTCAACGTGAAAAACATTAGCGAGTATTATAGAAAGGTGCCTTTCTGTTTTTTTCTTGTCGCGGGTATTTTAAAACATATCCGAAAAGAACTACACTCGGAAAGTCAGTGTGTTCAAAGAAAGTAAACAAAACATTGATTAAAAAACATTTTTTTTCTTTCACTTTTGGTCAACTTTTCAACGCGAAAAACATTAGCGAGTATCATAGAAAGGTGCCTTTCTGTTTTTTTCTTGTCGCGGGTATTTTAAAACATATCCGAAAAGAACTACACTCGGAAAGTCAGTGTGTTCAAAGAAAGTAAACAAAACATTGATTAAAAAACATTTTTTTTCTTTCACTTTTGGTCAACTTTTCAACGTGAAAAACATTAGCGAGTATCATAGAAAGGTGCCTTTCTGTTTTTTTCTTGTCGCGGGTATTTTAAAACATATCCGAAAAGAACTACACTCGGAAAGTCAGTGTGTTCAAAGAAAGTAAACAAAACATTGATTAAAAAACATTTTTTTTCTTTCACTTTTGGTCAACTTTTCAACGCGAAAAACATTAGCGAGTATCATAGAAAGGTGCCTTTCTGTTTTTTTCTTGTCGCGGGTATTTTAAAACATATCCGAAAAGAACTACACTCGGAAAGTCAGTGTGTTCAAAGAAAGTAAACAAAACATTGATTAAAAAACATTTTTTTTCTTTCACTTTTGGTCAACTTTTCAACGCGAAAAACATTAGCGAGTATCATAGAAAGGTGCCTTTCTGTTTTTTTCTTGTCGCGGGTATTTTAAAACATATCCGAAAAGAACTACACTCGGAAAGTCAGTGTGTTCAAAGAAAGTAAACAAAACATTGATTAAAAAACATTTTTTTCTTTCACTTTTGGTCAACTTTTCAACGTGAAAAACATTAGCGAGTATTATAGAAAGGTGCCTTTCTGTTTTTTTCTTGTCGCGGGTATTTTAAAACATATCCGAAAAGAACTACACTCGGAAAGTCAGTGTGTTCAAAGAAAGTAAACAAAACATTGATTAAAAAACATTTTTTTTCTTTCACTTTTGGTCAACTTTTCAACGCGAAAAACATTAGCGAGTATCATAGAAAGGTGCCTTTCTGTTTTTTTCTTGTCGCGGGTATTTTAAAACATATCCGAAAAGAACTACACTCGGAAAGTCAGTGTGTTCAAAGAAAGTAAACAAAACATTGATTAAAAAACATTTTTTTCTTTCACTTTTGGTCAACTTTTCAACGTGAAAAACATTAGCGAGTATTATAGAAAGGTGCCTTTCTGTTTTTTTCTTGTCGCGGGTATTTTAAAACATATCCGAAAAGAACTACACTCGGAAAGTCAGTGTGTTCAAAGAAAGTAAACAAAACATTGATTAAAAAACATTTTTTTTCTTTCACTTTTGGTCAACTTTTCAACGCGAAAAACATTAGCGAGTATCATAGAAAGGTGCCTTTCTGTTTTTTTCTTGTCGCGGGTATTTTAAAACATATCCGAAAAGAACTACACTCGGAAAGTCAGTGTGTTCAAAGAAAGTAAACAAAACATTGATTAAAAAACATTTTTTTCTTTCACTTTTGGTCAACCAAAATGTTTTTTGGCATAGTTACGTTTTTTTACATAAGGTCACTGTATTATTTTTTTTATCACAGATGAGTCAGCTAGATGATAAGGTGAAGCTGCTTAAGAACTTCTATACCAAGTTGGAGGATGGCCCGTTCAAGTGTATGTCCGTTTGCCCAACGATAAAAAGATCTCCATCAGCCAGAAATCTCTCTTTAACCTGAAGAGACACATCCAGCGATCACATATGTCCAAGATTTCTGAATACGAGAAGGCCCTAGCCAAGGGAAGAGATAGATCAACTGATGACAATCCTGGATCACCGAAACAGGCCAAGATCGATGTTATGATGGCAGGTGTCCGAAGGAATGTTGTTACACAAACAGGAGTGAATGACAGGATTTTTCACATGATTGTAAATTCTGGGCTCAATTTTACCTTGGTTCGGAGCAAGAGTTTTAGAGAACTTCTCGATTACGTTCAACCGACAGTGAAACCTCTCTCATACTCTGCTCTTATGCTGATGTTTGCCACAAAGTTTGAGGAAATGAAGAGTTCCCTAAAAAACATATTTGGTAACTTGGACTACATATGTGTTACATGTGATATCTGGTCCATTGCAAATAAAAGCTATTTTGGGATGACTGCCCACTACCTGGATGGAAACCTGAACGGGAAATCAGCGGCCCTAGCCTGTTCTTGATTGAAAGGCAGTCACACATTCGATGTTCTGGCAAAAACCATTAAAAATAAATTGAAAGATTGGGTATCTTTTACAATAGCCCTCAAACGCTAAAAAAAACAAATATACAACAAATAAAAGTTACCGTAGCCGATAAAACTGAATTTCCAACATACCTGTGACATTTATTAATGATTATAATCCGTTAAAAGTGCTATTTTTTATAAATCGATATTTTTATCGCACGGAAATTGTAAGAAAAAAATGGCCGCTTCTTGTACAAATTTTGCAGCCTCGTTTTGGTTTCATTCTGTCGGGGGTTGTTTTTTTTTTTTACTGAGACTCATATTCAAAGTGCAATTTTTCATTTTCCAGCTAAGCAAAAGGAATAAAATCATTTTCTTTTTATTTACATGTCATTGTGCTTTTATTTACATATTATTTTCATTCAACCCTAAAACCCTAACCCGACTTCACAATCTAGTGGGGATGGATGATCTCTTTGCTCTTCCTAACCCTAACTCCAGCCCTAACCCTAGCCCTAACCTCAACCCTAACTCCAGCCCTAACCCTAGCCCTAACCTCAACCCTAACTCCAGCCCTAACCATAACCAAAATGATTGTTAAAATGTTCGTTTCATAAAATTAAATTTCAAAAATGCAAACCAAAAAAAACAAAAAACAAAAAACGCCACTTTGATTATGAGTCCCGGTAAAAACAAAACACACACGCCGTAACCCTTGACAACGAGAACCCAAAGCGAGGCTCGCAAAACAAGACCGTCGACGCCATCTTTGTTGCAGTAAAAAGACGTGTCAGAAAAAAAGAATTTTTTTTTCATGTCTAATAAAAACCCATTTATCGTACGTAAAAATACAAACAAATGGAATAGCTAACTAGGAAAATCTCCAGTCTCGACGTACTTCGCATTTATTTGTTGCATATTCATTTTTTTGACCACGTTCTACAACTTTTTTTGAACCCGACTCGCGAGTTTTTTGCATACAAAACAAATGTGTGGGAGTAGTAACTGATAATGCCAGTAATTTTGTAAAAGCCTTTAAGAATAATAAAAATAATAAAAAAAAACCGTTATTTTTTTGTTGAAAAATACTAATCTATTATATAAAGGGCAGTTGTCCGTGTGTCCACCTTAATTTGGGGGTCCATTAGGTACCAAATTAGTGTTGGGGTCTGTGTGTCCACCTTAATTTGGGGGTCCATTAGGTACCAAATTAGTGTTGGGGTCTGTGTGTCCACCTTAATTTGGGGGTCCATTAGGTACCAAATTAGTGTGGGGGTCTGTGTGTCCACCTTAATTTGGGGGTCCATTAGGTACCAAATTAGTGTTGGGGTCTGTGTGTCCACCTTAATTTGGGGGTCCATTAGGTACCAAATTAGTGTTGGGGTCTGTGTGTCCACCTTAATTTGGGGGTCCATTAGGTACCAAATTAGTGTGGGGGTCAAGCATTAACGTTTTTTCACTAAAAAAAATGAATGTATAGATTTTGCTCTAAAATGGAACAAAATGTATTCTATTTTGAAATAGAATACTGAACAGGTGTTTTACTTTCCTTTTTTTCTTTTTCTTGGTTTCATGCAGTGAGAGAGGGGGGATAAATGGAGAGAGAGGGGATAAATGAAGAGAGAGGGGGATAAAGAGAGATAGTTTTATTTTTATTTTCTTGGTATGAATGCAGAATAACGTGCGAAAGGAAGAGAGAGATAAAAATACCTAATACAAAATTAATTTTACAATAATATTGTGGGCTCTGAGAGAGATGGGGAGGAGTATGAAGAAGGAGAGAGAGAGAGGGAGGGGATGCGGATGTTTTGGTTTGATTCATTTTATATTAGGGCTTTTTACAATCATATTGTGGGGTCTGCGTTCACGCCAGACCCCTCCCCCCAAAAAAACCTGAAAATTTCTTCGATTTAAATGAAATTTAAACTATAGGTAAATAATCAGAAAGTATGTCTATTCACAAAATATCAGAACATTTCTATAATATTAAGGTCCCCCCCCCCCACCACCACCACATTGAACATATTAGAAGACCACTTCTCTTAGAGTTAAGTATATTTCATATGAAGATGGTTTGGTTGTATTAATTTCGTATTAGAGTTTTTTACAATATTGTGGGGTATGCGTTCGCGTCTGAGATCGATGGAAGAATCTAAATAACTTTAAAAATGCCCGTTTTCTGACTTATAAAAACAAGCATTTTAGATTTTCATCAAATTCAGATAGAATTCTGTGTTAAAATGCTTAAAATCAAATACTCATCAAAACAAAAGACATGATCATTTGATCTTGCTAATCTCGTCATAAAAGGGCCGAAATGAAATTGTGTAGACAACAAATGATAAAACTGCGTTTGATCCAATCAAGATTATTTGTTTCTACCCCCACAACGCCGACCCAGAAGATATGGGTGGTGGTGCATTACGAACAAACAACAATTGTTCACCTTTTTACGGAATAAATCTTTTTTTGTGTACAAAATTTAAAATATTTGCAAATGTTTTTCCAAAAAGCACAGCGACACTGAAAAAAAAAAAAAAACTTGAGAAAAACAAAATAAACTTATTTCAATAATACATTAGTTTGATACTTTACAAATCTCGATATATGTAAATAATGAAAAAAACTTATTTATTTATTTTAAATAAGTTAGAAATAGTAGGTCTAATTTTGATTTGATTTATCGGGGTGAGCGCGAACGCAGACCCCACACTTAGAAATAGCGCACCCGAGTCGTCCACATTTGGGACGATCGCAAAGGTCAACCCAACCGTAGTGCAATGGAAGGGCCTCGCTCTGGGAGAACGGCCTGGATGATCACCGTTTACCCCTGTGCCAGGTAAGTATAAAAGTCGAAAAAGACAACACGCATTTTTATACAACACCACTCCCTACACAACCGACCTTTATTTACAACCAACAAAATGTCTACAAAACAACATTTCAACAACATTAACAACTTACAACTTTTGCATTTAACAACAACAACATTTTATAACAAACAATTTCACACCATTTAAATTTACCAATATTTTCACTTAATACCACATTTCTTAAATAAACTTACATTTTACAAAACATTCAATGTCAAGGTTGTTACACATCGACAACAATGCATTTGCCATCTTTTCAACCTGAACAGATAAAAACCAACACAAACTTCTTCGATTTCAAAATAGAAAACAAAAAAAACAAAACAATATTTTCATTTAATTAAATAAATCTATTTCTTTAATTATCCTTTTCAGTTTTTCGTTTTCTAATTACTTCAAATCACAAAACAAACAAAACTACGATTTCAAGAGTTGCTTCCCTTTGAACGAGCGATTTTATTTAGGCAAAAATAACGGTTATAGCAAATATTTACTATGAAAAAAAAAAAAAAAAAAAACCAAAAAAAAAAAATGCATGCAAATGTTTCTGTTTGCCTTAGGCACAAGCCTCGAATCGTTATGAGATGGGGGGGGGGGGGGTCGTTGGTCATATAATTGGTCAGTCTATGTGCACTTTATTCTTAGCTAAACTCTCTCACCAAAATACCGCATTCTCTGTGGGTTAGACCTACTGTTGGAATTTGTTAAATCCCCCTTCACTGATTGGCTGCTGCCATGTCCCTTAAGGGCCTCATGGATTGGCTGTCAGGCATTGCAACCCCTTTTTAGTATAGGTGTCATGTGAACCAGCCCTTAAAAACCCTTGTATACGGCTTCCCGCCCTCTTTATCCATGACTCTGCTCGAGTCAACAACACATCGGCTGGTCTTCTCAGTGATACAGCCCACGACGGCATCACAGAGAATGACCTCCCGCCGATACCCGAACTCTATGCAGGCTCTTTTTCAACGACTCCACTCCAGTCAACAACACATCGGGCGGTCTTATCAGTGATACAGTCCACGACGGCATCACAGAGAATGATCTCCCGCCGTTACCAGAACTCTAAAACAAATAAGTTCTCGCGAACCACGTTTTCGCAACCCACCTCTCAACCATCCTCTCTATGATCTACCAATGCCTAAATGAACTTTCTGAAACTGTAAATACTCAATCCAACTTTCTCTTTCTTACTAAATTGATATGAAATTACACCCTAGTGTTTTGTGTTTCTTCTTCAGACTTCCGTCCTATACATATCATTGATGATTTTATCTGCACATGGTTACCCCATTCTCACGTGGGAGAATTGAACTTTATTTCAGGATTATTTTAATCCCAACATTTTGCGAAAACGTGCACGATATATAGGCGATTAGTTTGGAGAAGGGAACAAAAAAAAAAGAGAGAGAAAGATATCTCCTTGAAAAAAAAAAAAAACACGTTTGTTCTTTAATTAAAATTAAAAAAAAAAACGTGTTACATCCATAACCAGTTTTGAACGAACAAAAAATAAAAAAACACGTTTGTTCTTCAAAAAAAAAAAATCTCTTCTACACAAAAATCTAACTCACGTCTTTTTTTAAAGACAAGAGGGAAAGATATCTTCTTGAAAAAAAAAAAAATGTTTGTTCTTTAATTAAAATTAAAAAAAAAAATATATCTCTTCTACAGAAAAATCTAACTCACGTCTTTTTTTAAAGACAAGAGAGAAAGATATCTCTTTGAGAACAAAAAACAAAAAAACACGTAAATTATTTCTACAACCCCCCCCCCCCCCAAAAAAAACCGTGTGGGCAAACAAAAAATACGTCCTTGCTAAAAAAAAAAAGAACGGTTGATTTCGGCGCGTTACCTTTAAAAACAAAGTAAATCCTTCCCTCTGAAGATTGGAGAAAAGGAGAAAAGGTGAGTCTCAGCGTTTATTTTTCTAAAATAATAATATAAGAAAAAATATGTTTGGGAACATTTTTGAAAAAAAAAGCATTACGTTTGAAAAGTACTTTACTCCGAATTGGAGAATTTAAAATAAATTGAAACACGTGGATTAAAAAGAAATTATTCCTAGAACCGTGTGGATTTAAAAAATAAAAAAGAAGCAAGCTATCGTGAGGCTTCTGTTTTCTTACCTTTTCACTAGAAAGGAAAAGTGAATTCAAACTTTCAGTCCTCAGTCAGAAGGAAACTTTCTCAACGGCAACAATTAAACGGATTCATACAAGGAGGAAAAAAATACTACTGCGTTGGAAAACTTTGCGACAACGTCAGATAGAATCCGAACATACTGTCAGCTCTGTTCAACAGAGGGGCACTCGATGAGTCGTTGCAAGCAGTATCCTGATGTCCAATCAAGAAAACACAGATGCAAGGAGCTTAACCTTTGTCTCTCGTGTACTGGCTCCGGTCATAAAAGTAAGGATTGCCCGGGAAAACGAAACAAACTACCCTTTAAATGTATGCAGTGTAATTCTAGAGGGCATGTGAGCCCCCTTTGTGAAGAGGCAGGGAGGAGAGAAAAGCCATCAGCAACCACAAACGTATGTGCCAGCAGTCACTCGCTGAACCAACCTTTTATATTGCCCATAATTTCCATTGCAGGGTCCAGGGGGAACCGAAAACAAAAATTTAACTGTTTGTTTGATACCGGTAGCCAGAGGTCCTACTTTTCGAAACAAATAGTCGAAAAATTAAAATGCTCGCGAGAATCTCTGACTTCCGTGGATTATGAAGTGAACACATTCTTGGGTACAGTACAAAGAAAAAGAAGTTGGATGAGGTCGTTTTAGGAGTCCATCTGGATAAGGATCGCACTCTGCCCTTACCAGTTCTAGTGGACAACGATTTCGACATTAATTTCAAAATCGAAAACTTTCAAATGGTGAAAACCAACCGTAAAAATTTGAATTATAAGTTAGCCTTCCTGGACGATGGTGATGATCAAATACGTGTCTACGGGCTTATAGGAGTGGATATCATCCAGTTTATGAGAGATGTTAAATTAATTGAGTGCATGCGGGGTAGAGCATGGTCCTTCCCCACGGGCATTTCGCCAATCCGCAACAGCCGACATTTCCTAAACAGAGGACAAATCTCTTCAGTGAGAACTGAAACGAATTCGGTAGAGAACAACTACCACATAGTAATAACTGCTTTTTCGGCGTGTCCCGATGCCCGAGTAGAGTTTGTTTTGAATCCGAAAAAAAGCTATCCTGATCCATTTCCAGAACTTTTTGATGAAAGCTCAGTTGAACGTAACATCGAGAAGATGTTTGACGTCGATTCATTGGGCTCCACTCCGAGCGAAAACAAATTTGTCAGCGATTATGACAAAAACCAAATTAAAAAATTCAGAAAGTCCATACACTTCAAAAACGGTGCATATTACATAGATCTTCCCTGGCACGAGGACAAAATCAAGACTGTGCCGTCAAATTACCAGGTGGCGCTCAAGGTGCTTGATAAAACTGTGAATTATTTACAGACCAAAAAATTAAATGGGGACTACAACGATGCCTTCTACCAACAAGAAAAGGAGGGAATTATTGAAAGAATCGAAGTATCCCCTAATAAACTCTCGGAATACATATGGATTCCTCACAGGTCAATAATCAAGACCGATGAACAGTCAACAACAAAAATAAGACCAGTTTTCAACTGTTCTCTAAAAACTCGAAATGGATGTTCACTGAACGAAGCTGCATATCCTGGAGTCCATTTGATGAATGATCTGCTGGAACTCCTATTACTTTTCAAGACCAATAAATATGTTTTGCTGGCAGACATCAGGAAAGCTTTCCTGATGATCAAACTTGACTCTGAAAAGGATAAGAATAGATTCTGCTTTTTCTGAAGGAAGGGGACAAGTTATTTTGCTTCAGGTATACAACTTTAATCTTTGGCTTTAATGCCAGTCCTTTTATACTTCTGTATGTGCTGCGATATCATGCTGAGCAGTTCCAAGATGACATGTGCACGCAGATGATAACAAATAATTTTTACATGGACAATCTATGTAAAACTAGCAATTCTTCAGAAGAACTACATAAGCTCTATACAGAAGCAGTACATCGCTTACAGAAAGGTGGCTTTGATTTGAGATCATGCAACTCAAACTGCGAACTGCTTAAATCACAGATGAAGAAGGATTGCAGAATTGTTCAACATGACAGCGACTTGGAGAAGGTCCTAGGTTATAAATATAACCGAGAATTAGACACCTTACAGATCTCTAACACAGAGGTTGACAACAGTGTAAATATTAAAAGAGGTGTGCTATCCCAGACAGCCAGAGTCTTCGACCCCTTATCCCTGTGCATCCCTGTGACGGTCAGGACAAAGGTGATCCTGCAGGAGCTATGGTCCCTAAAACTAGGCTGGGATGATGTGATATCTGCCCCCTTACAGGAACGTTGGTCCTCATTGGCAGGAGATTTGGCGGGCCTGAGTGACTTGAGATTTCCAAGACAAGCTATCGATCAAGATAGGCCGGTAACATTGTGCATTTTTTGTGATGCATCACCTAATGCCTATGGATTTGTAGTGTATGGAGTACAGAACGGAAAATCGACCCTTGTGTTCGCTAAAACTAAGGTGGCACCCATGAAAGCAAAAACACTTCCTAACCTGGAATTATTGGCAGCATACCTAGCTGTAAAAACACTACCCGACCTACTAAAACTTTACAATCATGTAAAAATAAACAATATCTACATTGCAGTAGATGCCCAAGTGGTCCTATCATGGCTACTGTCCGAGAAAATTAAGACAAAAAGCCAGTACACCAAAAACAGGCTAAAGGATGTACACCAAATAAGAAAAGAAATTTCGCAAAAACATTCTTTAGACGTACAATTAAAATACGTCCCCCTCAGCAGAAAATCCGGGAGATCTTCTGTCCCGAGGTATTTCTTTGGACAAGTTTCGGCAAATGATCGAATACTGGACATCGGGCCCAAAATGGATAGCAGAAAACTCGATGAATTGGCCTAATAGTAATTTAGACTGCCTGAGTTCCAAAAACAAAGAGATAGTCCAATCTGCGGTGCTACATACCACTGTTACAGGCTCTAAGGTAGAACCCATCATACCTTACGAACGTTTCTCAAAGTTGTCAAAGCTGATAAAGGCTACAACATTTGTATTCAAATTCAGAAATTTATGGAGACACCGCAACCCACCTACCCCAGATCCTGACCACTGTGCAAGGATACACCTTTTTAAAATCATGCAGCAGCAAACCTTCCAAAAGGAAATTGATTATCTGAAAAACCCCAAGGATAGTCCTCTTGAGCTTATTAAGGATCTCAACCTGTTCTTGGATGCGGAAGGAATAATAAGAACGGATGGCAGGATAGCCCAAACTTCAATCTATGAGTATGAGTTGATCTATCCGATTTTATTAAGTAAACATCACCCTTTGACGGAACTGGTGATCAACGATTGCCATGAAAAATGTAAACATCTCGGCATAGCTGCAACTCTAACAAAGCTGAGGCTTTCCCGATTTTGGATACCCCAAGCAAGACAGGCAGTGAAAAAGGTACTTTCAAAGTGCTTCATATGCAAACGATTTAACAGCTTGGCATTCAAATACCCTAAAATCACGAACCTTCCAAAGCACAGGGTTAACTTCATAAAGCCTTTCCAACAAACAGGAATAGATTACACTGGCCATCTGTGGGTCAAACAGGAAGAGAAGTGCAAAAAAATGTACATATTGATCTTCACTTGCTTAAATGTAAGGGCGATCCACATATAACTTGTGGAAGACATGTCTACAGCTGCGTTCGTCCAGGCTTTGATCAGATTTACCAACACATATGGTGTACCGTCCTACATCTACAGTGACAACGCCAGATCATTTAATGCCGCACTAGGAGGAGATGTTGTGGAACATCATGTACAATCTTCCGAGTTTGGAAAAGAATTTGACTGCTACAGGATCAAGCATATTAAAATACCACTGTACTCTCCTTGAGTCGGTAGCACGTGGGAGCGCTTGATCCGTGTTGTGAAGGCATGTTTGTACAAAAGCATTGGTCGTGCCCAAATTAAATACTTTGAGCTCCTGACGTCACTTACCGACATACAAAATGCAGTGAACTCAAGACCTCTCACTTACAGGTGTTCGTCGGATAGTGATCTACAAATAATAACCCCCAATTGTTTTTTGCGTCCTAACGTCAATAGTGGACTTGTTATACGGTCTAAGACCCCAGATGTGATGGAAACCGGCCCCCCCCCCCCCATCGAGGTCCGACCTCACTGAGGCTTTGGAAGAGCGTGAAAGAATATTAGAGAAATTTTGAGAGATGTGGCACGAAGATTACTTACTCGGCCTCAGAGAAAGCTGCAAAGATCTCCACCAAATAAATTTCATTAACAAGATCAAATTAAACGATGTGATCCTTATAAAGAATCCAGCGAAGCCTAGACCTTATTGGCAGCTTGGAAGGGTAATAGAGCTCTTCCCAGGAGATGATAATAAGATTCGGTCGGTTCGGGTAAAGAGAGGAGATGGATTGATACAAACCCATTCCATAAGTCACCTATATCCATTAGAATTGTCCCTTACCCACAACTACCACCCTTCTATGCCTGAAAGAGAAAAATCAAATATCCCCAGCTCAACTCTAGAGGAGCTGGTCACAAATGACAGGCCCATTACAACCATCGAACGCAATCGGACATCAATGCGACCAAAAAGAACTGCTAGCCGAAGAAATAGGAAAAATCACCCTGCCGACCCATATGTATACTACTAAGTATAAGGGCCATGGGCAAAGTTATTTAAACAAAAAATTAAAAAAAGAGAACAATGTATCTCAAACCTTTCCTAATTGTAAATTTTATATACTACACAAATGTTTTATTATATACACATTATGTATACGGAAAATTAAACCCCCTTGAACATTACTGTTGAGCTGTTCACAAATTACACTCACTAATTGACTGAACATTTTCAGCCTTTCCTAGTTGTATATTGTACATTCTGCATGCACGTTATACATACATATAAAACCTTTTTTAACATTAGTTAAACGTCCACAGCCTACATTCATTTATTGAATGTTTCAAACATTCCTGATAGACTCTACTATATGAATATACTATATACACATGGTACATACATAAAATTGTAAACACTTTGAATACAGCACTGTTGGCTGTGCTCAACCCCCACTCACCATTTTGATATATCGAACATTCTCAGAGGTGTTTATCTTGATTTCAAATTCCTATTTCTCCTAATTGTATATTCTACATACCTATTATATTGTATTCATGTTATATATTCTTCAAGTTGTAAACTTTATTATAAAATCCCGTTTTTTAAATTGTAAAAAAACAAAAAAACAAAAACAAACCCTTAAGTGGGTCCCATTTAAAATCACATGAAAAACTGACATTCAACCGTTGGAACTTCCAAGTACTTTATATAATGCTATGAAATTTTCATAGCATTATTCTCCTAAGTCGGGAATGTGTTGGAATTTGTTAAATCCCCCCTCACTGATTGGCTGTTGCCATGTCCCTTAAGGGCCTCATGGATTGGCTGTCAAGCATTGCAACCCCTTTTTAGTATAGGTGTCACATGAGCCAGCTCTTAAAAACCCTTGTATACGGCTTCCCGCCCTCTTTATCCCATGACTCTGCTCGAGTCAACAACACATCGGCTGGTCTTCTCAGTGATACAGCCCATGACGGCATCACAGAGAATGACCTCCCGCCGATACCCGAACTCTATGCAGGCTCTTTTTCAACGACTCCACTCCAGTCAACAACACATCGGGCGGTCTTCTCAGTGATACAGTCCACGACGGCATCACAGAGAATGATCTCCCGCCGTTACCAGAACTCTAAAACAGATAAGTTCTCACGAACCACGTTTTCGCAACCCACCTCTCAACCATCCTCTCTTCCATCCTCTCTATGATCTACCAATGCCTAAATGAACTTTCTGAAACTGTAAATACTCAATCCAACTTTCTCTTTCTTACTAAAATGATATGAAATTACACCCTTGTGTTTTGTGTTCCTTCTTCAGACTTCCGTCCTATACATATCTTTGATGATTTTATCTGCACATGGTTACCCCATTCTCACGTGGGAGAATTGAACTTTATTTCAGGATTATTTTAATCCCAACACTACTTAGGTGATCCCCAATTTATATAAAAAATTTTATTTTCAAAATTCATCGTGAGGGAGTGGGACAGTATTTACAAAAGTTCTGTACAAGATCAGTAGTGCCCCCCTCCCCCCACCAACCCAACCCTCTGCTAAGTGATAGACTGTCCACTGTTTTCCGGGTGATCCGAAAACAAGCAGATCGGTCTCTAATTGGGGTAGGGATTAAGGAGGGGGGTCAAAAATAAATTGAGTCTGGGTGGGATGTGGGGAATGGATGGTGGTGTCCTCCAAGATATAGGGTGACATAGGGCAAAAACAAAGTGTAGGGAGTGGGCATCTTTGGAGGCTCTCTAGTACCAAAAAACAGGGCCAGAACGCATTCACTCTACTAGCTAAGGGTCTTTGTTAAAGTAAGCTTGAGGGGTGGCTTCCGTAGAACCCAGGACCGCGTGTGCCATGCCTAAGCAGGGAACATGTGTTCATACCTGGCGCCTCGACGGATGCACAAGCTAGTGTCATGCACCCACCTCCTATCGAACTCTGTGCGGTGTAATCTCCTCCAATCGCATCTGATCTTCACTCTGAGCTGGTGCTTAAAGTAGACGATCAGATCACGATCGGAAACAGATCCAACCCCATGGACCTCGTCAAGACGTGAAACCCACGTCACCATTCTCGCTACGGCTAGGATGGTTAGAAAAACCATTCTTTTCTCCCTAGGCCACAGCGGGGCCACGTTGTGGACAACCAATGCTACATTCAGGGCCATCGGATGCTTGGCGTCGATGCGAGCTGTTAGTTCACCGACATATTCCCAGAGTCGCCGAAGTTTGCTGCAAGCGAAAAAGGCGTGCTCGGCCGTTTCTCTTTTGCGATTGTCAGGCAGTAAGGATCCGTCCTCACTCCATCTCTGGTGAGCCTGTCATAAAGGGGCAGCGCATCCCGGACCAGTCGCCAGGTCAGAGAGTACTCAGAGTTGTTGAGGTAACTCTGGCTTGGCGCCCAACTCCACTGAGAGCGGATCTCCTCCTCCGACCATCCCAGCCGCTCCCCAAGTGGATCCGCAGCGGACCCCTCCACTAACTCCCGATACAGTCTTTTCCTCAGCTGCGTAAGAGCCCTGGGCCCCGGCAACACCTTGAGTGTGGCTTGGCATTCGGTGAGAAATTTTGGTTCCCCCTTCGGTCTACAACGGGCATCGACCTCGGGGGCGGGTATGAGGTTGCGAAACCACAGGGACCCAAGAGACATCCTCTGTCAAATAGCAACTCAGAAAAGCCAATCTCTCGGCATGTCTATGACTTGCTAAATCCAGCATTCCCAGGCCCCCCTCGCTCGGACGTTGAGTACAGACCTGTCTGCGGACATATGGCTTTGCTCTCTTCCAAAGAAGCGAGAAGAGCAGGCGGGTGAAAACTAAAAGGCGATCCGCAGGCAGGGGTAGTACAGCCCGAACGTTTTATTTTTATCACCTCTTTCGAAAATCTCGAAACGTGGTCTGCATCTCTGGCAAATCAGGCTATCTGTCACCTAATCGGGAAAGGGGTTGGAGAATTAAAAAACTTAAATTGGGGAGAAAAAAAAAACAAAAAAAAACGAAAATAAAGCGGGACCCTAATGAAATCATTCATGCACTAGCTAAGTTATGAACAAAAATAATAGTAAAAAACGGGTCAACTAATCTAGCCTTAAACGGGACATGATCAACATTCATTGAAGAAACCCAAAATCCTTTGCCTAAGGCACGTCCAGATACCACTCAAGTCTAGCCCCTCTCACTCGACACAATCATGCAACTGTCACCCATCTTTCATCAAAATCTGCCGAAGGGAGTTTCGCCTTCTCGGCCTTAATGCGGATCTTCAGACGACACTTGAAAATTCGAATAAGGTCGAGAGCAGCGAAGGTCTCACCGTCGTAGACAACTTTCAAACGTGTCCGCCATATCACACCTCTCAACAACGCTAGTAAGCAATAAAACACAAAACGTTTTTTTCTATCATTTGTCGGAGCCCAATTGCTACATATATTAATCGGCTCCAGGTCGAAAGATGTTACATTCAGTACGCGAACCATGAGGCCTGCAACTAACTTAATGAGCGGCACAACGATGCGGCAATAAACAAAGGCGTGACTAACAGTCTCGTCTTCGTCACCGCAACGACAACAAATAGGCGAATTCCTAATGCCAGCTGCATGAAGCTTTTTGCCGACCCAGATAGCATTTCTAATAATCAGCCAGGCCAGAGATACCGGGTCATTATTGAAGACCTTTAGCCCAGGCGCCCAAGGCCAGATTGAGCGTAGCTCCCCCTCGACAAACCGAGCCCCTCAATCTTCTCATCTCAAACAGATCCCCTCACTAAGACCCGATACAATGCCCTACGAGACAACAGCTGGGTGTCAGAGAGGCTTTCCTTCACCCATAAGAGGAACTTCAAGGCCCGTCGACACTCGCGATAAAAGGAGCACTCGCCTCGGGGCAATCTGTGTGCCTCCCCCTCATCCAAGTGCACACTTTTCAAAGCCGGAAAGGCTTTCTTAATGTCTTCCTTCCAGAAGCCACCGTTTCCCTCAACTGGTGTACACATTCGATCCAGGTAATATAGCCGAAGCGTATGTTGACGAATCTCAACACTTAGCATACCCAGACCACCATCAGAAGGATGTAGATAACAGATCTCGCGACGGACCTTAGGGGCCTTACCAAGCCATAAAAACCTGAAAAGAGCCCGCTGCATTTCAAGCAGTGTATCCAATAGGAGTTGAAGTACTGACAGACGATATAGGATGATTAGATAAATGTGTGAGCAACACACCTCCGCTCTCCCCTTTAATAAAAGATTTCTACTGATCCACAGATCAGCTGCGGCCCGAATCGCTTTCAATACTTCCGACCAATTTTTCTCCAGCTGGAGATCAGGACCGAACCAGATGCCGAGTAGCTTGCAAGGCCCATCAGTCCAGCTGAAGGGTCCCTGTAGGGATACACCCTTCCAGGCACCGATGCGCAAGCCAACAGACTTGTCGCAGTTAATTTTGGCCCCTGTTACCGTTTCATACATTCTGATTTCTCTGTTGACGATACTAATCTCGACACTGCTCGTTACAAGCACTGTTACATCGTCGGCATAGGCAGAGTACTTCAATGTGGTGCAAGCACCTGGCAAAGTAACCCTGCGTAGGACCGGGTTCACCCTGAGTCTGTGAAGGAAGGGTTCCAACACAAGCGCATAGAGCATCGGTGAAAGCGGACAACCCTGACGAAGAGATTTGGATAATCTGGAGGGCTTTGACCTCAAACCATTCACTTCCACCAGCGCACCAGGGTTTGCATAAAGGAGGCGAATCCAGGAACGAAACTGCGGGCCAAAACCGGCCGATGACAAAACAGCCTCCAAGTAGCCATGGTCCACCCTATCGAATGCTTTGAACTGATTTAAATTGATCAGCACGGCTTCTGTGTCGACTTTCTCAACGATTAAGCGTATCACGTGCAAATTATCCTGAATGGTCCTACCCTTCACAGAACAAGTCTGTTCGGGGCTGATCAGACCAGCCAAAACACCCTGCAGGCGATTTGCTAAAATCTTGACCAAAATCTTTAACTCTGTGTTTAGCAAATTATTTATCCCATCCCCACCATCTTTGCTCTTGCGTAACAATTTCACAATCCCCTTGGTAAAGTACTCAAGTATTGACCCGTTCCTAAACCAAGCGTTAAATAAAACTATCAGCAAGGGTACAAAATTGTGCGACAACCTCAAATACAGTTCATAGGGCAAACCATCGATCCCAGGAGATCTATTCAGGCCGACTCCTTTAGAGCTTCCACGACTTCATCTTCTGTTATGCAACCTTCGCACCTAGCCGCTTCGGTCACCCCGAGGCGAGAAAAGTCAGCTAAATAGGGGTCGAAATGCACTAAAGACAAACCAGGCTCCCTGGTGAAAAGATCCTGAAAGTGATTACGAAACGCCTCCAAAATACCGTCGTTTGTGGTCGCGGTATGTCCGTCCGGCAATGTGACACGTGCGATATATCGATCGGTAGCGCGTCGACGCTCCTCTGCACGCAATTCAGCGGCCATGTTTGTTACCTCTTGAGGCATTCTCTTTAACCTAGCCCTAATTAAAGAGGCTTCGTTCTCCTTGATAGTCAAAGAGGCGAGTTTCGCCTTAATTATAGTAACATTAGTACTATCCCCAGCCACGACCGCCCGATCTAATCTAGATTCTAGTGTCGCTTTTGCTGCCTTAGATTCTAGGTTGAGTCGTCGGCTAAAGTCAGCAGAAAAGGACCTAATGGTTTTCTTAAATTTCACCCACAACTTATTCCCAATTATAGCCCCCGGCTGATATGTTAGTACTAGCTGTTCCCGGTAACTCTTCACATCGAACAACGAAGTGTTGAGTTTCCAGTACCCAGCTAATCTAGGTTTACGGCTATCTAAGTTTACATGGACACGAACAAGTCTATGATCCGAGTAAACTATATTATGAAAACTTGGACATTCTAATAATTCTACGTCGACTCTTCTAATTAAGAACCGGTCAATATAACTCGAAAGCTGTACTGCACCAGAGTCGCGTCTAGCTGTCCAAGTCCACACTATATCACGAGGCTTTTCATTTCGGAATTTATCGACAAGATCAAACTCATCGACAAAGTCCCGAAATGCTATTGCATCATAATCTCTGTTAATACCCCTAGAAGGAATCCCCGCGCAATCTAAATCGGGATCCAGGACCGCGTTCCAGTCTCCCGCTAAGATAACTGAACGAGGTGTGTTCATGAACTGCTCGATTCGCCGAAAAAAGGGAACACGCTCAGCCTGGAAGTTGGGTGCATAAACCCCGATCAATCGAAACGCTTTATCTTTTATGGTAACATCCAGAACGCAAAGCCTTCCTTCCGAATCCATGAAACAAGGGTCACACGACGCATCTATAGTTCGCTTCACTAGCCAGGAAACCCCCCTCGAGTTAGAATTGAAGTACGCTGAATAGACATCAAAATCCCTAGACAGCGCACTTAAATAATCACCTTGAATTAAGTGAGTTTCCTGAACACAGCATACATCCACTCCAAGGCTTCGAAGGTCCAGGCATAATCGTAATTTCCGAGAATCGGCCCTCAAACCTCGGACATTCACGCTTGCTAGAAAGAGTGCCAACAATTATGTCACCACCACAAGTAGTGGTCGGCGAGTACATTGGCCCAAAAAACTGTGTAAAACTATATATATCTATATCTATCTATATATCTATATATATATATATTATAATATAAAATGAAGTAATAAAATAAGGTGTCAATCAAATTTTATTAGAATTCAAAGTTCAAGCAAAGTATCCTTAAGTCCTTAGCTCATGAGTTTTCAAAGATAATTCTTCTCTTCAGAGGACCATTACCGCAGTTATACTACTACAGGTAATAAAATTACGCTTTGAAAATATATAAAATTATATACACAAATACACAAAAATACATAACATCAAAACATATCAACCCAAAAACATACTTTTTGTTGAATCCATATAGTCCATCCAGGTCATACATATTGAGAAGCATAATCAGGAAAGACAATTACTCCAAGTTACAAACAGCAGTCCAAATACGTGTAATTGAAGGGGCCGACAAAGTTATCCAGTCCCGAAATGTGTCAATATTCAATGTTAATGATAAATAAATCAAATAATACAGAAAGTCCAATCAAAGTTCCAAAATCCCGAAATGTGCAACCCAAGTCAAATCAAAGTTTGTTGTTTAATTAGAAAACCCGTTAAATCCGAATTGAGCAAAAAAAGACTGAATTCCAATCTCATCTTGCTAGCAGAACGAAAAATAAGTAATCTTTTCTCACCACCGATACAACCAGACATGACAAATCCTTAAAGAGCAGGAGGCGATATTAAATTGTCTACATCTCTGAATGATTTTAATACAACTGAAATTATGCCTGTGTTACATCCTGTTTAAGCCCATTTGATGGACTCTCAAGAGAGCAACATACAGCCCTGCCATCCAACCCACCTACATTAGATTTTCCCTGTCTGGGTCAAGTGAGAATATTCTATGTCAAAGGGGAAAGGGGTTAAGAAGTTAAAAGAAAAAGAGAATACAGGTCAGATCATGCAATCACGTTCACATCCAAGATTATTGCTTAAAGTCTAGCTTACAGTAAAACCCGATTTCACAAATCTAGCCCTATCAAATAATCTAGAATATTTATGAAATTAAAAATTACGAAGTCATTAAATTCCAATAATTTTATAGTTTAATTTAAGATTTAATTTTATCAGGTTAGAAATTATTAAATAAGATTCAATCCTATCAGCCCAGGAATTCCAATTCAAGGTTTAACTTTCCCCAATCAAAAAGTTTAACTTGCCTTAAGGTTTAATCTTTCCTAATTAAGATTTAATTTTCCCAATTACGAAGTTATCAAAATAATTAGAATTTAATAATTTAATAGTTTAATTTAAGATTTAATTTTATCAGATTAGGAAGTTTAAATCAAAGTTTGGTTTGCCCAATCAAGAAGTTTAATCTAAATTAGGGTTTAATTTTTCTTAATTAAGAAGTTGTAAATATTTTTAAGGTTTAATTTTTCCTAATTAAGAGGTTGTAAAGATATTGTAAAGATATTTAGAAACTGAAAATTTAGGTGTATAAACTTTTACAACCTCAGATTCTAAATCCTTTAGGCAAAGAAGATTAAAAAGGACCCATCTCGAAGACTTAACACCCCCGGTTTCATTGCTCGCCCAAACAGCTACGGCAAGACTGGTGGTGGTTTCCATATTGCATATTTGAATTTCCTTCCATGTCGACATTTGGAGACTAATTCACTTCTAGAATTTATCAGATTTAAATGTTTAGGTGCAGTAGCTATCATTACGGCTTCAGAATTGCATAGACCACAAGATCTGGATCCTGGGCTGTAGGAGTTTGATTTTTTTTAGGATGGACCATTTTATATTGTGTGGAATATTATTTGATCTTAAATTTTTAACTAAAGTGGTCAGGGATGTTTTGTTGTTACCGACATCGTTATTGAAGGAGTAATTATGCATGGAGATGCGGGATTTAATTAAATTTGCTGTGGCCCCAATATATGTGTGTACCCTAGGATTTACTCTTATTCCCGCGCCATTTATATTCCTATTCACAGGTCTATTTCTATTTACTGTATTTTCATGATGTGGATTAGGTTGGTTGATCGATTGTATATTATTGTTATCGTTACCTTCCATTGGGAACTCATTATCGGTTTGCTGAGGTGGAGGATGGTTATTAGAATTGCTAGGTCTAGAGTTGTGGTGCAAATTAGTTGTAGTACTCAATTGTGGAATTTGATTAGGGGCTGTATTTATGTGGTTTCTGGGATTCATTATAGAATTATTTAGTTCAGTTACAGTACAAGCATATACAATATCAGAATATGTGCATCTATTGTCCAGTGGGCAATCACGGGTGCGCCTGCAGTTGCATGTATTTATAGGATTGGAGCAATTAGAATTAGATTGGATATTTTTTATTTTTTGCTATTTGCTGAGATTATTGTTTGGGCTATATTAGGCATAGTAGAGTATGAAATTTTAATTGAATTCTTATTAAGTATGGAGCTATATTTATGTGGGTATTTAAAGGAGTTTTCCAATATTTTAAAGAATTCCTTCGGGATATTGGTTTTAACGTTATTATTGAAAGGTGGGTTAAACCAAATATTATTTTTCCTTCTAAAGCGTTTACGTGCAGTAAGTGTAGGGCTATCTATATGTTGGTGATTTTCATCAGGTATGATAGAGTGCCTTAGAGGTCTTTGGTTATTTACATTTCTTTTAGTTCGGCTCCAATTGCTAGTTGTCATATTGTGTGTAATAATATTTACAGTTCTATCATTCTCTTTGTTTTGGTTATAAGTTATTTTTTTAGAATATCCAGAGTTGAGCAATGCATTGTTATAAAATTGTGCGTTTTGGTCGAAAATATTTTTATTGGCAGAAAGCTTAGATATTCTATTGTAAACAGACGGTACTATTGAATTAATTATAGCTTTCGGGTGGTTAGATAGTTTATGTACATAGAAAAGAGTTAGATTGGGTTTATGGAAAGGGCTATATGATCCGTCATTGAGGTTAAGGGTGATATCAAGGAAGTTAGAAGTTTTTCTCTCAGGATCAACAGTTATGGAAAGGCCAAAATTTCTGAAAAAATCATGCAATTCTTCAATTGTTTTGCTATATCTTCTAGGTCTTTCATCCGATACAAATAGGGCATCGTCTCTATATAGGCCCCCTCTTATATTTTTAAACCTATGTTTCATTTCATTTAAGAGGAATAAACCCACTAGATCCGTTACCTGAGCAGAATCAGAAGCTCCCATAGTAATATCGAAATCATTGGGGGTGTCCTTTCTGGTCCATAATTTGCCTTCGAATTGGAGAATAGATCTTCTGGCTAAGGTGATCAGTTTAATTTCCAGATCAGTAAGATCTGAATTATTTTTCGCTAAATTTAGGGCTTTATTTAAGAGAATTGGGGTAACAGATTGGTAATAGTTGTCAATGTCAAAAGTTATAAAACTTAATCTATGTTTATCCTTAAGGTTCATAAACCATTCAATTACGCTATCTGAAGATTGCCACAACGAAAAGAAAATTTTATTTCTGATTGTCGGAATGACCCTATCAAGAATTTTTTTACTGATTATGCCTAAGTCAGATTTTGATGGACAAATTAACCTTATTGATGGGTTTTGTTGAAAGTTAGTCTTATGGTCTTTTAGGGAAAATCTAGGTGTAGCTGGCGTTACTATTTCTGCATGGTTAGTTAGATTCATATATTTAAGTAGTGTTTTAGCCTCTAAATTTATATCTATAATTTTATTGGGTGGTGCCATTTTATATGATTTATGCAACTCACGGTATATTAAGTTCCTGTAAGAGGTATAATCCAATTTGTAGTAGTTCTTAGTCTTGTCTGCCGGAACAATGGAATCCGTATGTTTGTTAACTCTCCTGGTAAATCCATTTATTTTTTTGACGATAGAACTGCAATATTTAATCTGCTTTCTGAATTTAATTCTTCTGACCAGGTCGAACAAGGCATTCTCAAAGCCGGCCAAATCATCATTCTGCCTAGGGAAAGATGTTGTTTTAAGGCCGTAATGAGCTGCGGCAATTCTCTCAATTTTTTTAAGCTCCTTAAATGAGTTCAATGGTAGTCCACCTCCATTAGTATTTTGCCGTTTCGTATCTTCAATGTCAATCCGATCCGGTGATGATTTTAGATCATGATGGTAAGCTCTCCATCTAACATTTATCAAAAACCTATTTATTGACTGGACTAATTTGTATATATAAGCCTCCTTAGTTGGAGTAGGTATGTTTTTGGCTGATAATGGAAGAAATTCATTTTATATTATAATATTAATGCTCTATCCAGTATATTGAGCTTCAGTTTTTATCCGGATGTTTCACTAATTATAAGATATTAGTTGATGCTTATATCTTTTGTTGGATTACTTATATATATATATATATATATATATATATATATATATATGTAATGAGCTTTTTTGAGTCCTTGTACTCTATTATACAATTACTGTTTTTCCAAAGAAACTACTTTTCACAGAAAAGATACACATTAAAAAAAAAAAATACTTTTCAAAGAAAACAAAAACATTTTTTCCCTAAAAATACTTGTTGCAGAAAAGACAAAAACAAAGAAAAATTTTTTTTTTCAAAAATACTTTTTGCGGAAAAGACATAAACCTTTTTCCTGCAAAAAACTTTTAAAGAAATTCTGAATTGATAAACTTTGTATTTTTGTTCTTTCTCACTGCTACACTTCCTTTTCTTCCTATCGGCTTTCAGGGGGTGATGTAGCAGTCATAAATTAGATTTACTTTGTAATGCGTATCAGTGTCCCTGTGAGCTGGTTTGGCCAATCAGCTCGCAGGGCGCCTTGATATCATTAATTCCCTAAGAGACTACTTGAGCTCCCTTAGGATCTTGCAGACGATGAGTAGACGGTACCCTGGCACCAGCCAGGAAGGATCACCTCAGAGAGACTCCGGCAAACAACGAGGAAACATGTTCTCTCTCTCCGGCCTCTTTGTCCACTGGACGCTCACAGCACCTACTATTTTCGCTTGAAGATACTTGCTGAGCCCTAAAAACTTATTTTCCTCTTCTTCTCTCTCAAACGGTATAGGTAACCTTTTATCTTCATAAACCCCTTTAGTTGTTGTTGTAAAAAGGTTTTGTTAATTCATTTCGTGGGTTCAATATTAGATAGGGGATAACACATTCTCTTTCTTACACACTAACAGAACAAGGTAGGCCACGCATATACGATGCCACAATGACTCTCAGTTATATACACTCTCTTAGACATACACACATATACACACTAGGAAATATATACGTCACAGAAACATGATGCTCATCTATAAGAGTACCCAAGTCTTGTAGAGATAATAACTCTTGGGAGCACTGAATGTGTCAACAAATATCTCACGAAACCTTATCCTCGAGTTGTTTTCGGCCTTGGTAAGTGGTAAACCATTAGTATAAAAAAATAAAACCCCGATGAGGGAGTCAATAAATGAGGCGAAGAAGAGTACCCAAGACTTGTAGAGATAATAACTCTTGGGAGCACTGAATGTGTCACAAATATCTCACTAAACCTTATCCTCGAGTGGATTTCGGCCGGGTAAGTGGTGAACCATTAGTATAAAAAAAATAAAACCCTGATGAGGGAGTCGAGTGTATAGTCTTGTCGAGATAACTCACCTTCAATGTTAATTAAATACACAAGAAATAAGAGGATACGAAAAAGGAGATATTTTTCAACTTTGTAAAAATAATTACCTCAAAAATATATTTAATACAGAATCCTGTAGATGTATGAACGAACGAACTGTTTGCATGTGACTTCATTACAAACGAACGCTTGGTTAATAATAATAAAAACGAACTTTGATTATTCGAACAAAACTTTTCAATAAAGATAAATCTATTATATTGAAAATTATTATTCTTATAATTTTTCTTTAAAAAAATTGGTCTAATTTTGATTTGATTTATCGGGGTGAGCGCGAACGCAGACCCCACACTTAGAAATAGCGCACCCGAGTCGTCCACATTTGGGACGATCGCAAAGGTCAACCCAACCGTAGTGCAATGGAAGGGCCTCGCTCTGGGAGAACGGCCTGGATGATCACCGTTTACCCCTGTGCCAGGTTTTATTTAGGCCGGTGAATTCCCTCGGACAATCTCCATCTTTATCTACAGATGAAGATTTTACAAACCTTGGGAACTCACCAGACCTTAGGCATAGTGCCCGTTATGTAGGGGAGGGGGGGTCGGGGATAAGTAAGACAAGCTGTTCAATGTTTTTTATTTCACAAAATATTTTTACAAAACAAGAAAACAACATTTGCTGGCTCTAAACTAGATTCTTGCACCAAAATACCGCATTCACTCTGTGGGTGGATTCCTACTTAAAATATCCCCAAAAAACATCGCTGTAAAACATGAATTATCGTGGGAGTGGGATAAAATATTAAAAATACCCAAAAAGAAAGAAAAATAAAGAACAAAATAAAATGATAAAAAAGGGGGGTTAGTATGGCCCGGCTTTCCCTCATGGCTAAGTGTTAGATCGCCCACTGTTTTCCGGCACGAGACCGAAAACAAGCGGGTCGGTCACTAAGTGGGAGTGGGAATTTAAGAGAGGAGTGTTCAAAAAATAAATTCATCGGGAATGGGATCAAGGGGTGGATGGCGGCTTCCAAGATAGTAATGCCAAGGGTTTCAAAAGACCAGGGACAAAATAAAACAGTGGAAGTGGGAATCTTTGGAAGCTCTCTAGTGCCGGCAAAAATAAAATAGGGACAGGATATCTCTCATTCCTACTAGTTTAGAGTTTCTCCTTTTTTGTTAAAAAAGTCTACAAGGGGTGGGTTCCGTAGAACCCAGTACCGCGTGTGCCATAACTATGGAGGGAACACGAACTCAAACTTGGCGCCTCGTCGGATGCATAAACTAGTGTCATGCACCCATCTCCTATTGAAATCCATGCGATGTAATCGTTTCCAATCGCATCTGATCTTTACTTTAAGTTGGTGTTTAAAGTAAACTACCAGATCCCAATCCGAAACAGATCCAACCCCATGAATCTCATCAAGACGTGTAACCCACGTCACTAGTCTTGCTACGGCTAGGATGGCTAGAAACACCATTCGTTTCTCCCCAGACCACGGCGGTGCTGCGTTGTTGATGACAGATGCGACATCCAGGACCATCGGCTGCTCGGCGTCGATGCGAGCCGTCACCTCTCTGACGTATTCCCAGAGACGTCGAACTTTGCTGCAGGTGAAAAAGGCGTGCTCGGCCGTTTCTTCTTCGTCGTCTTCACAGCGCGGGCATAAGGACACGTCCCTTAAACCGTCTCTGCGTAATCTGCCATAGAGGGGCAGCGCGTGCCGAACCAGTCGCCAGGTCAGAGAATACTCAGAATTGTTGAGATAACTCTGGCCCGGCGCCCAACTCCACTGGGAGCGGGCCTCCTCCCTCGACAATCCAAGCCGCTCCTCAAGTGGGTCCGAAGCGGTACCCTCCACTAGATCCCGATATAGTCTCTTCCTAGACCGGGCAAGGTTACTGGACCCCGGCAACGCTCTAAGCGCGGCCCGGCATTCGGTGAAGAACAAGGGCTCCCCTCTCGGCCTACGTCGACCTTCGACCGAGAGGTCGGGTATGAGGTTGGGAAAGGCGCTCCCGACCGCAGGGACCCACGGAGTGTCTTCCATCAAAGTCCGACTCAGGAAAGCCAGTCTCTCGGCATGTCGATGACTTGCCAAGTCAGGCATCCCCAAGCCTCCCACACTCGGAACTTGAGTACAGACCTGTCTGCGGACGTACGCTTTCCGGCCCTTCCAAAGAAGCGAGAAGAGTAAGCGCGTGAAAGCGTGAAGGCGGGCCGCAGGCAGTGGTAGTACAGACAGCCGGTAAAGGATGAGAGGGAAGACGTAAGTGGCGCACGCCTCCGCTCTGCCCTTTAAGGAAAGCTTCCTTCGAATCCAAGCCCGGACCGACGATTCGACCTTTGTCTGTACTTCCGACCAGTTTTTCTCCAGCTGGAGGCCCGGTCCGAACCATACGCCGAGGATTCGAACCGGGCCATCCGACCAGCTGAAGTCACCTGGAAGAGCGGTCTCTCCGCTCCAGGCACCCAACCGCAGGCCGTTCGACTTGCTGCGGTTGACTATGGCCCCTGTCACCTCTTCGTACCGAGCGAGCGCCTTAATCACCGTTTGAATGTCAGTACGGCTCGACACGCAAACGGTGACATCATCGGCGAACGCGGAAACCCTGACTCGCGCTTTGCGAGGAGGGATAGCGATCCCGCGCAGGACTGGTGTTGCCGCCCGATCCCTTAATTTGCGAAGGAAGGGTTCCAACGCCAGGATGTAGAGCAGGGGCGACAGCGGACAACCCTGACGTACCGACCGAGAAACAACGAACGATTCCGACCTCTTTCCATTGACTTGCACCACTGCCGTCGGCGAGTCATACAGAATAGAGATCCACCTGCGGAAGTCCGGACCAAAACCGGCAGCCGCTAAAACAGCTTTCAGGAAACCATGGTCGACCCTATCGAAAGCCTTGGACTGATCTAAATTGATCAGCGCGGCTTCAACGTCGTCTTCTGTCCCCTCTATGATCATGCGAATCAAATGCAAGTTGTTCTGAATCGACCTCCCCTTCACAGCAAAGTTTTGCTCAGGCTTGATCAAATCACCGATAACAACCTGCAGGCGGTTCGCTAGAACGCGGGCCAAAATCTTTAACTCTGTGTTTAGCAGAGTTATGGGCCTGTAGTCATCTAAATTTCCCCCCCCAGGTTGGTCCCCCTTCTTCAGTAATGTGACCACTCCTTTGGTTACCTGTCCAGGGATTGACTCCTGAACAAACCAGTGGTTAAACACATCCTTCAGAATTGGGACAAACATGGGCGACAGCCTCAAATACATTTCGTACGGCAGACCATCGAGTCCTGGAGATTTGTTCAAGCCGACCTGCTTCAACGCAGTAACGATCTCGCCCTCCGTAATCCTGCCATCACAGCCAGCTGCTCGAGCCGCCTCGAGGCGGGGCGAGTCAGCCAAATAGCTGTCAAACTCCTGGCCGCGGAGTCTGGGCAGTTGGGTGAAGCGTTCCTCCAAATGCTCACGGAACCCCTCACAAATCTCACGAGTCGATACCAGGGTATGTCCTTCCAGGGTTTTCACCTTCCGAATGTACCCATTCGAACCACGACGTAAAGCAGCCTTACGCTCAACAGCGTCAACGTTCACGGCTTCGTTAGAGACTTTCTTTAACCTAGCTCTAACTACTTGACCTTCATATCGCTCGCTAGCCAAGCGATTGAGGTCCCCCGTAATTAATGCTATTTCTAGGGGATCCCCCCCCGCCACCGCCCGGGTCATCTTATCCTCTACTTGCTTTTGCGTCCTAGCCCTATCTTGAGCGAGGCGCTGGCTGTAGCGGACACAAAAGTTTCTAACCTGAGCCTTAGTTTTAACCCAGTACCTACTCCCGATAACCACCCCCACTAATCCCCGCTGGAGTAGTAACGTTAGCTGTTCCCGGAAGTCGCGTATCTCCAGTAAGGAGGTATTAAACTTCCAGTACCCAGCCAACCTAGGCCTATCACTTAAGCTCAACCGGGCCATAACCAATTTATGGTCCGAATGTCCTAACCAAGTGAACGTGGGACAAGATATGAAATCTACGTCGCCTCTTCTAACTAACATTCTGTCCAAGTAGGTACTCGGACAGAAGGCCGCGCTAGTATACCACGTCCACATCTCCCTCCCTGGGTGATCAACGCGAAATCTGTCGACAAGATCGCATGAGGCCATCAGGTCAGACAGACTGCTCTCACACCACGCCGACCCTCTATCCCCACCGACCTTATCTATCTTGGGGTCTAGGATGGCATTCCAGTCCCCCATTAAAACTACTCTCTCCGGACCCTTGAGGAACGCCTCCAACCGTCGAAAAAAGGAGACCCTCTCACCAGCAATGTTGGGCGCATAAACCGCAACGATCCGAAACTTGCTGTTTCCAACGGCAACATCGACCACGACCAGCCGTCCCGCCGCATCCGTATGAACAACGCTTACCGTCGCCGACAGGGTGCGTCTCACTAACAAAGAGGTGCCACATCTACGAACATCGCCATATGCTGAGTAGACGTCATAGTCGTCAGTCAGCACATCACAATCCTCGTACGAACGGAAGTGGGTCTCTTCAATCGCAGCTACATCTACCTCACGGGCCACGAGATCCCTTAGCACGCGAGCAGCTTTGCCTCGGGATCTCATGCCCCTCACATTCCAACAAGCCAAGTTTAAATTTGTGGTCCCCATTAGCTAGTGTCACAGACGGGGCTAAAGTCCTCGGGAGTGAGGACGCCGAAGGCCTGACCGAGACTGCCGGTCAGCAGATCGGACGAAATCCGTCCGTCTCTTGCCAAACCTCCCACGTCCAGGGGGAAGGTTAGTTTTAAGGCCCGAAAAAAAGAGGGGTGAACATAAACTGGGACCCTCCCGGGGCATTTTGGGGCAAGTGTTTTTAGAGATGGGTGCTCCTCGTCGATCAACTTCATACCGGGTATAGCCCCCTTGCCAGCCTCCAGCATCCTCCATAGGGCCCTTGCCCGGCTTCCCTTGTCCTGTCTGATGAAGGATGTCAACATCGGGGCATCGGTGAAGTTGGCCGGATTGTCCACTCTTTTACCTTTCACATGAGTGAATGCCTCTAGTTGTTTGAGGTGCTGCCTCTGCCGTACATTTAGATCCGACTGGACCAGTGAGGCATCTGCCTCACAGATCCTTCCCCCTGGTAAAAACGGGAACTTCTTGGATCTATCCCTTCTGATCGGTGGAGGGGGAGGTGATGTTTTTGGAGGGACTTTTCCCGGTTTCTCAATACTCATCTCCTCCTCAACAGCTTTCTCCGGGTTTACTGTCCTGGCCTTCCCGGTCTCCTCTGTTTTTGTGTTGGGAGTCTCCATGGCAGTATTTACTGGGGGAGGGGTATTTTGCTCTTTTGTATTCAAATCTGCTGGGGCTGGAGATTTGGGTTTGGAAGTGGGAGCAATTGTAGTGCCATTTTCAGGGGCTTTTGCTTGTTTTTGGCTTTCCTTAGCCTCCCTGCTTTTCTTTGGCCTAGGGTTCTTTGGGGCTTCTCTTTCCCCGGCCGTCTCTCCTTCCTTCCCCTCCTCTACTTCAGACTCTGAAGAGGGAACCGGTAATTTTCTTTTCAAGGCAGCTGTTGGCTGTTTCCCCTCCTCACTTTCCATTTCAGCCGGTTCCGTTTCAGCCGGTTCCGTTTCTGCCGATTCCGTTTCAGCCGGTTCCGTTTCAGCCGGTTCCGAGCTGGGGACAGGGCCTGGTTTCTTTCCCCTTTTGGCCACCACAGTATTCCATCCCTTGGTGGTTTCTGTTGGGGCTGCTTGTTTTTGCCCCGTGGCCACCGTTGTTGCTGCGTTTGGGGCTGTTGGCGGGGTCTTTGCAGGGATTCTTGTGGGGCACACCTTTGCCATGTGTCCGGATTTCTTGCAATGCCAACAAACCGGCCTCCTCCCCTCAACTATTATGGACATGGCCCATTGTTCGCATTGGAGCTGAGCCGGGATGTCCAAGAACCCTTCTCGCTTGAGCCGCATCTTAATTGTATATTCGCCAGTTTGGATGTTCCTGGCACCCTTAATTGGAAGAACGGCCTCGACGTCGCCATACTGTGACATGACAGCCCCCAAGTGGTCAGAGGAGACGCAGCATGGGACGCCGAGAATGGTGACGGTTGTCCTTCTCATTTGCATGTATTCGGGCGTTATTTTAATGCCCCTCCACGTTCTCTCAGTGTTGGCAACTTTCTCGGCTGCTTGTATGTTGGGGAGCAGGATATCATACATGGCGTATGATCTACGCACCACGTAAGTGGCCGGGATCTTTAGATCCCCCAACATGTCTATAATTCTCTCCTTGAGGACCCCAGTAAGCCCCTTGGTCTTGGTATCTGTGGTGACCAAGGATACCGTCCTCTTTTTAACATCTTCCAGAGTGCCCGGGGTTGGTGTAATTTTGCAGCCCTCTGTATAGGCGGCATACTTTTCTTTGAAAAGTTGTCGGTACTCCTCTGGAGTTTTCTGGGCCTGGGGTCCCCACGCTGTGACATTTCCGTGTGAATTTTTGGAGGCTTCTGCAGTGTTCCCTGTTTGGGGCCTCTGTCGAAGCGGGATTGAGGATCCAGAGTGAGGAAAAACTGCTCTTTTGGCCCCCCTTCTCGTTTTGGGTTTTGCTGGAACATGGCTTTCCCCCTCCGATAGGTCCGACGATGATCCCCCCGAGGAGCACCCGAGAAAATTTTTTGGATTATAACGTTTTTGAGCGAGCTCTAAATCTAGAGAACGGCTCTTCCTTAGAGGTCGTTTATCTATTTGGGACCTGTGGGAGTTGCCGAACTGGGTGTCTGTGACTTCGGCGAAACACTCCTCTCTGGATACCATGACAGGTGCACGTACTGAGGTGATATCCGCGGGGAAGTCGCCGAAACTAAAGTCTATGTCTGAGGCACACTCGGATGTGTAACCTCCCGACGGAGCAACCGGAGGTGAGGTGTCCTTCGTGGCAACACCTGTTGGGGTGCACTCGGACGTGCAACCCCCGGACGGAAGAACGGAAACTGAGGTGTCCTTCGTGGCAACACCTCCTGGGGAGCACTCGAGCGTGTCTCCCCCCACCGACCGGACTGGAGTGTCGCTGGGCGCGACAGTCCCCGAACTCGCAACTGGGGCGACAGGGGTGCCCTTCGCGGCCACACCCCTCTTGCTGTCGTTCGCCAAGACAGCTCTGGCTTTCGAGACCCAGGTGGCCTCCATCGAAACTGGGTCTGTCTGCTGCCCACAACCCGCCGATTCGGAATCAGGGGGACCGTCGCCAAAAGGCACGTGAGTCTTCCCCGACCCTGCCGGCTGCTTAAGTTGGGACAAGCAGTCAGACTCTGAAAAAAGAATTTAATGAAAAATTAAATTGCCAAAAAAGTGGCTACAAGGGAAGACCTAGCTCTACCAACGGGGAGCTGCCTCCCCAAGAGGGGGAGGAACTAAATATAAAAGACCTAGCTCTACCAACGGGGAGCTGCCTCCCCAACGGGGGAGGAGTTAGATAGAAGAAACATAGAAAAAGAGAAAAAAGAGAAAAAAGTAGAAAAGTGAAAAAGTGAAAAAGTGAAAAACTCCCCAACGGGGGAGCTGACAAAAGCCCCAAAGGGGGCTTGGTCCAAGAAAAACGCTTTAACCTTGCACAAGGCCCGGTAGCGGATACCTCACTGGTGTTAGGGTAGACGAATATGTCGCAAACCCCTGTGCCAGGTAAGTATAAAAATCCCAAAAACCAACACGCATCTTTATACAACACCACTCACTACACAACTGACCTTTATTTACAACCAACAAAATACCTACAAAACAACATTTCAACAACATTAACACCTTACAACTTTTGCATTTAGCAACAACAACATTTTATAACAAAAAATTTCGAACCATTTAAACTTACCAACATTTTCACATAATACCACATTTCTTAAATAAACTTACATTTTACAAAACATTCAATGTCAAGGTTGTTACACATCGACAACAATGCATTTGCCATCTTTTCAACCTGAACAGATAAAAACCAACACAAACTTCTTCGATTTCAAAATAGTAAACAAAAAAAAAACAATATTTTCATTTAATTAAATCAAACCATTTCTTTAATTATTCTTTTCAGTTTTTCGTTTTTTAATTACTTCAAATCACAAAACAAACAAAACTACGATTTCAAGAGTTGCTTCCCTTTGAACGAGCGATCGTTTTAAATCTTTTGTAATTATTTCTTTTCTGTTGTTAATCTCATTAAACAGTTCGAAATTAATTTGCTTCAATTAATAAATAACCTATTGTACAGTCGTTTATTATTTACACAAAAATGGGGTTTGACAGGATGTCATTACAACCAAACAGATTATGGCTTTCGGTAGGAACGGATTTCTTTTTGTTCTAGTATACAAAATAATTTATTTTTATAGAATCACTCCCGTCTCCAAACCGTTTTCTTTTTCTACGTATTTTAGGCAGTTGGGTTAGGGTTATATTTTTAAACAGTAAGTCTATACACAAAAAATAAATAAATAAATAAATAAATAAATAAAATACCCCTGATATATAAAATTAACCGCAAAACCGATTGAAGACGGAAGTGATTCTATAAGCCGATAAAGAAAGATAAAAAAAAAGATTAAAAAAATAAAACGATAAGTCATAGCAAGTTTCACCATCTATCCGAAAGGCGGACAAAACAAGACGACTGACAAATGAAACTATAATATATACAGACAATGTTTTTCTTTGAACTTAAAGGGAAATATAAAAAAAAAAAAAAGAAAGTATGAGGACACCCTTGTTTGCTAAGCTAATTTGATTCTTGAAATCGTAAAGTAGGGATTTCACCGGATTTATACTGCTTTATTGCGTGCGGTGTCCGAATAAAGGGAGTCGTTCAAGTGTATGGTCTTGTAGAGATAACTCACTGTTTTAAATTATATTCTGAACCCCTCCTCCCACTGGATGAACTCGTCCGTCGGACTTGCTTTCGTTGGGCCAAAGACTATTTAAGTGCCTCCTCACTGTTTATTATTTGTTGTAGTTTTCTTTTGTAATTAAAACCGTTACGAAAGGTATTCACGTCTTTTATTACTCTCCGTCTCACTACAATTTTAATTACAAAAATGGTCAGAGTACTTCGTCTAGAACGATTCGACACCGAGTCTACAGCCCTTAACGCAGAAAAAAAATACACAAACATTGGAAGCTTACTTTCATAAATTACTTGCGTACGGTTAATGGCGCCGAAGAAACTGGAAGCACCGAAACAGGTTTCTATGCATTAATAAATCGCATATCTGCAGAAGTATTTGAAATCATTAGTGACACAAATGACTGCATCTCTGCCATAAGAACTCTGGATGCGGTACACATTAAGCCGACTAATATAGTCTACAACACCAACTTATCACGATGAAACAGCAAACAGTGGATTTTTTTGTGTTATAGTTAATAAATCTTGCTAAAATATGAAATTTCCAACTCATGAGTGCCGAAATAAATAAAAACCAGCATATGCGATAGGCTTTTATTGGCGGTATCTTCTTTCATCTCAATTCGACAACGACTTCTTGAGAAATTTTCCATAACTTTTCGAGAAGCATACGAGATGGCAAGATCTTTTAAACAATCCGAAAAACACTGTGCGTGCTACAACCATGAGAGTAAGATTTCCGCCCCAATATTCTCTTCAGGAGAAAATACAAGTCTGGCAGCTACACAAAATATATGAAGCCAAAGGAAATTTGTTTCTTTTGCGGGAATTTCCGTCATCCGTGTCGCTTTTGTCCAGCCTGTGACTCAAACTGCAAAAAGTGTTTGAAAAAAATGACATTGGGTCAAAGTCTGCAGATCTTTCGTATCGGCAGTATTAAATGAAGACCCTTAATTACCGAGTCTCATGTAACTAGGAAAAGAAAATTACATTGACTAAGTGTAAAATAAATGGTTGCACTGTCAATGCCATCGTAGATTCTGGTAGCGTAGGGACTTTTATTAACAGCAATACTGCAAAAAAAATTGAACCATAAAATTATTCCAAAACAAAAAGCAATATCATTGGCCGATCCTAACATGTGTGCGAAAATTATTGGAAAAGCAAAAGTTGATATCTCCCTAAACAATAGTACACACTCTGACATGATTATGGAGGTAATTCAGAATTTATTTGTCGACATTATAATAGGGAAAGACATTCTATGCAAATACAACAAAGTAACCTTCAAATTTGATGGACCGGAGGACGAACTTATTAGTGGAGCAGTCACCAAAAATAAACGTTTCTCCTCCGCAATTATATTCTCATCTCTCTCCGAACACAACTCCAATCAGCACCGAGTCACGCTACCAAACAATCGCTGACAGCAAATTCATAAGAATAGAAAATATAACAGAACACTCAATTTAACATTGGCGAGCGCAGGTTCTAGTAACATCAAATGAAAACCGAAAAAAAAAAAAAGAATAGCGATCAATTATAGAAACACCATCAACAGATTCATGGAACTAGATGCTTACCCGATGCCAAAGATATCTAAAATGGTCGAGGAAATAGCCCGGTATAATATTTTCACTACTCTTGATCTTAAATCAGCATACCATCAAATCCCTATCAGTAACGAGGATCGTAAATTTACAGTCTTTGAGGTAGATAGTAAATTGTACCAGTTTACTTGCCGGCCATTCGGTGTTACGAATGGAGAAAGTACGTTCCAAAGAATCATTGAAAGCATTGTCTCGACAGGGATAAATTATCAGATACATTTGTCTATGTAGATAACGTCACTATATGTGGAAGAACCTAAAAAGAGCATGACTACAATCTTCAAAGATTTTATGAGGTCGCTAAACAGTACAACATCGCGCTTAATAAGAATAAAAGCATCGTTTCAGTCTCGACCATAACTTTATTTTGGTACACTATCAAAAACAACCAGATATCGCCCGACTACGATCGCCGTAACCCCCTACTTGAGATGCCACCTCCTCTAAATCGATGTTTTCTTATTACAGCAAATTTATCCAGAATTTTTCAGAGAAAATATTAGCATTAAACTGCAATAAAGAATTCCTATATCTTCTTTGGCATTCGATTCCTTTCAAAGGCTAAAGAACGATTTGTAAGATGCTATTCTCGTAACAGTTGATCAAGAAAAATAATTTGTAGCAGTAACTGATGCTAGTAACAATTATATAGCAGCTACTCTTAATCGACAAAACCGAATAGTATAATTAAGCATCATGCAGTATAAAATGAGGCAGCCGCCGTTGTCAAAGCTTTATAAAAGTGGTGCCATTTCCTATTTGGCGAGCACTTTACTGCACTTCCTTGGCATTTTGGTCAATATCAAAGTGTAGTATCTGTTCCGATGGATACTACAATCTATAGACCGGTGTTTTCTTGGCCTTTGGGGCTTGATTTACACCTGTCTGTGGGTTTGTCCTGTGCAGTTCTAGGAGGTCCACCCTCCCAGGCTTTGCCTCCCCTCTTTGGGGAGGAGTAAGTCTATTGCTTACTGCCTAAGACGCCCCTAGCGGAGAATGCCGACGGGGCTGACAGGCAATTTTTAATGGCTAGAGTGCTCACCTTCTCGGGCGCTGGCTTTTCAAATCCCACTTTCCGACCTTGTGTCACATACTCTTATTGTGGGTAGGTGTTGAATAAACACTTTACTGTAATTACAGACTAAAAAAATATTAGCTTCATGTTTGATAATACCAGGAAATCAAAAATGGCAAAATATGCCGTTGACACATTGAACTGTCACAATTTAAATTTGTGCTTATCTTACCAGTATCTAAATTCTTTACAGGTAATAAGAGAATTCTCATAAAAGCAATACTACCGTTTCAGCGATTAAACATGGATTTCAAAAGACCACTGCGTACGTCCATAAATGATAACAAATACCTGACGATTTATAGTATCGACAAGGGGAGGGGGGGGGCTCTTAGCTAAATCCCATCCAGTCACTGTGGAGGTCCCCAGATGCCGGAGAGCCTTCTACTCCAATAGCTTCTTTCCTTGCGTTGCCAGCCTCTGGAACTCCCTCACTGCTCCCTGACTGTACTGACATGCAGAAATTTAAAACTAATGTAAACAGACATCTCGCAACACAGCTCCCAACTTAGGATGTCACCCAAAACTTCCACCCGAATTCTCAGTAGCCCCTTACGTCTACAGTGGCGGCCTGTGTTGTAAAATGTAACAGTTAAGATTTAAAATTGAAAAAGATTTAAAGATTTTAAACTGTTACCCCCCCCCCCCTTTTTTCGAACTTTATTAAACTTTGTAGCCTCACATTTCTCCCCTTAACACGCATTTTAAACAAATATACATAACACTCTGAAGCAATTAACGTATCCAAAACGAAAGTGATACGTGAATTTCCATTTCTGTAACAGGTGACAACATAAGCTGAAGAGAGTCGGATGGTTAAGTCCTTCTGAGCTTGAAACCAGCGGTACTAACGTTGTACTAATTTTCTGTACCCCCCCCAAAAAAATATTACGCTCTTAATTTTGATTCTCAATTAATCGAGCACTCTGCTGGGATTTCCCCACCATATATCAAAAGAAGGTATATATATATATATATATATATATATATATAAGTAAATTTCGCGTACAACAAAATCGTAGGATAAATTTCAGAGGAAATATTTTTTAATCAATGAAACGGGTGTGTGGAAAAAAAAAAGAAAATTGCTAAAATTTTCCTTACGGCCTTATCGTCTGACCCTCTAAGAGGAAACGTCAGAATGATAAATTAAAAATTAAGAAAATCGAATGAGATATGAGGGGAAAAATTGTTTAAGTTGGAGAAAACGATTGAGAAAATCTCAACGTTATGGTGGATTTGAATCATTAAAGATCTCCAACTGATGCTTCAAAATCTTTTGTCTACACAGGCTAGGTCAAGAATTGTTAATAACTAACGCCTCAATAATATTGAGATGGTAGTTTATATATATATAAATACACATATATAATATTATACTCTTTCTTTATTCAAATAAGATTTAAACTTTCAGCCACACCTTTTAGTTTTTTCAATTACACTATTCTCAAAAAAAAAAAATTATGATTTACTATCAAAGAATTTTGTAGAAAAAGTCATTCTTCTATCTTATTTATTGATCTGCGGGGGCTGCTTCTCAGCTGTCTACAACATAGTCGTTTTCACGTCCAATGTAAACAAACTCTTGTTGAGCCGTCCTCTTAAATAATCAAATTCTGCACAATTTCAACCATCGTTACCAATCATCATGGTGTTGTACTACCATTCAGCTGACAAACCCATTAACACTTATCCTCGAGTCGCCTTTGGGCCTTGATAACTGGTGACCCTTTAGTAAAAAAAAAAGTTGTATTACCTGAAATTTCTTGATAAAAGAAGTAAATGTTTATTTTTTAAGGATTTGAATGACACAATCTTTTTGTGCTTTGCAGCTGACAGCTCCGCTACCGGATCCAGCACTACACCATCATCAGGAGGAACCACTTTGCAGTTTCGGCTCCTATTCCTCGACTGCTTTTCTGAAGTAGTGGGACCCCTCTGTCGGGAGATGGTTATGTAGCACTGGTTTCATCTGCCGATAAATGCCACCAAGCCAGATACACCTTTCAGACATCATCATCAACAACAATTGATTTCGATCTTCCATCCTTTATCTTGACACTCCTGTACCAACTCTTCATATCTGAATGGCACGCTCTTTTTGTTTTACGCAGCTGACAGCTCTGCTACCGGATCCAAAACTACACCATCATCAGGAGGAACCACTTCGCAGTTTCGGCCCCTATTCCGCGACTGCTTTTCTGAAGTTGCGGGGCCCCTCTGTCAGGAGATGGTTATGTAGCACTGGTGTCATCTGCTATCAAGCCACTTACACCTTTCAGCCATCATCAACATCAACAACTGATTTTGATTGCATTGTGATGTCATAAACTACCCTGCATATGACGTCATAAACTACCCTGCATATGGCGTCATAAACTACCCTGCATATGGCGTCATAAACTACCTTGCATATGACGTCATAAACTACCCTGCATATGGCGTCATCACTATCTCCTTCATCTCCCTTCTTTCGCCGTCCAAAATTCACCTTTCCTTCCAGTTCGTATCATCCCTCTTCAGCCATATCCAATAAGATGATTCTCTGCTGTTTCCTCAATATCTTTAATCAGTTTTCTCAATTCTGAGTCGTTACAGTAAAAATGATGTTGAAATAGGTTTATAAACATTTGTTCTCCAGTTCCTCTTGCCCCAGTGGCCAAATCATGGAATTCGACCTTCCATCCTTTATCTTCTACTATTTAATTAATTTGAAAGTCAGAAACATAACCAATACATTAGGGCACATATTAACGACTAAATAAACAATAAATAATTTTGACGCCGATGCCGTGATTCGAACTTGCAACCTTAACGTCAAAGAGTATGATACGCTACCACTGGACCACGATGCCAAGTTAAAAAAAAAACATTTTGATTTAACTACTAATTATTTATTCATTTTTTTGAATCATGAGGCTACCTATCAAAACTGGTTCATCGATATAGTTTGGGATCTGCGTTTTAAACAAAAAATATTCGGAGACAAATTTTTTGACTTTTTGACTAAAAATGTCTCACCAAGCAAAAATTGATGACCGTTAGGGAGTCTATTTTCGCTAGTCAACTTATAATATAACGAGCACCTTCTCTGTCTTTCTGTCTGTCTGTCTTTCTGTCCGTCCTGGAGAATTTTTGTAAAAGAGAGAGGGGGGAGGCCGAGATAATTAGTATTTAATTAATTTCAAAGTCAGAAACATAATAAATACATTGGGCCACATATTAACGACTAAATATACAATAAATAATTTTTGGCGTCAACACCGCGATTCGAACTCGCAACCAGACGCTCTACCAAATGAGCTATAGGGAGACAGTTGAAAATAGTCACTTAATTTTCCTACTTGAACAAATAGCTTTTTTTTTCAGATCTCTCATTTAGCAATGAATGATCGTATCATAATTGGTTCTTCTTTATACTTTGGGGTCTGCGCCGCGCTCGATCTGTTCTTCGAAAATTCAATTAGGTCTGCGTTCGCTCTCAATTTTTTCAGGGAGGGAGGAATTTACCCCCCCCCCCCCCCCGCCCCATTTTATTTTTATTTTTTTAGCGCGAAAAAAAAAAAAAAATTTTGGTGGGAGAAAATTTTTTTTTTTTTTCCCCTTTTTAAACAAAATGGTATTCGGAGACAATTTTTTTTCTTCTTTTCTTTTGTCTAACCACCCAAGAACGCGGCAGCCTAGCAAAAATAGGCGTTTTTTTTTTTTCACTTCTTCCAGTTACAAATGAATGATCTTATAACTGTTCTTCGAAAATACATTGGGGTCTGCGTTCCCGCTCGATTTTTTTTAAAGGAGGGGGGATTTCACCCACTCCCACACATATTTATTTTTTTGGTGCAAAAAAAAAAAAAATTTTGGTGGGGAAATTTTTTTTTCCCCCCTTTTCAACAAAATGGTATTCGGAGACAAATTTTTTTTGTTTTTTTGTCTCAGCACCTAAGAACGCGGCAGCCTAGCAAAAATAGACGAGTCTATTTTCGCTAGTCCACTTATAATATAACGAGCAGGTTCTCTGTCTGTCTGTCTGTCCTGGAGAATTTTTGTAAACGAGAGGGAGGGAGAGGGGGGGAGATAATTACTATTTCATTAATTTCAAAGTCAGAAACATAGTAAATACATTGGGCTACATATTAACAACTAAATAAACAATAAATAATTTTCGGTGTCAACGCTGCGATTCGAACTCGCAACCTTGACGCTAACAGCAAAACGCTCTACCAAATGAGCTAAAGAGAAACAGTTGAAAATGGTCTCTTAATTCTCATACTTGCACAAATCGCTTTTTTTCACATCTCTCATTTAGCAATAAATGATCGTATAATAATTGGTTCTTTTTATACTTTGGGGTCTGCGTCCGCGCTCGATCTATTCTTCAAAAATACTATTGGGTCTGCGTTCGCTCTCGATTTTTTCAGGGAGGGGGGGGCCCGAAGGAAATTTTTTTTTAAACAAAATGGTATTCGGAGACAAATTTTTTTTTCTTTTCTTTTGTCTAACCACCCAAGAACGCGGCAGAAATCCCCCCCCCATTTTTTTTTTGGCAGGAAAAAAAAAAAAATTTTCCCGCCAAAATAAAAAAAAATTTTTTTTTTCCTTTTTAAACAAAAAAAGTATTCAGAGACAAATTTTTTTTTTCTTTGTCTGACCACCCAAGAACGCGGCAGCCTAGCAAAAATAGACGACCGTTAGGGAGTCTATTTTCGTTAGTCCACTTATAATATAACGAGCACTTTCTCTGTCATTCTGTCAGGATGTCTGTCTGTCCCTCGCCGAGAATTTTTGTAAACGAAATTTCAAAGTAAGAAATAAACAATAAATAATTTCGGCGCCACGCCGTGATTCAAACTCGCAACCTTCACGCTAATAGCCCGACGCTCTAACGAAACCCCCACTGAGGCATAGTTAAATTTAACGTCTTAATTTTGATAGTTGAAGAAATGGGTTTTTTTCACATCTCTAAGTTAGCAATGAATGATCGTATAATAATTGGTTCTTCGAAAATACAATCGGTCTGCGTTCGGTTTCGATTGTTGGGGAGGGCGGGGTTAGAAATCCCCCCCATTAAAATAAATAAATTTTTTTTCTTTGTGCTCACCACCCAAGAACGCGGCAGCCTAGCAACAATAGACGACCATTAGGGAGTCTATTTTCGTTAATATAGTGAGCACTTTCTCTGTCATTCTGTCAGGATGTTTGTCTGTCCTGTAGAATTTTTGTAAACGTAATTTCAGAAATAAACAATAATTTAAGCGCCAGGTCACAATTAGAACTCACAACCTTGACGCTAACTGCCCGACGGTCTACCGAATGAGCTAAAGGGCAGGTGATAAAATCTTATCGAAATTTAAACTAGATAAAAAATTGTTTTTTTTCCCACTTCTTGCAGTTACAAATGAATGACGTATAACTGTTCTTTGAAAATACATTGGGTCTGCGTTCGCTCTTGATTGTTTAAGGGGCGGGGTCTGTGAGGGGGGAGATAGAAATCCCCCACTATTTTTGTTGGGGGGGGGGGGAATTTTCCGGCAAAAAAAAAAAAAATTTTTTTTTTTGTTTTTCCTTTTTAAACAAAAAAATTATTCGGAGACAAATTTTTTCTTTCTTTGTCTCACCAACCAAGAACGCGGCAGCCTAGCAAAAATAGACTCCCTAACGGTCGTCTATTTTGGCTAGTCCACTTATAATATAACGAGCACCTTCTCTGTCAGGATGTCTGTCTGTCTGTCTGTCCGTCGTTGAGAATTTTTGTAAACTGAAATTATTCAGAAATAAACAATAAATAATTTAAGCGCCGAGACTACGATTCGAACTCGCAACCTTGACACTAACTGCCGAACGCGCTATCATCTGCGCCACCAAGACAAGTGATATAATCGTATTATAAAGAATCCGTTTTTTTTCAACTTCTTACAGTTACAAATGAATGATCGTATAACTGTTCATTGGAAATACATTCGGGTCTGCGTTCGCTCTCGATTGTTTTAGGGGGGGGGGTGGTAGGGGGGGAGAAAGTCCCACCCCCCTCAATTTTTTTTTCTTCATTTTTTTTTGGCGCTAAAAAAAAAAAATTTTGGCGCGAAATTTTTTTTTTTTCTCCCCTTTTTTAACAAAAAAAAGTATTCTGAGACATATTTTTTTTCTTTGTCTCACACACCAAGAACGCGGCAGCCTAGCAAAAATAGACGACCGTTAGGGAGTCTATTTTAGCTAGTCCACTTATAACATAACGAGCACTTTCTCTGTAAGGATGTCTGTCTGTCTGTCCGTCCTGGGGAATTTTTGTAAACAGAAGGGAGAGGGGAGGGGGGGGGCTCGCGTAATTAACATTTAATTAATAAAGCTTTTCAAGTCAGCGTTCATAATATTTGTATACATGTAGAATTAGGAAACTATTATTAATTAATTAAATTTACATTAGATAACATTAAATAAGATTATTATTAGATTAGAGAAGAACGAAATTTCAAGACAGGGCTACGATTTGAAGTGAAAACGTGGCAAGAATCTTACTTATATTCATACATTTCAACGGCTTTATATACCCTTAATAAACGTCATTTAGACACTAGACGGGCTTCCTCATTTACATAATACATTCCTTTTAACCTTCAATTAAATTCAGATTTACAAATATACACTTATAACTGCTATTATCAAGTTTCCATATGTATTTACAATACGTTCCGATAAGGTGATATTAATAAAAATTATTCATACAATTAATTAAAGCCATTTTCTTCATCAACCAGCATGTTTTCTGAACCATACTTGCAATGGCGATTATTGTTAAAATTTCAAGTCTTTCTTGGCCTTTTGGCTAAAATCAAAGTGTAGTATCTGTTCCGAAGGATACTGAACCACATAGACTGGTATTGTCTTGGCCTTCGGGTCTTGACTGGTATTGTCTTGGCCTTCGGGTCTTGACTGGTATTGTCTTGGTCTTCGGGTCTTCATTTACGCCGGTCTATGGGTCTGTCCTGTTCAGTTCTAGGAGGTCCACCCTCCCAGGCTTCACCTCACCTCTTTGGGGAGGAGTAAATTTATTGCTTTCTGCCTGAGGCGCCCCTACCAGGGAATGCCGACGGGGCTGCCCAGGCAATTTTTAATGGCCAGAGTGCTCACCTCTCAGGTGCTGGCTTTTCAGACCCCACTTTCCCGACCCGACCTTGGGTCACATCTTACTTGTGGGAGTAAGATAACACTGCCTTGTGCCTAACTCCTGGCGAGGAGTAAATAAATACTGTTAAAATTGCAAAGTCATCCTTTCGAAAGTGACGTCATTTTGAGAGGATTTCTTTACACATAATAATTCTTTATTTTCATTACGTTGTCAAGACAATGTTTTCTACTATAACTTTCCGAGCCATTAGTAAATCGGTGACCATTTTGGAAAACTAAATTGCTGACTCATCCTTTCGTTTTTTTCCGGAAGTGACGTCATCGTGAGAGGATTTTTTCAGTTTTCATTCATTATTTATATTACGTTTTCATTACAATGTGTTTGGTTGTAAATTGAAGTTAATCAAGGCATATCCAAGCCATTAGTAAATTGATCATTTTGGAAAAATAAATTGCTGACTCATCCTTCCGGTCCGTCCGGAAGTGACGTCATTTTGAGAGGATTTTTTCACATTATTATTCTTTACATTCATTAAGACAAAGGTGTTTTATTGTAAATTGAAGTTAAGCAACAAATATCTCGGCCATTACTAAATGGGTAACCGTTTTGGAAGAATAACAAAACTGGTTCTTTGATATGACGTAGGTGCCTTCAATAGCATATTTAAACATTAGTTCTTTGATATGACCGAGGCGCCTCCTAATTAAACATTTTTTTTTACATATGAATAAGGGAGGGTTAAAAAAATTTTTTTATAGGGGGGGGGGGGAATTTTGTTTTTCTTTTTCTAACTAGAAAATATTACTATTCATGGGGAAGGGTAAAAAAAAAATTTTTTTTGGGGGGGGGGGGGGTTAAAAATCTTTTTCTTTTTTTAACTGAAAACATTACTATTCATGGAGAAGAGTAAAAAAAAAATTTTTTTTTGGGGGGGGGGGGGTAAATTTTAAATTTTTTTTTTCTAACTTAAAATATTACTATTCATGGGGAAGAGTACAAAAAAATTTAGTGGGGGGGGGGGGGGTACATTTTTTTCTCTTTTTCTAACTGAAAATATTACTATTACGGAGAAGAGCAAAAAATAAATTTGGGGGGCCAAAATTTTTTTTTTAAACTGAAAATATTAGTATTCATAGAGGGGGTGGGTAAAATAATGTTTTTAAAAATTTTTGTTTGTTTTTAAACTAAAAATATTCTTGGTTAGAAACAAAGAAAATCGATGTCTACCCACCCAAGAAATATGACTGGGGCTTCATCGGTTTACGGGTTAACGTTCATTTCTGACGCGGCGAGAATTTTTGTAAAAGTAAGGGAGGGGGCGGGGGTAATTACTATTTACTTAATTTCTAAGTCAGAAACATAAGAAATACATTAGGGCACATCTTAACAACTAAATAAACAATAAATAATTTCGACGCCAAGTTTGTGATTTGAACTCGTAACCTTAACGTCATATGGTAATTAGGACGAATTTGTCGGACACTCTACCAACTGAGTAAACGTGACAAGTTAAACAAAAAATATTGGGAGACAAATTTTTTTTTTTTAACTAAAAATATTTTTGGTCCGAAACAAAGAAAATCAATGTCTCACCACCCAAGAACGCGGCAGCCTAGCAAAAATAGACGACCGTTAAGGAGTCTATTTTCGCTAGTCTATTATATAAAGGACAGTTGTCTGTGCGTGTGTGTGTAATGTCTGGCTAAAAGTTAAAAACTACAAAACAAAGACCCACAAAGTTGGTAGATTCTTGATCAGCATTGCCCGGAATGAATAATATCTAAAATTAAAAAAGATTATTCATTCTTTGACCCTAAACTGGCACAGATTTTGTCCGGAGGGAGGAGTGTGTGTCTGTTTTCCAATTATTTACCGTAACCAGACTTATTCCTTGAGTTGTCTGTGTGTGTGTGTTTGTCCAGAGAGAGGAATGGGCTGAACGGAAAAGAAAAAGAGGGGTAGAGAGAGAGAGAGAGAGAGAGAGAGAGAGAGAGAGAGAGAGAGAGAGAGAGAAGTTTTAATAGAAATAGGTTACACTTTTGCCCCGGGCAACGCTGTATAGCCTGTTAGTATAATATAATGCTTTCTTCCAGCGCTATTGAGCAGTTATGCCCCTTTAAAACAAAATAACTTTACCTTTACTACAATTACATAAGTTACGTCGAATCATTGTTATTTCATTCCGTTCTTCCATAATAATAATAATAATAATAATAGTTAAAACAACAAAAAAATTATGGCATCGGCTTTGTTTTAGAATATCGAGGGACTTAGAACAGTTGTTTGATCATTTTGTTTTACAAAATTGCTGCGTTCGTTGCTTTACTGCATGCAGACATTAATCTTTAGCCTCGAAGCGACAGGCAGTAGCAATCCTATGGTCACTAGGGTAACATGATTACGCTAAATGTTGCAGCAACACATCTTAATCAACATTAATTTAAGTGCTTATGCACTGAGCACAAAAACTTTCACAAGTCGTTCATGGATACCGTTTGCTTCTGTTTTCCCTTATTGTTAACCTTTTCCGACTGAAACAGAACACTGATGTGATTTCATTAAAATACTTATTGGGCGTTTATAACGACAGCTAACAGAACAAAAAGGGGGTAAAAAAAACAAAAAGGAAACAAATAAATGTTACCAATGGCAAGATAAGTTACTTTTCTATTAACCTGAATAAGTTTCTTTGTGTTTTAACTTATTTTAAAGCATTTTTACTTTGATTTAAAACTAGTGTCTCGACACCATGTAAAAATTGAAAACACAAAATCGCCATATTTGATCACGTGACGTCGAGACACTAGTTTTAAATCGAACTAAAAAACACTTTAAAATAAGTTAAAATACAAATAAACTTATCCAGGTAGGTAGAAGAGTAACATATCTTGCCTTTGGTAACATTTGTTTGTTTCCTATTTGTTTTTTTCACCCCTTTTTCGTTCTGTTATCTGTCGTTATAAATGCCATACTTATTCAACCAGAGTGAATTTCGTTTTCTTAAAATATAAGCCAGCCATTTCAGTGGATTATGTCTTGAATTAAAAAAAAATCCCACTTAAGAAAAACTAACTTCTTTACAAAAATTATTTTACTTATTAAATTAAATTCACTAGAATGCATTACAGTTTATTTATAAAAAAAATGTATTATTTATAAAAAAATGTATTATTTATAAAAAAAATGTATTATTTACAAAAAAGTCTATTATTTATAAAAATGTATTATTTATAAAAAATGTATTATTTATATAAAAAAAATGTATTATTCATAAAAAATCTATTATTTATAAAAATCTATTATTTATAAAAAATGTACTATTTATAAAAAATCTATTATTTACAAAAAAAATCTATTATTTACAAAAAATGTATTATTTATAAAAAAAATGTATTATTTATAAAAACTTTATTATTGACAAAAAAAATCTATTATTTACAAAAAAATCTATTTATAAAAAAATCTATTATTTATAAAAAAATCTATTATTTATAAAAAATCTATTATTTATAAAAAATCAATTATTTAAAAAAATCTATTATTTACGAAAAAATCTATTATTCATAAAAAATCTATTTACAAAAAAAATCAATTATTTAAAAAAAATCTATTATTTATGAAAAAAAAAATTATTATTTACAAAAAAATCTATTATTTACAAAAAAATAATATACTTAAATCAACTCAATTAAATTGATTTTCGTTTTTGTAGAAAACAAGTCGGACATTTTCATGATTGACTTTGTGATATTAAAAACTGATTTACAAACAATTATTTATTTACATTAATTAATTTACTGATTACATTATATAAAGCATTTTGGTACATTAAATCCACTACAATGCATTTCGGTTTCTTATTAAACATCTCAACCATTTCAATGAAATTACTTCATCAAATAAAAATACCTATTTTAAGAAATATTTCATTTATAAAAAAATAATTTACTGCTTATATATCAAATCGTTTCTTAGATAACAAGTCAGCCATTTTAATTAATTACTTTGTGACAGAAAATCCTATTTAGACTAAATAATTTCTTTACTAAATTTAGTTTAGTTCTTAATTTATATCCACCAGAATGCATTCTGGTTTCTTATTTCTGCTATTTCTCATGTACCGTGGAAATTCAATGGTTACTTACCTATAATCTTGCTTTTTACCGTAAAAATACCCGTCATCTAAATACGTTTTTATTTATTTATTTATTGTAACAATTTAAACCTTTGAAAAATAAATCGTCTCTTTCTTTTTTTTTTCTTCATTTATTTATATACTTACCTCCCACAGTGGTAAGATGTGACACAAGGTCGGAAGGTGGGATTAGAAAGCCAGCGCCCGAAAAGATGAGCACTCTGACCTACAAAAAATGTCTGAACAGCTCTGCCGGCATTCCCTGGTAGGGGTGCCTCGGTCGATTAGCAATAAACTAACCTCTTCTTTCTCAAAGGGTTAGAAGGCAAAGCCTGGGAGGGTGGACCGACCCTAAGACTGGCAGAATCAAGGCCTGAAGGCCAAGACGGTACCGGTCTAAGGGGTTTAGCATCAATTGGAACATATACTACACTTTGATCTCAGCCAAAAGGCTAGGATCAAAGATTTTCTTCTTTATCGTAAAAATTATTTTTAGTTAAATATCCTTTAAATAAATAAAATAAATGTTACTTTTAAGTCAACAATGACGCAATTATATATATAATGTTGTATACGATTTTGGAACAATTCATTTTGAAATGGGTAAAATCTAAAGTTTGGCAACTAGCGACGTCAAATAATCATCAATTACTTTTTTGCATTTCATCTTGTGATCAGACGATGACATTTTTAAAAATTGGTGCCAATAATGTATATACAAACGAAAATACAAGCGTATTATTATTATATCATTATTATTATACAGATATAATATTTCAAACTGAATATATATACTAAATAAATATACTGTCCAGATTTAATCTTCCTCTGAGGTCAACAGGCTTAGTTTTAATGACCTCAGGGGAAGATTAAATCTGGATAGTACAGAAAGATGTGTGCAGAACAGGAAACTTCGATGGCATGGCTATGTTGAAAGAATGGATGAGATTTCTTGGGTTAGTAAGTGTAGAACAGTTGCGGTAGCAGGGTCAGCCAACGGGGTAGCCCAAGGAAAACATGGGTGGAAGTGATAAAAATAGACTTAAGAGAAAGAGGGAAAAATAAAGACCTGGTCAGAGATAAGTCAATTTCTTAAAGCTGTCCAACACATGCCAGCATGTATAATAGACGTTAATACGATGATGATGATGATGATGATGATGATGATGATGATGATGATGATGAAATTCATGCTCGAAATACAAGGGGGAAGGAGGTAATGTTTAAATGGAAGAGTCCAACGTTCAAACTCCTCGGCCTAACATTCACAGGTAACATGAATTGGAACATATATATTGAAGACATTGCCAAGACTGCTGCAAAGAAAGTGGTCTCCCTTTACTGTGCTAGAAAACTTCTCACACCTGACAGTATCCCATATCTCTACAAAGCCACCATCCGCCCATGAATGGAGTATTGTTGTAACACCTGGGCTGATGCACCATCCATTAGTCTCTCCCTCTTAGACAAGGTCCAAAAAAAGAATTTCTAATCTAATAGGTCCCTCACTATCCTTATTAAAGCTGCAGCCTCTGTCCAATTGCCGCAATGTTGCATCCTTGTACTTGTTTAACAACTACTTCAATGGATTGTGCTCCGATGAACTTGCTGCTCTGGTGGCCCCTTGATGTAAATACACTAGACCAACCCGACAATCAACTAAGTCCCATCCATTTACTGTGGAGGTCCCCAGATGACGGAGAGACTTCTACTTCAATAGCTTCTGTCCTCGTGCTGCCGGCCTCTGGAACTCCCTCCCTGCACCCTGTTTCCCCGACTGTAGCATACATGCAGAAATTTAAAACAATTGTGAACAGACATCTCGCTGCACACCTTAATTCTCAGTAGTCCCTTACGTCTACAGTGGCAACTTGCCTTGTTTGGGGTGAAGTATGATAACAAAAAAAAAATAAATAAAAAAAAAAGAAGAATATTCACCTGTTTCATATCGTAATTTCCAGCCGTACTGACAATTCGCTTTACATGAATCTGTAGCTCATCAATCGTTGATGAATTTGCATCAAAGAAATGTTGCAGATCTCGGTTGAGTTTCTCTCGAAAGTAGTTTCCTAGTTACAATAAATAAATAAATAAATAAAGTAAAAGGAATGGGCCCTTTTTTAAAACTTTAAATTGACAACTTCTCATATCAAGGGAGATAACTTTTCGTACCTCAATTTTTCCGTATTTTCTACGTGTATTTTTTTTTTTTTACGTGTATTAAATTACAATAGCAAATGAATTTCCATTTCAAAACAAATCCCCCCAATTTTTTTTCTTCTATTTTTGTAAATAAAAATCAATTCTTGAAAAAGATCTTTATTAAAATAAATTGCAAAAAAAAAAACTAATTGGAATCTAGAATCGGAACATTTTGGGGCATCGGAAAAATTTTAGCCTAATTTCTGATTCAAAAAACAATTCTTAAAAAAAAAAAAAAAAAAAAAAAAAAAAAATGAAACTTAATTTTCCATTATAATGATAAAATAATAAATATTTATTAATATTACTGGTAATTTAAAACCAGTAAAATTAAAACCTATACACCATAATAACATAAAAAATATGATGTAAATTTTATTTTACTTATGTTAAAAAAAAAACCCAATGAAATATGGGTTTTTGTCCATAGTTGGCCCCATAAAACAAATTTTCAAAGGCTTGGTTGAATTAGTTATAAATGTATTAGTGAATTTAAAGATTTTCACGGATCTATGCGAAACCACACTTGATGTCAGTTCTTCTTTGATTTTGAATTGCTGTCTGTTAACTGCTTGTAAAAAAAATTTTTCTAAATATATAAAAGGTGGATGGGAGTGGAGATAGAAGGCAATAAAATCAAAGACTTATAATAAAAATTATTTTTGGTTATTAAAATTATTGAAACAGTTTGGTCTGTTCAGTTCATTTTCCTTCCACTGACGACACAAATACACAGACTACGTGAAACACAGCAGTGAAAATTTGCCTGCCAACATAAAAATGTAAGTGTGTATTTTAAAAAAAAACTATTTGAAAGAAATTTTAAATGTGTTTTATGAATTTTAAATTAATTTCTAAAATTTAAAAAAATTAATTTTTGCTTTTCATTTAAACTTATTTTAATGTAACATAGAAGTTAAGTTACACTTCGTAACGTCTTGGCCTTTTGGTCAGGATCAAAGTGTAGTATCTGTTTTGATGGATACTACACCCTATAGACTGGTATTGTCTTGGCCTTCGAGGCTTGATTTACGCCGGTCTGTGGGTTTGTCCTGTGTAGTTCTAGGAGGTCCACCCTCCCAGGCTTTGCCTCCCTTCTTTGGGGAGGAGTAAGTTTACTGCTTACTGCCTTAGGCGCCCCTACCGGGGAATGTCGATGGGGCTGCCCAGGCAATTTTTAATAGCCAGAGTGCTCACCTTCTCGAGCGCTGGTTTATCAAATCCCACTTTCCTGACCTTGTGTCACATCTTACCGCTGTGGGGGGAAGATAAATAAATAAAATATATTTCTTTATAATTATTTCCGCATGACATGTTTTCAAAGAAATTATTTTCTTTCAATCTCATCATATATTCGCATAGAAAAAAAATAGATAATAAAATAGAAGTTAAGTAGATTCTTTTACTATATAAAAACTTATAAGTATTATTATTATTGTTAGGATAATTATTAGTTATTATTATTGTTGTTATGATGATTATTAGTTATTATTATTGTAGATGAAAATCCTCAGCAAAATACCCCCCCCCCCCCCCCCCCAAAAAAGTGAAATCCTACTTTTTTAGGCGATTATGTGAAAAACTTTGCAGGAAGAAAATAAATCAATTCTTTTAGAATTTAGCATAGGGGAATCAGTTTCACATGTAAATTTAACATAAAATGAGTCCCAAATTCTGGGTCATTCTAGCGTTTAAGGTTAGTTAATAAAATAAATTTGCTATGGGAGATAAATTCTGTGTACATTTTTTTAAGAGGGGGTGGGCTACCAACCGTTTTCAGCAATTATGTGTGGTTTTATGACCATTGCAGTCGGACTTAGGGTTAATAGTAAAAAGATTTAATGAACAGCTCTAAAAATTTAGAATGGCCCGGAAATGAGGATAATTTTACGTTAAATTTATGTACGAAACTGATCCCCCACTCTAATTTCTAAATAATTCGTTTTGCTTTCTTCTTCTTTTTTCTGCCAAGTTTTTCAGCGTGTTCACATGTAATCGCCTAAAAAAGTAGAATCTCATTTCGGAGGGGAGTGATTTAGTTATGGATTTTATTAATTAGGTGTCATTCTATTTACTTGTCTCCCCACAAGGGCAGTTATACACATGTTCGGTTTTTAATGTGCGGAATCCAGCTGTCCAAAAATAGGCACTCTAGATTGGGATAAAAAATTAAAATTGTCTCAGTCTAGAAGGATTTCTCCTCTACTGACTGAGGACAAAAAAGATAAAGTGTAGTATCAGAACAGATACTACACTTTCATCATCATCATCATCATCAACCGGTTTATTTGTTGAATCAGGCCACAATTAATCCTCTGATGAGGGTGGGGCCTGATTGTCTAGTCTCGAAATCTAAGTCTTCCTCTCCACTCCTGTCTTTGGCAAGGTTTGATGGAATCCATACCCATAGCCTTCCTATCACGTTTGACTACGTCCTCCCAAGTCAACTTGGGTCTGCCAGTGGTGATGTTCTCTGCTGGCACATTCAACTTTCGGACTTTAGCAATCCAGCCATCGCTACGCTCAATGTGACCCAACCAACGCAGTCTGTTCTTCCGCATGATGTCCGTAAGGCTTTTCAAGTCGACCTGTGAGAGCAGGGATTCAAAAGAAACGTACTGTTCAGGCCTCACCAAACAGATCCATCTGACCATTGCCCTGTCATTACGGCGCAGCTTCTTTAGTATGCCAGCAGAGACAGCCCAAGTTTCTGAGCCATACAACAGCACACTTCTGACACATGAGGAGTATACACGCCCTCTCGTAGTTGTTGGCAGGTGTTTGTTTGTCAGGATTGGTAGCAGCTCTCTAAATTTTTTCCAGGCACACTTTGAATTAGTTATTTACTAAAACTATATAACACATAACATGACACAAGGCCATTAAAAGTGTGAGAAAGTGGAGGGTCTTTGATCATCCTCTATCTTACACGATCTCTTAAAAATCATTTCGGCCACTACAATACCACATTTACTCTCGGGGTATCCTATTGAAAATATCGCTAATGTGTTGAAAATTTAATAACATATATATATATATATATATATATATATATATATATATATATATATATATATATATATATATATACACAAACACACACACACTTATTTATAAGTAAATATTATTTTCAAATTGACCCATATACACATGTGTTTCATGCCAAACCTGCAATCATCAGTATAGGAGGAGACAATCCCCTCCTGTCGCATGAGCCGAACCCCAATACGAAAGTCATTCTTGACTCAGTAGTCGGAGCGCTAATCGTTGCGGTCAACACACATTGCTGTGAAAATGGGAGAGTAAATTAATGTCTAAATGCTAAGTTTAGCGGACATTTTAGCAAGCTGTCAAACAGAACTAATATTTTATTAATTAATGAAGTTTTTTTTTTAATCCAGAAAAAATATTTTTCATAAGATGGCCGAAAATATCAAAAAAATTGTTTGTCAGTAATAAATTTATTCAGTGTCAGATATCAAATCAATGTCCTAAAAGTTCATACAAAAATATCTCCCCCAATCCTCAGTGTTAAGAGAAAAAAAAATATATTGGCTGGATGAAATTCTTTTGGGTAGAATTATTTTGGGTCAAATTCTCGGGTGGCAAATTCATCGGAAAGACCCTTATAACATCGTTATAAATGCATAAAATCTCACGAAACGAAATTGATTTATCTACAATATAGTTGGGCGGTTTTCAAATTTTGGTTTCGGTATCGGTTTTTTTCCCTAAAACCTCGGTTTACGGTTCGGTTTTTTTGAAAAAATTTTTTTTACTATGGAAGCTATTCATTCTCTTATGTGATGATTAGTTATTATTCAACGTTTAGTTGAATTATGCCACTGTTTCGATAATTTTGTGACTGAATCATTCTCCATGATATGAATCATATAAGTTTTAAGGTGTTGACTGTTGTAATCAAAGTTCTGATACCTTTTCAACAGTTAACTCGTTAAAACAGTGACCAAAGATTCATGAAAGATTTCTGAAGAATAAAACTGAGTTTGAATATACATTCTATCTAATTCTTTAACCCATCAGAAGCTAAAATATAACTCGAATAAAGTGATACTAGCATTGGCAACTATTTTTTTCTTTTTAAATGTTTATACTCGCTCGCTACTTTTCGTTTATTTACTTTTACAACAAGTATTTTTTTAAATTTCATTTTAATAACTTATTTTTTTAGATAACTATGAAACAAACATAAACAATTATTTTACAATTTTGAGTTGAATCAAATAGATTTTCGACATCATACGGAACGCGTTTGATTTTTTCTTTTTCATTTGAAAATAGTTTATGCTAAAAATACGATGTCATGTTGTCTTGTCGTATTTCTCTTTTTTTCATTTGAAAATTCAAAATGTTAATGATAAACAAACTGTAAACAAAGAATTCTTCCTACAGGTCAATTAAATGTTTTTATCATATATTTGTTCAATTTGTCCTCTTACTAATATAACATTTTTTGGTAATATTCAATTTTATTCAAATCGGAAACTCTTTTCAATCGTGTTTCCTTGTATATGGTGGCTTACTGTAGTAGCGTTTGATTTTTTCTTTTTCATTTGAAAATAGTTTATGCTAAAAATACGATGTCATGTTGTCTTGTCGTATTTCTCTTTTTTTCATTTGAAAATTCAAAATGTTAATGATAAACAAACTGTAAACAAAGAATTCTTCCTACAGGTCAATTAAATGTTTTTATCATATATTTGTTCAATTTGTCCTCTTACTAATATAACATTTTTTGGTAATATTCAATTTTATTCAAATCGGAAACTCTTTTCAATCGTGTTTCCTTGTATATGGTGGCTTACTGTAGTAAAAACACAATACCGAACGGTTATGGTTTAAAAAAAAAAACGATTCGGTATTCGGTATGGAGACGAAACTGAAAAACCGCGGTTTTTCGGTAAAACCGCCCATCTCTAATCTACAAGTTTCCAAATATGTATTGTTTTTTTTTATATATACTTATCGGTGAGATACAAAAAATAAAGATATCCGTTTTTTATACGTAAACAAATTGTTAGTTGATTTTCTTAACATAACTTTGGTAGATTTACATTTTAACCTCATTGTTTTTTTTAGGAAAAGTTTGCGATAAGAAAAGTTACAAATATTAGAAAATTTCTATATACACAAACTTAAATCGACGCCATTTAATGAACTCTTTCGATGCACAGTTATGATTAATTTTATGTTGTGGCCCTGTTCTTTCAGGCACTTTTGTTATTGGAATCAGAATCGGTAATTTAGAACAGAATCGGTAATTGTATCGGAATTTGGAAAAATATTGGAATCGTTCCATCACTAGAAAAAACAGAATCAAAATCTAAAACTGAGTCGAGAAGATACAAAAATAAACAGAAGAAACACAGAAAATTTGAGGTAAGAAACGTGATCTCCCTTGATATGACAAGTTGTCACGTTCAGTTAAAAAAAAAGGGCCAAAGAATGTTTAGTTTTGGCTTCATGTAAAAGAATTTTATGTGCATTGTTTTTCTTTTAAAATATTTGTTTGTAAATTTTTGTTTACTTTTGTCTAAATAAATTGGCATCTCCAAAATAAGTGAATTGATTTTATTTTTAAAATGAATAAGTCTGCTTACCAAATTGATGAATTAAATCATCGACGTCATTTTTGGTGCGTTCTTGGTATTGTTGGCGTGACAAAGACATATCGTTTATTTCAACTGCGGAAAAAGAGCCAGAGCTTGGGTAATTCCTTGCAGGATCCACTGATTCAGCGTAAACTCGATTGCTGTAGAGGAAAGTGTTGTTCTTACCAGAAAACATGACCTTTTATGCAAAACTATCACACCTGAAATTGAACTAACAAAAAGAAAAATTTTAAAAATGCTAAATTAATCACTTTCGCTGATATATCAAATAAGTCAAATTGGAAAATGATAACAGATTTACCGTAAACATTAATTTGGTGGTTTCTTAGATTAGGACCCACGCTAAAATCGATTTGGTATCAGTACTTTCCGGATGTTTACGTAAACCGCCGGAAAGTACTGACGCCAAGTCGGTTGAACTTCCTGCGTCCAAAAAATCAAAAACGAGGCTGGATTTACAAGTTCGAAAAAAACAAACATTAACCAACATTTAAAGCAAATAATTAAAAAATTAAAAAAAAAAAAAATAATACATTTTAGTCAAGTGGTTGGGGTAGCTCCGTATTTTCAAGTATATCCCCTGCGAGAACAGTTCTAAAATGTATTTTCAATCGATATTTATTCCATAATTGTTGAATTCGGCACTTCTGCAGAATAGGGACGAGAGGAAATTTATTTGTTTTCATTTTAGAAGAGCTCCAATAGTGTAAAGGGCCGGCAACTCTTTTTAAAAAAAACAAACTTTTAAGTATGTAATTTCTTCGAAAATGGAAAATATGAATTTTTTAAATAAGAAGTAATGCAAATTGAATTAATTAGAACATTTATCGAATAAATTAAAATTTGGGAAAATCAACAGTATATTATTTTTATTTCAAAACGAACAGTCATCGTGTTTGGTTCAACACATTTAAAAAAAAAAATTTTTTTTTAAGTTTAAAAAATTAATATTTCTCTTGTTTTTTTATTATTTTATTTTATTTAAAAAATTTTTTTTTTTTACTTGGTTTTGTTAAATCGCGTATATTCAGGGCATACACGTCCATTTTCGGAGAAATTAGAAATTATGTACTAAAAAGAGAGTTGTCGGCCCCTTACACTATTGGAACTCTTCTAAAATGAAAACAAATAAATTTTGGCTTGCCCCTATTCTGCAGAAGCGCCCTGAATTTTCCTACTTTGTCAAAATTGCCGAACTTTCCAAAATTCAACTGAACAGGTGGACACCAGATTTGTTTTGAACCAAAAAAGATGCTTCATTACTTTCACGACGACATGAAAATATTTAAAGGAATGTATAAACTTTCTTATGTACTTACGTGTTAGCTGAAAATAAGATTGTACAAAAAAAAAAAATTATGCAAATTCATCCAGTATTTATTAAATTATAAGAAAAGCAAACGATCATACGTATCGGTAGACAATAGACATTTATACTTACTTATTAGGCAAAGGGGCACATGTTCGTCTTTGTCCACTGTCCGTTTTTCACAACTTTTTACTGATCATTTTTTTTCTCCTTTTTTCGGTGTACACTTATCTATCAGGCTGCTAGAGAATTCTGGGTTTTTTGGAAAAAATTTTCAAATATTTTACATTTTAGGAGGGGGGATCAGTTTCCAATGTTAATTAAACGTAGACTGATCCCCCTCTTTTTGACCATCTCAATTTTAAAAAAAATCTTTTTCGGTGTACAATTACCTATCATGTCAGTAGAGAATTTCGGGGTTTTTGGAAAGAAATTTTTAAAAATAGAGATTTTAAGACGGGGGATCAGTTTTCAATGTAAATTCAACGTAGACTGATCCCCCTCTTTTTGACCATCTCAAATTTTTAAAATTATTCTTCTGCTTACAATTACCTATCATGTCGCGCGAGAATTCCGGGGTTTAGGGAAAGAAATTTAAAAAAATTGAGATTTTAAGACGTACAAAGTTGTGAAAAACGGACTATGGTAAAAGACGAACAAGATTGATCCCCCGTCTTAAAATCCCAATTTAAAAAAAATTATTTCCCAAAACCCCGGAATTCTCTCGCGACATGATAGGTAATTGTAAACAGAAGAATAATTTAAAAAATTTGAGATGGTCAAAAAGAGGGGTATCAGTCTACGTTGAATTTACATTGTAAACTGATCCCCCGTCTTAATATCTAAACTTTTAAAAATTTCTTTCCAAAACCCCCGAAATTCTCTACTGACATGATAGGTAATTGTACACCGAAAAAGATTTAAAAAGAAATTAAGATGGTCAAAAAGAGGGGGATCAGTCTACGTTGAATTAACATTGGAAACTGATCCCCCCTCCCAAAATGTAAAATATTTGAATTTTTTCCCCAAAAAAACCCAGAATTCTCTAGCAGCCTGATAGATAAGTGTACACCGAAAAAAGAAAAACAAAATGGTCAGTAAAAAGTTGTGAAAAACGGACAGTGGACAAAGACGAACATGTGCCGGCAAAGGAGAAAATTCAAAATGGCGACCGACAGATAAAATCGTTGGTGCTTATCCAGATTAAGGGAGACATTCGCGAAAAAAACAAAAAACAAACTGAGGAATATCTGTTTGATGTACGTTTCTGTCACGGGCTGAATATGTCTTGTACTAAAAATCATGTAAATCAATCAAATAGTTTTTATTTTATAAAAGAAAATTAAATTTTTACGATTAACGAATAGCGTGAAAATACGCATCCATTACGGCTTATTACAAATTTCGGTTATCTCCCTTGAATAAGCCGTAATGGAGGCTGTATTTCCACATTATTCGTTAATCGTTAAAATTTAATTTTCTTTTATAAAATAAAAACTACTTGATTAATTTACGTGATTTTTGGTATAGGATTTATTCAGCCCGTGACATGAACGTACATCAAACAGATATTCCTCAGTTTATTTATTTATTTATTTTTCAAATGTCTCCCTTAATCTGGATAAGCACCAAATCGTTTTTTTTTTTTAATTTTTAATTTAATAAATACTGGATGAATTTGCGTAATTTTTGGGGTACAGTCTTCTTAACAAAGTTTATAAATTTCTTTAACTATTTTTTTTTTTTAAAGATTGTGAAACTACAGAAGCACAACGTAAATTTGAAATTATTCCCAAAAAAAATATTTGGGTTTACTTACTCATTTGTGAGGTTGGAAAACTGCAGACAGTTTATTGTTCGCCATTTTGGTTTGTAAACGACAATTTTACCAACTATTTTTCGCCAAATTGCAGAAATGTACCCAGTATATAATATGCCCATATTTTATTTTATATATTTGATTATCTTCCTAGAAATAAACAAAAAATGGCGTATTCTCCGCTCAACATAAATGCTACGATTGAAATCTGAATTTCTTAATTAAGAAACGACTGGATTTTGGTGAACGCTAATTATTTACCATCACTAGTAAGTATTTTCTACAATTTTCCTGTTATTTTATTTTTAACTAGCATATTTACCTCGGGTGGCGATCTATACAAGCCCCATTTCTTCATTTTTTTCTAATTTTTGTTAAAAAAAAAAGCTGCTTTCAAAGTAAGCGATTGTTTCTCCTTTTCTTCAAATCTTTAAATAATTTGAAAGTTTCAAACAAGCCGCGCATGCGTGGTCCCCCTCTGTATGTGACTCGATGTGGCGAGTGTAAAATGCAATAAATTTGAGCAATTTGGGGCATTTTTGACCCTTTGGGGGCGCGAACCAGAATTTTTCTGAGGTCAAGGATGCTCATTTTATATCCAGAACAATTGCCTCTACATTTTGGCCAAGTTTCAGAAAAATTGAATGGATGGGTCAAACGTTATGGGAGAAAAGGGTCATTTTTTTGCCATTTTGGGGGCTTTTGACCCCCTGGGGGCGTGAACCAGATTTTTTCCATGGTCAGCGATACTTATTTTCTATTAGGAACAATTGCCTCCACATTTTGGCCAAGTTTCAGTGAAATTGAATGGATGGATGAAATGTTATGGGGCAAAAAATGTCATTTTTGCCATTTCGGGGCTTTTTGACTCCCGGGGGGGGGGGGGGGGGCTAACCAGATTTTTTTTTCAAAAATCGGAGAATGTCACTTTCTAACCTGACTAAAGTTACAATTTCATGCAAAATTTCAGAGAAATTCAATGGGTGGTTGCGGAGAAAAATCCGGACGGACGGACGGACAGGCCTCAAAACATAAGTCCCCCGATTTTATAAATCGGGGGACCAACAAAAAGAAAATTCAAAAATTAAATCCACCGGAATGCATTTTCGTTTCTTCGTAAACAAGTCAGCCATTTTAATCTTGTTAGTGGTTGAAAAGAAAAGAATATATTACTTTGTGACCCTTCGCAATTTAAAAGCATTTAAACTGTCGAATAGAAAGAAATTTCTTGGTTTAAAATTCTTGGCAAATTCTCAATATTAAAAGATTGAAAGTTTTGGAAGTTATTTACGCCTAATATTTTTAAAAAAAATAGAGATTAAAACAATTACCTTAAAAACCATTAATTCTAGTTTTATAACAATTTGGTTCAATTAATAATTTAATGACCAAACAATACCGCAATAATTAATTTTAACTGGGAAAATACAATTAGAAATTAAAAAGAAAAGTGAAATTGACTTTTTGTTACACCCACACAATTGTGTTTTTAATGTTATTAAACTTTTTTTTGACTGAAGAAATTTCGGTAATTGTGCATTATAGTGTTCACGTCTAAAAAAAGGTAGAATCTTCAGCGAAGGGCGTTAATCTACAAGTGTAAAAAGAAAAAAGAAAAAAAAAGGCACTTATGCAGTTTAGTAAACAGCGGCAGATAATCCACAGGAAGTAAAGACCAATAGATTAAAACATTTTAATCAATTTATTTATTTGGCAAATGCGCATAACAGGTAGAAACGCTGGCTTCCGGTGGAAAAGGGTTGAAGAAAGTGTCTACGGATGCCTGAAAGTGATACAACAATTTTTTTATTCATATTAATTTCAGACTTTTCTTTCATCATATTCTAATAATTAACATAATATAGACTATTTGAAAAATAATTTTTTTGATTGTTTTCAAAACTTAAAAAAAATTTTTCATTGAAGAAAATAAACAAAATAGAATAATCTTTTTCTTTTTTTTTTCAAGAAATAATGTTTTTGAGCAACGGAATGTGTTTTTTTTTATTTAATGTTTTTTTTGGAAATATTTAGAGAAAATAATGTTTTTTGGGAGGGTTTAGGGTTAGGGTTAGGGCATTTCATTTCTAAGAAAAAAGTTTGATTCCGGAAGTTACTCCATTTCCAAGAAAAAAGGTTTTCACTATTATTTAAAAAAAAAATGTTTTGAAAACAATCAAATAAAAACAAATAAATTATTTTTCAAATAGTCTATATTATGTTAATTATTAGAATATGATGAAAAAAAAGTCTGAAATTAATATGACAAAAAGGAAAGTCTGAAATTAATATGAATAAAAAAAATTGTTGTATCACTTTCAGGCATCCGTACACACTTTCTTTAACCTTTTGGTAAAACAAACATAATAATAAAACTATATTTTATTACAATGTTTTGGCCCAAATGTTACTTTATTGAAAATAAACTTTATTTTATTACAATGTTATTTTTTCAGAAACTATATTTCCTTAGAATTAAATAACTAAATTTGGTGCTTTCACTGATTAGGACCTACGCTAACATTGACCCCGTCGTTATGGTCAAAGGTTGGGGTCAAATTTAGGGTTAAGGTCATTTTATTATAACATTTTAAGTCATGAAAAAAAAAGTAAATTTCAGAAACTATATTTTATTACAATGTTTTGGACAAAATTTTACTTTATTAAAAATAAATATTATTTTTTATTTTATTACAATGTTTTTCTTTCAGAAACTATATTTTATTAAATAAATAAATTGATTAAAATGTTTTAATCCTTTGGTCGTTACTTCCTGTGGATTATCTGCCGCTGTTTACTAAACTGCACAAGTGCCAAAAAGTCATCTTTCTCGTTAGAAAGTTCAAAAGTACTCCGCCTTTTTTTTGTTTTTCGTATTGCCAGCCGGAATTAGGGTTAGGGTTAATGAAAGGCATGTATTTTTTTCCACATTATTCAACAATTTACCCCTACTATTCACAGCGATATGTGACTTGCTTACTACTAAAAGATTGAAAGTTTTTACGGGGCATTTTTAACAAGAGCCAACAAAACAAACAAGGGGTGAGAAAAAAAACACAACAAATATACAAAAAATAAATGTAACCAAAGGCAAGATAATTGGCACATGTTCGTCTGTGTCCACTGTCCGTTTTTCACAACTTTTTACTTACCATTTTTTTCTTCTTTTTTCAGTGTACACTTAACTATCAGGCTGCTAGAGAATTCTGGGGTTTTTGGAAAAAAAATTCAAATATTTTACATTTTAGGAGGGGGGATCAGTTTCCAATGTTAATTCAACGTAGACTGAGCCCCCTCTTTTTGACCATCTCAATTAAAAAAAAAATCTTTTTCGGTGTACAATTACCTATCATGTCAGTAGAGAATTTCGGGATTTTTGGAAAGAAATTAAAAAAAATTGAGATTTTAAGACGGGGGATCAGTTTTCAATGTAAATTCAACGTAGACTGATCCCCCTCTTTTTGACCATCTCAAATTTTTAAAATTATTCTTCTGTTTACAATTACCTATCATGTCGCGAGAGAATTCCGGGGTTTTTGGAAAGAAATTTTAAAAAAATTGAGATTTTAAGACGTACAAAGTTGTGAAAAACGAACTATGGTAAGACTAAAACAAGACTGATCCCCCGTCTTAAAATCTCAATTTTTAAAAATTTCTTTCCAAAAACCCCGGAATTCTCTCGCAACATGATAGGTAATTGTAAACAGAAGAATAATTTTAAAAATTTGAGATGGTCAAAAAGAGGGGTATCAGTCTACGTTGAATTTACATTGAAAACTGATCCCCCGTCTTAAAATCTCAATTTTTAAAAATTTCTTTCCAAAACCCCCGAAATTCTCTACTGACATGATAGGTAATTGTATACCGAAAAAGATTTTAAAAAAAATTAAGATGGTCAAAAAGAGGGGGATCAGTCTACGTTGAATTAACATTGGAAACTGATCCCCCCTCCTAAAATGGAAAATATTTGAAAAAAAATTCCAAAAACCCCAGAATTCTCTAGCAGCCTGATAGATAAGTGTACACCGAAAGAAGAAAAAAAAAATGGTCAGTAAAAAGTTGTGAAAAACGGACAGTGGACAAAGACGAACATGTGCCAGATAATTTACTCTTCTACTAACCTGGATAAGTTTATTTGTGTTTTAACTTATTTTAAAGCGTTTTTTTGTTCAAAACCCCTGTTCAGTTAGAACGGAAAAAATGGCTGCGATTACACAGTCTCGACAATCGCTCAAAAAACGAAAATTAAACCAAATTCTGGTAGAACATTACATTTTCCCACGATTGGTGACATTTATTTGATGTGTTTCTAACACTATTTTGTTTATTTTTCGATTTTTGACCGATTATCAAAGATTCCCTTGCAGGGCTCATAAACAGCCATGTTTTGTTCGTTCTAACTGAAGAGGTGAACACCAGGTTTGTTTTGAACAAAAAAAAAACCCGCTTTAAAATAAATTAAAACACAAATAAACTTATCCAGGTTAGTAGAAGAGTAACTTATCTTGCCTTTGGTAACATTTATTTGTTGCACATTTGTTTTTGTTTTTCATACCTTTTTTGTTTTATTGACTCTTATTAAAAATTCATAGCTATTTAAAAATTTAAAAAAAAAAAAATTTTATTTTTTGTACAAAAATAAAACAAATATTTTCAATGAAATTATTTTATTTAACAAAATAAAAAAAAAAAACTAAAGAAAAACATTTTAGGTGAAACAATGTCTTTATTTTAATTTTTTTTAATTAACATTTAGAGAAATGCGACTTGCAGACGATATCCTAAATCGGACGGTTTACTTTCAGAACAAAAAAAAATCAAATAAATTTCATTGAAATTCAATGAAGAAAACATGAAAATTATATATGACTTACCCTTTTTTTGTGAATATAAATGTAAATAACTTAAAACCCTGGAAAAGGCGACATTTTACTTCAAGGTATTCTTCTAAAAATAGCCATTCATTCACAAGGCAACTTATGATGATGATTATGATGATGATGATGATATTTACACGTTAGCCAATCAACGAGCAGGAAATCCATTCGCTTTGCACACGTCACTAATACGACACGGCTATCGTAAACTAAGGCCTGTTCACTGGAAAATGACGTCATGCTATAAAGTAAGAAACGAGATCTGTCGTGGCCGTCGTAATAGTAAACCAAGGCCTGTTCACTGGAAAATGACGTCATGCTCTAAAGTAACAAACGAGATCTCTCGAACAGTCTAACTATGGCCATTTTGACCCCTCCCCTCACTTAAATATTCATCAAAATTCAGGAAATCAACCAATTTTAATGAAATTTTCAATATTTATTAATTAACGATCACGGAATATGATTAACTCATTACGTTATTAGAATTCCCAGTGCAAATTATTTCGTCTAAACAAACAAACAAACAAACAAACAAAAACACCTTTACTAAAGTTATATCACAGGGTATTAAAAAACCCGCATGAATGTATTTTTTTTTAATGAAAAAAAAAGAAGCATCTTAGATGCTAACAATAAAAAAAATCTGTTAAAATATAGTTTTCATATACTACGACCCCCCCCCCTAAATTTCGTATTTATAAAATCAATACAACTTGAAGAAAAATTAAACTCTTGAATTAAATAACATTGCAGAAATAATACGACGCGGTATATAACAGTTGCACATATCTAATGAATGAGAGTTTTAAAAAAATAAGCATTGGAAAACTTAAAAAATTGCACTTAAAAAAAGAAAAGGAAAGGAACACAATTCAGTTTATATTTGTGGTGATACTGGCTAATTGATATGCATAATTAGCATAAATAGAAATAGATTATTATATAAGTCTCTATTTAAGTTTGGACTGAAAGTGTATAGTAGAGAAGTATCAGTGCCGAAAATGAAAGTGTGTAAATTCGTTTCTGCGCATACCGCTTTGTGCACGAGTCCGCCAGAATTAATGATAAAACAAATGATAATACTTTGAACCAATCAGAGGATTTTTCTGAATTTATAGAAATTGTCCTTTGGGAGCCACCTCGACCCCATATAAACCCAGAGTTTTCCTTCAACAGTTAATATTTAAATGTTACGGTATAATGTAAATGAATAGGCAGTAAAAGAATGGGGAAAATCCGTGTGAAGTAAGAATTAGGGAATGTTAATCGGTTAATCTGTAACAGTTTGTTTTTTTCTTAACGTATTCCGTTGGTTCAAATTGTGTAGAAGTTTGTTTTTTTAAAGTAAGTAAAACGTAATGTTGTTTATGGTAGATGTATAATGTAAATAGCAGAACAGGAACGGCGTATTACCTGAAGTAGTCGTAGGTCGGTAAGGGAAATCGGCATAACTGTTTAAGTGTAGTGAATCTGGCAGGCGTTTCGTGAACTGTATACGCTGTTCGAGGCTGAGAGTATGAGATTGCGTAATAGTAGTTAACGGAAGTGACGTAGGCACATGTATTGAAGGGAGCGTCTGTTATAGTTTCTGTGCAACGTATGCTACTGTGTTGTAATGTGAAGACAGACGTAACATAAATAATAAGGTGTAAAGTATCCGTTGTGTAGTTGTACCCGGTGTAGACTGGTAGCGTGAGAGTAGTAAAATGTTAGAGAGAAATGTTCTTGCTACTACCTGTATGGTGTCTGTTTTGGGGAGAGTGACTGTTGGAGGAACGAAAGTAGTAATTTGCCTGAGGTGGATGTAAGAGTGTAGAGTTTGTTAAGAACACGCTCGAGCAAATACGCGTGATGTTGTAGGGATTGTAGTAACCTATTAAGTTCGAGTTTATTTTCCTATTCGACGCGAAGGTACAGGGGAAAAAACGTCTTTACTTTATATATAAGATTAAATTTAAAAAAAAAACACTTTAGTCTTATTATTTGTTAATTAATTTGTAAATTTATCACATATTTAAATTTAAAAAAAACACTTAGATATTATTATTTGTTTATTAATTTGTGAATTAATAAAATATTTAAATTTAAAAAAAACTTTTAAATCTCATTATTTGTTAATTTATTTGTAAATTTATAACATATTTAAATTTAAAAAAAACACTTAGATCTTATTATTTGTTACTTAATTTATAAATTTATAACATATTTAAATAATAAAAAAACGCTTAGATTTTATTATTTGTTAATTAATTTGTACATTTATAATATATTTAAATAATAAAAAAACGCTTAGATTTTATTATTTGTTAATTAATTTGTACATTTATAACATATTTAAATTAAAAAAAACACTTAAATCTTATTATTTGTTAATTAATTTGTACATTTATAACATATTTAAATTAAAAAAAGACTTTAGTCTTATTATTTGTTACTTAATTTGTAAATTTATAACATATTAAAATTAAAAAAAGCCACTTAAATCTTATTATTTGTTACTTAATTTGTAAATTTATAACATATTAGAATTAAAAAAAGCAACTTAAATCTTATTATTTGTTACTTAATTTGTAAATTTATAACATATTAAAATTAAAAAAAGCAACTTAAATCTTATTATTTGTTACTTAATTTGTAAATTTATAACATATTTAAATAATAAAAAAACGCTTAGATTTTATTATTTGTTAATTAATTTGTACATTTATAATATATTTAAATTAAAAAAACACTTAAATCTTATTATTTGTTACTTAATTTGTAAATTTATAACATATTTAAATTAAAAAAAGACTTTAGTCTTATTATTTGTTACTTAATTTGTAAATTTATAACATATTAAAATTTAAAAAAGCAACTTAAATCTTATTATTTGTTACTTAATTTGTAAATTTATAACATACTAGCAGGACCCGTGTCCCGGCGTTGCCCGGGGAAATTTAACAGCCTGATTTTTATTTTTAAGTTAAATAAATAGATTCAGAAAATAAATCATTTCACTGGAAGTAATTTAAGTAATTAAAATAGGATTGATGTTTTACCTTCTGGTGCCAATATGTATAGACATTGTGGAGAGCCTACCCTTGAACATCCTACATAAAACTGCCCATGGCTAAAGCAAGGTGAAGTCAAGTTTAGACCAACCACTGCCAATGATTGTCCTTGGGACTTTTTAATTGTCATGGCAAAACACAATTTAAGTGGGAACTGAAGCTTTTTAAATTCTATTGCAGAATCCGACGGAATAATGGGTATTCTGGGAAGGAATGTCAGTTTGCTCCTTGCCACACCAGTTAGTATTACAGCTTCTATCAGATGAGGTTTTATGCATTTAACACACAGTCTCGTTCCATTACATAGCCTTGTAACATCAAGATTCCGGAGTAACATAATTGGGCATCCAGCTTTCAGCTTTAATTTGTGTGTTGGCATACCAAGCAATTCTAATGAATTTAAAAATTCTGTAGGGTATTGTACAGCCTGGTCGTCATCGAGAGTAGAATCCACAGAAGTGAAAGTTTGTTTATCACCTGGAATTTCATCAAGCAGTTGTTGATTGATGACATGTACCATGTCATTTTCAGTAGCTAGAATTGCTCTCTCCGTTAGCCATTCAGAATGCACATAGTTTTCGGCTATATTTGGATAAACTTTGCTACTAAGTTCTGTGAGTGATGAAACAATTGAGCCAATACCTGGAGTAATAACAATCTTGCCATTGTTGGTTGTTGCAAGCTTGCCATCACCTATTTTTAGGAGTAGGGAGGCAAACTCACCAGCCATTGGGTCACTATTGAGATGTACACGCATGTTTGTAAATAACGTTACAGTCTTAATGTACTTCCACAAATATGACAATTTAATGCAAGCATTAAGCTCGTCAGCGGGACTTCCACGTGGAACAATAGGAAGCGTTTGTCGGAAGTCACCTGATAATAAAAGTGTTATGCCACCCATAACAACATCACGTTTCTTGAGATCACGCAATGTTTTATCTAGAGCATCAAACGCTTGTTTATGTGCCATTGTACATTCATCCCATACGATCAAGGAACAATTCTGTAAAACTTTAGCTGGATCTGATCCTCTTTCTATTTGACAAATTGGATCAGCATCTTTTGTTAAGGATAATGGCAACTTAAATGTGGAGTGAGCTGTTATACCACCAGGTGGGTACATCAAGGAATATCAGGCCACCTTGCTGATCTTCTACAGTATTAACTATAGTACGAAAAATATGAATTTGCTCATTATTTAGTTCGATATAGAGTGATTAGGTGAGGTAAGACCCAATTTTGTCAGTGTTTTACCATTCATCCTATAAGTCATAGCTTCTATATGTAGTAAAGCCATATTGAAGATGTCGTCTGAAAGTGTTATATCAACTTCAGGCTGTTGATTGCATTTCCTAAGAAGGAAATCTTCAGTAAAAGCTTATTCAAGTAGTCCATGTGCACTACATGCATCCCTGAATGTAGTCATAACTTGACCATTGATCGTTTTTAGGTCATTAAAGCTCTGTGTACCTCTAACATTGTGTAGAAGCAGTCTCAAACAGAAGCAGTCAAATTGATTTGGATGCACGGTGTATACCCTGCCCAAAACTTGTGTTTTTTTAACGCACAGATAGCCTGGAACTGGCTTACCCTGTAATCGTTGCTTGAAGACCTTACTTTTTGTCCCAGGTATAATAAAGTGGAACTTCTGAGTACAAAAGTGTACATGCAAAAAAATCTGTTTGACACAATTTGAAGAAAGCTGTTAGAGTGGTTGAAGTTGGATTTGCAACTCTATCTGCCGCAGTACTTTCAGTAAAGTATATCCGCTGTCCATTTTCTAGATGAAATGATAGGTGAATAACTGTGGGATGATATACATGGATGTGAAAGTTAAGTATTCTCCAAATGGTTTCATTGGTTGATATGTAACATTCCGTTTGGTACTCTTAACTTCATCATGAGCATTACTTTCAATTGTGAAGGTATCTTGATCACTACCTTTATTTACATATTTACCAATGTTTTTTATTGATTTCACGCTGTTGCAATATTCAACATTGATATGTGCATCAAAAATCTTACAAAGCAGTTTATTATGTGGTTCAATGCACCGGTTGTCTACAGGAAGTGTTAGGTTGCCAGGTAGGGTAACTGTCGTCTCAAAACCTCCAGCTAAAGGAGATAGTTGTCGATATTGTGGATAGTCATTTGTATCCGATTGAGTTTCACTCAAGAAGTGTCTGGGATATCTCTTACTGCATTGTCCATCTTTGAGACAGAGTGAACATCTGTTTATGTTTCCACATGGTCCATGAATCATATGGTGCCTAATGATATCATGTAAAAGATGCCACTGGATCGGGAATTTCCACAATGATAACTGAATCTATGTCAGAGGATCTCAATATTTGTTGCACCTCCATTATGCTCCATCGCCATCTGAAATTGTTGGATATATACATTTTCTCTGTGAAGCATGCTTTGCAATGCAAGAACAATATCTAATTTAGTGTTTGAGAAAGAGTTATATCTAATCGGCCCATACATTTGCTCGCCAGAAGGTGAATCGTAACATAAAACGGGCAGCACTTTTCACGGCCACCATCGTCCGCCACCAGGCATTTGGCTCATGTGACTCAATCGCAGTCATTTAAAAATAGAGAATAGTGTTTATTATTATAAATAATCATATAATAGGCAATTTTCCCCCCACCTGTCGATTTAAATATATTGTACAATTCGGTGTTTTATGCCCCCCTCTCTCGGATACAATATTTTTCTTTTCGGTTTATTTATATTTTGTTACTTTTCAAAACAGATCCACCACATCAACCTATCAATCCCGCCGCACCCCACTGCTATGCATTTGACTCATGTCACTCAATCGCAGTCAATTTAAAAAATAGCGAATAGTCTTCCTTATTGAAAATAATCATATAATCGTCATTTTATTTCTCCCCGACAATCCGAATACAATTTGTAATGCTCTGCAGGTTACATTAATTATGCGTGTGTTTCAGTGGTGCTCATTTTCCATTTGTCTTTTCAGCCAAACAAAATGGAATTTCTATACAAAGATAATGTGGGGTGGGGTGATTTTAATGGGGCTCTGTAGGGCTCTGTATTTAATCGCTTAGATTTCAATTCCCCCCCCCCCCCCAGCATTGGATTAAAAAAAATGTATCTATTCTGTTTGTGTATGTTTTGGTAATTTTCTCAAAGTATTTAACGTTGAGGGAACTTTTCACAAGGAAGCAATTGTTAGTGTAATTTATTTAGTAATAATTTATAAAAATAATAATATTTATTTTTATTGTATGAAATAAACTGTATCAAAATAGTGAACAGTTATTTTGAAAATAAAAAGTTATCATTTAAATGAATAGCCATTAAAAGAATGGGAAAAATACGTGCGAAGGAAGAAGTATGTAATGTCATTTGGCTAATGTATAACCTTTTTTTTTTTTCTGAAAGTATTACGTTGGGTCAAATTCTGTAGAAGTAAAGTTTTTTGTTTTTCTTTTAGTAAGTAAAAACGTAATTGTTTTATCTTATTTTTTATAGTTGGAATTTTTCATGTTTGTTATTATGTAATCGCTGTCCTTTAAGTGTAATAATGAGAAAAACGTAAAGGAAAAATGTATCTTTTCTGTTTGTTTATGTTTTGTTTATTTTAACGGTTAGGGAAGTTTTCCCAAAGAAGCAATTGTTATTGTATTTTAGTTAGTAATAATTTAGAAAAATAATATTTTTTATTTTTTTATTGTACGAATTAAAAGTTTCTCAAAATAGTCAACAGTTATTTTTGGAAATGAACAGTTATCATTTAAATGAATAGACATTAAAAGAATGGGAAGAATCCGTGCGAAGCAAGAATTATGGAATGTAATTCGGCGATTCTGTAACGGCGTTTTTTTTCTTAACGTAATCCGTTGGTTTTTTTTTTTCATAAAGTATTACGGTGGGTCAAAATCTGTAGAAGTAAATGTATTTGTTTTGTTTTAGTAAGGAAAACGTAATTTTGTTATATTATTTTTTAGAGATGAAATGTAATATATTTGTTATTATGTAATTGGTGTCGTTTATGTAAACTAATGTGAAAAACGTAAAGAATAAATGTATGTAATCGGTTTTTTATGTTTTGTTTATTTTCTCTAAGTATTTAACGGTGAGGGAAGTTTTCCCAAAGAAGCAATTGTTATTGTATTTTATTTAATAATAATTTATAAAAGTAATAATTGTTTATGTATTGTAGGAATTAAAAAGTTCTCAGAATAGTGAACAGTTAATATTTAAATATTAAGGTATAATGTAAATAAATAGGCAGTAAAAGAATGGGGAAAATCCGTGTGAAGTAAGAATTAGGGAATGTTAATCGGTTAATCTGTAACAGTTTGTTTTTTTCTTAACGTATTCCGTTGGTTCAAATTGTGTAGAATTTTTTTTTTTTTAAAGTAAGTAAAACGTAATGTTGTTTATGGTAGATGTATAATGTAAATAGCAGAACAGGAACGGCGTATTACCTGAAGTAGTCGTAGGTCGGTAAGGGAAATCGGCATAACTGTTTAAGCGTAGTGAATCTGGCAGGCGTTTCGTGAACTGTATACGCTGTTCGAGGCTGAGAGTATGAGATTGCGTAATAGTAGTTAACGGAAGTGACGTAGGCACATGTATTGAAGGGAGCGTCTGTTATAGTTTCTGTGCAACGTATGCTACTGTGTTGTAATGTGAAGACAGACGTAACATAAATAATAAGGTGTAAAGTATCCGTTGTGTAGTTGTACCCGGTGTAGACTGGTAGCGTGGGAGTAGTAAAATGTTAGAGAGAAATGTTCTTGCTACTACCTGTATGGTGTCTGTTTTGGGGAGAGTGACTGTTGGAGGAACGAAAGTAGTAATTTGCCCGAGGTGGATGTAAGAGTGTAGAGTTTGCTAAGAACACGCTCGAGCAAATACGCGTGATGTTGTAGTGATTGTAGTAACCTATTAAGTTCGAGTTTATTTTCCTATTCGACGCGAAGGTACAGGGGAAAAAACGTCTTTACTTTATATATAAGAAGATGAATTAAAAAAAAGAAAAAAGAATTCACAATGAATAGTTAATTTTTTCATGAATTTAGAGAACAAACAATTAAATAAACAAACGAATTATGAATAATTTTAAAAACAAACAAACAATAAATAAATAAAAATAAAAACAAACGATTAATTATAAAAAATAAAACAAATTAAATTAAAACAAATAATTTAAAAACAAACAAACAAAAAAATTACTAGTGCAGAAATATTTTTTGAATCAAACTTATGTAAAAATCTGTTGACTATTTTAATTAAATGTTTGAACTTTTCTTTTTCTGCTTAATTTTTTTCTTATTAATGTGATCATTTTCGAAAATGAAGTTCACATACCTGAAGAAATAATTTAAAAGACAACCATACCATAATTTAAACTCTTGCTAAAATCTAAGAAAAGATAGTAAACAAACATCTACAATATTAAATAAGTTCAAAAATCGAAAAATAAACAAAATACTGGAAGAAGCACATCCAATAAATGTCACCAATTGTGTGAAAATGTATTGTTCTACCAGTATTTGGTGGAGAAAGGTTGATGTTGTGACTATGTCGAGTGCTGAGAGAGAGAGAGAAAGAAAGAGAGAGAGAGAGAGAGAGAGAAGGAGAAAAAGAAAACGGAATTCAATTTTTGACTAGACGTTTGGTTGTGAACGCCATGTTGTTCACATGCGTTTTTGACTGTTGTTGGTGAAAAGAACAGAAAGAATAATTTGGCGTCCGTTTGAACTCAGTGGTAGGGCATTCTTTCAACTCTGAGTAGTGAACTAAATACATTTCATTTCAGTTTATTAACTCTTCTTTACAATACGCCTGAATGTGCTGATGCTATTGCGCACAGAAACTACTATTTCAATTGTTTTCAACGAAATAGATGCCCTGAAACCAAAGCCTCCTTTAATACAGCCCGAAGCCACTATAAGAGGCTTATTGAAAAGAGGGTTATTTCTAAGGAATCCTATGTTCAATTTGTTGTCTAGAGTGGCCGATCAGATGCTTGGCTCTCATGAGTTTTGGAGAATAACAAACAAGGTTCTGAACAGAAGCAGAGCCTTCATCCCAACTATCATTCTTCTTCTTTCGTGTGAATCAGATGATTCTGGTGTTGGCATTAGTTTCCCCAATGTTTTTCTAGTTAGAAATCTTTCTGGAAAGACATCGGGTACTTACAGGAAGGACCACGAGAAGGTTGCCACAATTCCTACGTGAAAGTGGTACTTGTAATGTCCTTAACAAATAAAGGGAGATTACCGCAGGTGTCACAGGAGTTACGGCCCCTGGCGACATCCGGTTTTTCTCAGTCTGATATTCACCGAGCACCATCTTTGTTCGTTCTCTCTCTCTTTCTCGTTAATCCCCGTCCATCTTGCAACCTTGCCATAGTAATAACCGATATCTAGCAAGTATCGGTTACTTACTACTTGGACCATCACATTGGCGACGAGGACAGAGCTATTTACAAAAAATAGACACAAGAAAACACAAGAGAAAAAAAAAACAACAACAAACAGTCCCACGTGTTGCAAAACAAACATGGCCGCTTTACCTCACTACCCGGAATTCGACTGTGAGTCAGAAGCCAAAGCAGCAAGATGGACGAAATACATTAGCAGATTGAGAAACTATTTTATCGCCCACGACATAAAGAGTGATAAAAGACAAAAAGCAATTTTGCTAACGTTTGTTGGTGAGGCGATGAACGACCTCATTGACGAATTGCCAGCCGAACAGACCACACCAGTAGAAAACGAAACCCACTTCGACAAACTCGCCTCAGCCGTACAGGCTCATTTCAACCCCCAAAATAACACGGAATACAACCGGTTTGCATTCCGTAACATCAAGCAAACCACGCCGAATGTAGAGGATTTCTACCGAAAATTGAAAGAAGCAGCAGCTACGTGCCACTTTGCAGACACAAACGCTGAGATAAAGTCTCAACTGATAACAGGCTGTTCATCAGATAAGGTCCGGCAAAAGGGCTTAATAAACTCTAACATGCCACTACACGACCTGATAAATTATGCCAGGACGACGGAAACAATAACAGCACACCTACAACAAATGCGTTTAGAGGACGCGACAATACGGACGACTACTGCAGTAGTAAACAAAGTCACGTACGAGCGACAGACACGTGACAGCCCCCGGCAAATTCAGTGCAGGAATTGCATGGAAAATACCCACATGAACAAGGACCAACGTCTTGCCCAGCATTCCAGAGCCAATGCACTTATTGCCGGAGATGGGGGCACTTCACCTCTGTCTGTTTTAGTAAAATGAACAACGAGAACAGACAACGTGGAGCAAATCGCCCTCCACGCCCAGAAGCCCAAACCAGTCACCGACAGGTGAACTGCATCGAGGACAACCAGCAAGACTCAACCAGCGGCAGTGACACAGAATATGTGTTTCATACAGGTAAGATGAAAAACCTTCCCTGTTTTGATGTATCTTTTGGCAGTAGCCACCAAATATTCAATGTGTTAGCTGACTCAGGAGCCACTATTAACATTTTGTCTGAGGCAGATTTCAAGTGTTTAAAACCGACACCCTGTCTCCGACCGACAAAAACTGTGATATCTGGATTTGGTGTCAAGCAAACTACTCCAGTTCTAGGTCAATTTAGGACTCTCCTAGAGTTTGGGGGCACCTCCTGCCAAGCTGATATACATGTAATAAAAAGCCCAGAAAAACCTATCATCGGCTGGGAAACATGTGAAAAGCTTAAACTTTTATCAGCAAAAAAGCTCCCAGTTAACCACATCAGCAACTCTGACACACAAATCCCGCAGACAACTCTTAAGCTTCTGGAGGACTATGCAGACCTATTCAATGGCTTAGGTAAACTTAAAGAAAAAAAAGTCCATTTGCACATAAATGAAAATATACCACCCATCGCTCAGAGATACCGCAGAGCCCCCTTTCATGTAAGGAAGGACATAGAAGAGCTAATACAGAAAGACGAGGAACTGGGGGTGATTGAAAAAGCAGAAGGACCGACCTCGTGGGTATCGCCTATTGTGGTGGTACCTAAGAAAGACCAAAGCAAAATCAGAGTTTGCATTGATATGAGAGCGGCAAACAAAGCCATCGAAAGGGAACGTCACCCTACCCCTACACTTGATGAGCTGAAAGCCATTCTATCGGGAGCCAGTGTCTTTAGCAAGTTAGACCTCAATCAGGGCTACAACCAGTTGGAACTAGCTGAAGAGTCCCGATACATTACCACGTTTGCAACACACCTGGGCCTATATAGATACAAAAGACTATTCTTCGGTGTCAACTCCGCCAGTGAAATATTTCAGGAAGAGATTAGCCAAGCACTCGCAGGGATTGAGGGGGCCATCAACATCAGTGATGATATTCTTTGCTTTGGATCGGACCAGCAAGACCATGACCAAAACCTCCAGAAAGTATTTCAACGACTACGCGGAAAAGGCCTAACACTGAATAGCAGCAAATGTCAATACAACAAGAGGTCATTGGAATTCCTCGGACACACATTCGGTAATGAGGGCATCAGCCCAAGTAACTCTAAAATAAAAACAATCTTCGAATTACCAGACCCCAAAAACGCATCAGAAGTCAGAAGTTTGTTGGGGATGACTAACTTTTGCGGTGCACAATTCATTCCAGACTACGCAACCCTGACTTATGAACTACGTCAGTTAATAAAAAAAAACACGCAGTGGTCCTGGACTGAGCACCACACTGAATGTTTAAAAAACCTCAAGGAGGCCTTGAGCAAAGCATGCTCACTTGCCTACTTCGATCCTAACAAACACACTGAAATATATACCGATGCCAGTCCTGTAGGCATATCTGCTGTATTATCACAAGACGGGCAGGTAGTACAATTTGCAAGCCGAGCACTATCCACAGTTGAACAAAGATACTCTCAAACAGAGCAGGAGGCACTCGCCATCACGTGGGCATGTGAACACTTTCATATATATATCTTTGGGGCCCCATTTACTGTTCATACAGATCATAAACCCTTAACATCAATCTTCAATAACACTCGCTCCCAACTATCAGCACGCATCGAACGTTGGGTTTTGAGAACACAACCATACAATATGACTGTCACATACCGACCAGGTCATGACAACCCAGCTGACTACCTCAGCCGCCATCCAATACATCTACCTCCAAGCAACAGGGAGCAGAAAATAGCGGAGGAATATATAAACTATATTCTCTCAACGTCAACCCCCAAAGCAATGACAATTGATGAAGTTGCAACGGAAACTGCAAAAGACAAGACACTCACTACAGTCATTCAAGCTATTCTCACCAACAAATGGCAAGGTGCCAATGATGGCATAAACAAAGCCACATTTCTCACCCTGCATGACAACCGTGATGAACTATCACTAGCACATGAGGACAGCATCATTCTGAAAGGGCGCCGGATAGTGCTACCTGAGACGCTACAAAACAGAGCTGCCAAAATAGCCCATGCCGGTCATCAAGGCGTCGTGAAATCCATGGCCCTCCTCCGGGAAAAAGTCTGGTTTAAAAACATGCAGCCTTTGGTAGAAGAAAATATCAGGAACTGTCATACCTGTCAGATCAGCACTCACAAAACGGCAAGGGAGCCACAGAAAATGTCCCCGCTACCAGCAGCCCCGTGGACAGAGGTTAGCGCTGACTTTGGACATCTCCAGAATGGGAAATACCTTCTTGTTGTCACAGATGAATACTCACGCTACGTTGTTGTCGATATCCTGGACTCTATCTCAACAAACTCAGTCATACCCCGTTTAGACAAAATATTCGCCGAATTCGGAGTACCAGTATCCCTCAAAACAGACAATGGCCCACCATTCAACAGCTATGATTTCAAAGACTACGCCTCCATCACCGGTTTCAGACACAGGAAGATAACACCTTTATGGCCCCAGGCCAATGCTGAAACAGAACGCTTCATGCGCACTGTAAAAAAATCCATCAAGGCCGCCCTAATCAAAGGTCAAAGCTGGAAGCAGGAGCTATTCAAATTCCTGTTAGATTACCAAACGACACCACACTGCACCACCGGTGTTTCTCCAGCCTCAATCCTATTTGGCCGGACCATAAAAAACCGCCTGCCACACCTAGTTACACCTATAGCTGGAGACCATAGCATTAGGGTACGTGACACCCAAGCCAAGGAAACAATAAAGAAATATGCTGACAGAAAAGCATACGTAAAACCCAATAATCTGAGTGTGGGTGACACCGTCATTGTAAAAAGCGACCACACTTCAAAGGCACACACCCCCTATCAACCTAATCCATTAACCATAACAAAGAAAAAGGGACCCATGATTACTGCATCACACAAGGACAACCAAATTACAAGAAATGCCAGCTTCTTCAAAAAAATCCCTAAGCCACTAAGAAACTTCACACACGACGTACCTGAATACTCCTCATCTGAAGATGAGGGACACACGCATGTGACAGCATCACCAAAATCTAAAAAACACCAGGGACAACACCCTTCAAACCTCAGACGCTCAGGCCGCACAAGACGGTCACCCAAAAGATTTGATTACTAAATGCTACAAATACCTCTGTACATAATAATGCATAATTATCATTTTCTTTCACTTAGGTTGACAGATGTTTCCCTCGGACTCAGCAACGCAAACACTCCAGTCACATCACGCATGAACAAACTCTTCGATGAATAAAAAAAAAAAAAAAAAAAAAAGAAAAAAAAAGCATTGTAATGTCCTTAACAAATAAAGGGAGATTACCGCAGGTGTCACAGGAGTTACGGCCCCTGGCGACATCCGGTTTTTCTCAGTCTGATATTCACCGAGCACCATCTTTGTTCGTTCTCTCTCTCTCTCTCGTTAATCCCCGTCCATCTTGCAACCTTGCCATAGTAATAACCGATATCTAGCAAGTATCGGTTACTTACTACTTGGACCATCACAGTACTGTGGAACCGACTGGATTCGAACTTGGAACACGCAGGTCTTCAGTCTGTGTCGTTATCCACTTAACCACTGTCACCTCCTCCAACTGTCATTTATGGACCTGAAGTGATATCCTGAGCAGCTGATGAAGCCAAAAGAACTTTGCCGCTAATTACACCCTTTGCGATCTGGGCCACCTCTCTCTAAGCCTCCCCATGACCGAAAAAACTCTAAGCGACATCCGAATAACTGCCGATGATGATGTCACTTATTACGAATCTCGATGCCAACGAGGCAGCTGGTCCTGACAACATTCTAGTCATCGTACTCAAGAAACTTCAACCAGAAATAGCTCCCATCCTTACTAAGCTATTTAATCGTTGCTTTTCGTCTCCGTTATCTTCTTTTTCTTCTTCGTCTTCTTCACGCTCTCATATTTCTTCTCCTTCACATGTTCTACTTCATCCTTTATTCTCCCCTCCTCATCACCCTCTATCTTCTTCTTCTCGTTCCCCTTTTGTACTATTTTTTCTTTTTCATCTTATTATTTATCGTCAGCATATTTATCATCCTCATCATTTTCATCATTTTCATCATCATCATCATCATCATCATAATAATAATAATAACGATAATAGTAGTAGTAGTAGTATTCATCATAGTACCGGGACCGAAAAAAATTCAACCAGAAATAGTCCCCATCCTTACTAAGCTATTTAATCGTTGCTTAAAAGAAAAAAAATCTTTCCATCACCTTGGAAGACTTTGTTGGTCTGCCCGGAATTTTAAAATACTGGAGTCCGGTCCTCTGCATCCCAGTACAGACAGATCAGTCTCCTCTGCGTCATGAGTAAGTTGCTCGAATCTGTAATAAACCAAGTTGCTGTCAACCACTTCAACAAAAACAATCTTCTTAGTTATAAGCAATATGGATTTCGTCCTGCAAGGTCTACAGATGACATACTGACTGTGATATCACACAGGATCACTGAATCCATCGACAAGGGCTTTGTTTCTAGAGCGGTAGTTCTTGATATATCCAAAGCCTTCGATAATGTCTGGCACAAGGGTTTGCTCCACAAGCTTGTTAGCTATGGGATATCTGGAAATTTCCCAGTGGCAACGCGCCTCCTTGTTTGGGCCTTGTTTATTTTAATAAAAGAAACCTTGATGCCAACAAGGCAACTGGTCCCGACAACATTCCGATAATAGTACTTAATGAATTGCAACCCGAAATAGCTCCTATCCTTACAAAGCTGTTCAATTGCTTTCCATCACCTGGGAAGACTTTGTTGGTCTGTCCGGTATTTAAAAATACTGGAGCTCGGTCCCGTGCAACCCAGTACAGACCTATCAGTCTTCTCTGCATCATGAGTAAGTTGCTTGAATCCGCAATGAATCAAAAAGTTGTCAACCACCTCAACTAAAACAATTTTTTCAGTGACAAACAATATGGATTTCGTCTAGCAAGATCTACAGCTGATGTGCTGACTGTGATATTGCACAGGATCAGTGAATCTATCGATGGGGTTTTGTTTCTAAGGTAATAGGTCTTGATATATCAAAAGGTTTGGCACAAAGGTTTTCTCCACAAGCTTGTTAACTATGGGATATCTGGAAATTTCCTCTCAACCATCAAATCCTTTCTCTCTGATAAGTCTATAAAAGTAATTGTTGATCGGCAAAAGTCCGAAGCAAAACTCATAAACAAATAGCATCAATGCTGTCGTGCCTCATGGATCCATTCTGTGCCCAACCTTCATTCTGATCTTCATAAACGATCTTCCAAATCATATTCTGAGATCATTGGTTGATATCTATGCAGATGACACAACCATCTATGGCAGCACTTCAGAGAGCATTAATGATCAAGTTGGTAATTTTCTGGTGAACCCCATCTCCATATTGATGGCAACACTTTGAAGAGCATTGATGATCATGATCATTCTGACTTTCTCGCTTTCGACTTGGCGCACATTGTACAATGGCAAAAAAAGTAGCTTGTTACTTTAAACGCCTATAAAACCAAGCTTCTCTCTTTTCACCACCAACGCTCGGATCCTCACTTCACTGACTTTCACCCCAGACCTGAATCGGAAGTCTGCTTCAGTAAGAATCTTTAGACGAGATAGCCATTTTTAGTTGAGAGTTTATCTCAAGAAGAAAATCAGATTGATGACTGACTGAAATATAATAAGCAAACGGGATCACCATTCCTCACGAAATAAACGATGAGTTCACAACTAAAGAGGTTTGCAGTTTTATTTACAGGAAACACAGGAACAGAACAAGGATAATACATTGGGTTGAGTGAATGTAGACAAGACGAAATAAACGTTATCCTGGAGTTCGTCGATTCTCTGCTGGATTGACGGCAGAAGAATGCAGGATCACATCTTGTCTGTTTGGGAATCAGTCTCGAACTGAAGGTTCATCTTGACCACGTGATGTGGTTTTAGCGCCAAGATGATCCATTGCATATGAATCTTGTTACACGCAGACGTGCTATACGCGCACATGGTGAAGAGCCGATGATTACATAATCGCCAAGCCGAATGACATGTCACTGGCTGTTACGTAGATCAATACAAAATAGATCACTCATGTAACTGCTACAAGTCGGTTTATTTTAGTTCGTATTCTGTGGAAATACCTAATTATAAAATATTTGAATGTAGAAATTAAATTTTCTAATTAAAATTTAAAAAATTTATTTTGATTGAGGCGAGCTTGCGAACAATTTTACAAGATATTTTCTGTCCTCGGTTAGTGAAAGAGAAATCCTTCGAGACTTTGGCTATTTAAAAAAAGAATTTGTCCTAACCCAGGCTGTCCCTTTTTGGGAGGAACCTGGATTTTCCCCACATTAAAAATAGACCTTGTGTCTAATTCTGCCCTCGTGGGGAGGCGAGTAAATAGGGACATTTACATGGGGAACAGAACCATGACCAGAGTAATATAACCAGGCCTTGCAAGTGCAAAAACACTTTTTTTTTATTACTTTAAATTTTTTTTAGTTTACAGTTTAATTTTTAATAATCAAAAGAAAAAAATTTTTTTCTTAAAAATCTAGATTTTATAGCAGTGGAATTATAATTACGTAATTACTTTAGTCGCGGGCTTTTGTTCGTTTTGCATTTGTCCGGTTTATATTTGTCCGGTTTATATTTGTCCGGGTTATATTTGTCCAAGCATGTTTCAACTCGATCTTGTAAGAGAAGAGGAGATAACTCTCATATACAAAACAATCATGGCGCATTTCGGCCTTAACAACAGTTAAGTCTTTTCGTTTATTTTCGTTTATTTTCGTCTTGTTTCATTGCATTTTTTGTTTTTTCTTCTAATTTGTTTTATTTAAAAATATTTCAGACAAAATTGTCACCTTTCGAAACCATGCCCATTTTTTCTCCACCGATTGTTTCTTGTGAGACAACTATTTAAATTAAATAACACGTTTTTCTTTTTTTTGAGATTGGCGCAAAAAATGAAAACAAATACAACAGCTCAAAATCTCACTTTTTCATAAAAAAAAAGATAATTTAATCAAGGTTGGCATGGCACAGGTCGAATACACTTTATTATAAAGCAACTCTAACTAAATTTAATTAGATTATTTTTATTTATTTTAGTACTTCCGGTGGACCTGTGCTACATGAACACCCCTCTAAAATTTTAAATTAATTATTTAATTTTATCAAGTTTTTAGCATTCTATTTTCCGATTATCGATAACATTTTGAAAATGTAAATTGTTTGATACTTGTTTAGAAATTTAGCCAATTTATTATTTGGGGGGTTACTTATTTAATAAACGCTAACCCTAACCCTAACCCTACCCCCCAAAAAAAATTAAATTAGCTAAATTTTTATGTTTTTATTTAAAAAAAAATCCCTCCCCCCAAATTTAAAACTCAAGACATGTCTCGTTTTACGCTAAGTGGCCAGGAAATGGGTGCTCATTTTACGTTAAATTTATAAAGGAAAGTGATCCCCCACTCTAAAATCTTAAATACTTAAAAAAAATTTAATTCCTTATTTGCAGATATTTTTTTAGGCTGTTTAAATGTATTTGCACAAAAAAAGTAGAATTTGAACTTTTTTAGGGGGTAAACTGCGCCGGGTAAGATAGTAAAAATTTACCAAGGGTTTATTTACATAATGTGAGTTGGTATTTTTTATAGAATCACTCCCGTCTCCAAGCCGGGCTCTTCCTGAGTATTTTGGGCCGTTAAAAACAACTACTTTATTTAAATTAGGGTTAGGGTCAGAATTCCAAAATCGTTCCCAGGGCACTAAAAAAACAAACAAAAAACACCCGATTGGAGACGGGAGTGATTCTATAAAATGAATCTATTAAGTTAGAGAGACTCTTTTTTAGTGGTTGGTGCACCAGCCCAGATGTGGCAACAATACTCTATGCATTGGCGAATGGTGGTTTCATAGAGATATAGCATACTGGCAGGTGTGAGACATTCTCTAGTCCGGTAGAGGGAACCCAATTTCTTTGCAGCAGACTTGGCAGTATTATCGCAATTTTAACCACGTACAGGCCAAAATCGATACACGTAAGGACCTCGGGCAATAACTAGACAATTAAATAAACAGTAAGAAAAAAAACAAGCTATTTTAAACAACAAATAATTTATTGAAGAAAAAGAAAATAGGTAAAATGAGTTCGGCAGAAAGTTCATGTTCAAAGTTCACTTCATAGACTGAATTTAAGTTCCGATAGACACACGGAAAGGCTGCATAAATAAAGTCCTAATTATGCTGCCCGAAGGCTTATTAACTTTGCTAGGAAGGACATGTCAGAAAAAAGAGAAAACTTACTTGAAAGAATTTTGTTAGTAAAATAAAAAAATACCAGAAGAATATAGAAAAGTCCTTTTTGTTCGCGCTGTTTGTTTCCTTTGATTGTTCATTTTTTTTATTGACATCGCATCGTTTCTTCGATCGACTCCTTTTGAGAATAGTGGCACTCTTCCACGTCAACTCTTCATTTGGAGACATCTTTCGGAACACACTTCGTTTTGTCTTTTCCAAAGGCACATTTGCCTTTCAAATGAATATCTTCCTTGTTTCTGTTTTTAGACTTCAGTGGACTTCTCCGTCCAACGTAAATATTCAACCTCGAACACTAGTTGAAACTCCAACTTCTTTGAAGATTTTTACAGGCATGCTCTCTACATATTCCTGTTTTAACATTCTTGTTTTTAGGACTTCTTCATGTCCGAGTTGAGTCGACCGACCTCTCCACCTCGAGATCGTTTCAGCAACTAACTTGAATTTCGCGGTTATTTCAACGGCTTCCGGCGTCAAACGCCCACGCTTCCGACACCGACACGTGCCATCAGCAGCAGTCATTCATTACAAGTTCTTAAAAAAGGGGGTTTTAGAAGAAGAAGAAAAGAAAAGAAGAAGAAGAAGAAGAAGAAGAAAATAAATTTCTGACACTCTCCCGAACAAAAAAAAGAAAAAGAAAAAGATCGCTCACTTACAGTCTAATAGTAAACATAGTCAGGATTCTTATCCTTAACACATTTTCTACCTCTCTTAGGTTTAGAATTCTCAGCTCCATTATCATCACTGCACGAATCCTTATTTTTCCCAGGTCTCACTTGGTACGAATGAGATATAGATAGCTCCATAGGATACAAATGCTTAATAGAATGCTCGCTACATGTCTCTCCCTTCTTTATCAAGGCAGAGCGAACAATTCCGTCAGACCCCTGAGTGAGCTTAACAACTCTACCTAGCTTCCAATAGGGCCTAGGTTTAACGAGATTCCTAACTAGGACTATATCATCTACCTTAATTTTGTTACTAAATTCCGCTTGATGCAAATCCTTAGACAATTCCCTCAGACTCAGTAAATATTGCTCATACCACAATGACTTGAATCTGATTAAAAGGCATTCTCTACTTTTCAAACTCTCGATCAAATCCACTCGATTCGGGGGCACTTCCAAACAAGAATCGTTTTCAAGGTTCAAGAACACGGTTTTCCCAGGAGAAAAACGCATAAAGGCACTAGGAGAGATGACTTCCAGGGAAGCATCATCGCTACAACGATAAGTCAAAGGCCTATCATTTACCGCTCTTTGTATGTCAGACAAAATGGTTAGCAGTTGAAAGTAATCCAACCTCTTGCGACCAATTGTTTTGAATAAACAACACTTGACAGTTTTTATCAACCTTTCCCATATTGCTCCGAACCAAGCAGAATACGAAGGAATCCTGCAGTGTTTTATATTACACATTTCCAAATCTCCTCTGAATCCATCAGAGAGAAGAACTTCTTTCACTAAGTCGCACCCAGCAACAAAGGATAAAGCATTGTCTGAGTATATGTGTGATGGCACACCATATACATTGAAGAACCTCAAAAAGGCTAACACTACCGATTGAGTACTCATTTCTTCAACCAACTCCATATGTATAGAACGCACACTAAGACAAGTGAATAGCAATATGTACATCTTTTTTACTTTACTACCGTCCTCTACCCACAGGTGACCCGTGAAGTCTATCCCCGTATGGTAGAAAGGTCTGATAAGATTAACTCGATGCTTGGGTAGGTTTGTCATCTTAGGATAACGAAAAGACAAGGAGTTAAACTTCTTGCATACCATACAACTAGCAAGAACAATCTTGACGGCCTGCCTGGCCTTGGGTAACCAAAACCCAGAATTGCGCACCTTATCAAGCGTAGCAGCAATCCCCAAATGCTTGCATTTTATGTGACACTCCATCACCAACAAACTGGTTAGGTGACACATTTTAGGCAGCAGAACAGGACTTTTCACTTCTTCGGAAAAATATTCAGAGTTTTCTATACGTCCCCGACAACGTAACAAATTGTTGTCATCCAAAATTAGGTTCAACTTATTCACCAACAAAGGAATATTACTTTCAACTTTACTTTTCAGAAAACTTATTTCTTCAGCGAAAAACTCACTCTGAGTAACCTTAATCAAATAGGACTTTGCCTCAGATGTAAAATTGACATCACGCTTATCGCCCTTTAACTTGGCAATAAATTTAAACACAATCTCTAAGGTACTTATCAACCTCTTGAGAGAAGAGAATCTTTCTAACTCAACCACACATGAGTTAGAATCCCCATTCAAGCCAGTATAAGCAGTTACCAAGGTCTTGCATTTGTCACTAATGCAATCCAACTTATAGTCAGGCCACTTCAACTTTTCTGTCTGTAACCATACTGGACCTCTAATCCAAAAGTTTTTATCCTTTTTAAACTTACTAAAGGAAACGCCTCTAGTTAACAAATCTGCAGGGTTTTCACTAGTACTTACATACTTGAACTTTAAGGTATAACCCTTACAACTTATCTCATTCATAATGAATCTTATATCCTTCAAACGATTTTTAGTGAACTGGCACTTAGTGTGTACAGATTCAGACAACAACCAAGATAGCACTACCTGTGCATCTACAGCAATGATAATTTCCTCAAACAGCTTGGGAAACATTTCAATCAAAATAAGGAGATGCTTAATTCCCAGATATACAGCTAGTAATTCCAATGTAGGAAGAGTTCTTTTAACAGAAGGAGCCACTTTGGCTTTCGCATAAAATAGCCTGGCCTCTCCTCCCTGATACATATATTCGACTATGCCATAAGCAAGATTCGAAGCATCACAAAACACGATCAAGGTAACAGGCGAATTGGTTTGTACTGAACATCTTTCAAAACCAATTTTTTGAACATCTCGGAGATTTGCCTGAAAACTATTCCAAACAGACAACAAGCTATCAGGAACTACCTGATCCCATGCCACTCCTGATTTCCAAACTTGACTTAATATAATTTTTCCTTTTATAGTTATAGGCAATACTAAACCTAACGGATCGAATACAGACGAACTAACGGATAGCATATCTCTTTTTGTGGAGACTGACTTTTTAACTTCACCTTTGGAGATACCAATTTCGTCTGACTCAGGGTCATACCAATACCCCAGTACTTTCTCACAGGGCACTCCATGAGAAGAGTAATTGTTATCTGCTCGAATGCGAGCAGACACCAATTTACTGTTACTACAGCACGTTTTCAATAAGAAGCTTCCCTTTTCCATGACATTCACAGCCTCGGTATAGAGTTTCAACAATTCATCAGGAGACCCATGTGTTTTCACTAGATTATCTACGTAAAAGTTTTTTAACAACATGTCTCTACAAGGTCCCGATGAGTGCTTCTCAACGTGGTGCTTCACTACGTAACTTAAGATGAAGGGACTAGACACAAACCCGAATATCAGAGTTTTGTATCGAAAACACACTAATTCATCTTTTATTTTTAAAAAGAAACAGAATCTATTTTTGTCAAAGTTATTCTTTAGTCTAATCATCAGAAACGCCTTTCTGATGTCAGCCAATAATACATAATTATCTGTTCTAAACTTGAACAGAAGTTCCAACATGTCAGTATACAGATTTATGCCACTATAAGCACAATCGTTGAGAGAAGGTTTATTATTTACCCTCAACGAGCAATTGAAAACAGGCCTAATCTTAGTCGTGCACTGCACATCATTTTTAAAGACTGGCCGGTGCGGTATCCACGTATACTTGTAGAACTCTGAAGGAGTCGGATGGATTCTTTCAATCACACCCTCACATTCCTGGTCTAGGAAGACTTTGCAATACTCAGAATATAAGTTCTGAGAGGATAATCTGTCCACTACTTTATCTAGGACAGCTAACGATACTCTATGGTTAGAGGGTACTTTCTTTAATTTATCTAAGTCCCACGACAAACCTATGTAGTAATTATTATCTCTGTATTCAATAGAGGAGCTGAATTCTTCTATTTTCTTTCTGTCGTAATCACTACTAACTTCATTAACTATCCCTAATGATTCCAATTTGAACATTTGCTCAATACCTCTGTCCACGGAAGCTCCATCAAGACCATTCCAAGGATCCAGATGGTTGGACTTAGGTTCTAGAGCAAAGTAAACATGGGTCACATCACAAGAAGCATGTTCACCGATGACTTGATTATAATTCAAACCAATCTCCATATGTGGTTCAAAATCAGAGGGGTCGCCAAATAATATCATACCTAGCGAGGACTCAAAAGCAGAACCATTTTTAATCTTTGTTAATCTTAAGGGTCCCAGAAATCTAATCACATCAATCCCTATCAAACCGTATATTTCAAGAACATCACTTCTCAATTCGGAGAAATCAGCAGCAAGTTTAACGTCGCTTTTCTTCAAATTACTGATCACCTCCTCCAACCCTTTCATTTTGAAGGACAAATCCAACTGTTCATCCATCAGAAAATTGATACTTCTCGCAACATCGGGAAAGGACACCTTCAATGTTACTTCATTCAAGTCTTTCTCTTGGCTACCAATAAAGGTCTTTATTACGTATTTTCGACGATGCAAGGAAGACAACTCTTCTTTCATAAATCTATCAGAAAATCTTTTACCCATATAAGACCGTTCACTACCAGTGTCTAGCAGACAATTTATGGTGTGAAATTCGCCACCTACTTCAACTGTGATACCTATCACAGGCAACAATGAAGAACTACTCTTCAACCTGCAAATATTTGACTTCACCACAGGTTTGAGAAAACTCGGACACAAGGCGGACAAGTGTCCCGACTGTTCGCACGACCAACACGTAATCTTATCGTTTTTTTTCATAAGGACACAAATTCTTCAGATGATAAGAGCTAGTACACCTAGCACATAACTTCAATTCGCTACATCTTTTAAGTCTTTCTTCGTAAGAGGGAAACTTATTACAGTCACGAGACAGATGATAATCGTTTCTACAAAAACAACACCTAAACTTAACCTTATATGTTTTAACATGAAAATTTTTCAACGTGGAAGGTTTCTTTTCAGGTTCGAAAGGCCTGAATTTACTCTTTTCCTTAAAGGAATCAACTTTACGATATCTCGAATCGTGTTCACAAAATTCCAGTGTTTTAAATATCTCAACACTATTCTCCAGAATTTGGTTCAAAGAAGGATAATTTCCGTTCACCTTATGTATTAATTCTGACTTAAAGGAAGTTGTCAGTTTATTGAATACAATGTGACTTAACAAACGATTTCCCGGAGAATTACTCTCAAAGAAATCCAAACCGAACGAGTTCTTTAACTCGTACAATTGGGTTTTCATCTTAGTCAGGAATTTCTTTACGACATTATTATTATACATGCGATTTTCATTCAACATGGACGAAAATATAGAGTCGACGATACACTTTTCGTCTAAGAACTCTTTCGATAGCAAGTCCAAAGCTACTCGATAATTTTCATCTGATACAGACAGATGTTTTATCACATGAAAGGCATAACCAGAAAGATGGTTTTTCAATATCACTAATCTTAATGCGTCACTATCAAGATTAGCTACACAATTCAAAAATTCTCTATGGAAGTTTAGATAAGCTAACTTATCCGTTTCCAGATCCCTATCGCTAAACTTGGGACAAACTATTTTAGGGGTTAAATCGATGCCTTTTATCCCCTTACTAATTCTCGAATTCTCGTCAACGTCTTTTTTACAAGGCTTAAACGTAGTTAATTTTTCTATCACTTGTATTTTAAATAAGGCAGCTCCCTTATTAAAACTTTCCACTAACTCATCGTCTACACCATCAGAGAGATAAGCATCTATAACTTGTTCCTCCAACCGAACTACGTCTTTCAGATATTCATCAATCTGTTCTTTACACAAAATATATTTAGATTCTTCTATCTCACTAGAAGATTTTAACACTTCAAATACGACTAATATTTTATCTTTAGCGTATTTTATTTTTTTCAACAAGACATCTGCTGTTAAACTCGCCATTTTTCAAATCCCTCCCCACCGACTCCTTTTTACATGTACTAAGAGAGGGGGGGTTACTACAGACAGTGACACCTACACTTGGCGCCAAATTTTCCCGCCAACTTAAACTGAACAAGACAAGATGGCTGACTCACCACGTGGAGACAATAAAATGGCGACACGCACGCGCGCAAGATAAATTACACAATGAACTCAAAGCAGCGACGAAGATAAAACAGAAAATCATTAATTGACTATAAAGCAGCTTCTTCAGTCCAGTGAACCTTGATAAGTCTATATACAGTTTGGGCACAAACGACTACCTTTACAGTACAATAAAATAGTGTCTATAGAACCACTCCCAAACGATAGACAGAAAGAAATGGTCTCGCTCACTATTCTTAGTAAGACAGAGCGTAGAAACCATTAGGCCGAACGCCTCTGTGTTTAAACATAGATACAGAATAGAACACAGAGACCTAGAGTTTTATTTATGCAGAATATCGCAATTTTAACCACGTACAGGCCAAAATCGATACACGTAAGGACCTCGGGCAATAACTAGACAATTAAATAAACAGTAAGAGAAAAAAAACATGCTATTTTAAACAACAAATAATTTATTGAAGAAAAAGAAAATAGGTAAAATGAGTTCGGCAGAAAGTTCATGTTCAAAGTTCACTTCATAGACTGAATTTAAGTTCCGATGGACACACGGAAAGGCTGCATAAATAAAGTCCTAATTATGCTGCCCGAAGGCTTATTAACTTTGCTAGGAAGGACATGTCAGAAAAAAGAGAAAACTTACTTGAAAGAATTTTGTTAGTAAAATAAAAAAATACCAGAAGAATATAGAAAAGTCCTTTTTGTTCGCGCTGTTTGTTTCCTTTGATTGTTCATTTTTTTTATTGACATCGCATCGTTTCTTCGATCGACTCCTTTTGAGAATAGTGGCACTCTTCCACGTCAACTCTTCATTTGGAGACATCTTTCGGAACACACTTCGTTTTGTCTTTTCCAAAGGCACATTTGCCTTTCAAATGAATATCTTCCTTGTTTCTGTTTTTAGACTTCAGTGGACTTCTCCGTCCAACGTAAATATTCAACCTCGAACACTAGTTGAAACTCCAACTTCTTTGAAGATTTTTACAGGCATGCTCTCTACATATTCCTGTTTTAACATTCTTGTTTTTAGGACTTCTTCATGTCCGAGTTGAGTCGACCGACCTCTCCACCTCGAGATCGTTTCAGCAACTAACTTGAATTTCGCGGTTATTTCAACGGCTTCCAGCGTCAAACGCCCACGCTTCCGACACCGACACGTGCCATCAGCAGCAGTCATTCATTACAAGTTCTTAAAAAAGGGGGTTTTAGAAGAAGAAGAAAAGAAAAGAAGAAGAAGAAGAAGAAGAAGAAAATAAATTTCTGACAGTATCGTTTATGTATTTATTCCAATTCATGTTATCTGTGAATGTTAGGCCGAGGAGTTTGTATGTTGGACTCTCGGGAAGGGTGCTATCAGCCATGGCAATCAGTGGTTGGTAAGGTTTCTTATAATTGTTAAAGGAAAAGAAGCGTTGTCTTGATAGCATTAAATGTGAAGGTCCATTTATGACCCCATTCTATTACTACAGACTGGAGGTCATTCTTCCTTTGCCTTGGATATGTGTGGGTTTGATTTGCATTTGTATGTCGAGAATATACCCATCTCGGATACGATTGCATCAGGGAGATTATTATGAGATTCAGGAATAATCAAGGCCCAAGAATCGACCCCTGGGGCAAACCTGCATTAATGTGATGTTTTTTTTTTTATTGTTTAGATGTACGGCCATCGATGACGAACTGGATCTTCGTTTTAGCTAAGAAGGATCTGATTATAGTAAATATTCGGCCAGTAATTCCGTATGAATTAATTTTCTTGAGAAGATCTTCATGCCAGACCTTGTCAAAGGCTTTGGTTATATCAAGCGCTACCACCTTAGCTTAATCTGTCTGATCCCGTGCATGGTATACGCGTTCAGAGATGACCGCTAGGATATCTGCAGTAGAACGGGATCGCCTAAATCCGTATTGTTGGCATTTATACTTATTTACTTACCGTAAAATTAAGGAACACCACGTGAAACCAAGAGAACTGAAACTGCTATAAGTATTATAAACTGTGTCCCCCCCCCCATAAAAGGCATAAGCCTCGGCTGATTCCACACAAAACAAGTGTGAAGGGTCCAGCAGGATGGAAAGACCGAGGAGGGACAGCACCAACCAGACCTCCACTGGATGAGTGCGGAGAGTGCTGGGACCTTGGAGAGGCTCATTGCCACCCAAATTCTAGACAAGACCAATGGTCGTTGCCAGCTAAAAATCAATGGTAAGCGGCTGTTGCGATAATGCAAAGTTATTTTCAGTAGTTATCGAAAGAGGTGGAGAGTACTGGAAATCTGGGGAGACTTGTTGTCACTCAGACTCCAGGGAACACCCCCAGTTTTCATCAGTGAGTAATCACTGATGATGACCTGTGTGAGAACTAGTGAATAATAATAATAATATAATAATAATAATAATAAAAATAAAAATAAAAATAATAATAATAATAATAAAAAAATAAAAAAAATAAAATTAAAAAAAAAATAAAGAAAAATTAAATAAAATAAAAGATTAAAAAAATAAGATAAATAGTATTAAAAAAAAATTAAAAGATAAATAATAATAAAAAAAAATAATTAAAAAAAAAATAAATAAAAAAATGGTACAAGCCTAGGCTGACACCACACAAAATATTTGCATAGGATGAGAAGACCGAACAGAGACAGCACAAACCAGACCTCCACTGGAAGTGCAGAGAGTGCTGAGACCTTGGGAAGGCTTATTGCCACCCAAATCCCAGAGAAGACCAATGGTTCTTACCAGCGATAAATCAATGGTAAACGGCTGTTGCAAAACTGCAAGGTTGTTTGCGGTGGCTATCGAAAAGAGGTGGAGAATACTGGAAATCTGGGGAGACTTGTTGTCACTCAGACTCTAGGGAATACCACCGGTTGTCGGTGAGCAATCACTGATGACCTGTGTGAGAACTCCTAGTGAGTACAAATAATAATAATGGTGATTTTGGAAAGTTTAACCCCTTCCATCCCCTTATTTAAATTTTTTAAAAGTTTAATATCGATTAAGCATTAATTAATATTATTACAAAAATTTTGAAAGAATTTTTGGGGCTTCTGTATTATTGGGGCAGATGACATTTTATCTTTAATTTAGAAGAGTCAGTTGAAAAGGGAGATAATTCAAACTTTTTTTGTTGTAACCATAACCCATAAGTAAATTACAGAGAATTACTAAGAAAATAAATATAAAAAGGGGTACTTATGCAGTTTACGGACCGGACTGAAATAATAATGTTATAATTAAGAAAGCCATTCTTAACATGGGGAGGTAGGGGGGGGGGTTGATTAACTATTCTGTTTATTAAATTGTTAGGTGAAAGTACAGAATAGTTAATCAATCCTCCACCTCCCCATGTTATGGATAACTATCTGAATTATAACGTTATTATTTCAGCCCGGTCTGTAAACTGCATAAGTACCCTTTTTAAAATTTATTTTCTTACTAATTCTCTGGGGTTTTTTTTTTTATGGGTTAGGGTTACAACAAAAAAAACACAAACAGTTTGAATTATTTCCCCTTTTAACTGACCATTCTAAAATGAAAATTTCGTCTGCCCCAATAATACAGGAGCACCGAATTTTTATATACAAGATGTTTGGAAAATCGATAGCACACCTTTGGGGTTATGTTCTATACTAGTTCTTAGACTAACCCTAACCATAATCCTAACCCTAACCCTAACCTCTATATCAGTTTCTTAGACTAACCATAATCCTAACCTTAACCCTAACCCTAACCTCTATATCAGTTTCTTAGACTAACCATAATCCTAACCCTAACCCTAACCTCTATATCAGTTTCTTAGACTATAAATTAGCTTTTAACGTTTTTATTACACCTACAGCGTGCACATTTTTTTTTTGTATTTCCTCCTCGACTTACGGTTGGTGATAGGTTTAATGAAGGACATCTTGAGCTATCCCTCTCATTACCAGTGGGAGTTAGCGTTAGGGTTAATCTTTCACCAGTGGGAGAGTGTATAGCAGCTGCGTTAAAAAGTATGATGCTGTACGGAGGTGAGTGTTGGACACCCGCCCAGTCCTCACTTGCCTTCTTTAGCATAATGACAACAATAATCAGATGGATATGCAATGTCGGATCAGATCAGACCTGGCATAACAGGTCTGATACCCTGTCGGCGAGGCTGAATATACCAAACCTTAATAAGCTCCTGACAGCCAGTCAGCTATATTGGTTTGTCCACATTGAGAGGAGCGATTCTTGGATAAGAAAAGGCTAAGACCTTGAGGTGGAAAGTCAAAGTAAAGTTGGAAGATCCAAGATTCAAACCATCAACAAGGATCTTAGTGGAATTTGAGATATCACCTTTTTGTTTATTCACTTCAGTTTTTTAATGGGGAATTCATTTTCATTTTTATGCTTATACAAAGTCAAATCCCTTGACTTTGAATATCAAAAAGGCCATATAAAATATATATGTTGTTGAATATACCAAAGCTTAATGAGCTCCTGACAGCCAGTCAGCTATGTTGGTTTGGCCATGTTGAGAGGAGCGATTCTTGGATAAGAAAAGGCTAATACCTTGAGGTGGAAGGTCAAAGTAAAGTCGGAAGATCCAAGATGCAAACCATCAACAAGGATCTTAGTGGAATTTGAGATTTCGCCTTTTTGTTTATTCACTTCAGTTTTTTAATGGGGAATTCATTTTCATTTTTATGCTTATACAAAGTCAAGATCTTGAGGTGTAAGGCTGGAGGAAAGTTGAACGACCCAAGGAATATTGGATGCAAACCATCAACAGGGATCTTAGAGAATTGAATTTAAATCAAATCAATCCTGAAGACTGGCAGACTTGAAGACCGTGATTACAGGCTGTCAGAAAATGTCAGACCCCTGACCAAAACGAAATAAGATGATGATGATGGAGGAGGATTCTAATTGAAAGATTTTCAACTTCAGTTAATCTTGTAATAGATAAGATAGATTTAATACGCATAATGAATACGTTTTTTTTCATTTTCATTTGGTTATGTTCATCACTTTCGCCTGCTCTGTTTCCCTGTATGCACCAACATGCAGAAATTTAAATGTAATGTGAACAAACATCTCGCTGCTGCACAACTCTCTGCTTAGGATGCCCCTAGTAATCTGACCTCTAATTCACAGCATCCCCTTAAGTCTCAGTGGCAATGTGCCTCGTTTGGGTTGAATAATGAGTAAAACAAAATTTCTTTTTTTATTTTTAAATTCTATCGTCACTGACGCATCAACGTGCAGAAATTTAAATGTAATGTGAACAAACATCTCAGTGGCAACGTGCCTCCTTGTTTGGGCTGTATTAAAATAAAAGAAACATTTGAAGACATCTGATTGTAATGTCCGAAAACAAATCTCTTTTCTTTCTTTGACATTATAGATAGCAACACCTACAAGCTGATGACGCCAAACGCATTTGAAGTTACGAAACCTCCAGATGTCAGTAAACAATTATCAGACGCTCTTGATGAAATAGCGAAATTACAACAGGAAAATGAATTGCTGTAAGCGATACAGATTTATATTATATTATGCATATGTTTTATTGCTGTGAGCAAATGAAATGCGTTTAGACAATACTGACTATAACATCGACATGCCTGTGTAGCGGCTTTTTGTACATGTCTGTATAAATAAAAAATAATTATATGAATAGCTCTGTATAATTTTGGTTATTCGTGGTGTAGTGGATATAGTACTAAGTTAAATTCAGTTCTAAATGATAGTCATCTGAGGGCTGAAGGTTCAATCCTTGGTGCAGGCGATATGAAGAATTGCGAATTACTGATAACTTCTCCCGGGCGGAACAAGAGCATGCTACCCGCTGTGGATTAAATAAAGGATTCCGTTCGAAATTCCGTCCAGATTACCACGTTCGACAGAAATATTCCCGAGTTCGAAGAGATACACCTGAAGAAGGCCGGATGTTACAGCGGCCGAAACGTTGTGATGATAACACTCAAGATGAGAAATGCAGTCCAAATAACCAAAATCATACAAATTATCAATCCTCATCTAAAAAATTCAGAAATATAAATAGCTCTATTTACTATTGAGCACTATTTTATAAGCCTGGTTGAAATTCTGTGGATTTTTATCTCACCTGGATTACTATATATATATATATATATATATATATATATATATATATATATATATATATATATATATATAGTAAGCTATGAAAATATATTTATGGCAATTAAGCTACACATAAAAACACCCGGCAAAAATAACTCCATGCATTTTATGTGGATACATGAAATACTAATATATATATATATATATATATATATATATATATATATATATATATAATTAAGATAAGCTGGTTTTGTTTTTTGAAGATTCAGAAGTATAGATTCAAATAACTGGCCTACCTAACAACGGGTTCGAACCTTAAACCCTGTTTTGTAATCGAACATCATAGCCCATTGACTGTGATTGAGATATGTAAATACGATTTTAATACAAATTCATACCAGTAATTATTTTTAAACTGTTCAACCAAGGGGAATGAACTATAGCGATATATATATATGGACACTTTCTGAAAAATCAAAATTAATATTCTGTATGATTTTTCTACATTGTTTTCTTCATTCTGACGAAGTCTTTCAATAAAGACGAAACGTTGATGCATACATAAATAAACAAAGTTTTTGGCTTTCCACTTTCATTTTCCATATATATATATATATGTGTTATAAATTGTGAAAACATGGGATTACCTGGCAAACGGTCTCGCTGCGCGCTCTGCAGGGCTGGACCGCCCAAAGAGCGGCAAGATGGCGTCCTAGGCTTAATATCGCCGGGTAATCCCGTGAAATCTCGTGTTCTCTCGCGGAGACGAGAGTCCAGTTTGATATAAAAACGGGTCGCTGGAGGCAAGACGGCAGAAGGCTGAGAGCGTAGTCTACGAGGGACGACGTGGAAAGAAGAAGAGAAAGAAGAAGAGAAAGAAGAAGAAGAAGAGAAAGAAGAAGAAGAGAAAGAGGAAGAAGAAGAGAAAGAAGAAGATAACGAAGTAGAGAAAGAAGAGGTGGAAGATTAATTTTTTCTGCTACAAGCTATTTTCGGCGTTGTTATGGAAAAATTCGACATCAGATTGATTCCGGAATTCGACGGCTCTCCTGCTGGTCCATCGGTGGTCGAATGGCTGGAGAAGGCCGAGCGTGTTTGCCGGTTGTGCAAAATTAAAGACCCAGCTATGGTCATCCCATTGAGACTCACTAAGGGGGCTTACGCCGTGTACCAGCAGCTCAGTAATGATGCGACCATGGAGCAGATTGCACAGGCGCTGCACGGGGCATTTGGTGCAGATCCTTTTGTTGCCTGGAGGCAATTTTCCGAACGCCGGCTTGGGCCGGGGGAGACAGTGGACGTCTACATGGCCGACTTGAAAAAGCTTGCTGCTCCCTTCGGCGGTGCGAGTGACCGCATATTGGCATGCGCCTTTTTGTCTGGACTTCCGGACGATGCAAGCCGACTGCTGCGAGCATCATTGAGACTCACAGAGATTGAATTGGTGGAGTTGTTGGCGAGAGCACGAAACATCTTGAAGGACGATCGAGAACTGGTCTCTGCAGCGGTTGACACCTTGGACTCGCCAGCAGAGGGCCTACGATGCTATACATGTGGTGGCCCCAACCACTTCTCCAGAGACTGCAGAGGCGGCACAAGGCGCACCCCAAATTATGGAGCACGAAAAGTAATACAGTGTTACCAATGCAATAAGCCAGGCCACATAGCACGGAATTGTCCGGGAAACGGGCAAGGGGAGGACGCCGCAGCGCTAGCACCCTCCCCAAAGCGGCATTGAACAAAGCGCTTCCTGCAGTGACAGTTCAAGTTGATGGGTGTAAACGTTCAGCGCTGGTTGACACCGGCTGTACCCAAACCCTCCTTCGAAAGGAATGTTGCACCACATAGAAGAAACGACAGATCCCCGTCCTGACTGTCGGCAAAGGCTCATTAGTGTGTTGTGGATCCAGTGTTGTTCATATCAGCATTGACAATGGCCCCCCGGTGGCTGTGACGGTGTTGGTGGTCGATGGGGAGCTGCTCGGATATGACCTTCTCCTTGGAATGGACACTATTACACAGCTAGGCGGAATTACTGTAAACAGCGTCGGTGATGTGAGATTCCCTCGACCAGACAAACAAATGTGTGCAGCAATCACTCTTGACGAACCCGATTTCCACGCAGAATATGACAAGGGCACAAACACATGGACAGCGTCCTGGAAGTGGGCAGGCGACCAGCCACCAGTGTCTTTGCGGAATCGGCTGACAGAGTATCCCCCTCCTGCATGGCTTAGGGGGCAGTACGAGGCAGAACTTCAAGTGTGGCTGGATAACGGCTGGTTAATTCCATACCCAGAGGATGAGCTCGGGCCCCCGCGGGGGCTAATTCCCCTGATGGCTATCAGACAAGAGAACAAGCAGAAAGTTCGACCTGTTCTTGATTACCGGGAACTCAATGAACACGTTGACCCGTACACTTCGGGGGCTGATGTTTGTGCTCATAAACTGCGAGAGTGGCGACGGCAGGGTGCGGAAGCGGCCATACTGGACTTGCGAAGAGCTTACCTACAAATACGTGTTGAGAAATCGCTGTGGCCATTCCAGATGGTGGTAATCAAAGGAACTCGCTATTGCTTAACCAGGCTGGGGTTCGGCTTGAATGTAGCCCCGGGCATCATGACGGCGATCATGCGGGCGATCCGGCGTCAGGATAAAGCTGTGCAACAGGCGACATCGTCTTATATAGACGACATTTTTGTCAATGAGAGCCTGCTGTCTGCCCAGGCGGTCAAAGAACACTTTGAGCACTTCGGGTTGTCGTGCAAGGAACCGGAGCGGCTGCAGGATGGGGCGAAAGTGCTCGGGCTGCAGGTGAGCGGAAGTGCAGATGGCCTCCAATGGGGAAGGGGCGGTGAAATCCCGGAAATCCCATCTACCATCACACGTCGGAGCACGGTTTCCGTGTGTGGAAAACTGGTGGGTCACTTCCCTGTGTGTGGGTGGCTCCGAGTGGCTGTGGCGGCTATAAAGCGACGGGCAACTTCTTTGTCAACAGGATGGGACGATGAGGTGCGTGATCCTTCCCTGCGAAGCATGCTGGTGGAAGCTGTGGCCAGAGTGACCAATGATGACCCTGTACGAGGGAGCTGGTGCGTCGATGGGAGTGAGTTTATAGTTTGGGTGGACGCCAGCTCACTTGCCCTTGGCGTTGCTCTGGCAGTCAACGGAAGTATAGTAGAAGATGCCTGCTGGCTCCGGCCAGAGAATGACGCTAAGCACATAAACCTAGCTGAACTCGATGCTACACTGAAAGGAGTCAATCTAGCGCTTCAGTGGCAGGCTAGCGTCCTCCACGTTATCACGGATTCCACGTGTGTGCATCGGTGGATGACCGATGCCTTGAACGGAAAAGCACGGCTGACAACGAAGGCATCGGCCGAAATGTTAATCCGGAGGCGGCTTGCTACCCTAACCGAAACCATCAATGAATACAACTTGGTCATAGATGTGACACTGGTGCAGTCCTGTTTGAATCGAGCGGATCGATTGACCAGAGTGCCTCGCCGTTGGCTGGACCTGCAGAAAGAAGTGAACGAACCAGCACCTGTAAATTGTGCTGCGGTGGGACGTAGACTCAGCCCAGAGCGTATCGCTGATGTCCATTGCCAAAGCGGGCACCCTGGTGTAAACCGAACCTTTTACTTCGCCAGGTTGGTTGACCCCTCTGTGTCACGGAGGGCTGTGAAATCTGTTGTGAGAAGTTGCAACACATGCCAATCGATCGACCCAGCACCTGTCCGGTGGAAGAAGGGCACACTCGGTGTGAAGTATAACTGGGATAGGATTGCGATGGACATAACTCACTACAACGGGGGGAATTTCTTGACCCTTATTGACTGCGGACCGTCCCGATTTGCATTGTGGCGGTCCCTTCGCCGGCAGGATACGGCTGCCATTGTCCATGAGTTGGAAAGTGTGTTCCTTGAGCGTGGCCCTCCTTCTGAGATATTGACCGACAATGGCCCCGCTTTTGTTAGTGCACCGTTCAAACAGTTTGTAGATGGCTGGGGTGTCCGTCTGCGTTTTCGGTGTGCCCATGTGCCCAGTGGGAACGGAATTATTGAGCGCAACCATAGGACTATCAAGACCATCGCAGCGCGGAAGGGGTGTACGGTGGCTGAAGCAGTCTATTGGTATAACGTCACCCCTAAGGACGATACTTCACCCTCCACCGCGCCAGCTAATGCGCTACATACATACCATGTCAGGGCGAGAGGTTTGGAGAGCAGCTTACTGCCCGAACCAGAACCTCCACAGGAGAAAATGAAAAAAGGAGATGTCGTTTGGGTTAAAAAACTCCGAGGCCAGTGCACGACTCGTTACGGAACCGGTCGTGTCACTGAAGTGATCAGCCCGCAGGCGGTGCGAGTTGATGGAGTACCCCGTCACATTAAAGACTTAAGATTGGTATTCCAAACGCAGCTGCCATTTAACGAGGATAATGACATTGAATCCGTGGCCAGCGAACCATCATTCTGGTTCATGACGGCTTCATCGCGCAGCGACACTGAGAGTGATAGCCTTGAATGTACTGACCCTCCTACTGCTGATGAAAGCCCGGACAGTGATGCTGCGATGCGCAGCCTCAGGTTCGCTGACCTTCCTGCCACGGAAGACAGCACGGATGACGATGAGGCCCCGAATCCCCCTCCCCGAAGAAGCACTCGAAGAAAAAGGACACGGCCTCCCTGCTCTTTCTGTGATAATGAGATCAGGGGGGAGTGTGTTATAAATTGTGAAAACATGGGATTACCTGGCAAACGGTCTCGCTGCGCGCTCTGCAGGGCTGGACCGCCCAAAGAGCGGCAAGATGGCGTCCTAGGCTTAATATCGCCGGGTAATCCCGTGAAATCTCGTGTTCTCTCGCGGAGACGAGAGTCCAGTTTGATATAAAAACGGGTCGCTGGAGGCAAGACGGCAGAAGGCTGAAAGCGTAGTCTACGAGGGACGACGTGGAAAGAAGAAGAGAAAGAAGAAGAGAAAGAAGAAGAGAAAGAAGAAGAAGAAGAGAAAGAAGAAGAAGAAGAAGAAGAGAAAGAAGAAGAAGAGAAAGAAGAAGAGAAAGAGGAAGAAGAAGAGAAAGAAGAAGATAACGAAGTAGAGAAAGAAGAGGTGGAAGATTAATTTTTTCTGCTACAATATATATATATATATATATATATATATATATATTCACTTGTTAAAACATAATAGACTTATTGTGCGACTGGTAGAACAGCTATCTCCACACTGAGGATTCTGTAAGGATGAAACGTGGATAATAATTAAAAATATTTATTATTAAAATAATCATCTCCCTCTCTCTCTCTCTCCTTCTCTCTCTCTCTATATATATTTATTTATTTTTGTACAGAAAAATTAGTACAACATTCGTACCGTCGGTTTTAAGCTCGGAAAGTCTTAGCCATCCGGCTCTCTTCAGCTTCTGTTTTCATCTGTTTTTTTTGGAAAAACAGATGACAACAGAGCCGGATGGCTAAGACTTTCCGTGCTTGAAACCGACGGTACGAATGTTGTACTAATTTTTCTGTACCAAAATAAATAAATATTATGCTCTTAATTTTTAACTTTAATTTTTAATTAATCGAGCACTCTGCTGGGATTTTTCCTACTATATTACAAAGAAGTTATATATATATATATATATATTTGTGTTATAATGAAATAATTCCAGGAGGAAATCCGGGTATTAGAGCTCAATGTGATAAACAGAGCAAGAATAAAATGAAGTATAATAACACGAAATTACATAATCATCGATGCAATAATTTATTTCAACCTTGTGGTTTTTTCAAGCATCCGATCCAGACGATTACAGTTTCAAAAATGTAATCGTCTGGATCGGATGCTTGAAAAAATCACAAGGTTGAAATAAATTATTGCATCGATGATTATGTAATTTCGTGTTATTATACTTCATTTTATATATATATATATATATATATATATATATATATATATATATATACATATATACATTTAAAAATGATACGCAGAAATCTCTAAAAGGCCCTTTCGACTATCATCTCGTCAGAAGAAAATCGATAGTTTTAATTAATAATATTTAATTAATAATATTATTAATTAAAACTATCGATTTTCTCCTGATGAGATGATAGTCGAAAGGGCCTTTGAGAGATTTCCGCGTATCATTTTTAAATGTATTTATAAGTTTTGTACCTCAAAACATTTATTTATATATATATGTATATATATATATATATATATATGTATATATATATATATATATATATATATATATATATATATATATATATATATATATATTATGTAATTGTTTTTATATTGCTTTGATTTACCTAATTTTCTACTTCCAATGCAGAAGATAGAATAACGCAATATCAAAGTAAGAAACGCTACCATCACCAATAAAAAAACAATTACATAAAATACATTAATATATTTAGGTGATAAAAACTGTACATATTTCTAGGCAAGGTGTCATAGTCTGGAGGTAAAACGCCAGACTATAGACATCAATATCGAAGGTTCGATTCTTGTCTAAGTTAGCCAGAAACATGTGTTCATTGATTACTTTTTATGTACATAACAAATGAATTAATATACATACATATATATATATATATATATATATATATATATATATATATATATATATATATATATGCATCGTTCTTTTCATTAAAGTCGAATGTTCTATGACATCAAGCCGCCATATAAAGTGTTGAAATTATCACCGTTTATTCGCTGTTCAACATTGGCCGAGTGGTTAAGGCGTCGGATTTGAGTTGCAAAATACTCGTAATCCGGGGTATCGAATCGCATGACCAGTAGTGAATAGTCATATCTCTATGCTGATGAGTCCCGATTATTAAGGACGAAACGTATACGTACATAGATAATAAACAATAACAAATTTCATATATATATATATATATATATATATATATATATATATATATATATATATTAGTAGTATGAAAATATATCTATAGCAAGTAAGCTATACAGAAGCGTCAATGTTTTATTCCCGCAGCAAATCATATGGTTAAATGTGTAGATTTTAGCAATTGCTTTTATATCTTTTTAGTATTTACTTTAGCTAACTAACCAATCAAATTCGTTGTTATTACTCCCTCACAGGCTAATGTTTTCATTGGCCAATGGCCAAATCCCTCTGACATCCTTTGCTTTTGTTTGGGGGTCGGTTTTGGCACATGCCATTTTTAAGCATTTCAAATTAATGAATGACCTTATTTTAACATGTGGAGATTTATTTGATTAAGTTTTTGTTTATTTATTTATTTTATTTTATATAGTTATCCTAAAGTGAATTTTATTCTATGTCTATAGTTAGCAAAAATAGTAACTAACTGTATTGAGGTCAATATCTTAGATTTGTATCTCCTCTGATGAACTGCCTATCAAGGTACTTGCTAGGTAGTGAAACATGTGTAGGGAACTATAGCTTTACAAAATAAATAAATAATAAAATAAAAGATCTTTTCAGTGTGATGAATCCTCTCTGGAAGAAAGGGAAAAAATATCTAGGTAATCTCTCCAAATATATATATATATTCTTGGCAAACTCTCCAAATATATATATATATTCTTGGTAAACTCTCCAAATATATATATATATTCTTGGTAAACTCTCCAAATATATATATATTCGAACACCACACACCCATAGAGACACTAGGAGAAGGCACATTTATCACCTTACCCAAGCCAAATAAGCCCCCTGGGCCACCAGCCAACCTCCGGCCAATAGCCCTGCTGAACAGCATAAGAAAGATCCTGTCTACTATTACTCTGTGCCGCATCAGAGACAAAATCGACTGCTTCACGGGACCCTACCAAAGTGGTTTCAAAAGAGGCAGAAGCTGCGCAGACATTGTATGGGCACAACGTATTCTGACCTCAGTAGTGATGACAAAGAAATGGGACTTCCACAAGATGGGCATTGATATGTCGCAAGCCTTCGATACCATCAAGCGACAACGCATCCTAGATGTTCTACTGCAAGCAGGCTGCAATGATGACGAACTAAGAGTCCGACTCATTTGAGACCACCATAGGCTCCCCCCCCCCCTAAGGCGACAGCCTCTCATCGGTGCTCTTCACCTGCAGCACTCTCATCCGTCTAACAGGTCCAACCCACCAGTCTCCAGCCTGGGTCTGCCATTAGAAATGGAATATGCAGACAACGTTGATTTCCTGGACGTAGAAAAGAAGCCCCTGAATCAGCTCCAGTCAATAGCGGAAGAGAAACTGAAAACGGACAATCTCTTCATGAACGAGATGAAAACAGAGTTTAGCCATGTATATCTTGCAGAAGCCACAGAGTTGGACCCACAAGGCAAGAGAGCTGGCGAAAGAACAAGACCCTGGTCTCCCTGCTGTGCAGCACTACAGACGTCACAGCCCGCTGTATACATGGCAATGTAGCGTTTCATTCATTACATAAACTCTGGAGCTGACGAACCAAGATCCCGTTGAAGACTAGACTCCGTCTCTATAACGCGTACTGCGTGTCCATCATGCTCTACAATAGCAACAGCTGGGCAATAACAAAAGCCATGCTTGACAAGCTGGATGCGTACCACCGCAGACACCTCCGTTCCACCACAGGTCACTGTTGGCCGAAAAAACTTATCAGCAACAAGGCACTATACGAGCTGTGCAACGAAAAACCCCTCTCCACAAAGGTCGCTGAACAAAGATGGTCTATGTTGGGCCATGTCCTACGAATCGACCCTGACACTTCCGCATAGCCTACCAACCGTGACTAGGATGGCACTGCACAAATCTGCTGGGCACACTACATGCTGACCTCAAACAGGACCACTATGTACAGCGAAACAACTTCATTGCCTACGACAACTTGCGCAAGACAAGGCCAGATGGCCTGGGACTAGCATGGAGGACTGATTGCAGCTACGGGATGTCATTTGACTACTGTAGCCGCAGAACATAGTTTTAATAAATATATATATATATATATATATATATATATATATATATATATATATATATATATATATATATAAAATTTTGTTTAGAAGGCCGAAAAAAATGCCAAGATTTGTTTCTTTTTCTGAGATGGGTGTTCTTTTATTATATATTTACAATAAAATTGTTATACATATTATTTATATTCAACAAATACTCGTATAGACCCATTACCACTTATGATGGATCCCCAAAGTATCCCCCCCCCCCCCCAAGCTTCTGTGGACCCCAGTTGCGAATCCCTGTTTTAATATACTTGGTTTTTTGGTTTTTTTCAGGCAAAAGCAGAACAAAGTTGAAAAAGGGGTGAGCCAATTCTTTTACAGCTTTCAATAATGCTACTTTTTATATACAATTGATAAGTGTATAACATCTATTATCTCAGTGAACGTTTTCACGTGTGTATCCTAAGATTGCAAATGGCTGCCACCATGTTCTATATATAAAGTTATTAGGAGCAGATAACTCTGTCCTGTCTAACACAAGGGCAGATCACTCTATGAAGATGGGAATTCAGAAGTCTATGACTAGACTCAAAACATTAAACAAAAAAAACTCAGTTCCGTTCAATTCCTGTAGAAGCACAAACACTCTCTGTGTAACTTTGAGCTCCAATGAACGAAAAATAATTCGGCTAACCGCAGAATCTCACTCGACACTCACTTCCCCATCTCCTGATTTTTTTCTCTTTTTATTAGCAGATTTTCCTTCAGTTAATTCCGCTTAACCAATCAGAAAACACATAATCCGCTGGCTCACTATTTGTCGTCAAGGCGAATCCATGTATTATTGTGCAGCAACCAATAGATTTGCTACTTCGAGGTTGCGTGTTCAATCCTCACTAGAAAACTAGTAAGCCAAAACTTATTTCCCTTTCCATCCGCAAGCCAGGCAAAGGCGGACCCTCTTACTGCGGGGATGAAGTAAATCCGGGCCATCTCCACCGCTCGATTTTAGCTCAAGATCATCAATTCCGCCACACTCTTCTTATACGTGCCTCTTCCTCTCGTAACCAATCGATAAGAAATTAAGAAAATGATGACGACATTTATTTTTTATTTATTTATTAATTAAGCCTCTTTGGGCATCTGTTGTTTTGATCAATCTTATGTCAATTTAAAAAAAAAAAAACTTATATAAAACAGAGAGATTGAATAATGTATGGTTGTCGAGGTTGATTGAGTTGGATATCTATTATGTAAAAGCTTCTGAGATGTTCATTTATTGGAATTTAGGATGAGTCAACTGATATTAAATTCATCTCTCACACCATTCATCTCACCAAAATTCCCATCCCCTAACATTTTTTTACAAAATGGAAAACATAAAATAAAATTTTTTTTATTTGAATTACCTCTGGGGTTATCTCCCTTGTAGCATATTATGAACAAAGTTATCGCCCTTGGCGTTTTGTTCAGTTTGTTTATAAATTCTAACTTGAAGAGATATCCCTCCTGTAAGTTCCTTATTCAAGAAAGAACTGGGGAAACAAATACCAACAACAAAATTGAGCCGGTCAAAAGTCATACTCTGCGGATTCATACAAATTTAGTTTTTTTTTTTTTTTTTTTACTATACTGTTGTCAAACCAGGAATATTACCAATCAGTTTTTATCGGATTTTCCCCGATTCACCATTGATAAAGGCGCACATACATTTAAAACAGGGGAGATAAGTCAGTCTGTCATTTCGGCAAGTCATAATCCATGGCGTATCGGAAAAATACATTAAAACTGATTCATATTTTTAATTAAAATTTTACTTGATAATTTTCCCTAATTTTTGGTGTAGATACCGACTTTTGCCTGATACATAAGTATATCAAAGAGTTTTCCTGTTAATTAATTTGGAACTGCCATATTTCACCTGTACATTTTTATGGACAGGCAACAAAATTTGTATGTTAATTATTGTTAATGTTAATCATTTTTGTTTATATGCAGAATAATGTGTCTTCAATCCAACAAGCCAATCATGACTCTGTTCAGGCAGGCGGTCACCTGAATTTTGAATCGTATGGTCGCCAGGTCTTCTCTCACGCTCAACCTCAATTATCCATAGAATCTTTGTTAACTCGTCAAGCAGCTGAGATTGCAGAATTACGGCAGAAGATATGTCAACTTACTGCTGATCACGGCACGGAATTGAAATTGCTTGAGGAGCGGCACCAACAGGAAAAACAGAAACTCTTAGATGAACATTGGCGTGAAGTGAGCAACCTGAAATACGGTCAGCACGAAGAGAAAAACAAACTGGAACAAGAAGCTCTTTCGACGAACCAGCAGAATGAATGTTTGATCCTGAATTTGGAGTCTGAACTGAAACAAAAGTCAAATTATTATGAAATTCAGGTAAGTCTACTTTGATCAGAAATCAATTCACTTTTTTGTGGTTTATAAAACAAAAGGATTGCCTCCCCTTTGCTTGCCTTATCTGTTGTGACAATGAATTATCTCCCTTGTATTCCAAAATAACCTCATCTGATTGGTCCGTATTTACTTGCCTCCCCATGAAGGCAGAGTTTGACACTAGGTCGGTTTTTAATGTGAGGAAAAATCCAGCTCTCCAACAAGGGACATTCTGGTGAGGACAAAAAAAAAAAATTGCCTCACTCTAGAAAAATTTCTCCTTCACTGACCAAAGACAGAAAAGATGAAGTGTAGTATCAGAACAGATACTACACTTTGCTCCTAGCCAAAAGGCCCCATCCGATTGGTCAAGACAATTTGCTTTGACCAATCACCAGGTACTTAATTTTGTCGGGCTGAAGATGAAAAACCTTTGTCCGTTCTCTTTTGTATGTGGTCTCTGTCAGGGTAACACAATAGGAACCACTTTATCCCTCTCTTTTTGAATTAACCTTACTTGAATCAAATGCATTCAGGAAGCCGTCTGGTTCAAACATTAAAGCGACACATTTCTTAATAGTTGGTCTTTTGATAAAGCCGCAAACACAATTAGTTTTGTAAAGACATTTCTTGTGTTATTATTCAATACATGTATTATTTTTTTATCTCTGTCTTGTGTGCCTTCTTCTCTCTGCTTTATTTCAGCATTTTTTTTGCCAGAATCACTTCATCTTTCCCATAAGAAGAATTGTATAATGAAAGATCATTGTTATTTCAGATGCCGATACGCTGTTAAAATGGTATTTGATTGAACGCATTTCTTTCTTTTTAAAGGTTGCAAATTTGAGTGAAGATTATCAGTCCGAAATAGAAATTCTTCACAAAGAGAAGGATGATCTGAAGAAAGATTTGAACGAGAATAGAAAAAAAGGAGAAATCCTTCAACAGAACCTGGATGATTTGAAGACAAATTCGGAATGTCAAATACTTCAACTTCAGCAAGAACTTCAGTAAGAAAGAATTTTGTAATGCTTCTTATAGTCATTCCAGTCACACCATTTCGCATTTTCGAAAAAAAAAAAAATCAAAAGTGGTTTCTTTGATATGACAAGGACACGTGAGAAAATAAATGTGTTCTTTGGTTTAGGAGCACAAATTAACCATAATACTTGGCTCCTACATTTTGAATGTGAGGACTAAAGGACAAAATAAGGGAAGTGAGAGTTACGAGGCTGCCGAAAGTAAACCCAAGGTCCACTTTCTACTCTCCTTTGGTTTAGGAGCATATATGAACCATAATATTTGGCTTCAGCATTTTAAACTTTAATTCAAGCCATTACTCTAAAAAATCGGTACTACTCCAGATGAAGTGCCTAATTTCCGTTACTACTTGGCGGTAACGATCGGGCAGGTCGCAGAAGCGCCCGAGAGCTGCCGAGACGAAAACGAGGCTGAAGTAAAACTGAAAGTCGTAAAATGGAAGAGTGGCAGACGACAATATAAGACGAAGAATACAAAAGCAAAAAATACATATATTTGAAAACAAAATGAAAAAAAAAATGAACAAACCATAGCTGAAGAACTATAAATAAACTTTTTTTTTTTTTCGTGGGCCAAATGAACCATTTTAGTTTTTTTTTGTCTTTTCTTACATAAATCAAAGAAGTAAATGCTATTTCTTTTACGATATTTAGGCAACTTTTTTTTTGTCTTTTTTTACATATAACAAAGAGGTATATGTTATTTTTCTTAGGATATTTAGGCAAGTTTTTTATGTACATTTTTTTTGAGGGGGAGAATTTCATATATTTTCTCGTCGAGGCTCAGGGTTTACGGATACGTTTGCGGCCGGTTCGAAAGGTCTTCCTACCGCTTGTTTTGTTGTGCTGAGCACAGACGATTGGCAGCAACCTGATTGGTCAGCTCTGCTTCAGCCTCGTTTTCGTCTCGGCAGCTTCCGCGACCTGCCCGATCGTTGCTGCTGAGCGGTCATGGAAATTAAATCAAATCAAATCAAAAGTAGGTTCTTTTAAATAATCAAATTCCGCCCAGTTTGAACCAGCGTTACCAATCCTCATGATGTTGTCTCACCGCCCACCTATCTACAACAACTGTAAATAGTTTTACTTTGTTTCCTCTGTGTACCTAAAACTAAACGGAACTTCCATGAGCAAAGTTTCTTTCCAAGAAGCACCCGTCTGTGGAACACAATACCTCGGAACTGCTTCTCAGCTAACTACAAGTTCAATGTTACCAAGTTATTATTGAGCTGTCCTCTTGAATAATCAGATTCTGCCCAGTTTCAGCCATCGCTACCAATGTGTCTCACCGCCTACCTGAAAAACTCATTAACCCTTATCCTCAAGTGGCTTTTGGGCCTTGATAAGCAGTGGCTTGTTAGTACATTAAATATAGGTTACGAATAACAGAATTTACTGAGAATTAAGCGTAGCAATTTTGAAAACCAGAGTTGACTGAGTGATGTATTTATCCTTTACGAAAAAAATAAACACACAGTTTTACTGTTGCAAACGCTATTACTACTCCTATAAGTAATTTATTTAGTCAAATTGTTTATTAAAAAAATAATATCTTGTAATAATAATAATAATAATAATAATAATTGGAAAACTGTGAATGCAATTTAATTTTTTTTATCTATTTATATAAAGTTAGGTATGTGTATGCTTATATATTTCTATGTATAGGATTCACTCCTAAACTAATCTGATCATTATGAATTTTTGAACACAGTTGCTAGGCATAATGATGGGTAATGTGAGCTATATTTAGTTTAGTTTCATCTGAAAGAGGCAAAGAGGGGATGGAAGCTCTTCGTAAATATTCAGATACCTTCTAAACTAACCTATCTCTGCTCAGGTTTTTATTCATCCCTCTTTCTCTCAAGTCCATTCTTATGTTTTCCTTGGTATCCCCCATGTGAACTGAACCCGCTACTTCAACTGTTCTACATCTGTTAATCCAAGAACTCTCATCCATTCTTTCAATCGGATTCTTAGTTTGCCTATATTATGTTTTTGCTGATTGCGTTTTGTTTCAATTTCAGTTTAAAGACCGTTGAGTGTGAAAACCAATTGAAACAGATTACACAACTTAAGATGTACATCGGACAGTCAGAAAACATTCCCAAATCTGCAGAGATTCTGAAAACGGAGAACGACACTTTAAGAAACAAATTAAATGTAAGTTTTTTTTATTATGTTTCAGTATTTTTGAGATGAGGATTGATAATTTGGATTATTCGGGCTACTTTTTTGCATCTGGCACGTTATTCTCAAAACGTTTTAGCCGATGTAACCACCGACCTTCTTCAGGTGTGTCTTATTGAACTTGGGAATCTGTACGGCATTTTGATACTAAGTGTTGTGACCCTGTAAAGGGTCCGGAATCATCATCATCATCATCATCAACCGGTTTATTTGTTGAATCAGGCCACAATTAATCCTCTGATGAGGGTGGGGCCTGATTGTCTAGTCTCGAAATCTGAGTCTTCCTCTCCACTCCTGTCTTTGGCAAGGCTTGATGGAATCCATAGGCCCTGAAGATCCACACATCCTGGGATCTACGAAGCCCAAGACATTACCAGCAGCATTAGTGCTACTGACACTGCCTTTCTTTTTTCCTGCTGTATTTCGACTAGACATTGTATTTAAGGCAATTTTACGGCTGGATGCCTATCCTTTACCAACTTGAACACTTTTGGCAGTCCAAGACCTCCACCGTTCCCATCTAATGAAAACACAAACTTGGGGTTTAGGTAAAACAAGTATTGAAGAAAATATAATACAGCAGAGAAACAAGAGTGGCGGCACGTCAGTCTTGAGTGCTAGTAGAGACTGGTGTTTAATTCCTTCTCACCGCAGGAATATGTGGCACAAGGCAGAAAGGTGAGGGAGAGTCAAGCCAGCGCCCCTAAAGAAAGAACATTCTGGCCTATAAAAAATTGCTTGGACAGTCCCGTCAGCATTCCCCTGTCACGGCGTCTCAGGCAGTAAGCAACAAACTTACCCCACCCCAAATAGGGGAGGCAAGGCCTGGGAGGGTGGACCTCCTAGGACTACCCATGCCCAATACCTCAGACTGGGGTTTACTCAACACTGTGAATGGAAGAGTCCAAAGTCCGTTATAGGTCAGGTACCATAACACTAAGAATATAATTAAGAATTACTTAAGATTTCGGTACTGCTGCAGTTTACGGACCGTGCTATTTTTTTAGATAGGGTTTTTCAAGTTAAATTCAATTTTTACGGTATCTTTTGTTTATTAAATTGTTAGGTCAAAGTACAGAATAGTTAACAAAGCCCCCCCCCCCCCCTCCCCATGTTAAGAATGGGTTTCTAAATAATAACGTTATTATTTCAGCACGGTCTGTAAACTGCAGAAGTACCAAGATTTCTACCCGGTCATGGATTCATCTTGTCAAACTTTGGAATCTTCATGACAAACTCGGGAATCTATACGGAATTTTTAACTAAACCCTTTATTTAATCCACGGGGGTAGATTGTTCTCGTTCCGTCAGCCGTGACCGGGTAGAAGTTGATTCATGCGATTTTATTTTAGTAACCATGGATCAAATTTAATTCAAATCTGAAATATTTTAATTTTCAAATGGGAGGTTATACCCATATCAAGGCAACATGGCAGTATATTATTGATTCCTTTAAAAAAAAACATTGAGTCATTCTTAAAATGAGATCGTACAGTATATCATCTTTTTGATCAAGTATCTTCTAACAGTTCACAGCAGATGCACAAAATCACAACTGATGATAAAGTCACTTAAATATATTTCTTGTTTAACGTTTCAGGTTTGTACTGTTGAGAAAGATCATGTTCAGTCAAATCTTGAGTTTCTCAATATCCGCCTGTCATCTATGGCCGAAATTCTGAGCCTACAAGAAGCTGAACTATCGCAGGTAAGTAAAACAATTTCAATTTGGTCAAACCTTTTTCTATCTTTTATGCTTAAAGAGGTTCATCATCATCATCATCATCATCATCATCATCATCATCATCATCATCATCATCATCATCATCATCATCATCATCATCATCATCAACAACCGGTTTATTTGTTGAATCAGGCCACAATTAATCCTCTGATGAGGGTGGGGCCTGATTGTCTAGTCTCGAAATATAAGTCTTCCTCTCCACTCCTGTCTTTGGCAAGGCTTGATGGAATCCATACCCATGGCCTTCCTATCACGTTTGACTACATCCTCCCAAGTCAACTTGGGTCTGCCAGTGGTGATGTTCTCTGCTGGCACATTCAACTTTCGGACTTTAGCAATCCAGCTCAATGTGACCCAACCAACGCAGTCTGTTCTTCCGCATGATGTCCGCAAGGCTTTTCAAGTCGACCTGTGAGAGCAGGGATTCAAAAGAAACGTACTGTTCAGGCCTCACCAAACAGATCCATCTGACCATTGCCCTGTCATTACGGCGCAGCTTCTTTAGTATGCCAGCAGAGACAGCCCAAGTTTCTGAGCCATACAACAGCACACTTCTGACACATGAGGAGTATACACGCCCTCTCGTAGTTGTTGGCAGGTGTTTGTTTGTCAGGATTGGTAGCAGCTCTCTAAACTTTTTCCAGGCACACTTGCAATGTGTAGCTGCCGCGAGTTCACAGCCTCCACCTGATGACAGCACATCTCCAAGATAACAAAAGTCTGTCACTACTTCCAGCTTGTTGTCACCAGTATCCATCTCCGTCAGTGGTCTGCCATCTATTGGTCTTGCCGTGCCGGTGCAACGAAAGCACATAAAGTGAGGATCTGCTTTGAGAGAGCCCTTAATGTCACTGCACCTTTTGTGGACCCAACCTTAACAGTGAGTGCAGATGATTGAGTTGCTGCCAGTTCCTTTCAGACATACAGCACACAGGTATTTTCCTGTTTTCTGTAGTAAGCTGAGGTTTGGACCTGCGATCATGACCTTAGTTTTACCCATGTTGACTCTGAGACCTTTCTCCTCCATGCTACTCTTCCATCTATCCAGACGTTCCTTGAGTGACTGAAGTGAAGTATCAATGATCGCTAGGTCATCGGCATATAGCAGCTCCCACGGGCAGCCAGTATGGAATTCCAGTGATAGAGCCTCAAGTACAATGATGAATAGAAGGGGACTTAAGACAGATCCCTGATGGACGCCTACCCTAACCTCAAATTCGTCGCTGTAGCTGTTACCGACTCGTACCCGACTACGTACATTGGTGTACATAGACGTTATCACCTGAACCAACCACTCAGTAACACCCAGCTTTCGCAGGGCCCACCAGATGACCCTTCTGGGGACACGGTCAAAAGCTTTCTCCAAATCTGCAAATGACATGTACAGTGGTTTGTTTGCTGCTAGATGTTTCTCCATGACTTGGCGTATGATGAAAATTGCATCTGTTGTGCTCCTACTGGGAATGAAGCCAAATTGCATATCAGCAATCTGTATTTGTTGTCTGATCAGCTGTTCAACAATTCTTTCCAGGAATTTCATGACCTGATCAATGAGCTTCAGTCCACGGTAGTTACCTCTGTTTAATACATCGCCTTTACCTTTGTACAGACTTACTATAATGCTGTCTTCCCATTCCTTAGGTATGCATTCTTCTCTGATGATGGCTTCAATCAGTTCATGCACCAAACTGGCCCCTAGTTCACCGGTTGGTTTGAGCATCTCAGCAACTATACCAGATGGCCCAGCTGCTTTATCAGCTCCCATTTTACGGATTGCTTCAGTGATCATCTCCTGGGTAATGGGGGTACTAGGACCTTCTATAGGCGGTTCATAAGTCAGCTCATCGGGGTTCCATGGAAAGTCAACGTTCAGCAAGCGTTCGTAGTGCTGTTTCCATGACTGTTTTTTCGCTTCATCATCCAATGAGAGTTCACCAGAGTCGTTCCTTATAGGTTTTTCACCCAAGACATCTTGATTGTCATGGTGCATCTGTTTTGTGAGCTTGTAAATATCACTTGACTTGGGATTTATTTTGAGAAAAATCTCTTTATCGGCCTCTGACTTAGCGTGGTGTACAGCAGCTTTAGCAGCACGCTTGGCTCCGTTGTATGCTTCCCTACTACCTCCTGTTTTCCATGCTCTGTAGCATTGCCTCTTCTCTCTAACAGCTTGATCAACAATCTCATTCCACCACCAGGTGTGTTTCCTCCAATTGTGCTTGGATGACACTCCACACACCTCCGTCGCTGCATCATTCAATCCATCCTTGAGCCTCTTCCAGTGCTCTTCAACACTCACTGCCCGTGTATCCCAATGTGAAGAAACAAATCTCTCAGCAAATTTAGCCTGAATGATTGGATCCTTCAGCTTCCACAGTTTTATGCGTGGTGTAAACTTGTGTTTGCATTTGCGGGAAGCTTCTGCCTTGAGATCACATAATAGCAGATTGTGTTGAGATACACATTCTTCACCCAGGCTGACTCTGACATTAGGTTAGGGTTAGGGTTTAGGTTAGGGTTAGGGTTAATATTTCCTGTTGAATTATAGTTTTGACACTGCATCATTTATATGGATACGCGCATGTAAAAAAAAGAAGAAGTTGACCCATTTCCCCCCCCCCCCCCCCCCCCCCGCAAAAAAAAGCTGCTTTTTTATCCAATGTTGTTTCAGATATAAAAAGCTATTATTGCTGATCACCCTGATAATAAATAAATGACAGCAAAATTGATCTACGAAAATTGAGAAATCTTTACTTTTACAACGAAACCATTATCAGATAGTAACAGTAATTTTTTTGCATTTCTTATCATTTTAGCTGATCATCTCAATATTTCTTGTCTGGTTTTCTGCAAAGGTATTTTGCTGAGCAGCAAATAATCATTTTTTTTTTTTCTAATGTATGTGTAGTCAGAATCACAATTGTTACGATTGAACTAAATCTCTATCACAATTGTTTTATCACCACTAAGAGAAGAGGAAAGTGTGGACGTATAAACAATGACTATGGCGTGTTTCTTTTTTCTTTCATTTCTTTCTTTCTTCCTCTCCTTCCCTTGAGCCGAGAAGCGAATACAGTGATATCAACTTCATTTTGCCCTACATATACATACATACATACATACATACATACATACATACATACATACATACATACATACATACATACATACATACATACATATGCAATAACAGAGAAATTAAGTGATATTTATACTGAAAACGGCAAGTATAAACATGACTGACTGTTGATTTAACACCGGAGTGACGTGGTAGATCCAGGTTTTTTTCATTGTCACATATTGACGCAAACACTCTTTTTTCTTATGTCGAAACAGCTGAGTATTACATAATCGCATTGACACACCAGTTCTCGTAAGATCACCGAATTAAGCGATGTGGAGGATGTCCAGCGCAAGTGTTGACTACTCGGGAATGCTAGGCTCTGTATTACATCTTCCCTTCTACAGGGTGGGCAAAAGTAAGGGTCCTATTTTTAAAAATTCATAACTTTTTTATTTATTGATTTAAAAAATTTTTTTTTTAGAATAAGTAAAGGACCCCTTCCGAAGCAAGCATGAGCCGTATTAGCCCTAAGGAACGTACCCTCATTTAGAAAACATTATTTTTGCTTAAAAAACTCAAAACAGTGTAAAAAACAATACTTTAGTTTTTGTAAGTTTTAAGAAGTGTTTTTCGGCTAAAATTTGTTTTGTTTATTTCAAAAAATCTCGGAAGGGTCAGTCTACACACACATAAAGTTTGGTGAGTTTAACTTTTATTTTGTGGAAGTTATTCAAATTCAAGTTATTCAAATTTAAAGATAGGACCCTTATTTTGGCCCACCCTGTACATGCGGCTTGGGTCCGCTTGTTAATTTAATATTCTCTATCAAGTACCTCCCTCGAAGGAAGCCGGCATAATACAACACTAGGTACGTACCTCCCTCGAAGGAAGCCGGCCTAATACAACACTAGGTACGTAAAACAACTGTGTGCAATGCTCTGAATCGTTGATATTTTGTGAGCAAATGTGGCGCATACTTTGAACATATTTTTCTCATTGAAAAGTATTCATGCAAAATGGTGAATACGCTGCCTTCTGATGTCTGACACTTTTCTGCTGTCTTACTTTGCAGTAGGACCAAAATAAGTTCGCAGACAGATATTTAGGTTTTCCGGGCAACTGCCGAGTTTGTACGACCTGAACGTTCAGCATAATTTGTATATGTATGGCCGCGATTACTCAAAGCATACCACATCTTGACCGTTGTTCCCGACGAAGAAGGGTCCGACTAATATTGATCAACATTCGAATAGGACTCAGCGCACTGACGCTTTTAGATGAATGTTTATTTTTAATCTTTCCGACAGGGCTCAACTTTCAATTTTACAGATCTATATATGAAGAAATAACTACAGAGTGCTCAACTATGTTAGTAAAAGCATAATATATTTATGTCAATAATATCATACAGTTATATACTGATTAGCCATCCGTACCGGCGGTTTCTAGAGCAATGGTCTTTTTGTAAGTTACTCCATCATCGGCGGAAACTGCTAACAGGCTGTTGGTAGTTTCCACCGATGATGGAGTAGTTAACAAAAGATCTCTAGCAATAGATAGACAGATAAACGTTATTATTCGCTTTCGAGAATCTTAGAACATTCGTGATTGAATGAATTTTTATTTAGATTAAAATCTTATCATCAGAGGAATTACATAGATGAATAAGTTTTGGCTTAAGGAAAGAATAATAAACATGTTTTTACCGAGTACACCTTGCATTGAACAATCGAAGTTGAAATAGATTTGTCATTCGTACATGTTTATCCCTCTTCTTTCATCTATTTTTATAATTGCTCTATCTCGTATACAGACTCCATATCTGGACAGATCCCATATCTTTTTACACGCACTTTCTCGTTCTCCATTACTTAATATTTTTTCAAATTTTGAATTTTGGCTTTTCCACTGCCAACTTATCTATCTATGTAATTCCTCTGATGATAAGATTTTAATCTTTGAAAAGCCTTGGCTTAAGGAAAGAATAATAAACATGTTTTTACCGAGTACACCTTGCATTGAAGAATCGAAGTTGAAATAAATTTGTCATTCGTACATGTTTATCCCCCTTCTTTCATTTATCTGTATAATATGTATATATATGTATATGTATATATATATATAATATATAATAGTAATATAGTAATAATATAGTAATAATATAATGAAGACATTATTAATATGTAAGTAATATAGTAATAATAGTAATATAGTAAGTAATATAGTAAGTAGTAATAGTTATAGTAAGTAATATAGTTATAATCTATTAACAGTAATTGTAGTAAGTAATATAGTAATAAGTAGTAATAATTATAGTTATTTATTTATATATATATATATATATAGTAACAAGTAGTAATATAGACAAGATTAGGTTTATAGCTCTGAAACTCTGTACTGGAATTGTGGCGTAACAGTTAAAGGTGCTGATTAACAATCAGTTTTAAGTAACTAATTTCTGGAGGTTGAAGGTTCAATCCTCACTAAAGGCGATAATAGCTAAGAATAATATAAAAATTAACACTTCTACACAGTCATGGCTGATGAGACAAGAACAATCAACCCCCACGTGGAATAAATAAAAGGTTCAGTTTGAAATTCCGTATAGGCTCTCGAGTTCGACATAAAGTTCCGCAAGTTCGAAAAGATGCACCTGAAGAAAGTCGGATGTTATATTGGCTGAAAAAGTTGTTTTTTTACACTAATACTCTTGGGAAACGATAAACCTTCCATGTCTTCATTTGTTTTGGGGAGGAGAAATGTAAGAAACAAAAAATATTAAAGTGAAATATTTTGAAAATCAACAATCGTGCAATTTAAATGAAAAATTAATTTATTTAATTTTTTTTTTTGCAAGCTTTCGTTGTAGAACAACTTTGTCAGGCGAGACTGTCTTATAGTTTTTTTTTTCTTCTTTTCTTCCTCCTCATTTTGATGGTATTAACCCCGAGGGGTCGAATCACGATATGAGCAGAAAGAGACGTCAAGTTCTTAAGACGTTAGGATAAGTGTAGTCCTGGCGATGTTATGCGCAGATTGCCGCTTTTTTTTAAGTAAGGAAATTGACAACATCTTTGAAGCACGGATTAGAATGTATTAAAGTGAAATATTTTGAAAATCAACAATTGTGCAATTTAAATGAAAAATTCGTTTATTTAATTTTTTTTTTTTTGCAAGCTTTCATTGTAGAACAACTTTGTCAGGCGAGACTGTCTTATAGTTTTTTTTTCTTCTTTCCTCCCTCTTCATTTTGATGGTATTAACCCCAATATGAGCAGAAAGAGACGTCAAGTTCTTCAGACGTTAGGATAAGTGTAGTCCTGGCGATGTTATGTTTCAGAATTTTCAGGAGAAATAAAGACCTGACAGAGATAGGTTCGTTTGAAGTCAATTTCTAAATACCACCCAACACATTGCAGAATGTAGAACAGACGTTAAACCAAATATGATGATGAAAAAGATGAATATTTTAATGAGTTTCAAGTCAGAAACGCTTTAAAAATAACAACCAAGACGAGAATAGTAATCCGACTAGTCCCAATAATACAAAGTAGTTCCTTTGTGACGACAAAAAGTTTTAGTAGCGTGAGCACGAATAATCATACATCATTAGGATCGCAATGTGATACCATTTTAAAAAATAACCGTAAAAAGCAAATTCTATTGTTTTCAAAATATTATAATTTTCTAACTTTTTTGTGCATTTTGCAGGATTCATTTTGTGAACGGAAGAAAGAGAAGCAAGAGAATGCTCTTCTTAAAAGGTTGGCCATTTTTTTTCTTTCTTTTCATTAAAAGTTGCCTCAAATTTTGTTTTTCTCCTACATTTCTCAAGTTTTATTTTTTACAATTATTCTTTGGGTTTAATAGTTTTTTTTAGTCATACCAATTTCAGTAGAATCTTGTATCTTGTTGATCAGTTATTTTTGGTGGATTTTCTGTTTCTCTTAAAAGGTTGGCCATTTTTTTTCTTTCTTTTCATTAAAAGTTGCCTCAAATTTTGTTTTTCTCCTACATTTCTCAAGTTTTATTTTTTACAATTATTCTTTGGGTTTAGTCATACCAATTTCAGTAGAATCTTGTATCTTGTTGATCAGTTATTTTTGGTGGACTTTCTGTTTCTCTTAAAATGTTGGCCATTTTTTTTCTTTCTTTTCATTAAAAGTTGCCTCAAATTTTGTTTTTCTCCTACATTTCTCAAGTTTTATTTTTTACAATTATTCTTTGGGTTTAATAGTTTTTTTTAGTCATACCAATTTCAGTAGAATCTTGTATCTTGTTGATCAGTTATTTTTGGTGGATTTTCTGTTTCACCCGTACGTCATTGCCGCAAATTTGGACAAAATTAAGAGGGAGGTGGAGTCAGTGTTTTAGATGGTTGAACTCATAGCTTTTTTAATCTTGAAGCTCATATTTCTTATTTTTACAAATTTTTATTATTTACAAATTTTTATCATTTATAATTTTTATTATGTAAAATTAAAAAAAATTATTTACAAGTTTTTATTAGTTACAATTTTTTATTATTTGTAATTATTAATTATTTACATTTTTTATTATTTTAATTTTTTGTATTATTTACAATTTTTTTATTTACTATTTTTTATTATTTACTAAATTCTATTATTTACATTTTTTAAAATTATTTACAATGTTTTTATTATTTACAATTTTTTTTATGATTTACAATTTTTTATTATTTACAAATTTTGATTATTTACAGTTTCGTATTATTTACATTTTTTGTATTCTTTACAATTTTTTTATTATTTACAATTTTTTTTTTATTATTTACAGTTTCGTATTATTTACATTTTTTGTATTCTTTACAATTTTTTTATTATTTACAGTTTCGTGTTATTTACATTTTTTGTATTCTTTACAATTTGTTTATTATTTACAATCTTTTTATTATTTGCAATTTTTTTTATTCAACAATTCATGTTACCTGTGAAGGTTAGGCCGAGGAGTTTGAATGATGAACTCTCAGGTAGGATGTTATTAGCCATGACAATCGGTGGTTGGAGAGGTTCTTTGTAGTTATTGAAGGAAAAGAGCTTTGTCTTAGTGGCATTAAAAGTTACCAACCATTTGTGATCCCAATCCACTACAGCCTGGAGGTCATTTTCTAAGGATTCAGCCAATGCCTCAGATATGATTGTGTCAGTTTTGCCAACATGGCGAGAGTAAAGCGTGGTATCGTCAGCAAATAAACCAATCTCAGACACTGTGTCATCAGGGAGATCGTTTATATAGATCAGGAACAACAGAGGTCCAAGGATAGATCCCTGGGGTACACCAGCATTTATGTCATGTTGCTTAGATGAACGGCCATCAAGGACAACCTGGATTTTTCTTTTGTCTAGGAAGGATCTGATTGCCCAGTAATACCGTATGAGCGTATTTTCAGGAGAAGCCCTTTATGCCATACCTTGTCAAAGGCCTTGGATATATCAAGCACCACTGCCCTAGCTTCTCCTGCCTTGTCAAGTGTATGATACATGCATTCAGAGATGACCGTTAGGATGTCCGCAGTAGATCGTGCTTTTCTAAATCCATACTGGCGGTCAGATAGAAGTTTAGCACTATCTAAGTGCCTTACTATCGCTAGATTGATTAAGGATTCGAAGATTTTAGCAAAGATCGGCAGCAGACTGATTGGGCGATAGTAGTGAGGATCGGTTCTATTTCCCAGAACTCTTGTAGACTGGTACCACAGAGGCAATTTTCCAGCTATCAGGGAAGCAAGATTCAGCAAGGTATTTATTATAGAGTTTGGAGAGGACATGGGCCAGTTCAGCAGAGCATTTCTTTATTACTAATACTGGTATAAGATCAGGCCCACAAGCTTTGGAGGTGTCAAGGTTTTTTTATGATGTCTCTGACCTGGGATAGGGTGATGACCAGATTATCAAGTGTGGCTTCGGTCCGCAATGGGAATTTGGGGAGGGGGTGGTTATCTGAGTCTAAAGTAGAGTTAAAAGCGAAGCGCTGAGCAAGTAGTTCAGCCTTATCAGTGGCCGTGCATACGACATATGTATATATATATATATGTATATATATATATATATATATATGATAATTTTATTTACACAGACGTACAAAATCTGCGACACTGGCATGTCGATGTTATCGATCAACAGTTACTATAAACTGAGATCTCATCAGGCAGAGTTAGAATCCGATCTTAACCTCAGATCATATTTGGAGAGAACCAAATATGATCTGAGGTTAAGATCGGATTCTAACTCTGCCTGATGAGATCTCAGTTTATAGTAACTGTTGATCGATAACATCGACATGCCAGTGTCGCAGATTTTGTACATGTCTGTGTAAATAAAATTATCATATATAAAGCTCTATTTTGATATTGAGCACTTTTTATAAACCCGGTTAAAATTCTCTGGATTACCACCCTGTGGATATTTTTCACCTGGATTATTACCATTATTATATATATATATATATATATATATGTATATATATGTATATATGTATATGTATATATGTATATATATGTATGTATATATATGTATATATATATACAGGGTGTTTCAAAAGTCTTGGGAACATTACAAATGCGTATATCTCATGAACTATTCCAGGTAGAAAAATGAAACTGGTGCCATTTTAAAGCTTGCTTAATCAAGTTTTTGGTCATACTAATGATTTTCGTGTTATCTTTCCAGGTGCAGTAATGGCGTTCTCTAAACAAGACAAGGCATTTTGCGTCCTCCAATTTGCAAAGACTGAATCGTGGACATGTGTTCAGCGTGCATTTCGCAGGAAATTTAAAAAAGAAGCCCCTGAAAGGAAATCCATTGTCAGATGGCATGCTAAATTTGTGAAAGATGGGTGTTTGTGCCCAAGTAAGCGAACAGGTCGCCCTTCAACTTCAGAAGATGCAGTTGAGCAAGTTCGGACAGCCTTTCAGCGGAGCCCCCGTAAATCAGTGAGAAGAGCCAGCAGGGAACTTCAGCTTGCTCCAGCAACTGTCTGGCGTGTCTTAAGGAAACGACTGCAAATGGTACCTTACAAGCTCAAGTTGGTCCAAAAGTTGAAGGACACTGATAAGCCACTTCGCCGTGACTTTTGCATTGCAATGCAAGAGAAGTTGGAAGATAACGGCTTTGATGACCGGCTTGTTTTTAGCGATGAGGCGACCTTCCATCTGAATGGCAAAGTTAACAAGCATAACACTCGCATATGGGGTACTGAGAATCCTCATGAACTTCTTGAGCACGAGCGAGATTCACCAAAAGTGAACGTGTTTTGTGCAATTTCCAAGAAAGGTGTCTATGGACCGTTCATCTTTGAAGAGGCAACTATCACTGGTGAATCCTATCTCAACATGCTGGAAGACTGGTTAATGGCTCAGTTGGAACAAGCAGAATCTGATGACTTCATTTTTCAACAAGATGGTGCACCACCACACTGGAGTCTTAGAGTAAGGCAGTTTCTTAACACAAGGCTGCCTGGTAGATGGATTGGGAGATCTGGGCGAGGTGATGACGTTCTCATGCCCTGGCCTCCTAGGTCTCCAGATCTTACCCCGTGTGACTTTTTCCTTTGGGGCTTTGTCAAGCAACAAGTCTATGTGCCGCCCCTTCCAAGAGATATTGACGAACTAAAGGCTCGAGTAACGGCAGTTGTGGGAACCATTGACGTCAAGATGCTGGAACGCGTTTGGCAGGAAATGGACTATCGGCTAGATGTCTGCCGTGTGACGAATGGTGCTCATATTGAGCAACTTTGAAGATTCCCCACAAAACTTGAAACTTTAACCTTTCCAACGGTACCAATTTCATTTTTCAACTCCTAATAGTTTTTGAGTTATTAAAAATCGTTATGTTCCCAAGACTTTTGAAACACCCTGTATATATATATATGTATATATATATGTGTATATGTATATATATATATATATATATGTATATATATATATATATATATGTATATATATATATGTATATGTATATATATATATATATATATGTATATGTATATATATATATATATGTATATATATATATATGTATATATATATATATGTATATATATGTATATGTATATATATATATATATATGTATATATATGTATATGTATATATATATATATATGTATATATATGTATATGTATATATATATATATATGTATATATATGTATATGTATATATATATATATATATGTATATATATATATATGCATATATATATATGTATATATATATATATAAATATACATATATATATATGTATATATATATATATATATATATATATGTATATATATATATATGCATATATATATATGTATATATATATATATAAATATACATATATATATATATATATATATATATATATATATATATATGTATACAATATTTTTTATAAATATTAATTTTTATAAATATTAATTATTTTTACCTACAGACACTAGTGTTTCATGCTATATGCAATCATCAGTGTAGGAAATGTTGATTACTTCTGGTCTAAGGATTCGAACCCAGTTACAAAGTCACCTTCGACTCGCAGGTTAGCTCTTACCTCCAGGCCACCATTAATCAACACGGAAAGAAGGGAATTTAAAGTCTATAATGTCAAAACTGGCAGACACTTAGCGTCTTAGTGTGACTGTCTGTTTATAAATACACCGATTCTTGTATTCAAGCGAGCGATAACAATACTTTTTATGAATATTAATTATTTTTACCTACAAACATTTATATATATATTTTTTTAACATTACTTTTTGCTGATATTTGTCAATTTCAGGTGGAGAGAAAAAGTATTTTCTCTTCTTGTCCAGCAGAAATCGACAAGCGTTGTTTTGAAAAATGATGAAAATGACTGGAAGAATAAAGTTAGTGTTATTTGTTTTTTAATGATTTCTTTTATCGAGAAAATTCATGTGAAATTTGGAACAATGTAGACATAAACGGGAGTGTAATGAGCTAGGTTTTATTTATTTTAAAGAGGAGTAAGGGAGTTATGACCCCTCTCTTGAAAATAAACATACACATGAATTCAAAAATTAATTGACAGATTATAAAATTTTGAATACAGATTTTGTCACTGTAATTGTTATAAATTTTCTTTTCGGAATTATTTGCATTATTTTTCATTATCTTACATGTTTCTGTTTATAATATAAATGAGAGTTGTCTGTGTGTATGTGTGTTTGTATGTCTGCAAAAAGCTCCCAAGATACTCGACAGACACCCGTGAAGTTCTATAATATAAATGAGAGTTGTCTATGTGTATGTGTGCTTGTATGTCTGCAAAAAGCTCCCAAGATACTCGACAGACATCCGTGAAGTTCTATAATATAAATGAGAGTTGTCTGTGTGTATGTGTGTTTGTATGTCTGCAAAAAGCTCCCAAGATACTCGACAGACACCCGTGAAGTTCTATAATATAAATGAGAGTTGTCTGTGTGTATGTGTGTTTGTATGTCTGCAAAAAGCTCCCAAGATACTCTAGAGACACTCGTGAAGTTCTATAATATAAATGAGAGTTGTCTGTGTGTATGTGTGTTTGTATGTCTGCAAAAAGCTCCTAAGATACTCGACAGACACCCGTGGAGTTCTATAATATAAATGAGAGTTGTCTGTGTGTATGTGTGTTTGTATGTCTGCACAAAGCTCCCAAGATACTCGACAGACACCCGTGAAGTTCTATAATATAAATGAGAGTTGTCTGTGTGTATGTGCGTTTGTATGTCTGCAAAAATCTCCCAAGATACTCGACAGACACTCGTGAAGTTCTATAATATAAATGAGAGTTGTCTGTGTGTATGTGTGTTTGTATGTCTGCAAAAAGCTCCCAAGATACTCGACAGACACCCGTGAAGTTAATATTTTTTTAATCGACCAGCTTTTGGTCGCATAATATCGAAAAATTGAAAAAAAAACATCGAGCTCTTCATGTAGAACAGATGCAAAATTTGTAATGGGGGTGCTCGAATTTGTTCGTTTCTTCGTCACCCATTTGCTTTGTGCATGCACTGTGCAAAAAAAAAACACGGATTCTAAAAGCGTTCAAGTGACCTATTTTTCATCGGATCTTATACTCTGTCCATTTGGTGCAACGGTTATCGATAGAGAATGAAAACCGAGAGGTCGACGGTTCGATCCTGACTGACTCCCAAGAAATTTTATTTTTTAGCGATGACTTAGATATACATCTAAGAGGGGGGGCGGAGGTGAGTGAGACGACCGGGCAAGATAGAGATAGTATTTTTAATAATAGAAATATTTTACGCTTTTGCCCCTGGCGATGGGGAGGGGGGCTGGGAGGAAAGGGGACGATTGGAGAAGAGAGAGATTGTTATACTTTTGCCCCGAGCAGAGCCGGGTAACGCCTGCCCGTTAAAAATAAACATGAATTGTATTTTTTGTTTTATTTTTCTATTTCCAGATGTCAAGTATGCAGAGTCAGTTGCAGTCAGCTGAAAATCAGATCCAAATTCTCTGCCATTCTCTCTCAGACAAACAGGCACAACTGGATATTTCAAAGAATAACAACAATGTAAGAATTCATTTTCAAATGCATAACTTAAGGTTAGGGTTAAGGCTAAGGTTAAGGTTAGGGATCACAAACCAGCCTAGTTTAAATGGGTAAAATATAGTGACATTCACTTCAATTTCAACTTGCAATACCTCGTTTATATTTTTTTGTTATTTTGATAAAATTTGGTTGCAAATAATATTTAACTTTTTATATATAGAGGAGTATTAGAAGGCTATCACAATGCAAGAAATGGAAATATGTCGACGTTGAGAAGTAAGACAAAAACAAGTGATTTTTTTTTTTATATATATTTTTTCTAAAAAAAAAAAACACGTGTTTTTGAGATTTGTAACACCCACCATTTGACAAAGAGGTCTTCCTCGAAATATATTATGGAACACGGTCACACAGATTACATCACAGTGTTGAAGTCTTGCCTAATCAAGTAAGATTTGCTATATAGGAAAAAAAATTATTAAAAAATTTTTTTTTTTTTGAAAAAATATATATTAAAAAAAATCACTTGTTTTGGTCTTACTTCTTAACGCCGACATATTTCCATTTCTTGCATTGTGGTAGCCTTCTAATACTCCTCTATATACGTATTACACACAATGCTTCAAGCAAACTACCTCTCCTTATTAACTTTTAATTTTTTTTATAAATGTAGAAATTCTTTCATTTGTGTTATTAATAGTTTTTTTTCCAAGGTTACTTCAAGTCAAGTTACTATTTTCGCCGACGTAAGTAGTAACGCTACACATCTAAAATGAGAATACGTTTCACACTCCTAAAATTCATACGAGAATTGTCCATATGGAACCAGGCCGCAACAGTTAAAGTGCTAAGTAAGAATCAGTTCTAAGTGACAGTCTGCTGGAGGTTGAAGGTTCAATCCTCAGTATAGGCGATACGAAGAATATAATTAAGAATTACTTAAGACTTTAATCCAGTCATGGCTGACGGAACGAGAACAATCTACCCCCTCCGTGGATTAAGTAAATGGTTCCGTTTTAAATTCTATACAGATTCCCCGAGTTCGACATAAAGATTCGCAAGTTCAACAAAATGTACCCAAAGAAGGTTGGAGGTTGCATCGGCTGAAATAAAAACCCCATTTATAGTATATATTACGATATCATAATGATTTATCTGTAATATTAAATGGTGTTGTATCTTTTTATTTCATCTTTTTCTTTTCTAAAGACTTCAAAATGAATATGTTGGTTACAAAACAACAGTTGGATTTACTCAGGCAACAAAGGACAAACAAACAAAAAAAAAAGCACATTTATATAGTGATGCTGATAGTTCTTTTTTAATTTAGCGAGTTCTCGGACCCACACATTTGAATTTACTGGGACCCCGAGAAATTTTATGGGTCAGTGATTGAAGATGAGAAAAAAATGAGAATTAAAAAATTGAATAAATAAAAAATAGTTTTCTCTGGACCCGTGATAAATAAATTCGCTTTTTTGTATAGCCACAAAAAATCTGTTTCTGGACAGTGCAAATTTACATCGAGGTCACAAATTCTGAGGGAAGCTAAAGGGACGAGAAAGCAAGTTAAAACATCCAACACCCATCTTGTACCCCTATCCAGTGTAATTCGTTTTTAAGAAAAATATTAAAATGTATTTCACTGATTCTTGTCATAAAATTAAATTGTTCAGTTACAAAGAAAACAATGGTTGAGTTGACTGTTTTTACAGTTAACTTGAAATGGTGGGGAATAAAAAAGAAAAAAAAAGAAGGAAAAAGAAAAACACGTGATGTAAATTCACCTGAGAAAATTTCGTATTAAATACAAAAAAAACCCAAAGCTACTTTCACCGATTAGAAATGTATCGTCTTTTATGAAAAAAGTGACGTGTGTTCTTAGGATGCATGGATAAGATTTTGCTACATCCTATCTCTATTTATAGTATAGATTCTAATATCATTATGATTTAGCTGTAATATTTAATAGTGTTATATTTCTTTTATTAAATAGTGTTAAATCTTTTTTCTTAAATAGTGTTATATCTCTTTTATTAAATAGTGTTAAATCTTTTTTCTTAAATAGTGTTAAATCTTTTTTATTAAATAGTGTTAGATTTTTTTTATTAAATAGTGTTATATCTTTTTTATTCAATAGTGTTATATCTCTTTTATAAAATAGTGTTCGATCTTTTTTTTTAAATAGTGTTATATCTTTTTTCTTAAATAGTGTTAAATCTTTTTTATTAAATAGTGTTAAATCTTTTTTATTAAATAGTGTTTATATCTTTTTATTAAATAGTGTTAAATATTTTATTAAATAGTGATAAATCTTTTTTATTAAATAGTGTTAAATCTTTTTTCTTAAATAGTGTTAAATCTTTTTTATTAAATAGTGTTATATCTTTTTTATTAAATAGTGTTATATCTTTTTTCTTAAATAGTGTTATATCTTTTTTCTTAAATAGTGTTATATCTTTTTTATTAAATAATGTTAAATCTTTTTAATTAAATAGTGTAAAATATTTTTTATTAAATAGTGTTAAATCTTTTTTATTTAATAGTGTTATATCTTTTTAATTAAATTATGTTAAATCTTTTTAATTAAATAGTGTTAAATCTTTTTATTAGTGTTAGATCTTTTTTATTCAATAATGTTATGTCTCTTTTATAAAATAGTGTTATATCTTTTTTTCTTAGTGTTATATCTTTTTTCTTAAATAGTCTTATATCTTTTTTATAAAATAGTGTTAGATTTTTTAAATTAAATAGTGTTATATCTCTTTTATTAAATAGTGTTATATATTTTTTATTAAATAGTGTTAAATGTTTTTTATAAAATACTGTTAAATGTTTTTTATTAAATAGTGTTTAATCTTTTTTATTAAATAGTGTTAAATCTTTTTATTAAATAGTGTTAAATCTTTTTTATTAAATAGTGTTGAATCTTTTTTATTAAATAGTGTTTAATCTTTTTTATTAAATAGTGTTAAATCTTTTTTATTAAATAGTGTTAAATCTTTTTATTAAATACTGTTAAATCTTTTTTATTAAATAGTGTTTAATCTTTTTTATTAAATAGTGTTAAATCTTTTTATTAAATAGTGTTAAATCTTTTTTATTAAATAGTGTTAAATCTTTTTTATTAAATAGTGTTAAATCTTTTTTATTAAATAGTGTTAAATCTTTTTATTAAATAGTGTTATATCTTTTTTATTAAATAGTGTTAAATCTTTTTTATTAAATAGTGTTAAATCTTTTTTATTAAACAGTATTAAACTTTTTTAATTAAAAAGTGTAAAATATCTTTTATTAAATAGTGTGAAATCTTTTTTATTAAATAGTGTAAAATGTTTTTATTAAATAGTGTTAAATCTTTTTTATTAAATAGTGTTATATTTTTTTATTAAATAGTGTTAAATCTTTTTAATTACATAGTGTTGAATCTTTTTTAGTAAATAGTGTTTAATCTTTTTTATTAAATAGTGTAACATTTTTTTATTGAATAGTGTTAAATCTTTTTAATTTAATAGTGTTATATCTTTTTTATTAAATAGTGTAAAATCTGTTGCATTAAATAGTGTTAAATCTTTTTAAATTAAATCGTGTAAAATCTTTTTTTATTAAATAGTGTTAGATCTTTTTTATTAAATAGTGTTACATTTTTTAAATTAAATAGTGTTAACCCTTTTTTTTTAAATAGTGTTACATTTTTTAAATTAAATAGTGTTAAACCTTTTTTTTTAAATAGTCTTAAATCTTTTTTATAAAATAGTGTTATATCTTTTTTATTAAATAGTGTAAAATCTGTTTAATTAAATAGTGTTGAATCTTTTTTAGTAAATAGTGTTTAATCTTTTTTATTAAATAGTGTTAGATCTTTTAATTAAATAGTGTTAAATCTTTTTTAATTAAATATTGTAAAATCTTTTTTCTTAAATAGTGTTGGATCTCTTTTATTAAATAGTGTTAAATTTTTTCTCTTAAATAGTGTTAAATCTTCTTTATTAAATAGTGTTAAATCTTTTTTATTAAATAGTGTTAGATCTTTTTTTATTAAATAGTGTCAAATCTTTTTTATTAAATAGTGTTAAATCTTTTTATTAAATAGTGTTAAATCTTTTTTATTAAATAGTGTTAAATCTTATTTATTAAATAGTGTTTAATCTTTTTAATCAAAAAGTGTAAAATATTTTTTATTAAATAGTGTGAAATCTTTTTTATTAAATAGTGTTAAATCTTTTTTATTAAATAGTGTTAAATCTTTTTTATTAAATAGTGTTAAATCTTTTTAATTAAAAAGTGTTAAATCTTTTTTATTAAATAGTGTTAAATTTTTTTATTAAAAAGTATTAAATCTTTTTTATTAAATAGTGATAAATCTTTTTTATTAAATAGTGTTATATCTTTTTTATTAAATAGTGTTAAATCTTTTTAATTAAATAGTGTAAAATATTTTTTATTAAATAGTGTTAAATCCTTTTTATTAAATAGTGTTAAATCTTTTTTATTAAATAGTTATAATTCTATTTAATTAAATTATGTTAAATCTTTTAAATTAAATAGTGTAAAATATTTTTTATTAAATAGTGTTAAATTTTTTTTTATTAAATAGTGTTAAATCTTTTTAATTAAATAGTGTTAATCTTTTTAATTAAATTATGTTAAATCTTTTTAATTAAATAGTGTTAAATCTCTTTTATAAAAAAGTGTTCAATTTTTTTTTTTAAATAGTGTTATATCTTTTTTCTTTAAATAGTGTTATATCTTTTTTCTTAAATAGTTTTATATCTTTTTTATTAAATAGTGTTATATCTCTTTTATAAAATAGTGTTCATTCTTTTTTATTAAATAGTGTAATATCTTTTTTCTTAAATAGTGTTATATCTTTTTTCTTAAAGAGTGTTATATCTTTTTTATTAAATAGTGTTAGATTGTTTTAATTAAATAGTGTTATGTCTCTTTTATTCAATAGTGTTATATCTCTTTTCTTAAATAGTGTTATATTTTTTTTATGAAATAGTGTTATATATTTTTAATTTAATAGTGTTGTGTCTTTTTTATTAAATAGTGCTAAATCTTTTTTATTAAATAGTGTTAAATCTTTTTTTAATAAACACTGTTGAATCTTTTTAATTAAATAGTGTTATATACTTATAATTAAATAGTGTTATATCTTTTTTTATAAAATGGTGTTAAATCTTTTTTATTAAATAGTGTTATATCGTTTTTATTAAATAGTGTTAAAATTTTTTTATTAAATAGTGTTAAATCTTTTTTTATTAAATAGTGTTTGATCTTTTTTATGAAATAGTGTTAAATCTTTTTTATTAAATAGTGTCAAATCTTTTTTATTAAATAGTGTTAAATATATTATTAAATAGTGATAAATCTTTTTTATTAAATAGTGTTAAATCTTTTTTATTAAATAGTGTTAAATCTTTTTTATTAAATAGTGTTTATATCTTTTTATTAAATAGTGTTAAATATTTTATTAAATAGTGATAAATCTTTTTTATTAAATAGTGTTAAATCTTTTTTCTTAAATAGTGTTAAATCTTTTTTATTAAATAGTGTTATATCTTTTTTATTAAATAGTGTTGAATCTTTTTTATTAAATAGTGTTATATTTTTTTTATTAAATAGTGTAAAATCTGTTGCATTAAATAGTGTTAAATCTTTTTAAATTAAATCGTGTAAAATCTTTTTTTATTAAATAGTGTTAGATCTTTTTTATTAAATAGTGTTAATTTTTTTTAATTAAATAGTGTTAAACCTTTTTTTTAAATAGTGTTAAATCTTTTTTATGAAATAGTGTTAAATCTTTTTTATAAAATAGTGTTAAATCTTTTTTATTAAATAGTGTTATATCTTTTTTATTAAATAGTGTAAAATCTGTTTAATTAAATAGTGTTGAATCCTTTTTAGTAAATAGTGTTTAATCTTTTTTATTAAATAGTGTTAAATCTTTTAATTAAATAGTGTTAAATCTTTTTTAATTAAATATTGTAAAATCTTTTTTCTTAAATAGTGTTGGATCTCTTTTATTAAATAGTGTTAAATCTCTTTTATTAAATAGTTTTAAATCTTTTTTATTACATAGTGTTAAATCTTTTTTATTAAATAGTGTTAAATCTCTTTTATTAAATAGTGTTAAATTTTTTCTCTTAAATAGTCTTATATCTTTTTTATTAAATAATGTTAAATCTTTTTTATTAAATAGTGTTATATCTTCTTTTATTAAATAGTGTAATATCTTTTTTCTTAAATAGTGTTATATCTTTTTTTTTAAATAGTGTTACATCTTTTACATTAAATAGTGTTAGATCTTTTTTTATTAAATAGTGTTAGATTTTTTTTATTAAATAGTGTCAAATCTTTTTTATTAAATAGTGTTAAATCTTTTTATTAAATAGTGTTAAATCTTTTTTATTAAATAGTGTTAAATCTTATTTATTAAATAGTGTTTAATCTTTTTAATTAAAAAGTGTAAAATATTTTTTATTAAATAGTGTGAAATCTTTTTTATTAAATAGTGTTAAATCTTTTTTATTAAATAGTTTTAAATCTTTTTATTAAATAGTGTAAAATCTTTTTAATTAAAAAGTGTTAAATCTTTTTTATTAAATAGTGTTAAATTTTTTTTATTAAAAAGTATTAAATCTTTTTTATTAAATAGTGATAAATCTTTTTTATTAAATAGTGTTATATCTTTTTTATTAAATAGTGTTAAATCTTTTTAATTAAATAGTGTAAAATATTTTTTATTAAATAGTGTTAAATCCTTTTTATTAAATAGTGTTTAATCTTTTTTATTAAATAGTTATAATTCTATTACATTAAATTATGTTAAATCTTTTAAATTAAATAGTGTAAAATATTTTTTATTAAATAGTGTTTAATCTTTTTTATTAAATAGTGTTAAATCTTTTTAATTAAGTTGTGTTAATCTTTTTAATTAAATTATGTTAAATCTTTTTAATTAAAAAGTTTTAAATCTCTTTTATGAAAAAGTGTTCAATCTTTTTTTTTAAATAGTGTTATATTATTTTTCTTAAATAGTGTTATATCTTTTTTCTTAAATAGTTTTATATCTTTTTTATTAAATAGTGTTATATATTTTTAAATAAATAGTTTTATATCTTTTTTATTAAATAGTGTTATATCTCTTTTATAAAATAGTGTTCATTCTTTTTTATTAAATAGTGTAATATCTTTTTTTATTAAATAGTGTTAGATTTTTTTAATTAAATAGTGTTATGTCTCTTTTATTCAATAGTGTTATATCTCTTTTCTTAAATAGTGTTATATTTTTTTTATTAATTAGTGTTATATATTTTTAATTTAATAGTGTTGTGTCTTTTTTATTAAATAGTGTTAAATCTTTTTATTAAATAGTGTTAAATCTTTTTAATTAAATTGTGTTAAATCTTTTTTATTAAATAGTGTAAAATCTTTTTTTATTAAACACTGTTAAATCTTTTTAATTCAATAGTGTTATATACTTATAATTAAATAGTGTTATATCTTTTTTTATAAAATGGTGTTAAATCTTTTTTATTAAATAGTGTTAAATCTTTTTTTATTAAATAGTGTTAATTCTTTTTTATTAAATAGTGTTAAATCTTTTTTTATTAAATAGTGTTTGATCTTTTTTATTAAATAGTGTTAAATCTTTTTTTATTAAATAGTGTTAAATCTTTTTTATTAAATAGTGTTTATATCTTTTTATTAAATAGTGTTAAATATTTTATTAAATAGTGATAAATCTTTTTTATTAAATAGTGTTAAATCCTTTTTCTTTAATAGTGTTAAATCTTTTTTATTAAATAGTGTTATATCTTTTTTATTAAATAGTGTTATATATTTTTTATTAAATAGTGTTAAATCTTTTTTATAAAATACTGTTAAATCTTTTCTATTAAATAGTGTTTAATCTTTTTTATTAAATAGTGTTTAATCTTTTTTATTAAATAGTGTTAAATCTTTTTATTAAATAGTGTTAAATCTTTTTTATTAAATAGTGTTAAATCTTTTTTATTAAATAGTGTTAAATCTTTTTTATTAAATAGTGTTAAATCTTTTTATTAAATAGTGTTATATCTTTTTTATTAAATAGTGTTAAAACTTTTTTTATAAAATAGTGTTAAATCTTTTTTATTAAACAGTATTAAACTTTTTTAATTAAAAAGTGTAAAATATATTTTATTAAATAGTGCAAAATCTTTTTTATTAAACAGTGTAAAATGTTTTTATTAAATAGTGTCAAATCTTTTTTATTAAATAGTGTTATATTTTTTTTATTAAATAGTGTTAAATCTTTTTAATTACATAGTGTTGAATCTTTTTTAGTAAATAGTGTTTAATCTTTTTTATTAAATAGTGAAACATTTTTTTATTGAATAGTGTTAAATCTCTTTAATTTAATAGTGTTATATCTTTTTTATTCAATAGTGTAAAATCTGTTGCATTAAATAGTGTTAAATCTTTTTAAATTAAATCGTATAAAATCTTTTTTTATTAAATAGTGTTAGATCTTTTTTATTAAATAGTGTTAAATTTTTTCTCTTAAATAGTCTTATATCTTTTTTATTAAATAATGTTTAATCTTTTTTATTAAATAGTGTTATATCTTCTTTTATTAAATAGTGTAATATCTTTTTTCTTAAATAGTGTTATATCTTTTTTTTTAAATAGTGTTAAATCTTTTACATTAAATAGTGTTAGATCTTTTTTTATTAAATAGTGTTAGATTTTTTTTATTAAATAGTGTCAAATCTTTTTTATTAAATAGTGTTAAATCTTTTTATTAAATAGTGTTAAATCTTTTTTATTAAATAGTGTTAAATCTTATTTATTAAATAGTGTTTAATCTTTTTAATTAAAAAGTGTAAAATATTTTTTATTAAATAGTGTGAAATCTTTTTTATTAAATAGTGTTAAATCTTTTTTATTAAATAGTGTTAAATCTTTTTATTAAATAGTGTAAAATCTTTTTAATTAAAAAGTGTTAAATCTTTTTTATTAAATAGTGTTAAATTTTTTTTATTAAAAAGTATTAAATCTTTTTTATTAAATAGTGATAAATCTTTTTTATTAAATAGTGTTATATCTTTTTTATTAAATAGTGTTAAATCTTTTTAATTAAATATTGTAAAATATTTTTTATTAAATAGTGTTAAATCCTTTTTATTAAATAGTGTTAAATCTTTTTTATTAAATAGTTATAATTCTATTTAATTAAATTATGTTAAATCTTTTAAATTAAATAGTGTAAAATATTTTTTATTAAATAGTGTTTAATCTTTTTTATTAAATAGTGTTAATCTTTTTAATTAAATTATGTTAAATCTTTTTAATTAAAAAGTTTTAAATCTCTTTTATGAAAAAGTGTTCAAGCTTTTTTTTTAAATAGTGTTATATCTTTTTTCTTAAATAGTTTTATATTTTTTTTATTAAATAGTGTTATATATTTTTAAATAAATAGTTTTATATCTTTTTTATTAAATAGTGTTATATCTCTTTTATAAAATAGTGTTCATTCTTTTTTATTAAATAGTGTAATATCTTTTTTCTTAAATAGTGTTATATCTTTTTTCTTAAAGAGTGTTATATCTTTTTTATTAAATAGTGTTAGATTTTTTAAATTAAATAGTGTTATGTCTCTTTTATTCAATAGTGTTATATCTCTTTTCTTAAATAGTGTTATATTTTTTTTATTAAATAGTGTTATATATTTTTAATTTAATAGTGTTGTGTCTTTTTTATTAAATAGTGTTAAATCTTTTTTATTAAATAGTGTTAAATCTTTTTTATTAAATTGTGTTAAATCTTTTTTATTAAATGGTGTTAAATCTTTTTTTATTAAACACTGTTAAATCTTTTTAATTCAATAGTGTTATATACTTATAATTAAATAGTGTTATATCTTTTTTTATAAAATGGTGTTAAATCTTTTTTATTAAATAGTGTAAAATCTTTTTTTATTAAATAGTGTTAAATCTTTTTAATTACATAGTGTTGAATCTTTTTTAGTAAATAGTGTTTAATCTTTTTTATTAAATAGTGTTAAATCTTTTTTTATTAAATAGTGTTAAATCTTTTTTATTAAATAGTGTTAAATCTTTTTTATTAAATAGTGTTAAATATATTATTAAATAGTGATAAATCGTTTTTATTAAATAGTGTTAAATCTTTTTTATTAAATAGTGTTAAATATATTATTAAATAGTGATAAATCTTTTTTATTAAATAGTGTTAAATCTTTTTTATTAAATAGTGTTAAATCTTTTTTATTAAATAGTGTTAAATATATTATTAAATAGTGTTCAATCTTTTTTATTAAATAGTGTTAAATCTTTTTTATTAAATAGTGTTACATATATTATTAAATAGTAATAAATCTTTTTTATTAAATAGTGTTAAATCTTTTTTATTTAATAGTGTTAAATCTTTTTTATTAAATAGCGTTAAATCTTTTTTATTAAATAGTGTTAAATCTTTTTTATTAAATAGTGTTAAATCTCTTTTATTAAATAGTGTTATATCTTCTTTTATTAAATAGTGTAATATCTTTTTTCTTAAATAGTGTTATATCTTTTTTCTTAAATAGTGTTATATTTTTTTTATTAAATAGTGTTAAATATTTTACATTAAATAGTGTTAGATCTTTTTTTATTAAATAGTGTTAGTTTTTATTTATTAAATAGTGTCAAATCTTTTTTATTAAATAGTGTTAAATCTTTTTATTAAATAGTGTTAAATTTTTTTTATTAAAAAGTATTAAATCTTTTTTATAAAATAGTGATAAATCTTTTTTATTAAATAGTGTTATATCTTTTTTATTAAATAGTGTTAAATCTTTTTTATTAAATAGTGTTAAATCTTATTTATTAAATAGTGTTAAATCTTTTTTATTAAATAGTGTTAAATATATTATTAAATAGTGATAAATCTTTTTTATTAAATAGTGTTAAATCTTTTTTATTAAATAGTGTTAAATCTTTTTTATTAAATAGTGTTAAATCATTTTTATTAAATAGCGTTAAATCTTTTTTATTAAATAGTGTTATATACTTATAATTAAATAGTGTTATATCTTTTTTATTAAATAGTGTTATATCTTTTTAATTAAATAGTGTTAAATCTTTGTTCTTAAATAATGTTATATCTTTTTATTAAATAGTGTTAAATCTTTTTATTACATAGTGTTATATCTTTTTAATTAAATAGTGTCAAATCTTTTTTATTAAATAGTGTTATATCACTTTTATCAAATAGTGTTATATCTCTTTTATTAAATAGTGTTATATCTTTTTAATTAAATAGTGTAAAATTTTTGTTCTTAAATAATGTTATATCTTTTTATTAAATAGTGTTAAATCTTTTTTATTAAATAGTGTTATATCTTTTTAATTAAATAGTGTCAAATCTTTTTTATTAAATAGTGTTATATCTCTTTTATTAAATAGTGTTATATCTCTTTTATTAAATAGTGTTAAATCTGTTTTGTTAAATAGTGTTAAATCTTTTTAATTAAATAGTGTTATATCTCTTTTATTAAATAGTGTTAAATCTTTTTTATTAAATAGTGTTAAATCTTTTTTATTAAATAGTGTTAAATCTTTTTTATTAAATAGTGTTGAATCATTTTTATTAAATAGTGTTATATCTCTTTTATTAAATAGTGTTAAATCTTTTTGATTAAATAGTGTTAAATCTTTTTTATCAAATAGTGTGAAATCTTTTTTATTAAATAGTGTTATATCTTTTTGATTAAATAGTGTTATATCTTCTTTTATTAAATAGTGTTATATCTTTTTTCTCAAAAAGTGTTAAATCTCTTTCTTAAATAGTGTTACATCTTTTTTATTAAATAGTTTTAGATTTTTTTTATTAAATAATGTTAATTCTTTTTTATTTAATAGTGTTAAATCTTTTTTAATTAAAAAGTGTTTAGTCTTTTTAATTAAATAGTGTTAAATCTTTTTAATTAAATAGTGTTAAATCTTTTTTAGTAAATAGTGTTTAATCTTTTTTAAAAAATATTGTTAAATCTTTTTTATTAAAATGTGTTTAGTCTTTTTAATTAAATAGTGTTAAATCTTTTTTATTAAATAGTGTTTAATCTTTTTTCTTAAATAGTGTTAAATTTTTTTTTTAAATATTGTTAAATCTTTTTAATTTAATAGTGTTTTATCTTTTTTATTAAATAGTGTTAAATCTTTTTAATTAAATAGTGTAAAATCTTTTTTTATTAAATAATGTTATACCTCATTTCTTAATAGTGTTAGATCTTTTTTATTAAATAGTGTTAAATATTTTACATTAAATAGTGTTAGATCTTTTTTTATTAAATAGTGTTAGATTTTTTTTATTAAATAGTGTCAAATCTTTTTTATTAAATAGTGTTAAATCTTTTTATTAAATAGTGTTAAATTTTTTTTATTAAAAAGTATTAAATCTTTTTTATAAAATAGTGATAAATCTTTTTTATTAAATAGTGTTATATCTTTTTTATTAAATAGTGTTAAATCTTTTTTATTAAATAGTGTTAAATCTTATTTATTAAATAGTGTTAAATCTTTTTTATTAAATAGTGTTAAATATATTATCAAATAGTGATAAATCTTTTTTATTAAATAGTGTTAAATCTTTTTTATTAAATAGTGTTAAATCTTTTTTATTAAATAGTGTTAAATCATTTTTATTAAATAGCGTTAAATCTTTTTTATTAAATAGTGTTATATACTTATAATTAAATAGTGTTATATCTTTTTTATTAAATAGTGTTATATCTTTTTAATTAAATAGTGTTAAATCTTTGTTCTTAAATAATGTTATATCTTTTTATTAAATAGTGTTAAATCTTTTTATTACATAGTGTTATATCTTTTTAATTAAATAGTGTCAAATCTTTTTTATTAAATAGTGTTATATCACTTTTATCAAATAGTGTTATATCTCTTTTATTAAATAGTGTTATATCTTTTTAATTAAATAGTGTAAAATTTTTGTTCTTAAATAATGTTATATCTTTTTATTAAATAGTGTTAAATCTTTTTTATTAAATAGTGTTATATCTTTTTAATTAAATAGTGTCAAATCTTTTTTATTAAATAGTGTTATATCTCTTTTATTAAATAGTGTTATATCTCTTTTATTAAATAGTGTTAAATCTGTTTTGTTAAATAGTGTTAAATCTTTTTAATTAAATAGTGTTATATCTCTTTTATTAAATAGTGTTAAATCTTTTTTATTAAATAGTGTTAAATCTTTTTTATTAAATAGTGTTAAATCTTTTTTATTAAATAGTGTTGAATCATTTTTATTAAATAGTGTTATATCTCTTTTATTAAATAGTGTTAAATCTTTTTGATTAAATAGTGTTAAATCTTTTTTATCAAATAGTGTGAAATCTTTTTTATTAAATAGTGTTATATCTTTTTGATTAAATAGTGTTATATCTTCTTTTATTAAATAGTGTTATATCTTTTTTCTCAAAAAGTGTTAAATCTCTTTCTTAAATAGTGTTACATCTTTTTTATTAAATAGTTTTAGATTTTTTTTATTAAATAATGTTAATTCTTTTTTATTTAATAGTGTTAAATCTTTTTTAATTAAAAAGTGTTTAGTCTTTTTAATTAAATAGTGTTAAATCTTTTTAATTAAATAGTGTTAAATCTTTTTTAGTAAATAGTGTTTAATCTTTTTTAAAAAATATTGTTAAATCTTTTTTATTAAAATGTGTTTAGTCTTTTTAATTAAATAGTGTTAAATCTTTTTTATTAAATAGTGTTTAATCTTTTTTCTTAAATAGTGTTAAATTTTTTTTTTAAATATTGTTAAATCTTTTTAATTTAATAGTGTTTTATCTTTTTTATTAAATAGTGTTAAATCTTTTTAATTAAATAGTGTAAAATCTTTTTTTATTAAATAATGTTATACCTCATTTCTTAATAGTGTTAGATCTTTTTTATTAAATAGTGTTAGATCTTTTTTATTAAATAGTGTTATATCTCTTTTATTAAATAGTGTTATATAACTTTTATTAAATAGTGTTAAATCTTTTTTATTAAATAGTGTTAAATCTTTTTTATTAAATAGTGTTAAATCTTTTTTATTAAATATTGTTAAATCTTTTTTATAAAATAGTGTTTTATCTTTTTTATTAAATAGTGTTAAATCTTTTTTATTAAATAGTGTTAAATCTTTTTTATTAAATAGTGTTATATCTATTTTATTAAATAGTGTTATATCGCTTTTATTAAATAGTGTTATATCTCTTTTATTAAATAGTGTTATATCTCTTTTATTAAATAGTGTTAAATCTCTTTTATTAAATAGTGTTATATCTTTTTATTAAATAGTGTTATATCTCTTTTATTAAATAGTGTTATATCTCTTTTATTAAATAGTGTTATATCTTTTTATTAAATAGTGTTATATCTTTTTATTAAATAGTGTTATATCTCTTTTATTAAATAGTGTTATATCTCTTTTATTAAATAGTGTTATATCTGATTTATTAAATAGTGTTATATCTCTTTTATTAAATAGTGTTATATCTTTTTTATTATAAAATAGTGTTATATCTCTTTAATTAAATAGTGTTATATCTCTTTTATTAAATAGTGTTATATCTCTTTTATTAAATAGTGTTATATCTCTTTTATTAAATAGTGTTATATCTCGTTTATTGAATAGTGTTAAATCTTTTTTATTAAATAGTGTCAAATCTTTTTTTATTAAATAGTGTTAAATCTTTTTTATTAAATAGTGTTATATCTCTTTTATTAAATAGTGTTAAATCTTTTTTATTAAATAGTGTTATATCTCTTTTATTAAATAGTGTTATATCTCTTTTATTAAATAGTGTTATATCTCTTTTATTGAATAGTGTTAAATCTTATTTATTAAATAGTTTTTAATCTTATTTATTAAATAGTGTTATATCTTTTTTATTAAATAGTGTTATATCTCTTTTATTAAATAGTGTTAAATCTTTTTTATTAAATAGTGTTATATCTCTTTTATTAAATAGTGTTATATCTCTTTTATTAAATAGTGTTATATCTCTTTTATTGAATAGTGTTAAATCTTATTTATTAAATAGTTTTTAATCTTATTTATTAAATAGTGTTATATCTTTTTTATTAAATAGTGTTATATCTCTTTTATTAAATAGTGTTATATCTCTTTTATTAAATAGTGTTATATCTATTTTATTGAATAGTGTTAAATCTTTTTTATTAAATAGTGTTAAATCTTTTTTATTAAATAGTGTTGAATCTTTTTTATTAAATAGTGTTAAATCTTTGTTATTAAATAGTGTTAAATCTTTTTTATTAAATATTGTTATATCTCTTTTATTAGATAGTCTTATATCTTTTTTATTAAATAGTTTTTAATCTTATTTATTAAATAGTGTTATATCTTTTTATTAAATAGTGTTATATCTCTTTTATTAAATAGTGTCAAATCTTTTTTATTAAATAGTGTTAGATCTTTTTTATTAAATAGTGTCAAATCTTTTTTTATTAAATAGTGTTAAATCTTTTTTATTAAATAGTGTTATATCTCTTTTATTAAATAGTGTCAAATCTTTTTTATTAAATATTGTTAGATCTTTTTTATTAAATAGTGTTAAATCTTTTTTATTAAATAGTGTTATATCTTTTTTATTAAATAGTGTTGAATCTTTTTTATTAAATAGTGTTGAATCTTTTTTATTAAATAGTGTTATATCTTTTTTATTAAATAGTGTTAGTCCTTATTTATTAAATAGTGTTATATCTTTTTTATTAAATAGTGTCAAATCTTTTTTTATTAAATAGTGTTAGATCTTTTTTATTAAATAGTGTCAAATCTTTTTTATTAAATAGTGTTAAATCTTTTTTATTAAATAGCGTTGAATCTTTTTTTATTAAATAGTGTTAAATCGTTTTTATTAAATAGTGTGGAATCTTTTTTATTAAATAGTTTTACATCTCTTTTATTAAATAGTGTTATATCTTTTTTCTTAAATAGTGTTATATCTCTTTTATTCAATAGTGTTATATCTTTTTTATTAAATAGTATTATATCTCTTTTATTAAAAAGTGTTATATCTTTTTTATTAAATAGTGTTATATGTCTTTTATTAAATAGTGTTATATCTTTTTTTTATTTTCTAGAGACTTGAAAATCAATTGTTGGTTACAAAACAACAGTTGAATTTACTCAGCAATCAGGCAACAAAAGACCAAGGAATGGTGTTGGGTTTGAAGAATTTTACTTTAAGGTAAATCCTATCAAATGGATACAACATAATCATGTGGACACACCAGTTCTCGTTAGATCATGACAGTTAAGTGACGTTGAGCCTGGCCAGTACCAAATGGGTGACCATTTGGGAATACCAGACGCGGTGCTTCTGCTGTTTTACCGTAACATTTAAATATTTAAAGAAATGTATAAACTTTGTTATGTATTTACGTGTTAGCTGAAAATAAGATTGTACAGAAAAAATTATGCAAATTCATCCAGTATTTATTAAATTATAAGAAAAAGAAGAAAAAACGATTTTACGTATTGTTAGACATTTTGTAACAAGGGAGATAACTCATTTTTTATTACCAATTTAGCAGAAAAACAAAAAATCCTCAAAAGATGAGTTATCTTCCTTGTCTTTTTTTTTTTAATTTAATAAATACTGGATCAATTTGCGTAATTTTACGTGTACAGTCTTCTATTGAGCTACCACGTAAGTACATAACAAAGTTTATACATTTCTTTAGCTATTTATTTTTTTATACATGTCATGGTGAAACAGCAGAAGCACCATAGACGCTATACGAGGCCTGTCTTCAATGTATCCGACCTTAGGCCATAAAAATATTTAAAATACGTGACGAGGTTGAGACCCTAATCCCCTTTAAAATAGGCCCCTTGTGCTTGCACACACTTAGCCCACCGATCCATCCACTGCCGGAAACACCTCTGGAAGTCTTCTTTTGGAATGGTGTTCATTTCCGCCGTCGCGTTAGATTCAGCAGGTGTTTGGAGAAGATGCGATCGGTGTAACACAAATTAAGGAGTGGTTCAACTGATTCAAAAATGGCCGCACATCAGCGGAGAGTGACCAGCGTTCTGGCAGATCCCAAACTGCTCGGAGTGCCGCTGTTGTTGGGAGGGTATGAAAAAAGAGATAATGCAGAACGCGACGGCTGAGATGAACACCATTCCCAAAATAAGACTTCCAGAGGTGTTTCCGGCAGTGGATGGATTGGTGGGCTAAGTGTGTGCAAACACAAGGAGCCTACTTTGAAGGGGATTAGGGTCATAACCCTGTCACGTATTTGAAATATTTTTCTGGCCTAAGGTCGGATATGTTTTAAACAGGCCTCGAATGTGGGAGGACAGCAAAACCTCTTCGCAAAAAGAAATACAGCCCTGAAGATGGCTTTTTGCATTGTCACAATCTTTTCTGGTAGGCTGTTCGACGGAGCAGAAACACAGACAGAGTACTTATAGTACGTCTTTTTGCGATTGACCGTGGAGACCTCGAAAAGTAGATTTAAATTTCTGTTGATGTTAGGGTTAGAGTTAATTCAGGTTAGGGTTAGGGTTAATTCACACATGTGCTGACACAACAGAACAACCACTCCAACAATTTCTAAAAGCCGTCCAACACATGCCAGACCGATTAAATAAACAATTTAAAACTGTGATTAAAAATGATTTTAATTTCAGATACATTTGGTAGATAATAGCATAACTTTAAAGTATTTAGAACTTTTTATTCAATTTTAAGTAAGTAAATGCGTAAAATGGGAGGAGAGGAATAGAGAGTAGTAGTAGCAGCAGAAGTCTAAGAGAAGGAGAATAAATAAATGACGTAAATAAAGAAGTGTTGCGATGGGATACCAGACTCCCCTTAGTTACTCAATAAGTGAACTAGTCTGGACAATAAATACAACTACGAACAGTAGTATGGCACATTCGATTGTATTCTGTTAAATCCTATTGGATTATGTGTAGTTACTATTGTTTGTACAAGATATATATGTTGGAATGAACCGACTATTTTGAGACTCTGGGTTATTTTGTTATTTATAACTACTTAACAAGTTATATCAGCTGGCGACAAGGATACGTTGGAATGAACCATACTATTTTAAGACCTTTACACTTTGGTTATTTTGTTAATTATAACTACTTAACAAGTTATATCAAGAAGAAAAAGAAAATACTAAATGTATTCACTAATGTACAATGTACCAACATTGACCATGATTCATGAAATCTTGTTAATTTCCGTTAATTTGAAAACAGACGGTAACTTTATTCTCTAAATTTCTGGATGTACTTTTAAAATATCTATTTACGCTCCCGATCGATTAAGGGCACTGAATATACCAACATTTACCCAGCAGGTCTGTGTCATGCTCTTTGTTTTATTATTTTTGAACTTACTTTATGTCAAATTTTCTTTTTATAGCAGTTCCATAGACTCTCAGAAACACAACATAAATTAATCTTTACTTATTCATTGCTCATGCATAGTTCTCTATCTCTGACCCTGACAACATGTGTTCTTTCTCATTGTATTTTGGAACATTAATGTATGCTTCCTTATGTCTGTTGTTCTCCGCTTGCATTCACACACCACCATGATGCATACTTAACTGATTTTATGCATGTAATTTAAAAAAATTTATTTAATGTTTTTCCTCACATCGTAAACGAAATTTCTATTTGATCTTTTTCAGTATTAGTTCCAAATTGCAGGAGCAATTTCATCATTTTGAAACTGTCAACAAACAGCTGGCTTCATTTGAGCAGAGGATCAATTTTGCAGCCAGCCGAGTTTTACTCCTACAAAGTAAGTGGTAATAAGCATAAAAAGATCATCATCTCTATCTTCATCTTCATCTCTATCTTCATCATCATCATCATCTACAGCATCATCATCTTCATAATCATCATCTTCAGCATCGTCATCTACAGCATCATCATCATCTCTATCTTCATCACCTTCTTCATCATCATCATCTTCATCTTTATCATCATCTTCAGCATCATCATCATCGTCATCAACATCATCGTCATCATCATCATCATCATCGTCATCATCATCATCGTCATCATCGTCATCGTCATCATCATCATCTTCTTCATCATCTTCAGCATTATATTCATCATCATCATCATCAGCATTATCTTCATCATCATCATCATTTTCATCATCTTCAGCATTATCTTCATCATCATCATCTTCATCATCATCTTCATCATCATCTTCAGCATCATCATCATCATCATCTTTAGTTTAATGTCTGTTTAAATCCCTTTGACAAGGAGGTTTCACCATCCTCTCACAGAGTCTACTATCCTCAAATGGTTGCCCATTTAGTACAGGCCAAGCCCAATGTCGCTTAACTTTGGTGATCTAACGTGATTATGCCGTATACATTTGATACGATTTACCTTCAAACCCAACACCATTCCTCGTTGGTCTTTTTTGTTGCCTAATTGCTGTTGTGTTCATCATGATCATGATGATGATGATGACGATGATGCTGATCATCATCATCATGATCATGATCTCATGATGATGATGACGATGATGCTGATCATCATCATCATGATCATGATCTCATGATGATGATGATGATCAGTTTAACGTCCGTTTTACATGCTGGCATTTGACTTCCAAACTAACCTATCTCTAGCCAAGTCTTTACTCATCTCTTGTTCCCTCACGTCCATTTTTATCACTTCCTCCCATGTTTTCCTTTGCCTTCCCCATAACCTACTACCTAGACTGTTCTACATCTATTAACCCTAACCCTAACCAAAGAACTCTCATCTTTCAACATGGCCATATCATCAAAGTCTCCTGTTCTGCACACATCTCCCTGTACTATGCAGATTTAATCTTCCTCTGAGGTCATCAGAACTAAGCCTGTCTTTAATACTCACGTTACACATCCATCATATCATTCTCATAATATTTCCATCCATGCAACGCATGTCCTCAAACCTCGCTGGCCAGGTTTCGCTTCCATACATCATCACACTGCGTAAACATGCCTGATAGACTGGTATGCATCTTTCCAGGTGAACAATAACAATGCATGTCTTATCATCACCACGATATTCGGTTTAACGTCTGTTTTACATGCTGGCATGTGTTGGATGGCTTTCAGAAATTGACTTCAAAACTAACCTATCTCTGGCCAGGTCTTTAACTGTCCCTCTTCCTCTCAAATCCATCCTTATCACTTCTTCCTATGTTTTCTTTGGTTCTCTTGCCGACTGACCCTGCTACCTCAACTGTTCTACGCATAGTAACCCAAAGACTCTGCAACCACGTGATTCTCCTCTTCCAGACTTTTGCCCACGCATTTGAATTCTACGGGAAATCGTTTTAAACTGTTTATGTTTATCTACTTTCAATATCATCATCATCATCATCATCATCATCATCATCATCATCATCATCATCATCATCATCATCATATTCCGTTTAAAGTCCATTTTACATGTTGGCATGTGTTGGACAGCTTTTAGAAATTGACTTCCAAACTAACCTGATTAGGTCTTTATTTACCCCTCTTTCTCTCAAATCCATCTTTATCACTTCCTCCCATGTTTTCCTTAACCTTCCCCTGTGAACTGTTTCTGCTACCTCAACTGTTCTACATCTACTAATCCAAGAACTCTCATCCATTCTTTCAATGTGACAAAATTACCAAAGTTGCCTGTCTTGTATACATCTCCCTATACTGTCCAGATTTAATCTTCCTCTGAAGTCATCAGATCTAAACCCGTCTTTAAAACTCAGATTATGCGTCCATTATTTCATTCTCATAAAATTTGTAGCTTTCTTTCCCATCTTCAACAGTAGAAGTGTATTTTCCTGGCTCCCCACCAAGTCTGGTTGTGACAAGAGAGACGTTTAACATTTTCAAGATGATGAATTAATGATTCAAAGATTTACGCAACAAGTTAGAGGAGAATTATGGGACGATAATTTTGCGCGTCTGTTTTTTTGGCAGTTTTCTTGAAAACTGGTACCACAGAGGCAATTTTCCAGCTATCAGGGAAGCAAGATTCTGTAAGGCATTTGTTATGGAGTTTGAAGAGGACAGGGGCCAGCTCAGCCAAGCATTTTTTTATTACTATAGCAGGGCTAAAATCTAGTCTACATGCTTTGGAGATTTCAAGGTTTTTTTATGATATCTAGAACGTGGGAAGGGGTGATGATCAGATCATCTCGTGGAATTTCCGTCTGTAATGGAAAATAAGGGAGGAAGTGGATTGCGACTCCAAGAAAGAGTTTTGAGCAAACAGTTCAGGGCAAGCAAGCTGGGATCTTCTGGGGATTGGGCCTTTGATGTTTATGGATAAGGCTAGCCATTATCTTGTGTGGTCGATTTCAGGGTGGTCGAATGGTGATGGGCTGACCAGCCGTGAGTGACGGAGAGGAGGGGGGCCGGACATCTGGGATTTCCGGTTGAAAGTGCTTATATTCCAGCCTATGAGCAGGGGAGACCAATTAGAACCGGTTCTCTGGGCGTAACACAGGCAGTTGTTTTTTTTTAGGGCTGGCAGTCAGTTTGGTCTGTGTGCCTCTCCGGGCAAGGTGGGCCCTCGAGGTTCTTAGCTAAAAGATTGTGTTCATTGGACTTATGTTTGATTTGGTCGGGCCAAAAAATCTCATTTTGCAAGTCTGCTATTCAGCCTAAGAAAATGAGTACCATTTTAACCGCCAAAGAAATAAACCTCTGTTAATTGTTTTTAAACTGGAATTGTGGTTTTATTTGCCAATTCTTGTGTTGCAGCACTAACTGAAACTACATGGCTGACACTGCGACTGGCGTCGGAAGCGAGCAACAACTTTAGACTGGCACAACGGGCTAACGATCACCGCCTATACAGTGGACACACACATGCATGTCAATAATCCAACCAAACATTTTATTTCCTCTGGGATAATTTTATACAATTCTGTTTTTTTTTTATAAATTTATTCAATCTTGCAGGAAAAAAAAAATTATTCTTTCATTCGTGTTTTTGCGGCTGAACCCCACTTCTAACCCTAAACCTAACCCTACTTCTAACCCTAACCGTAACCCCACTTCTAACCCTAACCCTACTTCTAACCCTAACCCTAACCCCACTTCTAATTCCTAACCCTAACCCTACTTCTAATTCCTAACCCTAACCCCCCTTCTAACCCTAACCCCACTTCTAACCCTAACCCCACTTCTAACCCTAACCCTACTTCTTACCCTAATCCACTTCTAACCCTAACCCCACTTCTAACCCTAACCCTACTTCTAACCCTAATCCACTTCTAACCCTAACCCTAACCCCACTTCTAACCCTAACCCCACTTCTAACCCTAACCCTACTTCTAACCCTAACCCCACTTCTAACCCTAACCATAACCCTACTTCTAACCCTAACCCCACTTCTAACCCTTACCCCACTTCTAACCCTTACCCACTTCTAACTCTAACCCTACCTCACCTTACCTAAAACATAAATGAAAGAATAATTTTTATATTCTAAAAAAAAATAGTCAAATCATCTTCGTTTATGACGTGTCTTTTCAAACGCTTTTTTTTTCCTTCCTCAGATATTATTGCCAGGCAGAAATATATGTCGAAATTTCATCAGAAACAGCAGCAGACAGAAATCGTCATTAAAGAGAACGCAGAAGAATCTTCTTCACAATTACTGGATGATCAGTCAGTAAATTTGATGCAATTATTAGTTCATCTAAAATAATAGGTCTACGTTTTTTTCCTCTTTTTTACTAATAAGTCACAAGTTATCAAGGCCAAAAGCCATTCAAGAATAAGAGTTAATGAGATTTTTGACGGAGGATGTACACTCGTATCTTAATAAGATACATTGTATTAGTTTGAATTGCCTAATAGACACCATCCTCAAGTGTCTTCGGTCTTTCTGTACAAGGGTTTGTCAGGACAACCTAACATGAGAATACTTCACTCTACAAGTAAACCCTGACCAAAAATTCAAAATAACATAGTATTCACAGCACAAATAAGATCCCTTCGGCACGGCTATAAACTGGCTCATATGAGGAATAGTGCACCTCCCCCAAGTAATCTTACCTCAAGTAACAGCACTTAGATGGATACTCCACCAGACTAGATGAATTCTTGTTCTGGAATACGGTAAGACCACAAGAAAGATATACTATAACATAGTTAACTGGTCAATTGGAGAGAGGAAAATTAATGTTCTTAACTTCTTTACTAACTCAACGTTTGAGAGGTAAAGGAGAACTTTAATGGAATATCCGCATATCTATGTATCTCATATAGAGATCAAGTGTTAGCCCCAGGAAGGGACCTCTTGATTTATGAGAATTTACTGAAGTAAAATGAAAAAAAAAATTGAAACTAATCTTTATAATAGAAATCGATTCTATTTGTACAGTTTTTGATATGATGGATGTGTAGTGTGAATTTTAAAGACAGGCTTGATGAGATCTCTGATGGATTCCTAATCAGCACGCTGGTAATATCTCGTTCTGAGTAACGGCGCTTGGGTTTGGGATCAAAGATGCAAACCTATTTTTACAATTAATACTTTTATTAGTTTAGTCACGTTTTGCCATTACTAACCAGCAGAGTGTTACCACTGTCGACCAAGCGAAGAGTCTATCAGGTATGTGTATGCAGTAGGATAATGTATTAAAGTGAGGGTTGAGGACAGGCGTTGCATGTAGAGAATGATACAATTAATGTGTAATGTGAGTCTTAAAGACGGGCTTAGATCTGATGAGCTCAGAGGAAGATTAAATTTGGACAGTATAGGGAGATGTGTGTACAGAACAGAAGACTTCGATGGTATGGCCACGTTGAAAGAATGGGTGAGAGTTCTTGGATTAGTAGATGTAGAACAGTTGAGGTAGCAGGTCCAGTTCAGAGAGGAAGGCCAAGGGAAAACATAGGAGGAAGTGATAAGGATGGATTTATAAGAAAGGAGGATAAATAAAGACCTGGACAGAGATAGGTTAGTTTGGAAGCAATTTCTAAAAGCCGTCCAACACATGCCAGCATGTAAAACGGACGTTAAACCATGCACAAGAGTAGACTTTGATGGTTAGGGTTGAAAGAATGGATGAGAGTTTTTGGGTTAGTAGATGTAGAACAGTTGAGGTAGCAGGGTCAGTTCACAGGTGAAGGCCAAGGAAAACACGTGAGAAAGTGATAAAAATAGACCCGAGGGAAAGAGGGATAAATAAAAACTTGGTCAGAGATAAACCAAATGTGATGATGAGTTTTATTTCCTATTTCACTAGAAACAAGCCGCGCGTGCGTGGTCCCCCTCTGTATGTGACTCGATGTGGCGTGTGTAAAATGCAATAAATTTAGGCAATTTGGGGCATTTTTGAACCCTCTTTCACCCCCTGGGGGCGCGAACCAGAATTTTTATGAGGTCAAGGTTGCTCATTTTATATCCAGAACAATTGCCTCTACATTTTGGCCAAGTTTCAGAAAAATTGAATGGATGGGTCAAACATTATGGGAGAAAAGGGTAATTTTTTTGCCATTTTGGGGGCTTTTGACCCCCTGGGGGCGTGAACCAGATTTTTTCCATGGTCAGCGATACTTATTTTCTATTAGGAACAATTGCCTCCACATTTTGGCCAAGTTTCAGAGAAATTGAATGGATGGATGAAAAGTTATGGGGCAAAAAATGTCATTTTTTGCCATTTCGGTGCCTTTTGACCCCCTGGGGGGCTAACCAGATTTTTTTTTTAAAAATCGGAGAATGTCACTTTCTAACCTGACCAAAGTTACAACTTCATGCAAAATTTCAGAGAAATTCAATGGATGGTTGCGGAGAAATATCCGGATGGGCGGAAATGCCTCAAAACATAGGTCCCCCGATTTATAAAATCGGGGGACCAATAAATAAAGAACTAAGATTCAGCAGTAACACGGGTGTTCGAGAATAAAAGGGGGTGGGGCTGAAAAATCTGAAGCTGTGATTGGCTGGGCAGCTCATGTGATGAGTAAGGGAAAAGGGATTTTGAAATTTTGCAGTTAGTGAGGCACTCAGCTAGCGTACAGGTGACATGTGAGATGCTCCTTCACCTGGATAAGGAAATTATAATTAAAGTTTAGCATAGCGTCGGAGATTTCTTCGATCTCCACGGATCGCCTGTCGCCTTTTTCGTTGGCAGAAACAGACGTTCGTCTCTCTTACATATGAGTCGTTGGCTCATTGGATAGTGATGTCTCGTTGTAAAGATGGCTGTAGTGGTGGCAGTAGCCATCATCACTGGGGTGTCTTAACAGCAGAAAAATAGTTGCTCGTATTCTTTTTCTTTTGTCCCCCCCCACCTCAGTGTATAAAACATCCTCCACTCTATAATAAAGAGCAATGTGTATTTATTTGTATATATATATATATATATATATATATATATATATATATATATATATATATATATATAGTCATTCTTTTAACTTTAAACAAGCTAGACTCATCAAATTCATTTTAAATAAATCAAAGTGAAGACTTCTTGAAGCAGCACTCATTATAAACTCTAACACAATTAAACAACAATCTATCTCCTTTACTCAGCAAATTAATACTAACCAAACAGAACAAATTAATACTAACCAAACAGAACAAATTAATACTAACCAAACAGAACAAATTAATACTAACCAAACAGAACAAATTAATACTAACCAAACAGAACAAATTAATACTAACCAAACAGAACAAATTGATACTAACCAAACAGAACAAATTAATACTAACCAAACAGAACAAATTAATACTAACCAAACAGAACAAATTAATACTAACCAAACAGAACAAATTGATACTAACCAAACAGAACAAATTAATACTAACCAAAAAACAAATTAATACTAACCAAACAGAACAAATTAATACTAACCAAACAGAACAAATTAATACTAACCAAACAGAACAAATTAATACTAACCAAACAGAACAAATTAATACTAACCAAACAGAACAAATTGATACTAACCAAACAGAACAAATTAATACTAACCAAACAGAACAAATTAATACTAACCAAACAGAACAAATTAATACTAACCAAACAGAACAAATTGATACTAACCAAACAGAACAAATTAATACTAATCAAACAGAACAAATTAATACTAACCAAACAGAACAAATTAATACTAACCAAACAGAACAAATTAATACTAACCAAACAGAACAAATTAATACTAACCAAACAGAACAAATTAATACTAACCAAACAGAACAAATTAATACTAACCAAACAGAACAAATTGATACTAACCAAACAGAACAAATTGATACTAACCAAACAGAACAAATTGATACTAACCAAACAGAACAAATTAATACTAACCAAACAGAACAAATTAATACTAACCAAACAGAACAAATTAATACTAACCAAACAGAACAAATTAATACTAACCAAACAGAACAAATTAATACTAACCAAACAGAACAAATTAATACTAACCAAACAGAACAAATTAATACTAACCAAACAGAACAAATTAATACTAACTAAACAGAACAAATTAATACTAACTAAACAGAACAAATTAATACTAACCAAACAGAACAAATTAATACTAACCAAACAGAACAAATTAATACTAACCAAACAGAACAAATTGATACTAACCAAACAGAACAAATTAATACTAACCAAACAGAACAAATTAATACTAACCAAACAAAACAAATTAATACTAACCAAACAGAACAAATTGATACTAACCAAACAGAACAAATTAATACTAACCAAAAAACAAATTAATACTAACCAAACAGAACAAATTAATACTAACCAAACAGAACAAATTAATACTAACCAAACAGAACAAATTAATACTAACCAAACAGAACAAATTAATACTAACCAAACAGAACAAATTAATACTAACCAAACAGAACAAATTAATACTAACCAAACAGAACAAATTAATACTAACCAAACAGAACAAATTAATACTAACCAAATAGAACAAATTAATACTAACCAAACAGAACTTGAATTTAGATCCAGACTAGCTATTTTACATCACATTCCCAACAAAACTTTGTACATAACATCGATAAACAAACAAACAAACAAAAAAACTCATTCCATTTCATAAACGCATTACGTATTTTGAATTCTAACGGCTATGGTTCGTTCGAAAAAAGAACAAAAACATTCTTTTCATGTCATAATTGCACCACATTTAAAAAAAAAAAGTAGCAAAAGCATTCTTTTCACGTTACAAATGCACCACATATTTTTAAATATTTTATTTGTATGTTATCTATTCAAATCAATCATCTTGTTGAAAATAAATTTTTTTTTTGTTAAAATCAATTGTCGAAAAAAAAATCCCAAAATAAGTTGAGATAAGTTATCTATCTTTATATGACAAGTTGCCACACTAAAGTAAAAAAGGGACAACTGTTCATAGTCATCATATCACCCGAAAGTAGATTCCATCCATGAAGATTAAATCCAAGATGGCTAGACATAGGAACACAAATAAAGCCAAAAGAATCTAAATTTCAGGAACAACATTCATTTATAATTTATCTGAATATATCTTGTATTGTAATGCATATCGTATTGTGAGTTATATACTGTGATATGTATCGTAGAGCCACCAAAATGTAAAAATTGCCTCAGTCTAGAAAGATTGTCTTAAAAATATATACTTTATTATTTTATTAGCTAATGCTGTGGATTCATTACATCAGGCTGCGAATGAATCTCCATAGCCTTCAATTCGTCCATTAGGTGTGAAGACCCGCTCGCGGCTGATTCTCTCTAACTACTAATTCAGTATGTATCGTAGAGCGACAAAAATGTATTGTTGCCTTCTAGAACCCCACATTTCTTTTCAAAGTTCATATTTATGTGGGGAAAATCCAACTTCCAAAAAAGGGATACCCTGGATTAGAACAAAAATTAAAATTGCCTCAGTCTAGAAAGATTGTCTTAAAAATATATACTTTATTATTTTATTAGCTAATGCTGTGGATTCATTACATTAGGCTGCGAATGAATCCCCATAGCCTCCAACTCAAACAAATGTGTCATTCGAGAAACCACCCCTACCCTGTGTCACCTAACTCACCCAAACGCCCATAGGCAAGGCGGAGTGATTTCTGCTTAACCTCTTGAAAATTTGCATATCAAAGCCGACAACTCAACACGCGCCATACTGATGACACTCAATCTTCTTAGATGCAGGTGTGAATTTTAACCTTGCACACTCGTAGACTTCTCTCGGTCTTTCAAACAAAGCTGTTTGAAAGGTGATAGTGTCACAGAGGCAGTTGTACCTGGCAGAACGCATGAATTTCAATCTATTTGTAGAATAATATGCTGGTACCTTCATTTGTGCATTATCACCTTCAACACTCATTTAAAAAAAAATGAGATCATCAGATAGAAATTAGTGTCTTTTGTAAACGGGACATAAAACGTTCATTTACATAAAGAGCAAAGACAACATATTTATTGTTTTATTTTATATATAACAAAGCCCTGTAACAAGATTAAACACAACTTTTCTTTTACTATTGGAATCCAATTAAAAATTATGGTGCTTATATAGATGAGGGCACATATGAATAACGCATTTCCAAATAAAAACTATTGTTTATATACTTACGTATCCGGCAAAAATAAGTATCGTCATTGAAGATTAGGAAAAATAATTGAGCAGAATTTTAATTAAAAATAAAATCAGTTTTATAATATTTTGTCCACTGCAATTGATTAATTATGTGTTTATATGACAGACTGAGTTATGGCCCCCTGATTCCGCTCGTAGTGATGGCGGTTCGGCAAAATACGATACAACTCATTTTTATTTTTGATTAAAATTTTACTCAATAATTTTTGGTGTAGATACTTATTTTTGTCCGATCCATAAGTATATCAAAGAGTTTTCCGGTTAATTTTTTTTTTGAACTGCGATTTTCACATGTGTAACTGCGTTTTTCATATGTGCTCTCATCTATACAAGCACCATCCTATTTAATTCGATTGCTTGATTTTGGTGAATTTTCTACAAAATCTACTCTAAGAAGAAATGTTTTGAACTTTTGGACTTTTAACAATTTAAAATCACAAATTCATATACCACATTGCTTTCGTTCATCGTTGAATACTGCAATCGAGGAAGATGGCGAGTTGTTTGCCCTTCACCGTGTTGTAGGAGGTTATTTCAAATCTGGTAAAATAGTGAGGTCACTTCTACTTCCTGACTAGCTTGCTCTCTTTTCTCTTTGATTTCAGAGGGAACGAATATGTTTTCCGAAGGATCAGTCTCTCTCCCTTTTCCTGGGTTAATATTGTGTGAACGGAGAGTCACTTTCCTTCAAAGCATGATCCCAATTATATTTGCCCATCCTTCACTATGCAACATTATATATCAGGCCTAACCTTGATTTATCGGAGGAATGGCAGGCAGCAGATAAATCAAGGTTACACAGATTTGTGGAGGACCCGGATAACCTACCAGGCATGGACCTCCCTCGCCAGCAGTTGACAATGCTCAACCGCCTCAGGGCAGGTGTCGGCAGTTTCGCTGCGACCATGAAAGGATGGGGACTCAGGGACTCGGCTGTCTGCGACTGTGGTCACTCTGAACAGACAGTAGACCACATCATCGAGTCATGCCTTAAATATCGACCACCCAACGGCGAAGCCGGAATAGCTGCGCTAGACAACAAAACATTAACATGGCTTTTCTCAATCGAGCTGGTGATCTAACAGTGAGATGCTGTGAAGCAAACGAAAGAAGAAGAAGGCCTAATTTCATTCCCTGCCAACAGTGTGCCTTTGCTAAGATTCTATAGCTTACACAATTGTAATCGGCGAACAAATAAATACTAAGACCCATTAAGCATATTCACTTTATAATAATAATATTTACTTTAACATTAAATGTTAAATAATGAAAAACAAAAAAACTAAATTAATAATAAATGTTAACAATATTTTCGGCAAATTAAAGAAAAAAAGAATCTTAAATCTTAAATTACAAATCTTAATGAAGGGGAGATCAGTCTCGATTGAGTGAACGGAGGGAGTTACTTCCCTTTCCATGTAAACTCTGCACTAGAAAAGAAAAGTTAATTGATTAAAATGAAACACTGAACATAAGAACGGGCAAGTAAATAAATAAAATTAAAATCAAAAATTATAAAATATACATAATAGAAAAAAAAATAATATTAATAGTGACATTTGAAACAGCATTAAAAAAAACATTTTTAAAATTCAACTCATTCTCTGTCAAACTATTGCCTAACCCCAACCCTAACCCCAACCCCAACCCTAACCCCACCCCTAACCCTAACCCTAACCCTATTGCCTAATCCTAACCCTATTGCCTAACCCTAATCCTAACCTAACTCCTGATGCCATCCTCTACCCTAACCAAACCCCAACCCCAACCCTAACCAAACCCCAACCCCAACCCTAACCCCAAACCAAACCCTAACCCTTATCCAAACCTTTACCCTAACCAAACCCCAACCCTAACCCCAACCAAACCCCAACCCAAACCCTAACCCTTTCCTATGCACGTTTGAAAATAAAGTTAAATGCACATCTGTAAATTTGTTGAAATTTTATTTTCATTTTTTTTTGTTTTCTAAAAGAGTTCCTGTGTATGCAAAGACTGAGCTTGCGCGACTGCAAACCGAAAGAGACTTACTGGCTGCGCAACTTACTGAAATGACGCAAAGTGTGGAAGAAAGAATCAAAACAGCAGAAACCAAATGCAAGTATCTTCTAATATATAAAGTAAAGTTAATCGGACCATCCCAAACCAAAATTTTGTTTTTATTATATCTAAAAACTTTTTAATGTGGACATATAGCGCTTTGCAAACATAAGCATCATCATCATCATCATCATCATCATCATCATCATCATCATCATCATCATTATCATCATCATCATTAGGTCGTGGTAGTGTCACGGATCCGTCTGACTTTCTCGCACCATCTCCCTCTATCCTCCATCACACCAGGAAGGTGTTCATAGGTGCTACATTGTGAGTCCTCCACTAGTTGCTTGATGTAGGTTCTATGCGGTCTCCCTACTGAATCACATCTTTGTTTTAGCATCCACGAAAGAACATCGCTGATAATTTCATCTGCATCCCTCCAGCAATGACCAGCAAATCCGGTTCTTCTCTCTCTGATGAGGGCTCAGATCTGAGAATGGTGTCCATAGAGTTGCTCTCTTGTGAGGTGCTGTTATTCCTTTTATCCTACAAATTTGGTGACCCCAGCTTATAGAGTCATGAAAGACAATTAAAAAAACAATTAAAAAACAATTAAAAAAACAATTAAAATACAATTAAAATAGAATTAAAAACAATTAAAATACAATTAAAATAGAATTAAAAACAATTAAAATAGAATTAAAAACAATTAAAATACAATTAAAATAGAATTAAAAACAATTAAAATACAATTAAAATACAATTAAAATAGAATTAAAAACAATTAAAAAAACAATTAAAAAACAATTAAAATACAATTAAAATAGAATTAAAAACAATTAAAATACAATTAAAATAGAATTAAAAACAATTAAAATACAATTAAAATAGAATTAAAAACAATTAAAATACAATTAAAAAACAATTAAAATATATTCAAATCAAGTCTTTTGTAACAACTGTAACAACTTTCAATGAAAATCTATGCAATTTAGTGTGTTGTATGGCATCTCTGCTGCATGCGAAAGTCCGACATTTGAATCTATTTGCGCATTAGTAAACAAATGGCGGCCATTTTAATTAACTATTGCATAATTCACCTTATATCACTTTATATGTAAGATAGTCTGTCATGAAGATGTGAATAAAACAAAGTTTTAAAATCGCCGAAGGGTTTCTTTGATTCTGACTAGCCTATCTTCATTTGTTATTGTTATCCCATGTTATTTGTTATAGACTTACATATTTTATTACAAGTTATTTAAAAAAAATACTTAATCCGGTCTGGCAGTGTGGTAATATATAGACATTCTTAAATAATCACCTTCAAAGAAAACTCAGCTAAGGGAAATAACTCTTACTAAAAGAATAAGAGTTATTCACCTTGATCATGTGCGTTCAATACTTGCTTTTAACATAGAAATATTTACAAAATGTATTTGAATGCCGAGTCGGTACATCTAGTATGCAATATTTCACAAAAATGACCGTCATGTGTTTTCTAGTGAGCAGAACAGTTCAAAATGTTTTTATGGAAATCGCTCCAGACAAGGCATGAAGCCACTTGATGTAAGGAGCTAAAAAGACCGAAAGATGATTATTGCAAAGACAGGAAATGCCTATTGGCCTTAGTCTTGAAAAGACCAAGGTTATAGGTAGGAAAAAAAACAGTCAGCAGGAAGAGAGTTCCACAGAAGCTTGTAGTTCTTGGAAAGAAGCTATTGGAATAGGGAGCTGTATTTTAACGAGGTAAAAAACAGCGAATTGGTGAAGACCACTAGACCAATGAGCTGGAACAAAAGAAGCGGGGAATAGATCAGACAATTCTGAAGAACACATGCCATAATAGTATTTATAGAAAAGACTGAGACTAGCAACATTACGTCTGTGAGAGAATATGTACAGAGAAGAAGAAAGGGTAGGGCCAATCAAATTACAGATATGTTTCTGCACCTTATCAAGAACCCTCAAATAGGACAGAGATTCACTAGCCAAAATATGAAAACAGTACTCCATACATGGTCTGATTGTAGATTTGTAGAGATAGAGAATAGCCTCAGGTGTGTGAAAGTGTTTGGAGCGATAGAGAGAACTGAATTTACGAGAAGCAGAAAGAGCAATGAATCTAATGTATGAACTCTAAGAAAGATTTGATGAGAAAGAAAGACCAAGAAGTTTCAGAGTCGATTTCTCCTCAGAACAGAGCAATCCATGAGAATCTCAGGAAGAAAAGGGACACACCTACGATTGAAAGATACGAGCTGAGTCTTAACTGGATTAAATGAAACAAGCCATTTCATACTCCAATCCACAACTGAACCCAAGTCAACTTCTACATCAGCTGCATATTTTAACTGATCAAAGGGAAATGGGCGAGAAGCAACACCAGAATAGAGAGTGGTATCATCAGCATAGATGTTAATTTTCTGAACAATATTATTTAAACAATATTCAGCTGACAATTATTTTTACGGTAAGAAAGCAAGAGAGTATTTATTTTGAAATGATTGAAATTATGATAAATAAATAAATAAAATAAAACAGGTAAAATTTTGTTTTATTTATCTAAAAAAAAAATATTTAGCTAACAATTATTTTTACGGTAATCCCAGGGAGATAAGCGAGAAAAAACACCAGAATAGAAAGATTAAATGAGACAAGCCATTTCATACACCAATCCACAACTGAACCGAGGTCAACTTCTAGATCAGCTGCATATTCCAACTGATCCCAGGGAGATGAGTGAGAAAAAACACCAGAATAGAAAGTGGTATAATAGGTATGGATGTTAATCTTCTGAATAATATTCTCTGGAAGATCATTGATATAGAGAAAAAACAGTGTTGGGCCTAGAATAGAGCCCTGAGGAACACTAGCATTGATAGGGAAAGAGGCTCGCAAGCTTCGATCAGAAAGAAAAGACCTCATAATGTCAAGAACCTTTTCACTAAGATTATAAAGCCTGAAGTTTGTGTACAAGACCAGAATGTCATACTCTGTAGAACGCCTTTGAAATGTCAAGCGCAATGGCCTTACCTTCTCCTGACTTATCCCTAAACTGATAGATTCGCTCAGTTACTTAAAATATCAGTAGTTGAACGAAAACCACGAAAGCCATACTGGACATCACTAAAGAGGCACAAACTTTCCAAAAGGTGAACAAGCCTGTCGTTGATCAACCTTTCAAAAAACTTGCTAATAACAGAGACGATACTTAGTCGGGTCAAACTGATCACCAGCATTTTTAAAAGTAGGGACAACAGAGGACTTTCCAACAAGAAACAAATTGAATAATTTAGAGAAGATAGAAGAAAGTTCAGGAGCACAATGTTTGAGAATGACAACAGAAATTGAATCAGGACCGGAAGTCTTAGTCTGGTCAAGATCAGAAAGAACTTTATAAACCATCTCTGGAGTGATGATGACAGAGTTAAAAGAGAGATAAGTTTTCAGAAGGAAAATCAGGAAGAACAGCACTACAGTCACCAAGAGAAGAATTGTCAGCAAAAAGACGAGCAAAAAGATCAGCTTAGAAGATGAAAACCTGAAGACCATTAAAAAGAGGGGGAATAGCAGACTTGTCACTATTAACAAAACTATTGTAGATTTGTCAAAAATCACGAGAGTCAACTTTTTGTAATGAGATAGAGTCACAAATCCTTTGAGAATAGTTGTACTTAGCCTCAGAGTTTTTTCTCTTGTAGGAATTGCTAGATCTTCTGTAGGATTGTCTGGAAGCCTCAGAATGATTCTGCCGATATGATGGCCAATGATAGAAGCACAAACAGATGAAAACCAGGGAGGAGAATGGGGTTTGGTTTGAAACTTACGAGGAGGAAAGAAGGTATCAATTTGAACAAGAAGCCAGTCAGTAACCTCCTTAGTAGCATCACTAGATGGGACCCCATGCATAGGAAGCTGCAAAGCCCATCCCGTTAGCATGATTAGCACATAATTTTGGAATGCAATGTATTTGAAAGGAAATGCTTACACTATGAATTTAAGTTGATAAACCTGCAAAAAAAAAAAAAATGAAAATAATTGTGATTTTTTAATCAGACAATTTAATTGAATTGTTTGAAAACCTACATTTTAAGAAGGATGGAAAAAATTGGAAATTGTCAGGAACTGATCAAACTTGAAAATTTGGTTTCAACTGAAAAATTTGCATCAAACAATACAGAAAACTAAAAACTACTAAAGTATGGACGACATTTGTTTCATGTAGAATTTCATGGGACCCCATGCATAGGAAGCTGCTAAGCCCATCCCATTAGCATGTAGAATTTGATCCATTTTTATTGTTATTATTGCACCATGTCATTTGCTATAGACTAGCATACTTTGCTACAAAAAATACTTAATCCAGTCCAGCAGTGTGGTAATATATAGACATTCTTAAATAATCACCTTCAAAGAAAAATTATTTTTTTTATGTAGAAAATTTATGCATTTTCAATGCCTTTTTTCATTTGTAATCTTCAGATAAAGAACAAGAAATTGATTTGAAGAAAGAATTGGAGGAAGCACACAACTCTCTTAAAGCAGTGTCAGATGTAAGTTATTTTTGATTTTTAAGCAACTCTTGAGAATTCTGGTAAGTAAAAGAAAGATAGTATATACTTTTACAAATGTTTCTAAAGGACAGAATAATACTAAAGAAACATTTGAATATAAGCAACTTGAAAGCTACATTGATTGTAAATCTTAAAACCTTTTATTTAAATCTTCAAACCTTTTATTTAAATCTTCAGGCTTTATCTTCTATTCATCTAACATCATTTTTCCCTTGTTCAGGGGTCAGGCATTTTCTGATATTACGAAAGCTCACTCACTCTCCAGTTGTCACAGTTCAGCGAGTCAACTGTCTCCAAATTCCACTTTGTGCGGTCTTGTCTAATCACTTGCTTCCAAGTCTTCCTTGGCCGGTCAATCTTCCTGTAATTCAAGACATCCATGCTTCTGTAACGGTTTATCCAGGAAGATGAACGTTCCACATGACCGCACCAGTGTGATCGATTCATCCTTAAGATAACCTCCACGCTGGGCAAGTGTAGCGCTTTCAGCAAATCCTCTGATCTGATGTGTTGGGTTTGGTCAAATTTCACATTGCAGATCCATCTGATCATGGATCTGTCATTGCGCTGCAGTCGGATGCGAGAGGGCTTGGTGAGGGCCCAGCATTCACTGCCATATATCATGACGCTCCTGACACAGCTGTTATATAACTTACCCTGGATGTAGAATGGGACAGCTCGCGATGTTATCAGAGGCAACAACTCATGAAATTTTGTCCAAGCTGTCTTCACCCTTGTGGCCGTATTGAGTTCACATCTATCATCTGTACTCAACGCATCTCCTAGATAGCAAAAAAAGTATGCTACCTCCAGTGTATTGTCATCTAGCCCCATCTATTTGTGGGGATGACCGTCAATAGAACGCGCCTGTCCCATGTATCTCCTACACTTGAAGTTGGGGTTCGGGATTAACTTACCCTTCAGGGCACTGCACCTTTTGTGGACCCACAATAGGCAAAGGTTACATTGTATCGAATTGCTTCCAACATCCTTCCAGAACAATGGTACTGACCAGAGTCCCTTCGGGATTGTAGACCAGAGTCCCTGACACACCATCATTTTAGTTTTAGGTAAGTGCACTTGGTCTTTGTCTTCGTCTTTGAAATGTAACAAAATCTTGTTTATTTATTTATATATATATATATATATATATATATCATCATCATCAACCGGCTTATTTGTTGAATCAGGCCACAATTAATCCTCTGATGAGGGTGGGGCCTGATTGTCTAGTCTCGAAATCTAAGTCTTCCTCTCCACTCCTGTCTTTGTCAAGGCTTGATGGAATCCATAGGCCCTGAAGATCCACGCATCCTGGGATCTACAAAGCCCAAGACATTACCAGCAGCATTAGTGCTACTGGCACTGCCTTTCTTTTTTCCTGCTGTATTTCGACTAGACATTGTATTTAAGGCAATTTTACGGCTGGATGCCTATCCTTTACCAACTTGAACAATTTTGGCAGCCCAAGACCTCCACCATTCCCATCTAACTAGGGCTGATGTCGTTTCCACTTAAGCATGTACAAATGTCATACATTACCAGTGAGTTGCTTATCAAGATGTTGTTGGTGAAGTATAAAACAAGAATTCCACTTGTATGAACAAAATAGTGACACATAAGTGAAGTAGACGTGCCCGAAATGTTGTTAAATATTTTTTTTTTTTTACCTGGCGAAAGAAGGAAAACAACGCTTCTGTTGAATTAATCAAAATAAAGAATCCTTTTGATATATATATATATATATATACACACACACACACACACACTTTTATTACTCACAGAAAAGGTTTGTCAAAGACAAGCATAAGCGAGACATACTAAAACACGAAATGATGAAAATTACAGATGAAAGAATCAAAATAAACATGAATTGCCAGGGCAAATAAATTATAGAGAATGCATTGGCTATGTAAAAGTAGATACAGCTTATTTTGATATTATCTAGAAACTACCCCGGCAACGAAGCTGCAACCAGTAAAAAGGAGCTATGCTTGTGCAGGCGACTGTCAATAGGATGCACCTGTCCCATGCATCTCCTACACTTAAATTTTGGGTTTAGGGCTAACTTACCTTTGATGTCACTGCACTTTTTGTGGATCTACGATAGGCACAGGTTACATTGTATCGCATTGCTTCCAACACCCTCCCAGCACGCAAAGCAATTTATAGTTTAACATATTCAGAAACAGTTTTTAATGATGATAAAACACACATTTTTTTTACAATTTCTTTGATAAACGAAAGTAAAGCTGATAATGATAACCTTATATATAAGAAGACAAATACCTGTCCCAGGACGGGTAAAATGAATTCCCTGAACAGAACAGTTTTGCACCACTTTTATGTCTTTTCTATCCCCTTACAAAGATTAAACTGAAGATATAATCATACTAAACCTTATGCTTAGAATCTTTATTCCAATTTTGATCAAAATCCATTACATGATTTTAATTCTAGAAAATGTCTGATACATATTTGTATGGACAGGATTCACTCCTAAACTAATTAACGGATTTTTATGAATTTTCGAAAAACAGCTGCCAGTGATAAGGCTGCGTAATGTCGCAAAATTGGTGTGTGTGTGTGTGGGGGGGGTCATGTTAGGAAACTGGGTGGGTGGGATAGTGCCTGCTGCCCCACACAGGTTGATAAATTCATTTGGATTTCAGCGTTTTTTGCCGTTGGCCACTCGCATCTCTATTGCAGGTATGTGCAAGAATTTTGTCCTTTATTCTCTTGTATTTATTTGAATGCTTTATCATCTTCAGAAATGCCAGTCTGTGACGCTACAACTTGAAGAGATGCAAGCAAAGTACGAAGCAAAGAATAAGGAAGTGGAGTCGTTAAAAATAAATTTGGCTGAGCAAGAAGTAGCCGCAAAACAAAGTAAGATGAGTTTTAAAACAAAATGATTTCTCAGAAATTGGCCGATGGTCATCTGAATATCTTCTTATCCGAAATAAGCAAAATATTCTAACCTATATTTGGGTATCTTCTCTCTTTCTCTCTCTCTACTGGTCATCTGAATATTTTATTATCCGAAATAAGCAAAATATTCTAACCTATATTTGGGTATCTTCTCTCTCTCTCTCTACTGTTCAATCCTCTTCTTCCTCCTCTTGTTTTTGTTCTTCATGTTTTTCCTCTTCTTTTCTTTCTTAACTATCGTTAATTTTCTTACTCCGTTAAAAACAAAAAACATCTTGTCACTCATATATCATTTCCTTGGGTTTTATATTCTCTCTCTTCTTGCCATAATTCGTCACTTCCCCAAACCACTTCTGTCTATTTTACTAGATTCTTCATAAAAGAAGACTATTTTCGTCATGACAGTTTCTCCCACAAGGTAAGAATATAAAACTGATTTTGCAAGGATTTTGGAAGGTGCTCGACTGAGCTCCAATCTCTGGTTCAATCCTTGTAAGACACTCACAAGAAAAACTTGTTTTCCTACCACAATTGAAAATAATTTTCCTCTCTTCCACTGTGTGCCTAGTATCAGCTGGAATTTCTATGAACTGAGTTTTTTCCCAAGAATTTCCCATCTGTGGAACACATTACTACTGAACTGTTTCCCTGCAGACTACAACATAGACGTCTTCAAATCCAATGTCAATAAATAATTGTCATAAACTAATAAGTAATCAAACTTTGTTCATTCCATTTATAATTTCCAACCTTCTCATAATATTATTCAACTTATAATCCATCCATATAGTTAACCCTTATCCTCGAGTGGCTTTTGGCCTCGATAAGTGATCACACATTAATAGAGAAAAAGAAAAGGTAAGTTCGAGTCCATGTTCTTTTCATCTATTCAAAACACAAAGTCTTTAAATGTCTTTTATATCAATTACTTAATTGATATAAAAGAAATAATTAGTGCAATATCACATGAAATGTATTGACATGTTTGGTTGGGGAAAAATATAAACAAACGTAATTAAAATATTTATTTTTCAAATATTAGGTACACAAGAAGTACAGTGGAATTACTTGTATAAGTTGAGAGATTTTTTTTTTTTCGTAGATATAATTTTATTCCAGGACAAGTAATACAATTTTAAACCAACAATAAATAAACAATCATGGCTGCCATTGTGAAGACAAACCAAAACAAGTCCAATTATTTATAAAACAATAATGTGAGAGAAAGAGAAGCAAAGAGACAGATACAGACATAGGTAGATAGAGAGGGGGAGAGAAAGAAAGAGAGGGGGAGAGACAGATACAGACACAGGTAGATAGAGAGGGGGAGAGAAAGAAAGAGAGAGTCAACAGCTGACGATTAGAACGGAAGTGACGGCGCCGTTACTGACATAGCGTTGCCACGAACGATAGCCAGGGAGATGCGTTGGAACAACCAGGCTGACTCACGGGGCTCGTGCTTAGACGTTGAAATCCTCTGTCCAATGTCCTGAAAAAATTTAACAGTCTCGGGGCCAAGCACACCCGACGTTTCCACTGAAATTGGTTGGAAGACGAAACGGTCAGTGAGCGAGTTATATTTTCCGCGCTTCCTTGTTTCGTCGAGCAGAGCCGCCGTGCCGGGCTTCACCGCAGATTCCGCAATCCTTGCTGGTGAAAAGGAGTCAGAACAAGTGGCGTCCCAGATCAACGGCTTTCCGGCTCGGAAAGCAAACACAGATATCCCGTCAGGCCTGCGACCGTCGCGCCTGTCCAGGCCGACTGGTTCAAGTTGAGAGATGATAACTAGTTTGTGTGTAAGAAGTTTATGAGAACTTAAATGTGGAGAATGGCAAAGCTATGGCAGTTGTTCAGCAGTTTTGTTACCTTGGTGATACCATTGGAGCACAGGGTGGGGCAGGTGCTAGTATGATTGCAAGAATTACGAGAGGGTGGAGTTAGTTCAGGGAACTTCTGCCATTACTAACCAGCAGAGTGTTACCAGTGTCGGCAAGGGGAAGAGTCCATCAAGAGGAACGGTGTATGCAGTGTGATGATGTATGGAAGTGAAACCTGGCTAACGAGGGTTGAGGACATGCGTTGCATGGAGAAAAATTATATGAGAACGATACAATGGATGTGTAATGTGAGTTTTTAAGATAGGCTTAGATCTGATGACCTCAGAAGAAGATTAAATCTGGACAGCATAAGGTGTAGAACAAGAGACTTCGATGGTATGTTCACGTTGAAAGAATGGATGAGAGTTCTTGGGTCAGTAGATGTAGAACAATTGAGGTAGCAGGGTCAGTTCACAGGGGAAGGGCAAGGAAAACATGGGAGAAATGAATAAGGATGGACTTCAAAGAAAGAGGCAGAAGTTCTCTGAACTTACTCCATCCACTCATAATTCTTGCAATCACACTAGCACCTGCTCATCCCTATCCTCAAATGGTATCACCAACCAAGGTAACAAAACCTCTGAACAACCTCAATAGATTCGCCATCAAAATATACTTTCTCAACATTCATTGTCTTACACTTCTTGCATATACACTGATTTTATTTATCTTCCTCCCACAAGGTAAGATGTGACACAAGGTCGGGAAAGTGGGACTTGAAAAACCAGCGCTCGAGAATTTGAACGCTCTGGTCATTTAAAAATTGCCTGGGCAGACCCGTCGGCATTCCCCGGTAAGGGCGCCTCAGGCGATTAGCAATAAACTAACCCCTTTCTCAAAACGGTTAATGTTCATTTTGATGCGTTTCAGAATGTTTATTTATTATTTAATTATTATTTGACACAATAGTGTCATAATGGAAATAGTTTTTTCTTTGGTTAACGGCCACAAACAGTCACCATAATACTTGACTTTTACCTATGGGCTTTAATTCTAGCCTAAAATTAATTTTTAGATTGACAGTTTAAAGGCTTCAAACCAATTTAGCACAGCTATAGCATTATTTCGACAATCCGTCATCGCCGACACTGAGATGTTAACATTTTATTTATTTATTAAATTTTTTTATCCGAAAAAGTTGTCTGGGCGGAAGTAGATATTTAGAATTGATAATCAATAATAATAATTTAAAAAATCGTTTAAAATTGTTTTTTGTTTGTTTCTCTGAACTTACTCCATTCACTCATAATTCTTGCAATCACACTAGCACCTGCTCCACCCTGTGCTCAAATAGTATCACCAAGGTAACAAAACTTCTGAACAACCCCAATAGATTTAACATCCAGATATACTTTCTCCACATCTGAGTTCTCATTCATCTCCATTGTCTTACACTTCTTGCACATAAACTGGTTATCCTCTCTCAACCTACCAGTACTTCCACTGCACTTCTTGTGTACCCAATGCTTACCACAAAAGATTGAATTGAATCAGATTAATTTTTTTCCTTTTGATTTTCAGCTTTGGATCAACTTGAGCAGAATCATAATGAAGCGCTCGCTATGCAGTTTGCAGAGATGGATCAAAAGGTCAATGATATGCAGCGGCAACACGTGAAAGCGGGTAAGAAAATATTAAACCAAATATTGTATAATAATAAAAGGAAATCTCAAAAGAATATATTATAAAAAATGGCTTGTGCAACAGCAAGCAAACTGGAGCAAAGATCTCGGACACGAATTACACTGATGAATATGTATTTATTTGCACGCACGTGGCCAACGCTGAACTATAACATCCTTTTACCGTAAAACTCTATTTTTGCCAAGCTACTTGCCCTAGAGCCAATGTCTATCACAAGCGGAACAAATGTCCGACTCCCATGTTGACCGATTCAAAAAGACCGCCTCTCGGCAAGCAGGCGGTGTAGAGGCACGAGAGTTACCCCATACACATGTCTTCCGGAAGAGGACGGTGCTGAATACAAAATGCCCCCTTCCTTAATTATGACTGGCCAACATGTGAAACTCCTACATTTACAGCTTGACTTATGTGCATACTCCAGATAGCTTCACCACATGCTTGAAAACAAAATTCCACCACTTATCACGGTCTTGGGTCAGTCTTTCGGCTGTCAGGAACGGCATTTCAGTTTCAACCATTATCTGGTTTATCCATCTCTTTTGTGGTCGTCCTCCTGATCTTTCTTTCTTGACATGATTTCCTTACATATCTGGAGCCTGGTAGTCAGGAAACATGTCCAAACCATGATAATCTCTTTTTTTGAATAATGTCATTTATTGATCTGTTAATATTAAGCTTCTTTCAGATATCTAGAGAGGTTCCGCCTCTAAGAAATTAAACGTCGGAGGGTTCTTCAAATATTTCCTCACCCTACGGGGTTTGGAAGGGGAAAATGCAGTTTATCTTGATGTGCTTGCTGCAAATTACCGTAAGAAGTAAATCAAACCCCAGAGCAAATAATGGAGTTATTTGTTGTTCTGTTTAATTGGCTTCATTATTCCAGTCACTGAGAGAATAAATAAGAAAGGAGTAACATCTCTACTACGACTGCTACATCACCACTACGGCCATTTTTACAGCTAGATATCACAAACTCCTTACACGTCAGCGAAACGAACAGCTGGGAGACGACGGGTAATCCGTGGGGATCGGAGAAATCGTGAATGGACGCATCTTATTTTAGATGCGTCCAAGCAATTCCACAAAATTCTCTGTGCCTCTGTTGCACGTAAGTTGACTTAGGCAATTTAAATTTGTTGTCCCAATCGAGAGTGTCCTTCCACTAATAGTTCCTAAACATTTCTTTCCAAAGACATTAAGCTTCCTGTCATGCTCTGCCAGTGTAGTCCATATTTCATTTGCATATATACCATGGCCATCCCTACTACTTGTCGGCGGAATCAACCTATCGTAAATTCTTCTTTTCATGACTGTTTCCGGGCCAGGTTTTGTGTTGACGAAACTGTTGCATGAACTTGATTAGAATTGTAGAGAAGATCTTTTTCATTTCAATCAAAAACTTGGTGCCCGTTTTTTTTTTTCTATTTCAAAAAAGGCCAGTAAGATAGATACAGATACAGCTGCCCTACAACAAAATTAAGATCTTTAACAGGCTTCTCGTCATCATCTCTATAATACTAGTAAGATATCAACTAGTAAAATACGTAGAGTACTGTAATCCCGTGAAAAGAATATATATATATATATAATATTTATATATTTTTATTAATTAATATTTATATATATATAAACATTAAATATATATATAAACATTAAATATATATATAAACATTAAATATATATATAAACATTAATTATGTATAAACAAAGAGAGTGTCTATTGGGACTACATGTGATCAGTCTCTAAGATTCATCGTATAACATAACGCCATTTTATTTTCTGTACTCTCTCTTTTCACCCCTTTTTTTAAATCCTTCGGTTTTTTTAATCCCTCGATACAGCCTTTGTTAAGAAAGGGCGAAACCGGTCGGCTGGCATCTTTTTTTATTTAAATATATAAACATTAATTATATATAAACATTAAATATTTATATATATATATATAATATTTATATATTTTTATTAATTAATATTTATATATTTATATATAATCCCGTGAAAAGAATATATATATATATATATATATATATACAGGGTGGGCCAAAATAAGGGTCCTATCTTTAAATTTGAATAACTTCCACAAAATAAAAGTTAAACTCACCAAACTTTATGTGTGTGTAGACTGACCCTTCCGAGATCTTTTGAAATAAACAAAACAAATTTTAGCCGAAAAACACTTCTTAAAACTTACAAAAACTAAAGTATTGTTTTTTACACTGTTTTGAGTTTTTTAAGCAAAAATAATGTTTTCTAAATGGGCGCCGTTGGCGGCTTCACACTCTTCGGCTCTTTTTAAAACATTTTCCATAACAGTTTGCAACATCTGAGGACTTATGGCTCTTATTTCTGCTTCAATATTTGCTTTCAGTTCCTCAATATTGTTTGGCTTATTGGCATAAACCTTTTCTTTGAGGTAACCCCATAAGAAGAAGTCAGGAGCTGTAAGGTCGGGTGATCATGGAGGCCATTGAATTTCGCAACTGCGAGAGATAATCTGATTTCCAAATATACCCTGTAAAAGTGTAAGGGTATCTCTCGCAGTGTGTGCTGTGGCTCCATCCTGTTGGAACCACATCCTGTCGGGTTTGGCGGCAACCCACGGTTGCAAGAAATTTTGCAGCATTTCTCGGTAGCGGTCACCCGTTACTGTTACCTGATTTCCGGCATCGTCTTCAAAGAAATAGGGGCCAATTATCTCTTCAGCAGTAACGCCACACCACACCGTGCACTTGAGTGGATGTAATGTGTGCTGCTGAATTATCCTTGGGTTCTCCGTACCCCATATTCGGCAATTTTGTTTATTGATGAACCCATCAAGATGAAAATGGGCTTCATCCGACATTATTAGTTTTTTGAGAAAATCGGGATCATCATTGGCCAAATCCTGGAGTCGCATAGCGTACTCAAGTCTTTTTTCATTATCTCGAGGTTGAAGTTCTTGAACTAGCTGCACTTTATATGGAAAATATCCTCTTTCTCTTAGCATTCTCCGAAGTGAGCTTCGAGAAATGCCAAGTTCTTTTGATCTCCTCCTTGTGGATGTGGATGCATCCTCCTCCAAACTTCTCTCCAATTCCTCGAAATTTTGAGCTGTTCGTACAGTACGAGGCCTACCACTTCTCGCCATGTCGGATATTCCTTGTTGGTCCCTAAAACGAGCAATAATTCCTCGGATTGCTTTTGCCGAAGGAGAGTTTCTGGTGTTGTAATGACGCCGATAGATGAGTTGAGTCTCCAAAATCGACTCATTGGATTTAAAGTACCACTCTATTATGAGGGTACGTTCCTTAGGGCTAATACGGCTCATGCTTGCTTCGGAAGGGGTCCTTTACTTATTCTAAAAAAAAAAAAAAAAAAAAATCAATAAATAAAAAAGTTATGAATTTTTTAAAATAGGACCCTTATTTTGGCCCACCCTGTATATATATATATATATATATATATATCTCAATAATAGGTGAAAATAAAACAAAGTAAAAAGTCAATGACAAAGTCTATCAATAAATAATATATCGACTTTATTTACGTTTTTATGTTTAAAAGAATTCAAAGGTCTTTTACTAACCTCAAAACAAAAATTTCATTAAGAAAATTATATATGCATATATGGGGTTCATGAATTCTAAAATAGCTCTCAGGGGTCAACAAACAACATTAATTCGGGAACCGCTGGTCTAGAGGAAGATAGTGTCTTTATATCACTAAACTTGTGAGTGAGTTTGGGAAATGGACAAGCTATCGATATATTTAGTAGGGATGGCCATGATATATACCAATATGGAATTATCAATGGTATGTCTGGAAAATAAAAAAATTACAATGTTATCCTAAGGATGAATCGGTTATGCTGATGCGGTCATGTGGAGTGTTTGTCCTCCTGGATAAACTGTTGCAGAAACATGGATGTCTTGAATTACAGGAAGATTGACCGGCCAAGGAAGACTTGGAAGCAAGTGATTGGACAAGAGCGTACAGAGTGGAATTTGGAGACAATTGACTCGTTGAACTATGAGGATTGGAGAGTAAACATGCAATATATCCAAAAACGTCTGACCCCTTGACTAGGAAAAACTAATGTTAAATGAAGAGAGAGGGAGAGAGAGAGAAAGAGGGGGAGAGAGAGAGAGAGAGAAAGAGAGAGAGAGATGACATTCTAAACTTTATGGCATAGCTGAAAAGTATGACTGCATGATTACTGACAAATGTTTGATTTTGAAAGATTTTTTGATAGAAATTAAATTAACTATATTTTAAAATACATGCAATAAAATTGTGACTAATACCTGAGGAAAAGAAAATGTGTTGAAATATAAATAAATGAAAGTATGTATAATTTGGATTATTCGGACTATTGTTCTCATCTTAAGTGTTATCATCACAACGTTTCGGCTGCTGTAATCTCCGGCCTTTTCCAGGTGTATCTTTTCGAACTCGGGAATATTTCTGTCGAACTCGGGAATCTCGGACGGAATTTCGAACGGAACCTTTTATTGAATCCACGGGGGGTAGCAGGCTCTCGTTCCGTCAGTATCTGAATAATCAAAATTATCAAATTATCAATCGTCGTCTCAAAAATTCAGAAACATAGATGAAAATTGTTGTGGAAACAAAAGGTTAGGGTTAGATGTGTGCAACCATCATGCAGGTCCAGAAGGAAAAAGAGTTCGCGTTGCACCGTGCATTGTCCATCTGCGATTGAACCCAGAGTGTTCTAGCCACCAAATAGAAACGTGTGCTTTTTGTCACACGACGAGACTTTACATATGCAAATGAGCCTTGTTTTGCATGGGCTAATTCTCGTTGTGATAAAAAGCTTAGACACTTTGCTCCGGGGGAAGAGCGAGAAAGGTTGACGTTGTGACTACGTCGAGTGCAAAGAGAAAAAGAAAGAAGAAAGAGAAAAAGAAAAAAAGAATCAAATTCTGGACGAAAACTTTGATTGTAAACGTCGCGTCATTCTCGTGCGTGTTTGAACTGTTGGTAGTGAAAAGACCAAAAAAGACAATTCGGCGTCCCGTTTGAACTCGGTCTTTATTTTATTAACTCTCTGTTACAAGATGTTTGGTAAAAAATATGATCCACATACGTATTTTCATTTATTTCTGTTTCAATGCATCTTATTCTCATTTTTCAATATGTTGGTTGCAAAAAAGACATGTGTATGCAGTGTGATAGTGTATACACATAAAACCTGGTCAGTGAGGGTTGAGGACATGCGTTGCATGGAGAGAAATGATATGAAATTTATACAATAGATATGTAATGTGAGTCTTAAAGCCCCTGTCCCTTCGCCACAACGTTGCATCCTTGTGCTTGTTTTACATGTACTTCAATGGAATGTGCTCCGATGAACTTGCTGCGCTAGTGCCCCCCTTCGACGTAAATACACTCGACCAACCCGACAATCAGCTAAATCCCATCCATTCACTGCGGAGGTCCCCAGATGCCGGAGAGCTTTCTACTCCAATAACTTCTTTCCTCGTGCTGCCGGCCTTTGGAACTCCCTCCCTGTTCTCTGTTTCTCCGACTGTACCGACTGCAGAAATTTAAAACTAATTTGAACAAGCATCTCGCTGCACAGCTCCCAATTTAGGATGACCCTCAAAACTTTCACCCTAATTCTCAGTAGCTCCTTATGTCTTCAGTGGCAGCTTGCTTTGTTTGGGGTGAACTCAGTGAAAAAAAATGAAAAAAGAGTAACCCTTTCAAAGCGCCTACCTTCAAAATTATCTCTGATTCAAACAAGTCAACGAAAACATGCAACATCAGAAATTAAAATCTACATCTTTTAAAAGTTCAATTCAAATCAATTTCACAAAATAAATTTGATTTGAAATAATCGCATTTCATACATCTTTTCTCTGTTTTTTTTAATTGCCTGGTTTGAGGTGAACTATGTTAAAAAAAAAAGAAGAAGAAATTACACATCTATCCTATCATTCTCATAACATTTCTCTCCATGCAATGCATGTCCTCAACCTTCACTGATCTTGATCAAATTTATCAAATTTATTCAATTGCTTTTCTGGTTTGACATTGATAGAGATTTCATTGCGACATGCAGAACGACAACAAGAACGTCAGCAAACATGCCACGCTGAGCAACAGAAAACAATAGAGCAAGATTTTCAGCGACAATTCATGGAAATACGCAATCAGCTTCGGCTTGTGGAATCGGAAAGAAATCTGATGATGGTAACTTGTTTTTAAAAAATTATTGTTCAATATTTTCTTCTCAACTAATTTAGGTTATAATAAATAATAACTTGTAAATAAATGGATGAACTATCAAGAAAAACGTTTAACAGATTTATTAAAACTGAACACAGAATGAATTAATGAGTTAATTGGCTGCTGGACGCGATTGATATATTCACAGTCTGACGCCGTGATCTGTGTTTTCTTTCTCTCCGGGCAGACCATTGCCAGGGATGCAGTGAAATTATTTTAGTTTGTCACAAGATCTACTGAAAGGGCTTGGCCTCATAGGCATTGATATCATTTGTTGGTATGGACACATGGAAGGCTCAAGTGGTGCCATCAAGATAGCTCGAGATTTGGAAGTTTCCGATAGACGGGGGAAAGGCTGACTTAAATTGCCTTGGAGGGAACTGCTGTGTTATAGGGGGTTCACATTGTGAAGGCGGTTATAAAATTCACATCCCTTTGGATTTTTTGTTCAAATTTTGATGAACAAATTTGGTATTGTTCAATGTCAAGCCGACTTAATTTATTTACCTAGGAGATGTAGTTTAAAATTTTTTTTTTTTATGGAAATCGCTCCAGACAAGTCATGAAGCTACTTGATGTAAGGAGCTAACAAGGACGAAAGATGGTTATCGCAAAGACAGAGGATGCCTTACTCAAATATTCACATAAATAGACTATTCTTTGAGGATGGAGAGACTCTATATATTAATATACATATATATAAAGGTAATTTATAGAAAGCAATACAATACAGAGGTGTAACGGATAAACACGAACTGAAGCAAATTAAGACATATAACGGTGGAATGAGTTATGGAGTTTCCACCTTTTTTATCAATGCAATATATATATATATATATATATATATATATATATATATATATATATATATATGTGATTTTATGAAGGCTTACCAAAGCATTCCTTTCAGGACACCAATGATCACCATTAAAGATATTTTTTCTTACAAATACTATTTATTCAAATTAAATGTTTTTTCCTACACGTGTTTCACTACCAAGCAGTTACTTGCTTGGCAGATCATCAGGGAAATTAAATGTCTGGAATACTGGTTTCAACTGCCGACAATACACAATGTGGCGTTGCAATAGTTGAGGTCACTTAAGAAGAGAAGAAGGAAAAAAAAAAAATAAAAAAATAAAAATAAAAGTCAAAATTAAAAAGCAAGGAAGAACAACGATAAAAAAAAAACTCAATATATTCTTCAGCTCAATACAACTTAGCATAACTATAGATATAAACTACCGGAGGGTCAATTTTTTGAATATTACGCTTGATCTATGCAACAACACATATGAACCTTATCACAAGCCCAACCACACACTCTACTATATCGACGCTAAATCGAATCACCCACCGATGGTGAAAAGAGCCATTATTCCTGCAATATCGAGTAGGATATCTAAGCTGTCTAAGAATCAACAAATATTCGACAGCAGTAAGCAATTCTACAATGAAGCTTTAAACAGATCAGGATACAAGGAAAAAATTAATTACCTTGTGCCTCCTTCGGTTGGGAATGGGGGACTAAACGGGAGACCGATCGCCTCTCGATCAATGGTTTCATATAATAGGGCAATGGGCAAGGCTAGATATAGGAGACCTGGTGTATCCCACGGTAATGTAAACCAGGTAGGGAGGGAACCGGTTGATGATAATATTCGTGAAGTTGGAAGTAACGAATTGAACTTACATGCTACCCAAACCGGGGGGGAAGGTAGGAAGAAAAATAGGAGAAGGACCACTACAACCCCCCTATAGCCAGCATATTAAGACTAATATCCCAAAGATTTTTTATAGCATAGTGGAAAAAACTTTCCAAGGGATAGCAGATTGGGGGGAATCATTAACAAAAATACTGTAAAACTGTCTTATTCAACCTGTAGAAATATAGCCACATCCATCATAGGATATAATAATTCTAAGATAACTAAAACAAGGGAAGCCATGTTCTCTTCTGGTGTTGATCCCAGTAACACCAATTCAGTGAGAACCTCCATTATAAATATCCATAGTAGTAGAACATCCAGCAACGGCCCAGCACACAACTGTAACTGCAGAGCTTCTAACATCTGTCCACTGGGGGGGAACTGTAGAGTTTCAAGCATTGTCTACAAATGCGATGTGATAACAGAGAGTAGTAGGAAATCATATATCGGTTCCACCGGGGGTGAGTTCAAAGACAGATTCAGAAACCACATGAGTTCCTTCAGGGGAGGCCAAAGGGAAGACATAGATAGGCCTAACAATTCTGTTGGCCGTTTTGTGAGAAACCTCATTGCTAGGCAAGACCCTTTCGAACTGAAATGGTCAATTTTAGGGAGGGCTAACAAATATAAACCGAACAAAAAGAAGAGATGCAACCTATGTGCATTGGAGTCGTACCACATCATGACATCTAGAGATAATTTACTGAACGCTAGGCAGGAAATACTACAATGCTGTCTGCATAGAAACCGTTACCTGTTATCAAGCCTAAAACCTGGATAGGAGGGGAATTGGGGGAAGTATAAACTTACAGCAGAGATAGGCAGGATGGACCCTTCCTGAGGCAATCTGGGGCAATAATTAGTGTATAATATGGAGGATGAGAATTAGTAACACGTACTTATGCTAAGATATGTCTTGATTCAATTATTAGCGGAGGCTCGGGACTTAGGTTGGGGGTGATAAGGTAGGAATATTCTATCGGAATAAGGCCCATTGATAGTCAACTATAATAAATACTTATTCAGCAGAATAGAGGGGGGAAATTTTGTTACATATAAAAAGATAGTGGAATAATAAATAATAAATCACAATTTATTCTCAGAAATAGATATATTATACGAAATGCATTGGGAATTTCAAGTAATTTTAAATGAAAAATAAGAAATAGCAACCTGGATGCTATCACTATTTAATTAAATTAGGTTAAATTAAATTAAATTAGTTTTTAATTAGATTAAATTAAATAAAACAATGGGTGGCAGGAATGGGGAAAAATAATTAAGGAAAAATAATTTAAAAAACATGCATGCCGACACAGACTTAATTTCTAAAAATAGAAACAATTGGATTTTTATAAAAAGTATTTTGTACGGGATTTTAAATTAGTAATAATATAGTCTCCTGTCATTTAACGAGTTAGAGTGATATTTTCCCGTAAAGTTGGCCAAAAAAATAAACCGGTCCATTAAAAAAGGTTTTTTCAATATAGAAAATAGATTTCTGATAACGATATTCCGTAGTAACATTTATTTATGGAATATAGAATAATATTCTCCACAGAGAGTTGCAAACAGATACAGCCGTTAAGTAAATATTTTAAATGATTTAAAATAATAACTAGATTTTTGTAGAAAACTTTTTTATAATAACATTTTATTTTTGATATATGAATAATCTTTTAAAAACAAATTCTGCAGGATAGATTTTTTCGCTTCGTTAAACAACAAAACGATAATAATTCGGCAGTTAATTAAATGAAGGATATTTTCCTCAAAATGTAAAATGACGTCCCAGACACTAGATAATTAATTTCTATAAGGAATAGGTTTAATAATAAATATTTTTAGAAACAGTATTTTGAATAAATAGTTTCTATCTACTAATTAAGATTTTTTCTTAATGTAAGGGAGTTTTCTGCGAGATTGACATTCAACTCGTCGTGTGTTTGTTTCGAAGGGTAAGAAATCAGCCATTGAAATAAGGCTCTTTGAACTCGGACGAACATTTGTGTTGACTTTTCTTTGTGAGAAGTTGGATTTAGAATTCCCATACTATCATTGGATTGGAATGGTAACTTGTGAGCGGTATCTTGAATGATTTAGTTCTTTTGTTTTTTTGTGGGGGGGGGGGGGATTTATTCATCATTGTGCCGGCCGATGTGAAAGTGTATTATCGCACATTGTTCCGTTTTTTTGGTTTTATTGAATGTATTTGGGACCGATTATTTGCTTGTTGGCTTGGTTGGAAGAAATAATGCACGAGCTACTTTTCTAAGACTTTTCTAGGACTTTCTTTTTTTTTTTTTTTTTTATCGTTGTTCTTCCTTGCTTTTTAATTTTGACTTTTATTTTTATTTATTTATTTATTTATTTTTTTTCCTCTTCTCTTCTTGGCCTCAACTATTGCAACGCCACATTGTGTATTGTCGGCAGTTGAAACCAGTATTCCAGACATTTAATTTCCCTGATGATCTGCCAAGCAAGTAACTGCTTGGAAGTGAAACACGTGTAGGAAAAAACATTTAATTTGAATAAATAGTATTTGTAAGAAAAAATATCTTTAATGGTGATCATTGGTGTCCTGAAAGGACTGCTTTGGTAAGCCTTCATAAAATCACATATAAATGCTCTGTACTCTGTAATCGAGTATCATCGAGCTTGTTTTTATTGGAATAACCCCGGTTTTCACTGAATGGTCTACTTTATAAGTGAAAAATCTAAATCTATATATATATATATATATATATATATATATATTGTATTTTATCTTTTACTATTATATTACAACCTTATTTGCGTCAGTGCGGTTTGATGGAAATTCCGTATACCATGATATTTCGGGAAGAAAATTTTCCCTTCAGCTGTGTGTTCAAACTTAATTGAAATGTGCATCAGAAACCTAAACTGGAATTAAGTTAGAACACACATCTTAATAAGGGAAATTTTCTTCCCGAAATATCACGTTATATAGAACTTCGATTGAACTGCACTGACACAAGTAAGATTGTAATATATATATATATATATATATATATATATATATATAAAGATAGATAGACGAAGAGTGATAAACAAGCAAGAATGTCCAAATTTATTTCAAACTTCGATTGTTCAATGCAAGGTATATTCTGTAATAAAATTATGTTTATTATTCTTTCCTTAAGCCAAGGCTTTTCAAAGATCGAAATCTTATCATCAGAGGAATTATACAGATAGATAAGTTGGCAATAGAAAAGCCAAAATTCAACATTTGAAAAAATATTAAGAAAATGATGGGTGAAAAAAAAGTTTGTGTAAAAAGATATTATGTTAGTCCAGGTGGTAAATGTCCGCCGATAAGATGTCCAATGGAAGGAAGTTTCGATGGAGAAGAAAAAGTTTTGTGGGGGCATCATAATTGCTCTATCTCGTATATTGAGCTTTTACCATTTCACTATAGGTTCTTTCTACTAAAAGTTGACTTTTAGTTTCATATTTATTCTATATATATATATATATATATATATATATATATATATATATATATATAAAATTGTAATATAATATATATATATATATATATATATATTATATTACAATTTTATATATATATATCTATATATATATATAAAATTGTAATATAATATATATATATATATATATATATTATATTACAATTTTATATACAGTCGCGTCCAAAACTAAGGGACAAAATTTTAAAACCTAATATTTGTTAGAAATAATAACCGTAAAAAGCTGAAATTTTGACAACCGGTAGTTGTTGTCATCCATAATAACATACTAAAATTTGAACCCTTTGTATAGAATAGAAAAAGAATTATAACAATTATTCATTTATTTCCAAATTTGGAATGTCCAAAAGTAAGGGACAAAATTGAGAAAAACAATGTAAACAGCCAAAAAAAAACGATAAAAGTACATGTGTAATCAATATTTAGTAAATGAGCCATTGCTCTCAATGACAGCTGCACATCTTCGACTACAAGAACGGATCAGTTCTTGACAATCCTTGGTACTAATTTTAGACCATTCTTCTTGAAGCTTCACCCACAAATCCTCCGTGTTAGTGGGATTTCTTTCCCTAACTTTCACTCCTAAGATCTTCCAAAGATTTTCTATTGGATTTAAGTCAGGACTTTGCGGTGGCCAATCCATAATTTCGAAATCTTGCTCGCTAAGGTAACTCATTACCACCTTTGCCTTGTGACATGGAGCATTATCTTGCATAAACATTGCCCTATCGAATCCTGAATTATGTATGATTGGCACAATATGAGCTTGAACAATGTTTTTATACATCTGCGCGTTTACACGAGTTTGTAATCGGACAAGAGGCGTTGTACCTTGGCTAGAAAACATTCCAAATACCATGACGTTTCCGCCCCCAAATTTGACAGTTTTCTTAGTACACTTTGTACTTAATTTTTCACCAATACGTCTCTTTACAAAGTTTTTTCCGTCATTTCCAAATAGATTAAACTTGCTTTCATCACTGAAAAATACTTTTGCCCAATTTTCATATGTCCAAATTACATACCTGTTTGCAAACTCTAATCTCTTCTTCTTATTCTTCGAACTAACAAGTGGTTTCTTCCTTGGCGTTCTATTAAACAGCCCTATTTCTTGCAGTCGTCTAGAAACAGTCTGTCTTGACACATTAACACATGAGGTACTATTCATAACCCTTTTAATTTCTGTGCAAGACTTAAAACGGTCCTTTAATGACATACGCTGCATTATTCGATCTTCTCTTGCTGAAGTTTTGCGGGGTCTGCCGGTTTTAAAAGCACTAGCTATTTTGCCGGTATCATTGTAGGATTTAACAATCCTGCCTACAACACTCTTGGAAAGTTTCACTTTCTCTGAAATCTCTCTAATGGTGTGCTTTTCCTTGTGTAGCTTCACAATAGCTTGTCTCACAGAGTAATCAAGTTTTTGACGTTTCGCCATGGTGTTGACTGATGCAACGTTTACAAATGACTAAATAAGAGTTCTTCAGTAGAGGAAATAAAAAAAGTTGAATGTAGCATGCTATTTACACCGTTTTTCTCAATTATGTCCCTTACTTTTGGACATTCCAAATTTGGAAATAAATGAATAATTGTTATAATTCTTTTTCTATTCTATACAAAGGGTTCAAATTTTAGTATGTTATTATGGATGACAACAACTACCGGTTGTCAAAATTTCAGCTTTTTACGGTTATTATTTCTAACAAATATTAGGTTTTAAAACTTTGTCCCTTAGTTTTGGACGCGACTGTATATATATATATATATATATATATAAAAATTGTAATATAATATATATATATATATATATATTATATTACAATTTTAATAAAAAGGTGGAAACTGCAAAACTCATTCCACTGTTATATTGTTGCATAGCCCCTCTGCTTGGGCCGCGGCGGTACTCGTTTTGTATACTCGTCCCAGAACGGGCCGTGGCAGTTCTCGTTTAAACACTCGTCATTTTTTAACACCAAAAATCATATAGTTTGCATACCTTTAAATTTCTCGTACCCTCTCTTCTTTCCTCGTCGCGTGTCGTCTAGTAGTTGAATTCTTTCTTCTTTCTTTCTGCTGAAACATCGCCGCTACAACAAAAACTTCATGACTGACTCCGAAAACAAACAATCTTTTAAATTTAATTTTTGTTTTATTTCAAGCGTTAGTTATCCGTCAGCTGGGAGATATTCACTAACGTCGAGAGAGAGAGAGAGAGACAGAGAGCAAATTACTGCTTTCGTAATTACTTATCAATTAAGTCTTAACCATTCGTGGAGGAGGGAAAAGAGATCTTTTGCCTGTATTTTCTTAGGGAAATAATTCCCCTATGTATGTTGCTGACTACATCATAAAAATCACGTCTGATAGGTTCGCCTCCAAAACCCAGACTGCTAAAACTCGCTTCTCACGAAGAACGAGTGACGTCACGGATCCCTCTGCTTCCCATGCAAAAGCCTGTGGCGTCACAGAGCCTCTATCGCAGGTACGCATTGACCATTGATCTGAGGTCTCGTCATCCGGTGAACCTGTCACGTCTGTGAGCTCCGACTGTGAGAACAGGCCCTATTCTGCACTAGACTGCATGGGTCCACCCGCACTAATTCGTGCAAGCCAAACCAACGATTTCCAACAGATACATTCATTCCCATAGGACCATTATCCAACAATATGTCTTAATTTATTTCAGTTTGTGTTTATCCGTTACACCTCTGCATTGTATTGATTTTCATAAATTACCTTTTATATACACACTAAACAATGCTTTAAGCAAACTACATTAACTTAATAATATACATATGTTTTCAATCAAATATTCAATCAATTTTATTGGCAAAAACAAAAAAACAAAGTGCAGCAAGCCATGTAAAAAGACAGAAGATATTGCATGTTTGCCGAAAGCGACTTTAAAGCTGGTTCTAGTAGGCAGCACCAGAACCTTCTCTGGTAGTCTGTTCCAGAGAGCAAAAACACGGACAAAGAATTCTACCTTTCTTCTGTTGAGACGAAAGCGACGATGGTACATCTTCTGCGGGTGATTGTGGAGACCGCAACTAAGTATTGAGGTGAAAAACTACTCTCTAAAAATAGATTTACATTCTTGTTGATGATACTGTATACAGGAATTGAGTTCTCTCACATCCTTCGCTGCTCAAGTAAGGACAGATTTAATCTTTGAAGATGTTTTGGATAAGTCATTTATTTTTTCAAAAATCGATCCTAGGTATATTTGCAATCATGAATTGTCTTTTCTTTTTTTTTTCTTTCTTTTTTTTCTTTTTTTTCTTTTTTTCTTTTTTTTCTTTTTTCTTTTTTCTTCTTTTTTTTCTTCTTTTTTCTTCTTTTTTCTTCTTTTTTTCTTTTTTTTCTTTTTTTCTTTTTTTTCTCTTTTTTTTTCTTTTTTTTTCTTTTTTTTCTTATTTCTTCTACTAATTAGTCACCACTTATCAAGGCCAAAAAGCCACTTGACGATAAGCGTTAATGAGATAGATGGATTATCGGTTTAATTATGAAGAATATTCTAAGAGGATTGAAAATGATGAATGGAACGACCAAAGTTTGATTACTTATGGGGACAGTTATAACAAATGTTTGTTAACATTGGATTTGAAGACGACCATGTTGTAGGCTGCAGGGAAGTTCTTGGAAAGAAACTCTGTTCATGGAAATTCCACCTGACGCTTTGCACATGGAGGAAGAAAGAAAAGTTCTTTTCAGTTATGGTAGAAAGATGAGTTCTTGCTGTGAATGCTTTATAAGGAGGAACTCAGTCATACATCTTTCATAGTAATAATGATAGAGTAGAGAAAGACTAGCAATGTCTCTTAATATTGGGTTGTCTTGAAAGTTCAGAATGGATTTGAGGGTTGTATCTTTAAACGCTGAATATAACAGTTGTAATGTTGGTATGACTTGCTATATCTCACACCAAAAAATCTATATATCTTTTATTTTGGGGATGGTGAATTTCTTTATTATTTATAATTTTTGGGCTGGTTTCCTCATCACAGTGATTTTGCTGGCTGTGTTAGTAGAAAAATAGTAGCGAGTGAAAGTTGATGCCACCTTCTCTTTGAAAGGTTTGTTTGGGAGAGTCTGGGATGACGGATAAAATATAATAAATATCGAATGAGGATGAATTGAATGCAGAATTTTTGGAGTGCGGAACAGATTAGCATATGAAGTGGGCGGTTATTTTCCTATAATATTTAAAGTTGAAGAGGAAAAGCGACTTCATTTTATTATATAGATAATTTTCAGGCTGGTTTTCGTCATCGGAGCCAACATTTCAGACCTTTTTCCTCCGGCTTTCTTCAGGTACATTGTGTCGAAGTTGGGAAGCAGACATGTAGAAGCCCCCTTGGTAGTAGTAGTGTTCATATTAGCTGTAAATTTTAATTAAATTTGGACAGTATAAGGAGATGTGTGTACAGAATCACTCACCCATTCACTATCGAGGTTTATCGTCTATGTTCCCTTTGAAAAGAGGTTCAACGCTGTCTGGTTGTCCTTCTGCTAAGTCTCCAGTGATCACAATTGTGGAGATTGATTGTGTCCATTTGCCGCTATTTACGGTCTTGCCTGATGGTTTCCTTCCATGTCTTCTTAGAGCGCCCAACTTTCTTTTTGCTGTCCAGTCTTAGGTCTCTGCAAATGCTGATATACTCCTTGTTTCTTTCAACAAAATAAAAGACTTTATTGATGTGGTCATCTTGAAAGAATGGATGAAAGTTCTTGGATTCGTAGATGTAGAACAGACGGGGTAGCAGGGTCAGTTGTCAGGGGAAGGGCAAGGAAAACATTGAAGGAAGTGATAAGGATGGATTTGAGAAAAAGAAGAATAAATAAAAAATCTAGCCGAAAATGGGTTAATTTGGAAGTTAATTTCTAAAAGCCGTTCAACCCATACAAAACCGAATATGATGATGAGATATTGTGATTTAAGATACAAAGGAATGAATGTTGCCGACGGTAAAAATGGAATTAAAAATGGAGGTTTACCAGCTTTGAAGTGTGTGGACCGTTTCGCATGGAAGGCACTCGAATTTCAGAGGAAAAAAGAACTTGTGTTCATGGTAGATTTTTTTATAGGTGGGATTCATTTGCATATAAGGAGAGCAACTGCTTTAAGAAGGAACGTATTGGGAAGACAGCAGTTGGGTTAGTGACAGCACAGAGTGAACAGTAAACATTGCTTTAAATTCATTATCAGATTACAGAGATATAATCTTTGATTCTTTTAAATAAAATAGTTTTTAATGAGTTAGGGTTAGGGTCATAAATGTATTCTATTATGATTTCAAATACAATCTGAGTATTTATTTACTCCTCTCCAGGAGTTAGGCACAAGGCCAGTTTTATCTTACTCCTACAAGTAAGATGTGACCCATGGTCGGGTCGGAAAAGTGGGGTGTGAAAAGCCAGCGCCCGAGAGGTGAGCACTCTGGCCATTAAAAATTGCCTGGGCAGCCCCGTCGGCATTCCTCAGTAGGGGGACTCAGGCAGTAAGCAATAAACTTACTCCTCTCCAAAGAGGGGAGGCGAAGTCTGGGAGGGTGGATCTCCTAGGACAGACCCATAGACTGGTGTAAATCAAGCCCCGAAGGCCAAGACAATACCAGTCTATGGGGTGCAGTATCCATCGGAACAAATACTACACTTTGATCTTAGCCACAATCTGAGTATGTGACGATGATTATGATGTTCTTTTATTCCTTTAAAGGCCACTTTACGGCAAGAAGGTCTCATGGGAAAACTGAAGCTTGACCCTCCTTCAACGCTGCAAGATCCGATCTCTATTGTGGACACAACTCCTGCAGCAGCTGTTCCAGAAGTCACCAGCAGTAATCTAGAAGATGAAGGTTAGCATATTCTTAAATTCTATTCTTCTGTACAAACATTTTAACAATACTGATTTAAACAATACTAGAAGGTCCACCCGGCATTGCCCAGTAACGAATGTATACTGTACTCCTGCTCCCAGCTCTGAACCCTATATTACCATTTTTATTATATTCTCTAATTTTCAAGTTTTCTTTTTCTTCTTTATTTATGTTATTTATTTACGTCATCCCTTTTTGTTTCTTCTTTTCTGTTGCTGTTATTCCCCCTCCCTTTCTTTATTCTCCTCTTTCAACCACTTTTTGTCTCATTCGCTCTTCCTCCCATCATCTAAAACATTCAATCTGCAAACAAGCAAGCAAGATAATCCTGCTAAGCTAATGTAGCAACTGTTATCTATTATAGCATACAATAAAATCTGGAACATTTTTGTTAACGCATGAGTTGTTGCCTCTGATAACATCACAAAAGAGTTTTAATCCCTAATCTTATGTTTACTTTAAAAAGAAAAAAAATCTCACACATATATGATATGAAAATAAAGTTATAAATATTTCCTCAGACACCAATAATGTCTCTATAAATTATAAAGTTCGTTTTTTTTACCTTTATTTTAAATTCATCCAGTTTATTTTTAAACTAATTTACATTAGAGCTATTTTAACCTTGTTCTTAAAGTATATTATTTTATTATTTTTGTCATCTGGAAGGAGAAAAAGAAAAAAAGATAGAAATAAAAAGAAAGAAAGAGAGGAAGCATGGAAAGTTTTGCGAAGTGGTTTGCAAATGGTGAGACACAAATATGAAGAAATAAATGGATGAAAACGATTCTATGGAGATCAACAATATAAATGATTTATCAACAATTTTACAACTGGAAAAAAATTACTATGAATGAAGAGGATTTAATTGTCTGTTGCTAAGCCGATTTCGGTAGCATCCTCTATTTTGAATTTTGCCTGTTTGTTATGTTGTCTGGTCTGTGCAGGGGTAGATAACCCTGCATTAAAAAAAGAAGAAAGAGAGGAAGCATGGAAAGTTTTGCAACGTGGTTTGCAAATGGTGAGACACAAATATGAAGAAATAAATGGATGAAAACGATTCTATGGAGATCAACAATATAAATGATTTATTTAAAAAAATTTACGACTGGAAAAAACTAGATGACAGTACCTTGGAGGTAGTAGACTCTTTTTGTTATCTGGGAGATATGCTAAGTGCAGGTGGTGGATGTGAACTCAGTACAGCCATAAGAGTGAGGGCAGCGTGGGCAACATTTTGTGAGTTGTTGCCTCTGATAACATCACGTGCTGTCCCTCTCTACATCTGGGATAAGTTGTATAGCAACTGTGTCAGAAGCGTCATGATATATGGCAGTGAATGCTGGGCCCTCATCCAGTCCTCTCTCGCCAGTCTGCAGCACAATGACAGATCCATGATTAGATGGATCTGCAATGTGAAATCTGACCTAACCCAACACATCAGGTCAAGGGATTTGCTGAAAGCACTACACTTGCCCAGCATAGAGGTTATCCTAAGTATTAATCGATTGCTCTGATATAGTTATGTGGAACATTCATCCTCCTGGATAAACCGTCGCAGAAGCATGAATGTCATAAATCGCAGGAAGGTTGACCGGCCAAGGAAAACTTGGAAGCAAGTGATTGGACAAAACTGCACACAGTGGAATTTGGAGACTGCTGACCCCGCTGGACCGTGAGAAGTGGAGAGTGAGCTTGCATTAATATCATTAAACATGTGACCCCTGAACAAGGAAAAAGTGACATTAAATGAATAGAAGATAAAGAATGTATGTAGCAACTGTAATAATGTAACCTAAAGCAATTTTGTTAATACAATACAAACTGAAGCAATTTCAATTTTGTTAACATAGCAACTGTTACAATAATATCTCAAGCAATATTATTGCATATTGATGTAACAAATGTTACACATACAATTTGAAGCAATTTTGTCATTGCATGTTAATGTAGCAATTGTTACAGTACAAACTGAAGCAATTTTTTTGAAAAATTAAAACGTGCAACAGAATAAAATGTAAATGAGGTCAATATAAGTATTTTCAAATTTTTAACACTAGCGTTTTTGTGAAAGTTCTGATTGATTGCTAATCTGAAATATTTTAATTTCCTGCAATGGATGTGCTACACTACTACTTGAAGCAATTTTGTTAATATACGAAGCAATATTTTTTAATAAAAAGTAAATGCTCAAACGTGTGACATTATAAAAGGCAACGTAACTATTGTTTCTTTGCCCTTCGCAAGTGAAAATTGTGATTGATTGCTAATTAAACTGACTCTCAAATATCTTAATTTCTTGCAGATACTCCAATAGATGTGTTACTGAAAGACATGAAACAGATATCCACCGCCATTCTTGAAGATTCCTCGGATGAGTCACTCTCTTAAGGCAACAAACGTGAATTCATTTTTCTAAATTGCATGTTTAACTAATATGAACGTGTTTAAGTAAATATGACGTTTTCATTCGGCATCTTCCGGCTGTTTACGAAAAGTCGGTTTTAGCATGGGTCACAAACTGTACCAGTACCCAATTTCGTTAAGCATGATGATGTATCAGTTACTGGACTTAAGCAATTCTCGATTAGGGGAAGTGTGGTTGAGCATTGTTCAACCCCAGTTTAACTATACACTCCTTATCATGCAGGTAACTTTTCAGATAATATTCATTTCCAGAAAGAGGCCTTTTTTATATGTTCTTTAAGATGTTAAAGTTCAAATGCTATTTATGTATGTATTCTATCAAAGTGATTAAAATGTTGAAACTCTTCTTTTTTTTTACAGGGTTACCTCCAAAATGCCACCCGCGAAATCATTAAATAACATTCACACTCCTTTCTACAATCCAACAAAGTTTCTTTCCTAGAACTACCCGTCTGTGGAACACAATATTGCGGAGCTGCTTCCCAGCTGACTACAACACAGTGGTTTTCAAGTCTAATGTAAACAACTTCTTGTTAAGCCGTCCTTCTAAATCATCAAATTCTGCCAAAACTTCCACCATCATTTCCAATCGTCACGGTGTTGTCTCACCGTCCACCTGACACCCATTAACCCTTATCCTCGAGTGGCATGTGGGCCTTGATAAGTGGTGAATCTTTAGTAAAAAAAAACATATTTGATATAAATAAACCAGTCTATGACTGACTTGTCCACCAGGTTTCAGTCATGAATGTCCAACAGTCTTTCTTTTATCGCTGTTCAATTATATGAGGGGACACTTTGATAATCGTCTCATCAGTAGGACATATGATCCTGGGCTTCACATTCATCAAACCATAAACCCATAAATTTTTATCTATGGGATTATCTAAAAAACAATGTCAATCGTCAGTCTGTTCCTGAATTTAAGAGGTCATCACAGCTCAGATCAGGGCAATCTCTGGTGGGTGCTACTGTTTCTAGGAACATTGCCGATGGGGAAAACTCTGACTATCAATTACCGGCATTCATAATGATTGGTTCGTCGGTTGTGTTCATACCAGCCGAGGATACGTCCTTGGCATCATTCTGTGAATGAGAGACCTTTCTTCCTTTTGGCTAAGAGCAAAGTGTAGTATCTGCTCTGATACCACACTTTATCTTTTATGTCCTCGGTCAGTGAAGGAGAAATCCTTCTAACAGAGGCAATTTTTATTTTTATTCCAATCCAGAGTGCTCATTTTGGGAGAGCTGGATTTTCCCTACATTAAAAACCGAACTTGTGTCTAAATAGAGACTTTTCTTTTGTATGAAATGAGGTATGGTTCAGTCCTCGTTGATGCATCTTTCCCAGCATTACATGCTCTGTCGGGGAGTGGGGGATGATATTGCTGATGGGTCAATCCATCGGCTATTTTTATACCCTTCCAGAGTACTCCCTGATTTTCCCCACCTTCTAGCCTTGTGTCGCATCTTACTGCTGTAAAAAGACAGTAAATCCAACCTAGGTGACAAAATCTGATTACCCATCTTAAAAAAACAAAAACGGGAACTTGAAAAATGTATAATGTTCAATCTTAATTGAAAAACATTTTTTAGTTTTACTTGTTAAATTATTTAAGGAGACAAATTCAAGAGAGTGTGAACATTTGTAAATTTTATTTTCAAATTTGTAAATAAAAATTTTAAATAATTTGCTTTTTCATCTTTTCATTTAATTTTTCAATATTTTTCGGTGACAAAATCTCTTTTTAAACAAGTAAATGCATGTAAATTCTGGAGCCGACGAACCAAGATCCTGTTGAAGACTAGATTCCGTCTCTATAACGCGTACTGCGTGTCCATCATGCTCTACAATAGCAACAGCTGGGCAATAACAAAAGCCATGCTTGACAAGCTGGATGCGTGCCACCGCAGACACCTTCGTTCCATCACAGGTCACTGCTGGCTGAAAAAACTTATCAGCAACAAGGCACTATACGAGCTGTGCAACGAAAAACCCCTCTCCACAAAGGTCGCTGAACAAAGATGGTCTATGTTAGGCCATGTCCTATGAATGGACCCTGACACTTCCGCACAGAGGGCACTAGACTTTGCTGTTACTGGCTCGCAAGCCTACCAACCGCGACTAGGACGGCACTGCACAAATCTGCTGGGCACACTACGTGCTGACCTCAAGCAGGCGGGACTAGGACCACTACGTACAGCGAAACAACTTCATTGCCTACAGCAACTTGCGCATGACAAGGCCAGATGGCCTGGGACTAGCATTGAGGACTGATTGCAGCTATGGGATATCATTTGACTACCGTAGCCGCAGAACACAGTTTTAAGAAGAAAAGAAGAAGAACAATGCTTCAAGCAAACTACAACATCTTTTTTTAAATACATTTTCAATTGAATATACTATTCATCTTATCTCATTAAACAAGTTGTTGCGGTGTTTAGAATGTTGTTATTTTAAAACAAATAAAAGGTGTGAAGTAAATTATAAGTTAATTAATTTTATTTTAGTAATTATTTTATTAGTTAATTCATAGGGTATTTATTTTATTAATCAATTGTTTAATAATTAATTATATTGATTATTGTTTATTTTATTAATGAATTATTAATTAATAATTACGTTTATCAATTAATTATTTATTTTAAGAATTAATTATATCTTTTAATTAATTAACCATAACATCATTATTTGTTTCTTATTTATTTTCGTAATTATTTTCTTCATTAATTATTAATTAAGTAATCAATTAATCAATTACTTATTTAGTTAATGAATTAATGAATTATTTTAATTAATGAATTTATTAATAATAATAAATAAAAATGCATGTAAACATGCACAATGCTGCATGTTTAGTGGAGGGGGGGTTGATGCATGATCTAGACGACAGGCCTGCAATGAATAAAATATTTAGCTAAAAGAAAATAAGAGCACCCCACTGGTGATACCAGATCAGGCTGCCCTGTGGCTCCCTGAGACGAAATTCACCTACATTGACGTTTTTTTTTTGTTTTTTTTTTGTTTGTAAAACTTAATTATGTTCTACAAAACCAAAAACAAAAACAACAGCCCCTCTCCCTTTCTCCCTCCCCTTTTTTATTTTTATTTTTCCTACCCTACTCCCGGTCCTGGATATGACCTTAAACTACATCCGATGGTGAGATCCGGCTTACGGACTTTGGGGAATGTGGAGCCTCCTCTTAATTACCATTGCTCTCAGGTCCACCCTGACCCGGAGTGGTAGTACCTGTTAGGGTCCCAACTATGGGTTAAATAGAAACAGATATTAAAAGGGGAAAGAAACAAAAAAGAGAAGAAAACAAGACCAGATTCGGCATTAAATAACCCAAAAAGGGTTGATATGCCGTAAAACAAAACTACCAAACCAAAAACCCTGATTAAACATTTGAAGATATAAAGAACTTGAAGCATAAAAACTTTCACTATAATGACCAGATTCGGCATTAAATAACCCAAAAAGGGTTGATATGCCGTAAAACAAAACTACCATACCAAACTACCAAGAGCACCCCAAAAAATTGGCTGGCATCTTTGAAATAATTTCTTCTTAGATACAAGGGTTCATGCTGAGAAATAAAGTCGTGACAGCAGGAGGAGTCTGTTTGCGCTCGTGCATTCCATCAAAATCTTTGAAACTAGCTGTTCCTCCCTGACGTTGCCCAGGAGTCTTTTTACTTCCGTTTTTGTTTCGCTTGTTATTTTTTAATCAAATTATTAAAAAGAATAATACTATTTTGAAAATTAAATTTAATTATTAACGTATCATTTGGTCATTAAATTATTAATTGGACTAAATTGTTATAAATCTATAACTAATTTTGTTAATGTTTTTTTCATCTATAAAGTAAAGTGGATTTTCCCCCTCTTTTATTGACCATTATAGCTTTGAACCAAAACCTGCATACACTAATCTGTTTGGTCAGTCACTTAGGCCAATTCCTGATCCATGCTTTCGGAAAATATTCGTTTGTTCCATTCACTTTGAAATTTGTTTACATTTCTTCCGGCTCAACAGCTTATCCTTACACAGTTATCCACAGAGGAAGTCGGAGGTATTTTTACTCTCACGCTTACATCTAATCCCGCTGCCACCGAATTCTTGATAGATTCGCTATTTCATCATACCACCGTTAGTATTTCATTTTTTCATTCTTGCTATTGTCTAATACATACGTACATGCTACTATACATTTTAAATCTAAACACGGGGCGCTTCCTTCAACTATTTTAACTGTTCTGATGGGCTAGTCCAAATACTGTCTTTCACATTCCTGAATGACGGAATAAACGAATAGCAGATCGCTTTTCACCCCCCACCCCCAAAGCGGTCTTCGGAGTCAATACAATAATAGTCAGTTACATTATTCATACCTTTAACTATTCATTTCTTTTTATTTAAATTTCTTTCATTTTTCACATCATATGATTTATGTAACAACAAAACATTTGTATAATTTGGACTACTGTTCTCACCTTGAGTGTTATTCTCACTTTCGGCCGATGTAACCACCAACCTGCTTCAGGTGTATCTTGTCGAACTTGGAGGTTACATCTGCCGAAACGTTGTGATGAAGATGAAAACAGTAGTCTGAATAATCCAAATTATACAAATTATTAATCCTCATCTAAAAAATTCGGAAACACGCTGGGTACATACAATCACAAAAAAATACATTTGTTTACGTTCTCGTATTAACATAATCAGGGAATCGGAATAACAAACTAACCCAACGTCCGCCAAACTACCATTTTACAGTTTGTCATTCTGTTGTCATGTTCACAAACAAAACAGTTGCTTTAAGACATTTTCTTTTTCTCATTTTTTCATTTTTTTTCACTTTACTGATTGAGACGTTTTTTTTCTCGTTTTTTTAAGATCGAGAGATTTTTTTTTTTTTTTTTTACTTTCCAAATTGGAAGGTTTTCCTTTTTTTTTTTTTTAAATGTTAATTCATATTCAGACGTAAACAACTTTTGACTTCTCAACTGAGAGAATATTATACGGGCTGAGGCAAATTATTTGACACATTTGTAGGGTTTAATAAAATCAAATTGTAATAAATAATTACAAAAATATTTTTGTTTTCCAAATGTACATATGACGCCATTTTTTTTATTATGTCATATCAAAAATTACATCACCTGACTTGAACCCGTGTGATTTGTTTTCTCTGGGGATATCTGAAGTCAAAGTAATACACTCATCTATTGAACAATTAAAAGATACCATTTGTCACGGAATTGTTGCCATTCCACATGAAATGATCCGTCGAGTTATGAACAACTTTCGCAAACGTCTTCGATAGTGTGTGGGCAATAGCAGAAAACATTTGACGGATTCAATTTTTAAAACGAAATTAAACAAAATGGCGTCATGTGTACATTTAGAAAATAAAAACATTTTTTTTTCATCATTTATTCTAATTTGCTTTTATTAAACCCTACAAAAATGTCAGATCATTTTGCCCTACCCTGTAAATATTTGTGCTGAATCAATATATCGTAAATATTTGTGCCGAATCAATATATCTATCTGGCATATAAATTTCGTTTGTTGAAGTGCAATGGGTAATGACCAGAATATGATGGAAGGGCTCAGTGGCATTTTTAATCAGGGGTCTCACACAAGCTTAATCCAGCCGTGATCACACGTATATCAGATAAGTTCCATTTTGGGTAGGCAAGAGTAAGGCAAGTGTATTTTTTGTGTAAATATATTTTAAAATTTGAAATATGCAATTTTAAATTTAGGTCCGAGAAAATCGCATGATAAGCAGGTATACAACAACAGTAGGTGAATGAGGTTTAGGAAAAGGGGAGGTAATTACAAAGTAATATCTAGAAGAAGGTTTTCGTGGTTGTCCTCTCAGAAAGAAAAACATGTTACATTATGGGGTTTTTTTTTGCATCTATTATTTCTTTGTCAATAAAATTGTGCTGTTAAATTTTGGTAATAAGTAAATAGAAAAACATTTACGCCTTTTTTTTTCTATGCTTTCATTCACTCCACCCCGCAGATGGCGATTGTTTTTTTGCTTTTAATAATTGTTGAATGAAGAGAAAAAAGTCTGCCTATCTACACCCATTTTATATTGCAAGAAACAAGAAACCAATTACGTTAACAAATTGGGGGGTAAAAAAAAAAAAAAAAAAAAAGTTTAAATTGTATCATTTTTGTAGGCTTTCCGACACCTCAATCCCTTTTGGAAGTCCCTATTTACTTGCCTCCCCACGAGGGCGGAGTTAGTCACAAGGTCGGTTTTTAACGAGAGAAGAATCCAGCTACCCAAAATGGGGCACTCTGGATTGGGACAAAAAATTAAAATTGCCCCAGTCTAGAAAGATGTCTCATTCACTGACCGAGGACAGAAAAGATGAAGTGTAGTATCAGAATGGATACTACACTTTGATCTTAGCAAAATGGGAGCCATTCAATGCTGAAACAATATTTATTGGAAGAAACGATTCATTGAACACAAGTTGCTAGTTCATCAATAGCTGGAGAGAGTTAGAAGGTTAGGGTTAGAGGGGTGTATTCATACCTTTACCATCAGTGCATAACCAAGCATTCAATAAACAGTTAAATAGAAAAACATTTACGTTTTTTTTTCTATGCTTTCGTTCACTCCACTCCGCAGATGGCGATTGTTTTTTGGGAAACTCTTCTTCATTATTTAGTCAAATATGATTTTATTAAACCCTAAAAAATGTCAGATCATTTTGGCGCATCCTGTACAAGTCGAACCTCACCACTGATTTTTTTTTGACCCCATTTTTTAATCCCATTCTTACCAAGAAATAAATCTGCTTATTTTCTCTATTTCCCCTCGATAAATAGTGGGAGATCTGCCCCCTAGAGAAAATTAGACCGAATTGTTATAAATCTCCGATGAACTGTCTACTCTGGTACCCCCCCCCCCCTCGTCGTAAATACACTCGACCAATCCGAAAATCAACTAAATCCCATCCATCTACTGTGGAGGTCCCCAGATGCCGGAGAGCTTTCTACTCAAATAGCTTCTTTCCTCGTGCTGCTGGCCTCTGGAACTCCCTCCCTGCCCCCAGTTTCCTCGACGGTACTGACATGCAGAAATTTAAAACTAATGCAAACAGACATCTCGCTGCACAGATCCCAATTTAGGTTGACCCCCCTCCCCCAAACTTCTCCCTTTTCTTTCTTCTCAGTAGCCCCTTACGTCTACAGTGGCGGACTGCCTTGTCTGGGGTGAACTATGTTAAAAAAAAAAAAAAAAAAAATCTATAACTAATTTTTTTAATGTTTTTTAATCTATAAAGTAAAGTGAATTTTCCTCCTCTTTTATTGACCATTATAGCTTTTGAACAAAAAACCTGAATATGCTAATCTGTTTGGGCAGCCACTAAGACCAATTCCGGATCTGTAAGTTCTGGCAGGCCCAAAACTGCTTGGAGTGCAGTTGTTGTTGAGATGGTGCGAAAAAAGAGATAATGCGGAACGCGACGGCGGAGATGAACACCATTCCAAAACAAGACTTCCAGAGGTGTTTTCGGCAGTGGATGGATCCGTAGGCTAAGTGTGTTCAAGCACAAGGCGCCTACTTTGAAGGGGACTAGGGTCCCAACCCCGTCACGTATTTGAAATATATTTTCTGGCCTAAGGTCGGATAACTTTTAGACAGATCTCGTATATTGCTTCAAGAAGACTTTCGGCAGAACTTCTGACAACCTACACCCAACGGTGTGTGTCACTTGAATAAATATATTTGTTATTTACAGAAGGACTTGTTTTCCTTTATTTGACGACCCTTTTATTTTAGAGATTATTATACGAGTTGGTCTTACAGGTTATGTCAAGATTAGCGGTGCTTCCGTATTACAGGGTCGAAAAAAATGTTATCTTTAATTTTGAAGAGTCAAATGACAGGGGGAGATAATTCAGTGTTCGCTCAACTCCAGGATTTATCTTCAAAGGGAAAATTTAAATATTTTTTCTGGCCGAAGGTCGGATACGTTTAAGACAGGCCTCGTATATTTACTTGCCCGGACCATTGTCTCTGCTTTGGACAGGACTCTGGTGATGATCCTTCCTGGGATTATCTATAGCTTGGATCCTTAGTTCTCAATAATTAACACAATTTAGTTGAATCCAAAATATACGTTGTTTATTAATTATCTTAGGTATATTGTTCGAGCAGAGCGAGAGATAGAGACAAAGAGATAGATTCACTATTGGCTACATATTAAAACGTCCATTTCTATTCGCTTCTAAACAAATTCTCCTAAGAACCTCCCAGAATGGTTGGAGGTCGTGTGGTTCTTCTGTTTCTGGCTACAATACATTCCAATGCATATCACCTTTGAACCTTTATCCCTTTGGCAGCTTACAGCAATTTCCTTCACCTTCAAGACCAGCTTATTATATAACAGTTGTAGTCAACGGAATCATGTTTTCACCTTTGTGCTCTTCTTGCCTTCATCAACATAATTACGACAGTTCTTAGATAACGATCCTTTTCGGAAACCTTAAAACAATCAAATGATCGATTTTCACTAAATTAATTTTCTTGTTTCTTTTATTGTTATGTTTTTTTTTTAAACATTAAATAAAAAAAAAGGTTTTTGTCTTTTTTTCCTGCGTTCGAATTCGTTGAATTTGTGTCGTTAGTTATTTTTTCATTTTCACCTAAAAATATCTGATCATCATTGCGGATATTTTAAGTAGTTCAGCACACAGATTAAACATGGCACACGAGTTATTATCAGTGATCGCTCACTGGCAACAACAGGCGGTGTTCCCTGGAGTCTGAATAAAAACAAGTCTCACCAGATTTCCAATACTTTTCTTTTGATACCCATTTAAATTTTTTTTTTTATTGAAATCGCTCCAGACTTAGCATGAAGCCACTTGATGTAAAAAAATAGCGAACGATAAGTGTTAGATGGATAGATTCCGACTCAGAAAACAGCAATTCTTTCCCCTTTGTCAGAAACATCGCTCATGGAATGTCAGGACTAAAGGACAAAATAAGAGAATAATTTTGCATTATTGCAACAATCGTTTACAATTGATTGCTCACTGACAACAGCTGTTGTATTCTCTGGAAGTTGCGTGGCAATAGACTTCCCCAGGATTCCAGTAATCTCCATAAACTTTTAGTGGAGGCTTGGATGTTTCTCTCCGTCTTTTGTCTTTCCATTCTCCTTAAACCTTCATAACCATTTTGTGTAGTACCAACAGATGTTTGCCCCAGAGCTTTTACCCCCCCTTTTTTCACCCGGGCAGTTTCAGTTCTCTTGGCCTCATGCAATGCTTTTACCATATTTTGTTCTATTTTCTATTTCTGTTCAAACTTACCTCTGCGTAGTCGGTGTTACCTGGTTATGTGGATTGGTTTCTACACTCGAGGATTTTTATTAAAGTTTCAGCTGTTTTCATCAATATTGTAGTGTGTCAATCTTCTCTCTGATTTCAATTTCTCCTCGTCTTTTTCCCGATAGCTTCCCAGCTGTGGAACACATTACTACAGGACTGTTTCCCTGCAGACTACAACATGGTCGTCTTCAAGCCCAATGACAACAAATACTTGTCAAGCCGACCTCTTGAGTAATAAACGTTTTGTCCATTCCATTCATCGTTTTCAATCTTCTCACAGTTTTGCACCACTTTTATGCCCCCTTACGAAGATTAAAGTCAAGATATAATTATACTAAACCTTCTGTCTAAGATCTTTATTCCGATTTTGATCAAAATCTATTACATGATTTTAATTGTAGACAATGGCTAAAATTTAAGGCTTAAGCTTAAGGGGTCTTAAGAAAGAAATTAAAATTAAGGGAATCTTGCCTAATTGGTGTCTAACTCCCATGCAAATCTGATACCTTTTAAATTTCAAATGGTAGGTGATGCCCATATTATGCCCCCTAAAACCCCTTTAAAATACCTCAAAGAAACTGAAATTTGGGAATATTTATTAATTGATGTCTAATACATATTGTTTAAATTCAACACAAAAATCGGAGGTATCTGCATAAAACTAAATTTGCATGAAACTAAATTAAACCAAACTAAATATAGCCCACATTTGAAGCCCTTACGCCTAGCAGCTGTGTTCGAAAAATAATAATTAATTAGTTTAGGAGTAAAAGTAAACTTTTGGGCGTGAATCCTGTACATGCAAATGTATAAACATATACACATACCTAACTTTATGTAAATAGAGATAACCGTTTGCTTGTAAAATCCTAGCGACCCTCAAATAACAAAAACAATACGCCCACCCTTGTGTGACGCCCACCCCCGTGTCACGCCCACCCTTGTGTCACGCCCACCCTCGTGTCACGCCCACCCTTGTGTCACGCCCACCCTTGTGTCACGACTTCAATTTTCAACACTTTTAATCTTTTCTCTTTAGTCGCAACCCTTTCTCTGCTTCGATCAGAGTGTTTGATGCTGCGTCGAGTGAGGCACCCTCTCTCCAATGACCCTCGACCTCCAAACCTCATCCCTTCCGATGGTGGAGATTGTTGCCGTTTTCATTAATTGAACACGATGGAAGGTGAGTTTGCCAGCCGCTTTTCGGATCTGAAAACAAGTTATTGGCATCGGAAACATTCCGAACAGTCGGCATGACTTCAAAACAGACAGATTCGTAAACAAACGTCGTCTTTCTCAATTTCGATTGAAGTTCAAGGAAAATACTGAATCGACGAAACACCATAACAATTTGAAACTGGCGAACTTTAATCGTATTATTCAATCTAGAAAATGAACCAAGTCGAAAGCTCTAATCCAGGGGCGGGCAACCTCCGGCCCGCAGGCCACATCCGGCCCGCAAAGGCTTAGCGTCCGGCCCGCCACCCTGCTATGCTTTATTATTGCAATCCGGCCCGAGGACCTTCCAGTAAAACTCATATCATTTTGTGACATAGACGTAAAAGTAGGTTTCAATTAAGATTTACAGTGGGATAAAAATGTATAAATATACGCGAGCGATGATGCATGTATATTTCATTTTTCTTTAACTATTAATTTCAAATCCTTGGCCTGAGATGAAAATAGAAAAAGAGAAAGAGAGAGGCAAAGAGGAAACAAGAGACGAGGAAAGGGCATGAAACAGAACTTATGTGAGGTGTGTCAAAACGAATGCTGGATCAACTTGCTACTTCCCCTGTCATTATTTTTTATTATTCCAAAATGGCTTTTCGTCGGCGCCTTTTATAACATCACAAACAGAAGTCTCTTGAGAAAAAATATCAGATTTGTAATGCAATTTTTGTACAATTTATTCATGTAAACAAAATATAGTAATTCTGAGATTTCGTTTTTCACTCCGGCCCGCGATCTCCTTCCAAAAGTCTCATCTGGCCCTCACTTTAAAAAGGTTGCCCGCCCCTGCTCTAATCCATAAATATGAACTTCGAACAAATTTTACAGGCTTTTGAACCGGAAAGAAGAGATAATCTAATGCTTCCGGATGCCATGATAGTCAACAAGACGGAAAAAACTTATAAATCGTAGAATTTGCCGTCCCAGCAGGTCACAAAGTTGTAACTAGATGAGTTTTTGTTGTGAATGTTTTACAGGGAAACCATAGATTTGAGCTCAGTTGAGCACCTACCATGATAATAACGATAGAACGAAAGAAAGACTAGCAACATCTCGTCTGTGAGAGAGTGACTGTAGGGAAGAGGAGATGACATCCCCCACTAGATTTCGAAGTCGATTTTGGACTCTCTCCAGGCAGGAAAGGATGCTGTGAACGGCACCTCTCCAGATGTGGCAACAGTACTCTATCTTAAGACGTATTTGACATAGTGTCTGAGATTGGTTTATTTGCTGACGACACCACGCTTTACTCTCGCCATGTTGGCAAAACAGACGCGATCATATCTGAGGCAATGGCTGAATCCTTAGAAAGTGACCTCCAAGCTGTAGTGGATTGGGGCCATAAATGGTTGGTGACTTTTAATGCCACAAAGATAAGCTCCTTTCCTTCAACAACTACAAGAAGCCTCTCCATCCACCGATTGTCATGGCAAATAACACCCTACCTGAGAGTTCATCATTCAGACTCCTTGGCCTAACCTTCACAGGTAACATGAATTGGAACACATACATTGAAGACATTGCCAAGGCTGCCGCAAAGAAGGTTGGCGCCCTCTACCGTGCTAGTGGACTCCTTACACCTGACATTATCCTGTATCTCTACAAAGCCACCATTCGCCCATGCATGGAGTATTGTTGCCACATCTGGGCTGGTGCATCATCTACTAGTCTCTCCCTCCTTGACAAAGTCCAAAAAAAGAGTAGTCAACCTAATAGGTCCCTCACTGTCAGCTAAGCTCCAGCCCCTGTCCCATCGCCGCAATGTGGCATCCTTGTGTTTGTTTTACAAATACTTCAATGGATTATGCTCCGATGAGTTGGCTACTCTGGTGCCTCCTCGACGTAAATTCACTAGACTAACTCGACATTCTACTAAATCTCATTCATTCACTGTGGAGGTCCCCAGATGCCGGAGAGCATTCTACTCAAATAGCTTCTTTCCTCGTACTGCTGGCCTCTGGAACTCCCTCCCTGCCCCCTGTTTCCCCGACAGTACTGACATGCAGAAATTTAAAACTAATGTAAACAGACATCTCGCTGCTCAGATCCCAATTTAAACTGAACCACCAATCCTTCTCCCCTTTTCCTTTTTCTCAGTAGCCCCTTACGTTTACAGTGGGGTCCTGCCTTGTTTGGGGTGAATCATGTAAAAAAAAAAGAAGAATACAGACAATGGATTGTATGTGCCGCGTTCTGTCTTGTTTCTGATACTGTTGAACTCTGAGTTTTTGGTTAGCGCTGCTGTTTTTTTAAAATAAGAAATTGATATTTCACGTCGGATCGTTAAGCTTATCGTTTCGACCGAGCGAGAATCATTTTTATTGGTTGAAAATTGTAAAATTCGCACATATATGTGAACTCATGTTTTCCTTTTATTTCGGGGACGGTGAATAGGAAAGAGTAAGCTAAACGGACGGGGAAAGAAAGAGAGTAGCTCATACAAGCTAGTAACTTTTTACGTTCGTTCACATCGCATCACCACCTCTCCACAGAAAAAAATAAAAAAATAAAGAGCCCTACAGGGTGTTGCTGAAACTATCCCTTCCGCTCCTGGGGTTAGGGTTAGGGTTGCCAACGCCGATTCTAAACCGAATTGCTTCCCATAGAGTATTGACATCGTAACCGCAGAGAATATGATATGATAACGATACGAACGCTGACCGACAATCGGAAGAATCGCCGATTCAATGTATGCGTTTACCGACGAAAATTCGATTTCAAATTTAAACGTGAAAATGTTATTTAAGACCTAGATGCGAAAACGCTATTTTAAACTTAAATGCGAAAGTGTTACTTCAAACTTAAACATAAAAATGCAATTTTAAACTTATATGCGAAAATGTTACTTCAAACTTAAACACGGAAGTGCTATTTTAAATTTATATGCGAAAATGTTACTTCAAACTTAAACACTAAAACGCTATTTTAAACTTAAATGCGAAAATGTTACTTCAAACTTAAACATGAAAATGCAATTTTAAACTTATATGCGATAATGTTACTTCAAACTTAAACACGAAAATGCAATTTTAAACTTATATGCAAAAATGTTACTTCAAACTTAAACATGAAAATGCAATTTTAAACTTATATGCGATAATGTTACTTCAAACTTAAACACGAAAATGCAATTTTAAACTTATATGCAAAAATGTTACTTCAAACTTAAACATGAAAATGCAATTTTAAACTTATATGCGAAAATGTTACTTCAAACTTAAACACGGAAGTGCTATTTTTAATTTAAATGTGAAAATGCTATTTTAAACTTAAACGCGAAAATGCCATTTTAAACTTAAATGCGAAAATGTTATTTCAGACTTAAATATTGCAGATCGACGAAAATGCGATTTAAAATTTAAATGTGACAAACCAATAAAAAATGTTATTTAAACCGTAAACGCGAAAATGTTATTTCAGAATTAAATGCTAAAATATTATTTAAGACTTTAACATGAAAATGCTATTGCAGACTTAAACATGAAAATGCTATTGCAGACTTAAACATGAAAATGCTATTGCAGACTTAAACGCGGCGGACGAACGAAAATTCTATTTCAAATTTAAACCCGAAAATGTTATCGCAAACTCAAACGAAAAAATGTTATTTCTGACTTAAACGCGGAAGGTAGATATAGATGAAAATGCTTTTTCAAATTTAAGCGTGACAAACCAATGAAGATGGCGTTTCAAACTTAATTGTGACAGAGAGACAATTTTCATATAGATGAAAATGCTATTTCAAATTTAAGCGTGACAAACCAATGAAGATGGCGTTTCAAACTTAATTGTGACGGAGAGACAATTTTCATATAGATGAAAATGCTATTTCAAATTTAAACGTGACAAACCAATGAAGATGGCGTTTCAAACTTAATTGTGACGGAGAGACAATTTTCATATAGATGAAAATGCTATTTCAAATTTAAGCGTGACAAACCAATGAAGATGGCGTTTCAAACTTAATTGTGACGAAGAGACAATTTTCATATAGATGAAAATGCTATTTCAAATTTAAGCGTGACAAACCAATGAAGATGGCGTTTCAAACTTAATTGTGACGGAGAGACAATTTTCATATAGATGAAAATGCTATTTCAAATTTAAACGTGACAAACCAATGAAGATGGCGTTTCAAACTTAATTGTGACGGAGAGACAATTTTCATATAGATGAAAATGCTATTTGAAATTTAAGCGTGACAAACCAATGAAGATGGCGTTTCAAACTTAATTGTGACGGAGAGACAATTTTCATATAGATGAAAATGCTATTTCAAATTTAAGCGTGACAAACCAATGAAGATGGCGTTTCAAACTTAATTGTGACGGAGAGACAATTTTCATATAGATGAAAATGCTATTTCAAATTTAAACGTGACAAACCAATGAAGATGGCGTTTCAAACTTAATTGTGACGGAGAGACAATTTTCATATAGATGAAAATGCTATTTCAAATTTAAGCGTGACAAACCAATGAAGATGGCGTTTCAAACTTAATTGTGACGGAGAGACAATTTTCATATAGATGAAAATGCTATTTCAAATTTAAACGTGACAAACCAATGAAGATGGCGTTTCAAACTTAATTGTGACGGAGAGACAATTTTCATATAGATGAAAATGCTATTTCAAATTTAAGCGTGACAAACCAATGAAGATGGCGTTTCAAACTTAATTGTGACGGAGAGACAATTTTCATATAGATGAAAATGCTATTTCAAATTTAAGCGTGACAAACCAATGAAGATGGCGTTTCAAACTTAATTGTGACGGAGAGACAATTTTCATATAGATGAAAATGCTATTTCAAATTTAAGCGTGGCAAACCAATGAAGATGGCGTTTCAAACTTAATTGTGACGGAGAGACAATTTTCATATAGATGAAAATGCTATTTCAAATTTAAACGTGACAAACCAATGAAGATGGCGTTTCAAACTTAATTGTGACGGAGAGACAATTTTCATATAGATGAAAATGCTATTTCAAATTTAAGCGTGACAAACCAATGAAGATGGCGTTTCAAACTTAATTGTGACGGAGAGACAATTTTCATATAGATGAAAATGCTATTTCAAATTTAAACGTGACAAACCAATGAAGATGGCGTTTCAAACTTAATTGTGACGGAGAGACAATTTTCATATAGATGAAAATGCTATTTCAAATTTAAACGTGACAAACCAATGAAGATGGCGTTTCAAACTTAATTGTGACGGAGAGACAATTTTCATATAGATGAAAATGCTATTTCAAATTTAAGCGTGACAAACCAATGAAGATGGCGTTTCAAACTTAATTGTGACGGAGAGACAATTTTCATATAGATGAAAATGCTATTTTAAATTTAAGCGTGACAAACCAATGAAGATGGCGTTTCAAACTTAATTGTGACGGAGAGACAATTTTCATATAGATGAAAATGCTATTTCAAATTTAAGCGTGGCAAACCAATGAAGATGGCGTTTCAAACTTAATTGTGACGGAGAGACAATTTTCATATAGATGAAAATGCTATTTCAAATTTAAACGTGACAAACCAATGAAGATGGCGTTTCAAACTTAATTGTGACGGAGAGACAATTTTCATATAGATGAAAATGCTATTTCAAATTTAAGCGTGACAAACCAATGAAGATGGCGTTTCAAACTTAATTGTGACGGAGAGACAATTTTCATATAGATGAAAATGCTATTTCAAATTTAAGCGTGACAAACCAATGAAGATGGCGTTTCAAACTTAATTGTGACGGAGAGACAATTTTCATATAGATGAAAATGCTATTTCAAATTTAAGCGTGACAAACCAATGAAGATGGCGTTTCAAACTTAATTGTGACGGAGAGACAATTTTCATATAGATGAAAATGCTATTTGAAATTTAAGCGTGACAAACCAATGAAGATGGCGTTTCAAACTTAATTGTGACGGAGAGACAATTTTCATATAGATGAAAATGCTATTTCAAATTTAAGCGTGACAAACCAATTAAGATGGCGTTTCAAACTTAATTGTGACAGAGAGACAATTTTCATATAGATGAAAATGCTATTTCAAATTTAAGCATGACAAACCAATGAAGATGGCGTTTCAAACTTAATTGTGACGGAGAGACAATTTTCATATAGATGAAAATGCTATTTCAAATTTAAGCGTGACAAACCAATGAAGATGGCGTTTCAAACTTAATTGTGTAGGAGAGACAATTTTCATATAGATGAAAATGCTATTTCAAATTTAAGCGTGACAAACCAATGAAGATGGCGTTTCAAACTTAATTGTGACGGAGAGACAATTTTCATATAGATGAAAATGCTATTTCAAATTTAAGCGTGACAAACCAATGAAGATGGCGTTTCAAACTTAATTGTGACGGAGAGACCATTTTCATATAGATGAAAATGCTATTTCAAATTTAAGCGTGACAAACCAATGAAGATGGCGTTTCAAACTTAATTGTGACGGAGAGACAATTTTCATATAGATGAAAATGCTATTTCAAATTTAAGCGTGACAAACCAATGAAGATGGCGTTTCAAACTTACTTGTGACGGAGAGACAATTTTCATATAGATGAAAATGCTATTTCAAATTTAAGCGTGACAAACCAATGAAGATGGCGTTTCAAACTTAATTGTGACGGAGAGACAATTTTCATATAGATGAAAATGCTATTTCAAATTTAAGCGTGACAAACCAATGAATGTGGCGTTTCAAACTTAATTGTGACGGAGAGACAATTTTCATATAGATGAAAATGCTATTTCAAATTTAAGCGTGACAAACCAATGAAGATGGCGTTTCAAACTTAATTGTGACAGAGAGACAATTTTCATATAGATGAAAATGCTATTTCAAATTTAAGCGTGACGGAGAGACAATTTTCATATAGATGAAAATGCTATTTCAAATTTAAGCGTGACGGAGAGACAATTTTCATATAGATGAAAATGCTATTTCAAATTTAAGGGTGATAAACCAATGAAGATGGCGTTTCAAACTTAATTGTGACGGAGAGACAATTTTCATATAGATTTTAAGACGCTTTACATGAGTCCATTTAATCCGAGCGTTTTGAGATGAAAATTCTATTTCAAACTAAAGGGTGACAAACTGACCGACCGACCGAATGACCGAATGACTGACAAAGCCTCACTTAACGATGCCCTGGCGCATATAAAAAAAAAGTAAAGTCAGAATAACTGAACTTCTGGATGGACACTGTCCGGAATGTCACACGATAGCCATTTGTCTGTGTTCTCTCGAAACACCGCTACAGATCAAGGATTAATTGCAAGTCAGAAGCAAATTCGAAGAAGCGCCTCAAATGGAAACAAAAGTAATAATAGATACGCGACCCCATTACGGGTGGGGGTGAGATTTAGGACCGGGTAGCGCATATTAAACTACAGAGTTGCATCCATTGTGCCGATCTGCGTGTTTATTCTTTTCATCAACCAAATTTAGCAGCAGACAAAGAACCTGAGAACGCACAAGCTGTCAGTATTAAAACGAATGTAACGATATACCCACTCCACAATAAAGGTCAATGTGTATCTATTTGTGTGTACACACGACCACACATACACACACACACACACACACACACACACACACACACATATATATATATATATATATATATATATATATATATATATAATGATGATGGACTCTCCCGTCGATTTCGACGTATGAGTGCCCGCGCGTGAATTTGTAATTGCAAGGGTTGCGCAATCTTCAACAACCGCTCTCCTGAGTCGGCATTGCTTGACTCCAATGGCAAGTAGTAATACAAGACGACTGGAAACAATGCCGAGATAAGCAGAGAGCACATACAGCACCCGGTATTCACAAATGGTCACCCATTTAGTACTAGCCAGGCTCGACGCCGCTTAACTTCGGTGATCTAACGGGAACCGGTGTGTCAACGTGATTGTGTGTATTTAGGTAGCGTTTTCTCATTTATGCAAACGTTGTTAAAAATAACAAAATTCGTCTGTTTAATTATACCTTTTTTTTTCTTTTTTTCAATTTTTCTGTATTAAAATTAAAAAAAAAAAAGTTCCATAGTTTTCACAGGTTTCACGAACGTTTTTGATTCTTCGTCAGATCATCTTCAGGTGTCAAAATCAAATGAACAAAAAAAGCTGGAGAAAGAAGAACATTTTAAAAAGACGGCGGAGAAACGCGCATATAACGTTTTTCGCATTGTTCCAGGAATCGGGCGAAATTATGTTAACAGACGGAGAATAAACTCTACACGGCTTAGGAAAGCCAAATGGACCAGTAGCTGCAATACAGCTAGTTATCGTCAAAACAACAACAAAAATATTAAATCACACACACACACACACACACACACACACACACACATATATATATATATATATATATATATATATATATATATATATATATATATATATATATACACTTTAATAATTTTGGCGAAGTGGGCATAATTACTGAGAAAGGATAGTCTCCTAAACTAATGAATGGATCATTATGAATTTTGGAAAAAAAAAAATGATAAAATATAAAAAAATTCTAAATCATCTTAGAAACGATCGTAAGTTAAATATTTGTTGATTTTTAATTTTTGGAACTGATATAATAATAATATTGTAAAATTATTAATCTCAACTTACTCTCTCTCTGTCTCTCTATTTCTCTTTCTCTATCTATATCCTTAACATTCACATGCATATGTATATATTTAGTTACCCGATGATTGTACCTTTAAACTATTTATATAACAATTCTAATGTTGCTGCGACTGATAAGAGCATTCATGTAAAAATAATCGTAACAATGGTGGGCAGTTAATATTTTATTTTGTTTACGAAAATGTAGAGATAATTTGATAACAAATCTGACCGATCAATCTATTAATTGATTTGTTAATTGAACTGAAATTAATTTCAATTTTTTCGATCAGCTCCATTTCATTTCCTTTCGCAGAAATAAAAACAAAATGGCGAAGTTCATTTGTTAGAGAGATAATGGTCGTAAAAAAAGTCAATTGTAAATCTCATTATATCATTCGCTGTTAATTACCCCCCAGAGTTAATTTGATAAAACGGTTCTCTCAAATTAAGAATTTCTTTCTAAAAATACCGGGACCGAAGCTGTATCGAAAAAGACACGAATTGTAACGAAATTTGTGGAGGCAGAGAAAGTGATGATGGTACTACTAATAATAGGGATAATAATGGCGCTTGGATGATACCATAGCGATGACGACAGGAGAGATTTTTGTTACAAAAATGGATTGGTAAAATATAAGTTAAGATTGGAATATGATCGGAATGCGTTTTTGGGATTCAGGTGCTATTTCGACAGATCATGTATGGGAGTTGAATTGAAAAAAAAAAACCAAAAACATTTGTTATTTGTTATTGAAGAAGGAATGCATGAAAACAAACAATTTTGAGAAATACTATGAACGATCAGAAAACGTCAGAGATTGGCATCGAATCGCAAGGACGTCCTTTGCAGTCGTTGCCACTTCCCCTCTTTTTTCCTGTGTTTTGCCGTTATTCAATAAATTTTAAAATCTTCATTTTTTTTCTGAAGACGTTCGTTGATCCGAACGAAACCGGTAAAATCTCTCGTGTTTTGATGATTTTTTCCTGTATTTAATTTGTTTTCCCTTTTGTTATTTTACATATACTGTCTTCACGGCATTTCATTTTATGATATATCGTGCATTATATCCTCATATATATATATATATATATATATATATATATATATATATATATATATATATATATATATATATAAACAAGATTTTGTTACATTCCAAAGACCATGACTTTATTTATCTTACGAAACATTTTTTCAAAACAAACCCTTTTGGTACAATTTTTATGGTCAACCAACATTTGTATGTCACTATCGGATCTTTCTTCTCTGAATTCATGAGAAAGACAAAAAAGTTCTCAATTCAAAAACTTATACAAGAAAAAGAAAAAAGATCCGATAAAATGTAACAAACTCTTGTTTATTTATATATGCTCTGTTTTTATAAGAATATATATATATATTTTTAAGCGTATAATCCTTATAATATCCGAAATGTTTCCAATTGCAAGCTCAATAAAGTTGTGTTACAAGATTCAGAGCATATATACTTTATTTTTGCATTCCGATGACCATGAGAAATTAATCGAAAACCATGATTTTCATTTGTTCTTACAATCTCTTTATTTCTGTATTTTGGTTAAAGATTATTTTTCTTCTGTAATCTTACACTCAAAAAGAATTTTTTCAAGTTTAATACTCATTTTTCATACACGTCTTTCATAAAAAGTCAGGATAATAAATTTTTCAAGCCCAACCTTGTGAATAATCAGAGAATAGTATATATGGTGGAATTGTGAAAAATAACATATATTACATCAAAACACAGAAGAAAAATACAGTGTAGTTCCAGATTGAGTCCTGATAAAAGTTTTGTAAGTTGAAGTATATAAAGGCAAAAAACACACAAACAAACATTAACTTTATATATATATATATATATATATATATATATATATATATATATATATATATATATATATATATTCGGCAGCAAGTCGTTTATTAGACATGTGTCGTTGAAGACCACGGAGTTCTCCCTCTTTATGATCTTTCTGGTCAGTTTCTGGACTCGGCAAGCGATTTGTCGGGTTTATGGTATCAATTGATGGATCATGGCGCCTAATGTTGTGTCTTGGGCCATTTCTCTAGCGCTTTCGGTCTCGCGACCGTCTTCAGGAGTTTGTGTGTTGTTGTTGTTTGTAAAGAGCCGTATTTATGGCTTTATTTTTGGTATATCATCATCAACAACAACAACAACAACAACACCAACACCACCACCACCACCACCACCACCACCACACACACACACACACACACACACACACACACACACACACACACACACACACACACAAACTCCTGAAGACGGTTGCGAGACCGAAAGCGCTAGAGAAATGGCCCAAGACACAACATTAGGCGCCATGATCCATCAATTGATACCAGAAATCCGACGAATCGCTCGCCGAGTCCAGAAACTGACCAGAAAGATCATAAAGAGGGAGAACTCCGTGGTCTTCAACGACACACACACACACACACACACACACACACACACACACACACACACACACACACACATATATATATATAATAGAAAAATTAATCTAGGGCTCAAGGCTGGGAACACGAGTGCAGAGACATTCCCATTCATGCCCTATCAACGCCGGCGACTCTTCTATTTTAATATAATTTCAGATTTCACGGTTTTAAGTTTGTAACAACGAATGTGTTGTTAAATAGCACCAGTCATTGAAATAGTATAACCTCAACTTCGTTAAGCGGAATTGAACCTGGATACGACGGTTGGTAAGACAGTAACGCGAACCACGTCACTAAAAAAAGGAACGCGCGGAAGAAATGTTGGGATTTGTAGAATGTAGAAAACAAATAACCGAACGAGTAAAATGGCCAAGTATTGGAAGTGATGAATTAGTCGAAAGAATCGCTTGGAATGCTTTTAAGCGGGTAAAACAGTAACAAACAGACACACAAACAAACAAACGAAACTATGCTAACATACATACATAACATACTATACATATACATACATATTATATATAATACAATTTCGTGTTTATATATATATATATATATATATATATATATATATACATACACACACACACACACACACATACACACACATATATATCCCATAGATCCATGTAACCACAATTACATAAACAGTAAGAAACAAATAAACAAACAAACGAAACTATACTAACATACATACATAAAATACTATATATAATACTATATATATAATACAATTTTATGTTTATATATATATATATATATATATATATATATATATATATAATATTATTACTTCATGTATCCACATAAAATATTATAAGGAGATATAATTTTTTATGTATCAGTTTTCAGTATTTACTTCAACAGTGCTCGATACGTAAGTAGAGCTAGGTAGTAAGCAATGAAAATATATATGGCAATCAAGCTACACAGAGGCTCCCGTGTTTCATCCCCGGGGGGAATCGTCAGGCTAAATGCATGGAGTTATTTTTGTCAGCTGTTTTTATATACATGGCTTGCTAGTTAACCAATCAGATTCTTTGTTGTTCCCTCAGCCAATCGTTGGGCTTCCCCGAATAAATTTACCTTAGGATAATATATAATAAATAAATTTAAAAAAATAATAATAATAAATAAATAAATAAAAAATATAAATAAATAAATAAATAAAAAACTGAACAAGTTAAAATTTAAAACCTAAAATAGAAATACAAGAAACCACGGGTTAAAATAAATTCGCCTACTGCATTGACTAAACAAAGGAAACAGGATATAGGAAATGCCATTGTTAACAAACAATAGAATAGACATAGGAGCGTCACCAACAAAGCCTTTGTTCGCGGGAAGCCTTCGTTCGCGGGAAGCCCAACGATTGGCTGAGGGAACAACAAAGAATCTGATTGGTTAACTAGCAAGCCATGTATATAAAAACAGCTGACAAAAATAACTCCATGCATTTAGCCTGACGATTCCCCCCGGGGATGAAACACGGGAGCCTCTGTGTAGCTTGATTGCCATATATATTTTCATTGCTTACTATATATATATATATATATATATATATATATATATATATATATATATATATATATATAATAACATGGTTCTTTACTTATATATATATATTATATGTATATATATATATATATATAAATATATATATATATATATATATATATATATATATATATATATATACAATATATATATAACATAGATCCATGTCATCACAATTACATGCTCAAATCGCATTCCAAGTATTCAACATAACACCTGTTTGTGTGCGATCGTTTCAGAGACCATATGTTTTATTGATATCAGATATCATCGTTAACACACAGGGTGTTAACACGGAGTTAAAAGCAAAACCATGTAGACAGCATCAAGCGAATACAGATCGACATCCCCATTTATACAGCAAATAGAAACGATGAGGGGAGTTTATACTATTAAGCCTCAAATCAAAGTTAATTTTAATTCGGGATGCACATATGATTCAAAGTAGAAAAGAAGTCGATGACATTACAAGTCGCACCTGAAATGGAAACATTAAAACAAATATTGATTTATACAATACATAAGAGTTATTATGGGGGAGAATTAGTAACATGTATAATCAAACAATGAGAAAATGTTAAGGCGTATTAAAATTATTAAGTTCAAATATCATTAGTAAAGGAATTGGCCATAAAAGTAAATAATAAAAAAAACATTTCTAACAGGTTAAAAGAAAAGAAAACCTGAAAGATTAATTAAAGGATAAAGCATATTGCAAACTTCCAAGACTATATATATAAACTTACCACCCGGACAATTGTATATCTTTTTCACGAAATTTTCTTTTCATTCAGTACGTTTTTTGACAAAAATTATTTTAATAATTTTAAAAAATAATTCTCATATTTTTCAAATATTTGAACTTTGGTTTTTTCGAAAGCCAACTTATCCATCTGTATTTCTCCTCTGATGATAAGATTTCGATCTTTGAAAAGCCTTGGCTTAAGGAAAGAAAAATAAACACTAGTTTATTACTGACAACCTTGCATTGAACAATTGAAATTTGAAATAAATTTGGACAATCGTCGCATATTTATCACTCTTTTTTCTTCTATCTCTCTCTCTCTCTCTCTCTATATATATTGTGTGTATTTAGGCAGCAAGTTTTCATTTAGGCAAACGTTGTTGAATAGCACGGAGTGTTTCTGCTTTGTGATCTTTTTTTAAATTTTTTCCATCTTCCGAATGGTCAACTTCGTACCTCGATCAAACTGGTGTATGAAGTTTCCGTAGCTTTGTTGTTCCATCTTCTTTGCGAGTACTTTCGATTTGATATCTTCAAATCATCTTCAGGCGTGTTAGTGTGAAAAAAGAATATGTATTTATAGAATGTAAAGAAAGGAAAAGAGTATGTCTTTACTTTTTATTTTATTTATTTATTCTATTTATTCATTTATTTATTTATTTTTATTTATTTTTTAAATTTTTATTAATTTATTTATTTATATTTACTTTTTAATTTAATTTTTATTTTTTAATTCATACAACTAAAAAAAAAAAGAAAAAAAAAGAACGTCTAAAGCATTGAAAACTTACAAGGGCGTTATTATGTTCGAAGGGGTGTGAAGTTAGAGTTTAATTTCTTAAGCGCAAAAAAAAAAAAAAAAATATATATATATATTATTCATACAAACATGTAGAAAATCTGCGACACTGGCATGTCGATGTTATCGATCAACAGCTGTTATAAACTGAGATCTCACTAGGAAGAATTAAAATTCGATCCTTACCTCAGGTCATATTTCTTCCCAAATATGATTTGAAGTGAGGATCAGTTTTTAATTCTGCCTGATGAGATCTCAGTTTATAACAATTTTTGATCAATAACATCGACATGCCAGTGTCGCAGATTTTGTACATGTTTGTATGAATATAAATAATCATATATATATATATATATATATATATATATATATATATATATATATATATATATATATAAGGAGATTGTAGTTTGCTTGAAGCATTGCTGGTAAATATAAATGTAGGTTTGTAATCCGAGGCTGGAGCAATGTGATATAGGTACCGGAAAGTGGAGAAGATGAACAAAAACAAACGAGAAGAGAAAACAAGAATGGAATCTCAAATCAAGAGTTGATTCCAGTTGATTCCATCAGTGCATCTCGTTCGTTCGTTTTTTCGACCACTCGGTCCTTAATTTTTGGTCTTTTGATAATGAAAGTTTTCCTTTCGAAAATTTAAGATTACCTTATTCCGGAACTTTTATTTGCCTGACAGTAACCTCTTTTTTTAAATTTACTGTTCCGGTATTTAATCTGTTTTACGTGAAATATTAATAAATTGATTTGAGATTCCATTCTTGTTTTCTCTTCTCGTTTGTTTTTGTTCACCTTCTCCACCTTCCGGTACCTATATCACATTGCTCCAGCCTCGGATTACAAACCTACACTTTTTAAAGCCAAGCCATCTATTATACAATGCATAACTAATATAGAAGACATAACTATTGTAAACTGAGATAGAGGCATTAACTTTAATTGATCACACCAAAGACAAGATTAAACAATAGTAATGATAAGTCAAGTATAAATAAAATTAAGCTACAAAGAGGCTTCCACGTTTCGTCCCCGTAGGGAATCGTCAGGCTAAAATGCATGGAGTTTGTGTTGCTGGCGTCTGTGTAGCTTAATTGCCATACATATATTTTCATAGCTTACTACCTAGCTCTACTTACGTATCGAGCACTGTTGAAGTAAATACTGAAAATTGATACATAAAAGATATATCTCATTATAACATTTCATGTGGATACATGAAATAATAATATTCATTGTTTTTAAACTAGCAGTAAAATTCAAATAATATATATATATATATATATATATATATATATATATATATATATATATATATATGATGTATTTTTATGTAATTATTTTTATTGGTGATTGCAGCGTTCGTTGTTTTTTGCTTACTACTATTACGATTGTTTCACTCCATGACTGATTAAGATGCAGAAAATTGCATTATTAGTCGCCCTTAACTTTATAGGACGTAATTTTCGTTAATATATATATTTTTTATTAATTTTATACGTACATAAAAGTAATCAATGAACACGTGTTTCTGGCTCACAGTCGTCATCAGCATGGCTAACTTAGACCTTCGATATTGATGTCTATAGTCCAGCGTCTTTACCAGTGGACCAAGACGCTTGTTTAGAAATATGTACGATTTTTATCACCTAAATATTTAATGTATTTTTGTGTAATTATTTTTATTGGTGATTGCAGCATTCGTTGTATTTTGCTTATATATATATATATATATATATATATATATATATATATATATATATATATATATATATATATATATATATATATATGTGTGTGTGTGTGTGAAAAAAGACAAAAGGAAAACAAGTTAAAATCCAGGAGAAAAACAAAAACAAGAGATGTGACCGATTTCGCTCGTA
>OY744534.1:82554349-82556849 GCA_963556195.1 Sepiola atlantica | reverse complement strand
AAACTATACTAAAATAATAAAAAATACAAAAATACTAAACTATAAATCAATAAACAAATAACAAATTAAATAAATCTTAAAATAAAATGAAACTATGCTAAAATAATAAAAAATACAAAAATACTAAACTATAAATCAATAAACAAATAACAAATTAAATAAATCTTAAAATAAAATGAAACTATGCTAAAATAATAAAAAATACAAAAATACTAAACTATAAATCAATAAACAAATAACAAATTAAATAAATCTTAAAATAAAATGAAACTATGCTAAAATAATAAAAAATACAAAAATACTAAACTATGAATAAATAAACAAATAACAAATTAAATTAATCTTAAAATAAAATTAAACTATACTAAAATAATAAAAAATACAAAAATACTAAACTATGAATAAATAAACAAATAACAAATTAAATAAATCTTAAAATAAAATAAAACTATACTAAAATAATAAAAAATACAAAAATACTAAACTATGAATAAATAAACAAATAACAAATTAAATTAATCTTAAAATAAAATTAAACTATACTAAAATAATAAAAAATACAAAAATACTAAACTATGAATAAATAAACAAATAACAAATTAAATAAATCTTAAAATAAAATAAAACTATACTAAAATAATAAAAAATACAAAAATACTAAACTATGAATAAATAAACAAATAACAAATTAAATTAATCTTAAAATAAAATAAAACTATACTAAAATAATAAAAAATACAAAAATACTAAACTATGAATAAATAAACAAATAACAAATTAAATTAATCTTAAAATAAAATTAAACTATACTAAAATAATAAAAAATGCAAAAATACTAAACTATAAATAAATAAACAAATAACAAATTAAATTAATCTTAAAATAAAATTAAACTATACTAAAATAATAAAAAATGCAAAAATACTAAACTATGAATAAATAAACAAATAACAAATTAAATAAATCTTAAAATAAAATCAAACTATACTAAAATAATAAAAAATACAAAAATACTAAACTATGAATAAATAAACAAATAACAAATTAAATAAAATAAAACACATAATGAAATAAAATAAAACTATACTAAAATAATAAAAAATGCAAAAATACTAAACTATGAATAAATAAACAAATAACAAATTAAATAAAATAAAACACCTAATAAAATAAAATAAAACTATACTAAAATAATAAAAAATACAAAAATACCAAACTATAAATCAATAAACAAATAACAAATTAAATTAAATAAAACACCTGATAAAATAAAATAAAACTATACTCAAAAAATAAAAAATACAAAAATGCTAAACTATGAATAAATAAACAAAGAACAAATTAAATAAAATAAAACACATAAAATAAAATAAAACTATTATAAAATAATAAAGAAATACAAAAATACTAAACTATTAATAAATAAACAAATAACAAATTAAATTAAATAAAACACCTAATAAAATAAAATAAAATAATACTAAAATAATAAAAAATACAAAAATACTAAACTATGAATAAATAAACAAATAACAAATAAAATAAAATAAAACACATAATAAAATAAAATAAAACTATACTAAAATAATAAAAAATACAAAAATACTAAACTATGAATAAATAAACAAATAACAAATTAAATAAAATAAAACACATAATGAAATAAAATAAAACTATACTAAAATAATAAAAAATGCAAAAATACTAAACTATGAATAAATAAACAAATAACAAATTAAATAAAATAAAACACCTAATAAAATAAAATAAAACTATACTAAAATAATAAAAAATACAAAAATACCAAACTATAAATCAATAAACAAATAACAAATTAAATTAAATAAAACACCTGATAAAATAAAATAAAACTATACTCAAAAAATAAAAAATACAAAAATGCTAAACTATGAATAAATAAACAAATAACAAATTAAATAAAATAAAACACATAAAATAAAATAAAACTATTATAAAATAATAAAGAAATACAAAAATACTAAACTATTAATAAATAAACAAATAACAAATTAAATTAAATAAAACACCTAATAAAATAAAATAAAATAATACTAAAATAATAAAAAATACAAAAATACTAAACTATAAATAAATAAACAAATAACAAATTAAATAAAATAAAACACCTAATAAAATAAAATAAAACTATACTAAAATAATAAAAAAATACAAAATACTAAACTATGAATAAATAAACAAATAACAAATTAAATTAAATAAAACACCTAATAAAATAAAATAAAACTATACTAAAATAATAAAAAATACAAAAATACTAAACTATGAATAAATAAACAAATAACAAATTAAATTAAATAAAACACCTAATAAAATAAAATAAAACTATACTAAAATAATAAAAAAATACAAAAATACTAAACTATAAATAAATAAACAAATAACAAATTAAATAAAATAAAACACCTAATAAAATAAAATAAAACTATACTAAAATAATAAAAAAATACAAAATACTAAA
>OY744534.1:82496849-82549349 GCA_963556195.1 Sepiola atlantica | reverse complement strand
GATTCCTTATATATTATTGTATCACAGTTTTTCTTCGAATGTCCGGCTGGCTTGGCAGGCCGAGGGCAGACTCAAGGCCTTTCCACGAATAATGGCGATAGAGAGGCGCTCGTAAAGCCAAGACAATTCGCGATTGTCTCCAGTGTTGAGCGTCATTAATAGACCAAGGTTGCTGAGGAAGTCGCGCGTGGCAGAGCCAATCACTCCACTCGTCTCCACAGCGATCGGTTGAAATATAAACCTGTCGAGAAGATCAGCATATTTTGACCGCTTGCGGCTCTCTAGTGACGCTGCTGCATGTCCAGGGGTTTGTTGCCGATTCACAGATTGTAGCAAAGAAACTGAAATATAGAGTCATATGACGGGCGTCACGCTTTCAGAGCTAGGTGTATGATATTTAATTTAGTGCGTATTATCTTATTAAGGTACATATTATTCATTAGCGAACAAAGATGACGCTCTGATAATAACCTGTTTTCGGACGGAATCTGCAAATAGATGACACAGCAGATAATTGTATTGGAAACATTTACACTCACGACAAGAATATATAAAATAACACAAAGTAAGAACGACTATTCTTAAGATGCGTCCATTCAATCAGTGCGTTTATCGACGGAAATGCTATCTCAAACTGTAATGTGACAGACCAACTCTGATGGCATTTCAAACTTAAGCGTGACAGACGTACACAAATGCTATTTCAAACTTAAGATTTACTGATCAACGAAGATTCTATTTCAAACTGAAGCGTGACATACCAACGAAGATGCCATTTCCAACTTAGGCGTGATAAACGAACAAAATGCTATTTCAAACTAAACTAAAGCGTGACCGACGAACGAAAATGCCATTTCAAACTTAAGTGTGACCAACCAACGAAAATGCTATTGGAAACGTGAGCGTGACAGACCAACGAAGATACCACCTCAAACTTTAGTCTGACAGATTATCGATGATGCTATTTTAGACGTAAACGTGACAGACTGACAAAAATGGTATTTCAATGTTAAGCGTATCAAAACAACGAAGATGTCATTTCAAATTTAAGTGTGACAGACTTAGCAACGGACATGCTTGGATAGATCTAAAATCACAAGCGTCAATTCAATTAAAGCGTTTAGTGCTGACAATCAAACGGGAGCGTGACAGAGCGATGGACCGACTTACGGACGGGTTAGTTAGTCTGTTTTACGGCATATCAACTTGTTGTATATTGGGTGGCCTTGAGTCCATCCAATGAACATTAGCAGAGCGAATTGTCTGTGAAGGGTTTAATAACCCTAACCTTGACATGTGCGGGAAGAGAGAGGCGGAAGTAAGGAACCCGTGAATCACGTGCGATTATCGACGGTTATATTAGGGGACGTTTTAAGGCCTCAGCGGATTAGAAACGAATCGATGTCGGTCGATACAATGAAGTCTAAAACATTGACAAGAAAAAACGTAACTTATATACCTCTCTCTTTTTCGCCCCCACCACTATCTATCTTTCTTTCTTTCTTTCTTTCTTTCTTTCTTTCTTTTACTGCGTCTCGGAATACAATAAATTATGTTGTGTTTTGATAGATTCTTCATTTAATTCCGATTCAAATCTTTGACAACATGCCATGTCTGTGAAATAACTATGATAGAGAGCATTGTTCGAGATGCGTCCAAGCACCTCCGTAAGAGGATTTGTCCGTCAGTCGGTTTCCAGTATCTTATGAATAGTATTTTATTTTCATAACATTATTAATTTGTTGTTCTGTTGCATTTAAGTTTAAAATAGTATTTTCGCTGGTCCGTCACGCTTAAGTTTGAAATAGTATTTTCGCTGGTCCGTCACGCTTAAGTTTGAAATAGTATTTTCGCTGGTCCGTCACGCTTAAGTTTGAAATAGTATTTTCGCTGGTTCGTCACGCTTAAGTTTGAAATAGTATTTTTGCTGGTCCGTCACGCTTAAGTTTGAAATAGTATTTTCGCTGGTCCGTCACGCTTAAGTTTGAAATAGTATTTTCGCTGGTCTGTCACGCTTAAGTTTGAAATAACATTTTTGTTGGTCTGTCACGCTTAAGTTTGAAATTAAAATATTTTTATTCTTTCAAAGTTTGAAATAGCATTTTCGTCGATCTGTCAAGCTTCAGTTTGAATAAAATTTTCGTTTCTGTTTAAAACTTAATTTTGAAATATCATTTTCGTCGGTCTGTTAAACTTAAGTGTGAATAACATTTTCGTTGGTCTGCCTCGCGTAAGTTTGAAATTGTATTTCCGCTGGTCTGTCACGCGTAAGTTTGGAATAAAAAAATTTGTTGCTTTTTCAAATTGAAGTTTGAAATTGCATTTTCGTCGATCTTTTAAGCTTAAATTTTGGATATCATTTTTGTTGGTCTGTCACGCGTAAGTTTGAAATAAAAATGTTCGTCGGTCTGTCAAGTTTAAATTTGAAACAGCATGTTCGTTGGTCTGCCACGTTTCAGTTTGAAACAGCATGTTCATCTGTAAGCGAGCAGATCCAATGGCCGCATCTGTTCTGGTTCCTTTCTTCTCAGGTAGAAACAGATGTTAATTTCCAATTCTTCCCTAAGACAGTTTTTTTCTACCCCCCCCCCCATATTCATTTGCTTCAGCACGTGCGCAATTCTTTACTTTGAGAATGTTTAAAGGGTAAGGGTTAGGGTTAGGTTTAAAGGGTAAGGGTTAGGGTTAGGTTTAAAGGGTTAGGGTTAGGGTTAGGTTTAACGGTACTTGATTTCACAACATGTGTTCGTCTATCTTCTTATTTTAGGTTAGGGTTATCGGGTGTGGGTCGGGATACAAAATTTGTTCCAGGAACACTTGGATGACATCCAGGTATTTCATCGTAACAACCGCCCCCCCCCCCTTCATCCTCCCAGATGAGAACCCCATCCAGCGTGCATTACCGTCCTCGATTCCTGGCTACCACACCTAAAAAAAAAAAAAACCCACTAAAAAAGGCTAAATTTACGTCGTGTATGTTCATAAGGTTTTCCCACCAATTTTGTGGCCCTGATTTTGTAGTCGATTTCTGCGCAACGGAAAACACGGAAACACTGTGATTACGTAATATTCTAGAGATGTACACTTCTAATGATCGGTGATACCGTGAAACTGCAATAAAGTGTTACACTAAGTGCATTAGATTATCATCTCTATCTCTCCCTCCCCCTCCCTCTCTCTCTCTCTCTCTCTCTCTCTCTCTCTCTATATATATATATATATATATATATATATATATATATATATATTTGTGTTATAGTGGAATAATTCCAGGAGGAAATCCGGGTATGAGAGCTCAATGTAGTAAACAGAGCAATAATAAAATATAATAACACGAAATCACATAATTGTCGATGCAATAATTTATTTCAACCGTTCGGTTTTTTCAAGCATCACTCAGACAATTCAAAAATGTAATTGTCTGAGTGATGCTTGAAAAAACCGAACGGTTGAAATAAATTATTGCATCGACAATTATGTGATTTCGTGTTATTATATTTTATATATATATATATATATATATATATATATATATATATATATATATATATATATATATATATATATATATATAATGTGTGTGTTTATCGTTCAAGTTTTAAAGTATTGCATGGAAAGTTAATAAAATTGAAATATAAGCCAAATTAGCAATACAAGATTAATTTATTATTTTTTTCTTTTTCTTACATTAATCCTATCGATTACGGAATAAAATTCCTTCTTCAGGGGTGACCAGTATTTAGTCATGAATTTTATTCCGTAATCGATAGGATTAATGTAAGAAAAAAAAAAAAAATTAATCTTGTATTGCTAATTTGGCTTATATTTCAATTTTATATATATATATATATATATATATATATATATATATATATATATATATATATATATATATATTACTATTTCATGTATCCACATAAAATTTTATAAGGAGATATAATTTTTTATGTATCACTTTTCAGTATTTACTTCAACAGTTCTCAATACGTAAGTAGAGCTAGGTAGTAAGCTATGAAAATATATTTATGGCAATTAAGCTACACAGAGACTCCCGCGTTTCACCCCCTGCATTTTAGCCTGAAGATTACCCCCGGGGATGAAACGCGGGAACCTCTGTGTAGCTTAATTGCCATAAATATATTTTCATATATATTTAAATAAATTTTTCGTGGTACAAAATTTGATAACGGCGAGGAATACGGACGTTTGGGACATTTTTGGGAGGGTAGACAAATATAAAAACGAGAGAAAACGATTAAAAAGAAATTAATTAATGTACTGAACCGGTTTTCGTCCACACTCATCAGAGTAAAATGTGGAAGTGATTGAATACGACTAAAACCTAACAAAATTTGTAATGAAAACTAGTGACAAGTTTAGGAGAAAAAAAAATATGGGGAGGAGAGTCATAAGTTGATCACATTAAGTCCTAAAAGCCATTCCTTTTGCTTACAAAGGGAAGGTTTGATTGACTTGATATATATGGCTTCCAGGACTTTGAGGTGGAATAGAGAATGCGATCTACTTATGACAGAAAACCAGTCACTAGTGTACGTCGACGCACATTCGGCGCTATTTATGAGATGGGCAACAATAGCAGACCCGGATGTATTAACTAAATTATATTCATATTTCATATATATATATTGTATGTATTTAGACAGCATTTTCTCATTTATGCAAACATTGTTAAAAACACAACAATCTAAAATTAACAACATCACATATAAAACAAGTGGCAACATTTTAAAATTCTTAACGTAATGCGATTTTGTTCTGTGATGCCATCCAGCGTTGCTGAATTTAAATCGTCAACGACTTCCTGGAACAAGTCGGAAAACGTTCTGTGCGCGTTTCTCCGCCGTCTTTAAAAAATTATTTTCTTTCTGCAGCTCTTTTGTTCCTTTTCTTTTTGACACCTGTGGATGATTCGACGAAAAATCGAAAACATTCGTGAAACCTATGGAACATTTATTTATTTATTTTTTTAATACAAAAAAGACCATCAGAAAAATTTAAAAAATAAAAAAGGTATAATTAAACAGACGAATTCTGTTATTTTTAACAATGTTAATATAATTATTAATATGCATATATAATTATTAATAACAATATATGTAGTATCATATACCATCAGTGCCCTTTTACTTTGCAGTCTCCTTAAAAGATTCAGCTCGATGATTGTCGATTAGTGACAACAGAGCAAATATAAGTCAGGTTCATATTATATTCCAATAACCATGGTTTTATTTTATTATTTTTATTTTTATTTTTTCACATTTCCAAAAAAAACATAACATTTTTGTGAGATATATTTTTTACGGTCCGTTTCATTTGTCTTGTGGCAAACAACATTTTTATGTTAATACCGTCTCTGCAACATTACAAAATCATCAGAAAAATTGACAGAGTAAAAAGTTATTGGATTAAAGTATCTTGAAAAAACCTAAACACACACACACACACACACACACACACACACATATATATATATATATATATATATATATATATATATATATACATTCCATTGACCATGGTGAATTAATCCCAAACCATAATTTTTAATTGGTTTTAACAACTTCTTTATTTCTGTACTTACAATTGGAAAAATTTAAGATATTATAAGGACAATACGTTTTTTAAAAATAGATATTCTTTGTAAAAACACATAAATACTATATATATATATATATATATATATATATATATATATATATATATATATATATATATATATACACACAAGTGAAACAATAAAGATAAATATTATATCTTTATATTATGTTCTAAATCCATGGATTTTCAAAAATAAGCTTTTATCATCAGAGGAAAATCAGAAAAATAAATCAGAAAAATAAATCAGAAAAATAAATCAGAAAAATAAATCAGAAAAATAAATCAGTAAAATTCCTGTTTAGCAAATATTTGAAAATATAAGAAGTTATGAGCAAAGAATCATCGAAGATATATAACGTTATTGGGAGAGAACTCAAGCAGAGTGCTTAGTTATTTATATATGTATTACAGAAGGTCAGAACAACATCGGTACCGTCGGTTTCAAATCCAAACAAAGGGCACCCAGTGGTCTCCCATGCCGGACTCTCTTCAGCCCCTGTTTATGTCGGTCTAATCGGAAAAATAGAGGCTGAAGAGAGTCCGGCAACCAACTATCGGTCCCCTTTGTTTTGATTTGAAACCGACGGTACCGATGTTGTTCTGATCTTCTGTAATAAATATATATATATCTCTATGTATATGTATAAATTCCCGAAACAGTTTTTCATGGTAAACAACTGATGATCCCTTAAAATAGTGTTAGAAATAAACTAATATAATAACTGTAAAAAATAAATTGACTTACATGAGTGATTTTCCACTGGAAGACTTGGGACTATAAGTTTTTTTTTTTTTTAAATATAGTTTTAATGGTTGAGAAACTTCCGAGACTATATATATAATAAATATTTGTTATTGTTTATTATCTATGTACGTATACGTTTCGTCCTTAATAATCGGGACTCATCAGCATAGAGATATGCCTATTCATATCATGTGATTCGAAACCCCGGATTACGAGTACTTTGCAACTCAAATCCGACGCCTTAACAACTCGGCCAATGTTGAACAGCGAATAAACGGTGATAATTTTAACACTTTATACGGCGACTTGACGTTATAGAGCGTTCGACTTTTAATGAAAGGAACGATGCATTTACAGCTAGTCACGTCATGCTGTGTTAATACTACACTTACAGTGCTCTACTAGACGGGGTTTTCTAGGAGCTACAAATAATAAATATTTGTTATTGTTTATTATTTATTTAAATTATCCGTTGACAAATGTTTCGTCGTTTTACGACTTATCAACGTGGCTGAACCTATCGAGATTCGAAACCGGGATCAAAGAGACTGAATCCCAACGCTCTACCACTGAAGAAATGTGTCGCTTTTTTATAGATGTTATTTATTCGTTTATTTTATTTGCGATACTTTGAACGAATTTAATTCATACGGTAACGCGTTGTTGAATATTTTAAATCGATATTGACAAACCAATATCGATTTTGATTCCAAATACTGATGTTCAGAGCTATCAAAGTTTGGCGCTGCACAATCTTCCTCTCTCGTAAATCTATCCTGTTCAGCCTTGTGCCTTACTTTGGGGAGTTTATTAAATGAGGACGGCAGATAAACCGGTCCAAATATTGAATCAGATTTATTTGTTCGCTTTGAAACGTTAATCATCTTCAGAGAAAAGAAATCAATCGATAATCGATTCTTTTTTTATTGGAATCTGAATCGAAAGCACATGCGTGACATATGCCCATTTTTGACAATAGATTTCGAAAATAATCGATGCTAAAAATGAGTAATACTAATTCAGAGATCGATGGATTAACAAAAAATCACTTTGAAAATATTTATTGCACGATATTAATTTTTAAAACGAATAAATTAACTCGTGAAGAAGTCATCGTGCAGTTATATTTATGCGTCTATCTACAGTTGCAATTGGTTTTTGAAATGGTTTTCTTTTTTAAGTTTTAGCGTTCTCTTATATATATATATATATTTAGCCTGACGATTCCCTGTGGGAATTACACGCGGAAGTCTCTGTGTAGCTTAATTACCATAAATATATTTCATTATCTGATTGGTTAACTAGCTAGACTAAACACCACGTGTATATATAAAAAAACACCTGGTAACACACACTCCATGCATTTTCGCTTGACGATTCCCTACGGGGATGAAACGCGAAAGCCTCTGTGTAGCTTAATTGCCATAAATATATTTTGATAACTTACTACATAGCTCTACTCACGTATTGAGCACTGTTGAAGTAAATACTGAAAATCAATACATAAAATATTATATCTCCTTATAACATTTTATGTGGATACATCAAATAATTATAATAAAATATATACACACACACACACACACATATATATATATATATATATATATATATATATATATATATATATATATATATATATATAGATCTAAATAAAATGGTTGGGATATAGGAGGGTACTATAGGTTCATTAGTGCAATTTTGAGGGTCAGCAGACTGTGACCTATATTTGACCGACACGAACTTTGATCAGATCTTAATCTTGCCCTTTTTCTTTCTCTTTTTCTTAACATCCGGTTTTCTGCTGGTGACATTTCCAATGCGGGATTCTCACTTTTTATTTTTATTCAGTCTTTGAAGAGATGTGGTAGCATCGAAACGTTGGCTGATTGACGCAATATTGTTTATGTAATAAACAACGCTTCCATTATGGGGAGACGAATACTGCAATGTGAAATCGCAAGAATGGCCGTGTTCTTGGTTAAAATATTCCTGAATTCATTTTTGGGGATGCTATGTGTTATCAGGTGTTGGTAAATAGAACTTTGAGGGGAGGCGAGATGGCAAGTTAGTCGGCGTGATATGCTAGTTCTAGTCATGCCGATATACGTGTTGTTAGCAGAGACACATTCTCTGATAGGGTATTTAAACACGTATATGGCATTACTAGTTTTTAGTAAGCTATTATTCAAGTAAACACACCTAGTATCAACCATGCTCGTTATGAAGGGGGGGGGGCGAAGGTATGTTGAAGTGTTGTTGAAGTGGTATTGAAATGTTTTAAAAAATCGTCTTCTTAATAAATTCACCAATTTTTTTACTTTGCATACTCATTCATCCGCCTGAAGATGACCGACGTCGGTCGAAAACGTTCGCAAAAATATGGCGATTTTTTATACTACATGGACGACAATACCAAATCAGTCGTGCGACGAATTGAAAAACCGAATCAAAAAAGAAATAAACAGAAGCTGGCGCTCCTGTTTATCCAAACACACACACACACACACACACACACATATATATATATATATATATATATATATATACTTATCTATCTATCTATCTATCTATCTATCTATCTATCTATCTATCTATCTATCTATCTATCTATCTATCTATCTCTCTCTCCCTCTCTCTCTCTCTCTCTCTCTCTCTCTCTCTCTCTATATATATATATATATATATATATATATATATACTGATCTATCTATCTATCTATCTATCTATCTATCTATCTATCTATCTATCTATCTATCTATCTATCTATCTTATCTCTCTCTCTCTCTCTCTCTATATATATATATATATATATACTTATCTATCTATCTATCTATCTATCTATCTTATCTCTCTCTCTCTCTCTCTCTCTCTCTCTCTCTCTATATATATATATATATATATATATATATATATATATATATGTATATATAGTGAAACATATGTTATCCTTGAAAGTAGGCATAAATCACTCCAGTACGGTTTATACTTATACTTTTATATATAGAAATATAAAAACAATTGTTGAAGATGGCTTTTATTCGCTTCCTCTAAAAGATCACATTTCGCTATAAACTTGCATCTGTACGTTCTTCGCTTTTATGTTTGTTTGATTCTTTAGTTCTTCCTTTTCCCGTTTTTTGTCTCTTTCTTCGTTCCTTCTTACTCAACCTCCATTCTCACTCAGTGAACCTAACTAACTCCGGAGATTGCCATCTCTTTTCTTTTTTTATTTTGATACCCTCTTTACCACCTACCACACTGTATTGCACTTTTCCCTTTCTTCCTTGGTTTATTCCATTCCGACATGACCAGGGTTAATTACACTTTTCTATTTTCACCGCAGCATACAATAATAACAGCAGAACATTTAGAACATATCCTGATTTGGTTTTAAATTCTTACTGTCGATGTTCCCCGCTTTAAAAGGTGGGGAACGAGTATTACGATAATGATAAATTTACAAACAAGACGCAAAGAAAGTTCAGAAAAAAAAATATGGAGAATTTATAAACCGTTATGTTCGAATTTATACACAAACAAAAATAAACAAAAGAATACTTTCCTTCATTCAACTTTGAAAATATATCTTCAAGAAGAGGTAATGTGTAATGGTAAGATTTTATAACATCATTTACGCAATAGCAGTGGATAGTTTTACGAAGTTGACTAATGTCAGAAAAAGAATTTTGAGATTTTCAGTCAGTCACGTGACAACCGTAGTTATGTTTCAGTGAGGTCTAAGAAAATAAGACAGATGTGGAACTGTAGATGAGTGTATTCAGCAATTTTGTGGAACTGGAGATGTGTCGCTTGAAAAATTTTGTTGAACTGGAGATGGGTTGCTTCAACAATTTTGTGGAACTGAAGATAGTTACTTCAACAATTTTGTCAAACTGAAGATAGTTGCTTCAACAATTTTGTGGAACTGAAGATAGTTGCTTCAACAATTTTTTCGAACTGAAGATAGTTCCTTCAACAATTTTGTGGAACTAAAAATAAGTTGTCTTCAACAAGTTTGTGGAACTGAAGATAGGTGGCTTCAACAATTTTGTAGAACTGTAAATATGTTGCTTCAACAATTTTGTGGAACTGGAGATAGGTTGTTTCAACAATTTTGTGAAACTGGAGATAGGTTGTTTCAACAATTTTGTGGAACTGAAGATATGTTGTTTCAACAATTTTGTGGAACTGGAAATAGGTTGCTTCAACAATTTTGTAGAACTGAAGATATGTTGCTTCAACAATTTTGTGGAACTGGAGATATGTTGTTTCAACAATTTTGTGGAACTGGAGATAGGTTGCTTCAACAATTTTGTGGAACTGAAGATATGTTGTTTCAACAATTTTGTGGAACTGGAGATAGGTTGCTTCAACAATTTTGTAGAACTGAAGATATGTTGCTTCAACAATTTTGTGGAACTGGAGATATGTTGTTTCAACAATTTTGTAGAAATTGGAGATAGGTTGCTTCAACAATTTTGTAGAACTGAAGATATGTTGCTTCAACAATTTTGTGGAACTAGAGATATGTTGTTTCAACAATTTTGTGGAACTGGAGATAGGTTATTCAACAATTTTGTGGAACTGAAGATAAGTTGTTTCAACAATTTTGTGGAACTGGAGATATGTTGTTTCAACAATTTTGTGGAACTGAAGATATGTTGCTTCAACAATTTTGTGGAACTGGAGATATGTTGTTTCAACAATTTTGTGGAACTGGAGATAGGTTATTCAACAATTTTGTGGAACTGAAGATAAGTTGTTTCAACAATTTTGTGGAACTGGAGATATGTTGTTTCAACAATTTTGTGGAACTGAAGATATGTTGCTTCAACAATTTTGTGGAACTGGAGATATGTTGTTTCAACAATTTTGTGGAACTGGAGATAGGTTATTCAACAATTTTGTGGAACTGAAGATAAGTTGTTTCAACAATTTTGTGGAACTGAAGATAAGTTGTTTCAACAATTTTGTGGAACTGAAGATGTGTTGTTTCAACAATTTTGTGGCACTGAAGATAAGTTGTTTCAACAATTTTGTGGAACTGAAGATAAGTTGTTTGAACAATTTTGTGGAACTGAAGATAAGTTGTTTCAAAATTTTTGTGGAAATGAAGATGAGTTGTTTCAACAATTTTGTGGAACTGAAGATAAGTTGTTTCAACAATTTTGTGGAACTGAAGATAAGTTGTTTGAACAATTTTGTGGAACTGAAGATAAGTTGTTTGAACAATTTTGTGGAACTGATAATAAGTTGTTTCAACAATTTTTTGGAACTGAAGATAAGTTGTTTCAACAATTTTGTGGAACTGAAGATGAGTTGTTTCAAAAATTTTGTGGAACTGAAGATAAGTTGTTTCAACAATTTTGTGGAACTGAAGATAAGTTGTTTCAACAATTTTGTGGAACTGAAGATAAGTTGTTTTAACAATTTTTTGGAACTGAAGATAAGTTGTTTAAACAATTTTGTGGAACTGAAGATAAGTTATTTCAACAATTTTGTGGAACTGGAGATGAGTTGTTTGAACAATTTTCCGCGTGTATCAGTTTACTCTAATCTCGAGTACAATGTCAGAGATGTCACGAGCTGAAACTTATGTTCGCAAGAAAGATGCGGTCGTTATTTGATGAACTGATAAAAAACAAAGTATTTCACAAATTTTTCAAGCCGAGCAAATAATCTATTGTAAACATTATGTCAATGGCAAACGTATCTGAAAAGAATCAAGAGACCGCTGTATATCAAAAGAATCAGGAGACCCCTGTATATCAAAAGAATCAGGAGACCGCTGTATATCAAAAGGATCAGGAGACCGTTGTATCTGAAAAGAATCAGGAGACCGCTGTATCTGAAAAGAATCAGGAGACCCCTGTATATCAAAAGAATCAGGAGACCGCTGTATATCAAAAGGATCAGGAGACCGCTGTATCTGAAAAGAATCAGGAGACCGCTGTATCTGAAAAGAATCAGGAGACCGCTGTATATCAAAAGAATCAGGAGACCGCTGTATATCAAAAGAATCAGGAGACCGCTGTATCTGAAAAGAATCAGGAGACCGCTGTATATCAAAAGAATCAGGAGACTGCTGTATATCAAAAAGAATCAGGAGACCGCTGTATATCAAAAGAATCAGTTGACCGCTGTATATCAAAAGAATCAGGAGACTGCTGTATATCAAAATGAATCAGGAGACTGCTGTATATCAAAAGAATCAGGAGACTGCTGTATATCAAAAAGAATCAGGAGACTGCTGTATATCAAAAAGAATCAGGAGACCGCTGTATATCAAAAGAATCAGTTGACCGCTGTATATCAAAAGAATCAGGACACCGCTGTATATCAAAAGAATCAGGACACCACTGTATATCAAAAGAATCAGGAGACCGCTGTATATCAAAAGAATCAGGAGACTGCTGTATATCAAAAAGAATAAGGAGACCGCTGTATATCAAAAGAATCAGGAGACTGCTGTATATCAAAAAGAATCAGGAGACTGCTGTATATCAAAAAAAATCAGGAGACCGCTGTATATCAAAAGAATCAGTTGACCGCTGTATATCAAAAGAATCAGGAGACTGCTGTATATCAAAATGAATCAGGAGACTGCTGTATATCAAAAAGAATCAGGAGACTGCTGTATCTGAAAAGAATCAGGAGACTGCTGTATATCAAAAAGAATCAGGAGACTGCTGTATATCAAAAAGAATCAGGAGACTGCTGTATATCAAAAAGAATCAGGAGACTGCTGTATATCAAAAAGAATCAAGAGACCGCTGTATATCAAAAAGAATCATGAGACCGCTGTATATCAAAAGAATCAGGAGACTGCTGTATATCAAAAGAATCAGGACACCACTGTATATCAAAAGAATCAGGAGACCGCTGTATATCAAAAGAATCAGGAGACTGCTGTATATCAAAAAGAATCAAGAGATCGCTGTATATCAAAAAGAATCAGGAGACCGCTGTATATCAAAAGAATCAGGACACCACTGTATATCAAAAGAATCAGGAGACCGCTGTATATCAAAAGAATCAGGACACCACTGTATATCAAAAAAATCAGGACACCACTGTATATCAAAAGAATCAGGTGACCGCTGTATATCAAAAGAATCAGGAGACTGCTGTATATCAAAAAGAATCAGGAGACTGCTGTATATCAAAAAGAATCAGGAGACTGCTGTATATCAAAAAGAATCAAGGGACCGCTGTATATCAAAAAGAATCAGGAGACTGCTGTATATCAAAAGAATCAGGAGACTGCTGTATATCAAAAAGAATCAGGAGACTGCTGTATATCAAAAGAATCAGGACACCGCTGTATATCAAAAGAATCAGGAGACAGCTGTATATCAAAAGAGTCAGGAGACAGCTGTATATCAAAAGAATCAGGAGACCGCTGTATATCAAAAGAATCAGGAGACCGCTGTATATCAAAAGAATCAGAAGACCGCTGTATATCAAAAGAATCGGGAAACCGCTGTATATCAAAAGAATCAGGAGACCGCTGTATATCAAAAGAATCAGGAGACCGCTGTATATCAAAAGAATCAGGAGACAGCTGTATATCAAAAGAATCAGGAGACCGCTGCATATCAAAAGAATCAGGAGACCGCTGTATATCAAATGAATCAGGAGACCGCTGTATATCAAAAGAATCAGGAGACCGCTGTATATCAAAAGAATGAGGTGACCGCTGTATATCAAAAGAATCAGGAGACCGCTGTATATCAAAAGAATCAGGAGACCGCTGTATATCAAAAGAATCAGGAGACCGCTGTATATCAAAGAATCAGGAGACCGCTGTATATCAAAAGAATCAGGAGACCGCTGTATATCAAAAGAATCAGGAGACCGCTGTATATCAAAAGAATCAGGAGACCGCTGTATATCAAAAGAATCAGGAGATCGCTGTATATCAAAAGAATCAGGAGACCGCTGTATATCAAAAGAATGAGGTGACCGCTGTATATCAAAAGAATCCGGAGACCGCTGTATATCAAAAGAATCCGGAGACCGCTGTATATCAAAAGAATCAGGAGATCGCTGTATATCAAAAGAATCAGGAGACCGCTGTATATCAAAAGAATCAGGAGATCGCTGTATATCAAAAGAATCAGGAGACCGCTGTATATCAAAAGAATCAGGAGACCGCTGTATATCAAAAGAATCAGGAGACCGCTGTATATCAAAAGAATCAGGAGACCGCTGTATATCAAAAGAATCAAGAGACCGCTGTATATCAAAAGAATCAGGACACCGCTGTATATCAAAAGAATCAGGAGACCGCTGTATATCAAAAGAATCAGGAGACCGCTGTATATCAAAAGAATCAGGAGACCGCTGTATATCAAAAGAATCAGGAGACAGCTGTATATCAAAAGATTCAGGAGACCGCTGTATATCAAAAGAATCAGGAGACCGCTGTATATCAAAAGAATCAGGAGATCGCTGTATATCAAAAGAATCAGGAGACCGCTGTATATCAAAAGAATCAGGAGACCGCTGTATATCAAAAGAATCAGGAGACCGCTGTATATCAAAAGAATCAGAAGACGGCTGTATATCAAAAGAATCAGGAGACCGCTGTATATCAAAAGAATCAGGAGACCGCTGTATATCAAAAGAATCAAGAGACCGCTGTATATCAAAAGAATCAGGACACCGCTGTATATCAAAAGAATCAGGAGACCGCTGTATATCAAAAGAATCAGGAGACCGCTGTATATCAAAAGAATCAGGAGACCGCTGTATATCAAAAGAATCAGGAGACAGCTGTATATCAAAAGATTCAGGAGACCGCTGTATATCAAAAGAATCAGGAGACCGCTGTATATCAAAAGAATCAGGAGATCGCTGTATATCAAAAGAATCAGGAGACCGCTGTATATCAAAAGAATCAGGAGATCGCTGTATATCAAAAGAATCAGGAGACCGCTGTATATCAAAAGAATCAGGAGACCGCTGTATATCAAAAGAATCAGGAGACAGCTGTATATCATAACACGTTCGGAATGTATTAGTAAACGATATTATAAACAGCTTTAAACGAGGTGAACAGCCGAATTATTTAATCGTTGAGAAACGCATATGATGCAGGAAATCTTCGCAATTGCATCCAATAGCAGAACTCAATTTACGACTAAATGATTTCTGCACCGAATTGTCAGTTTGCTACGTGACAAGCGTTCCGTACCATCCAAGATTTAATGATCAAGAAACGCGCTTCGTTGATACGTTTAAACGAACATTAAGGAGATTAGAAGGAAATTGAACTGAAGATAGATAGCTACAATCGTTTCTCGGAGTTTATCGAATAACTCCAAACCCGGGTACAAATTCGAAAATGTCAACAGCTGAAATTATGCTCGCAAAGAAAGATTCGATCGGTCTTTGATAAACTGATATCAAAAAGCAAACAGTTCCAAAATATATAATACTGTTAAAAGAATTTGTCAAGCCTTTTTAGAAAAATGGTAAGAGCAGCCGACTTAGCGGGATGCGGTTGTTGGCGACTGAGGATGTTCCTCCACCATCTAAGACGAAAGACGGTTATTACAGGGGATTTATACCAGTAGAAGAAGGCGTTCAATTGTTATAAAAAAAGCCTTCCTCACTGGTGGAGAGCTCCATGTCGTCAATTTGTTACTACCACGCTAGTTAATAGACCCAAGGAGAAGGTCGCGAAGGAAGGTTTTAAAAATTCTTTTCCCAAACTTCGTTGTTCAGCTTGCCACAATCTATGTCACCCTCTTATTATTTCGACAAGACGTCTATTCTATTTGTAGATGTAAATATTCGGAAGATTTCGCATTTATTCATATAGATTTAATAATCATATACAAGCCGCGCGTGCATGGTCCCCTTCTATATGTGACTAGATGTGGCGAGTGTAAAATGCAATAAATTTGGGCAATTTGGGGTATTTTTGACCCCCTGGGGCGCGAACAAGAATTTTTCTGAGGTCACCGATACTTATTTTCTATCAGTAACAATTGCCTCCACATTTTGGCCAAGTTTCAGAGAAATTGAATGGATGGATGAAAAGTTATGGGGCAAAAAATGTATTTTTTTGCCATTTCGGGCCCTTTTGATCCCCTGGGGGCTAACCAGATTTTTTTTTCAAAAATCGGAGAATGTCACTTTCTAACCTGAACAAAGTTACAACTTCATGCAAAATTTCAGAGAAATTCAATGGATGATTGCGGAGAAAAATCCGGACGGACGGACGGACGGACGGACGGACGGACGGACATGCCTCAAAACATAAGTCGCCCGATTTTATAAATCGAAGGACCAATTAACTTATCTTATTTGCAAGAATAAAACTTGCTGAATAAGATTGCATTTTTGCAGTCGTTTGAAAAATAATCAGGCTAAGAATAAAAACAAAAAAAAGGTTACAATTATTCAAGAGAATTTATCCTGGCGGCCACATCAGTATGTAGGGGAAAATACGGTGCTTGTGAACGGTAGGTCCGATTAAAATTTGTTTTTATCTTTTAGTTGTGGAGAGTCAAATAAGGGGGAGAGAACTCTAGTTTCAAATTTCAACCACGATTTATCTGTTATTTTACTATTGTAATTAATAATAAATGAAAAATAAAATGAAAATAAAATAATTTTGAAATAAATGACAGTTGATGATTTTGAAAAATAAAATGATTTATTAAAATAAATTATCAAAGAAGAATGAAAAAAAACATGAAACACGGGAATTAAAATTTTGAAATAAATGACAGTTTTACACTGGGTAAAATTCGGCAGGGCAGTGTCATTTCCGAATTTTTGTTTCTACATAAATTCTGTTCGATTGCAAGAAGTCTATTAGTCTGACATTATCTCTGGTTAAATATAAAATATCTTGCAAGAGTGTTAATATCCATTTTCAGATAAATCGTGGTTTTTCAGATAGAAACTTGAAACTAGAGTTCTCTCCCCCTTATTTGACTGTCCACAACTAAAAGATAAAAAAACAATTTTTTTCGGACCTACGGTTCACAAGTACCAAACATACGATATGACGCCATAAACTTGTGTTTTGTCGATAATTTTTGCTCGTGCTAGTATATCATTTGACTACTAGACCTAAAGATTAAAGTCGCGAATGAAAGTATTTATTTCTTTCGCAAACTCGCTCTTCGACTAGCCACACTCTGGTTTACCCTCTGAGTTTTCGACACTATCGGAAAACAATGATTTTAAAGATTATATAAATAGAAATGATAACTTAAAAGATGGAATTATTGAGAAACGAATGTATCATGAAACATCCGAAATGACACTATAACTTTAAGAAAAGTATGCAGCTGAATCAAATAATTGTAGAGAAGAGACTATGAAAGTAATTTATGATTTATTTAATGAAATGCTTATGATTTATTTAATGAAATTACTATGATATATTTAATGAAATTACTATGAAAGTAATTTATGATTTATTTTATGAAATGCCTATGATATATTTAATGAAATTACTATGATATATTTAATGAAATTACTATGAAAGTAATTTATGATTTATTTAATGAAATGCCTATGATATATTTAATGAAATTACTATGAAAGTAATTTATGATTTATTTAATGAAATGCCTATGATATATTAAATGAAATGCCTATGATATATTTAATGAAATGCCTATGAAAGTAATTTATGATTTATTTAATGAAATGCCTATGATATATTTAAGTAAAATGCCTATGAAAGTAATTTATGGTTTATTTTATAAAATGCTTATGATATATTTAATGAATTGACTATGAAAGTAATTTATGATTTATTTAATGAAATGCCTATGATATATTTAAGTAAAATGCCTATGAAAGTAATTTATGGTTTATTTTATAAAATGCTTATGATATATTAAATGAAATGTCTATGAAAGTAATTTATCATTTATTTAATGAAATGCTTATGATTTATTTAATGAAATGCCTATATTATATTTAATGAAATGCCTAAGAAAGTAAGTTATGATTTATTTAATGAAATGCCTATGATATATTTAATGAAATGCCTATGAAAGTAATTTATGATTTATTTAATGAAATGCTCATGATTTATTTAATGAAATGCCTATGAAAGTAATTTATGATTTATTTAATGAAATACCTATGATATATTTAATGAAATGCCTATGAAAGTAATTTATGATTTATTTTATGAAATGCCTATGATATATTTAATGAAAGGCATATGAAAGTAATTTATGATTTATTCAATGAAATACCTATGATATATTTAATGAAATGCCTATGAAAGTAATTTTTGATTTATTTAATAAAATGCCTATGAAAGAAATTTTTGATTTATTTAATGAAATGCCTATGAAAGTAATTTATGATTTATTTAACGAAATGCTTATGATATATTTAATGAAATGCATATGAAAGTAATTTATGATTTATTTAATGAAATGCTCATGATTTATTTAATGAAATGCATATGAAAGTAATTTATGATTTATTTAGTGAAATACCTATGATATATTTAATGAAATGCCTATGAAAGTAATTTATGATTTATTTAATGAAATACCTATGATATATTTAATGAAATGCCTATGAAAGTAATTTATGATTTATTTAATGAAATTCCTATGGTATATTTAATGAAATGCCTATGAAAGTAAGTTATGATTTATTTAATGAAATGCCTATGATATATTTAATGAAATGCCTATGAAAGTAATTTATGATTTATTTAATGAAATGCCTATGATATATTTAATGAAATGCCTATGAAAGTAATTTATGATATATTTAATGAAATGCCGATGATTTATTTTATGAAATGCCTATGAAAGTAATTTATGATTTATTTAATGAAATGCCTATTATATATTTTATGAAATGCCTATGAAAGTAAGTTATGATTTATTTGATGAAATGCCTATTATACATTTAATCAAATGCCTATGAAAGTAAGTAATTATTTATTTAATGAAATGCTTATGATACATATAATGTAATGACTATGAAAGTAATTTATGATTTATTTAATGAAATGCCTATGATATATTTAATTAAATAACTATGAAAGTAATTTATGATTTATTTAATGAAATGCTTATGATATATTTAATGAATTGACTATGACAGTAATATATGATTTATTTAATGAAATGCCTATGATATATTTAATGAATTGCCTATGAAAGTAATTTATTTATTATTTAATGAAATGCCTATGATATATTTAATGAAATGCCTATGAAAGTAATTTATGATTTATTTAATGAAATGCCTCTGATTTATTTAATGAAATGCCTATGAAAGTAATTTATGATTTATTTAATTAAATACCTATGATATATTTAATGAAATGCCTCTGAAAGTAATTCATGATTTATTTACTGAAATGCCTATGATATATTTAATGAAATGCCTATGAAAGTAATTTATGATATATTTAATCAAATGCCTATGATATATTTAATGAAATGCCTATGAAAGTAATTTATGATTTATTTAATGAAATGCCTATGATTTATTTAATGAAATGCCTATGAAAGTAATTTATGATTTATTTAATTAAATACCTATGATATATTTAATGAAATGCCTCTGAAAGTAATTCATGATTTATTTAATGAAATGCCTATGATATATTTAATGAAATGCCTATGAAAGTAATTTATGATTTATTTAATCAAATGCCTATGATATATTTAATTAAATGACTATGAAAGTAATTTATGATTTATTTAATGAAATGCCTATGATATATTTAATGAAATGCCTATGAAAGTAATTTATGATTTATTTAATTAAATGCCTATGATATATTTAATGAAATGCCTATGAAAGTAATTTATGATTTATTTGATGGACCAAAACTCTTTAGCAAGCAAAAAGTCAACCATCTTTAAAACTGGATTTTAATCCAAAAAGATAAAATTATGCCTTCTAGAAGAAGTAATATTTGTTGTAGAGTGATAACACCACTCACGACAATAATAGACTAACCCTAACCTACACCCAACGGTGTAGGTAACTTAAACCAATACTTATCATTGTTGTTCATAAAAAGGTTTTGGTTTCCTCTCATGTGACAACCGTTTTAGTTGTTACAATATTTTTTTATAGGAGTTGGTCCTAACAGTTTATGCTAAGCTCAGCTCCTATATATATATATATATATATATATATATATATATATATATATATATATATATATATATATATATATATATATATATATATATATATACTAACTTGTGTGCGGGAGTGTTTGGTTAACAGTGTGTATATGTTGACACTATGCTTAGTAGTCCATGAAAGTCTCTAATTAGTTATTTGGAGATATTTGCATTGTGTGCACATGTGTGGTCTCTGGAAGAAAATGGAGAAAAAAAGAAAAAAAGCAATGTGTTAGGGGTTTTATAGTACGTGCTGGAATTCGGAGTTAATATTCTCACGTCTCTGGTTGGCTGAAATAAACTGCTTATTAGAGATTTTGTCCAATCATGAGTCGATACATAAAACAGCATTCACTGCCGCCCTTACTTCGAACAATATCACCGATAGGATTTACGAACCAAACTTTTATTTTCGCTGATCACAGATTGTAGTGTCATCTTGGTATTCTTGTGACATGTGAGTGTTGAAGCATTAATATAAAAAATAAATCCCTTATGAGGGAGTCACTAAATGAGGGAAGTCGTTCGAGTGTATAGTCTTGTAGACATTACTCATCCTCAATGTTTTTTTTTTTTAAATACACAAGAAATAACTTTATTACAAACACACGCTTGGTTAACATTGCTAATCTAATAATAATGGAGATTATGTGTCTGTCTGTCTAAAGCCAAAACAATCCTATTTAAGACTATTGTACTTATTGTGACATAGTAAAGTATATACTATTTCAGACTAATGTACTATCTTTAAATGCTCAATTCAGGGGCATAGTGTAGTATCTGCTCTGTAGTCATCATACCATCCTCCCAGGCATTACATCTTCCTTATTTGAGAAGTGTGGAGGTAGTGTAGTATCTGTTCTGCTTCCATGATACCGTCCTTCCAGGAATTACCTCCTCTTTTTTGAGAGTTGTGGAGGTAGTGTAGTATCTGTTCTTTTGTCATGATACCATCCTCCCAGGAATTACCTCCTCCTTTTTTGAGAGGTGTGGAGGTAGTGTAGTATCTGTTGTCATGATACCATCCTCCCAGGAATTACCTCCTCTTTTTTTGAGAAGTGTGGAGGTAGTGCGCTATTTCTAAGAATGTGGTCTGCGTTCGCGCTCACCCCGATAAATTAAACTAATATTTTTTAAAGAAGAAAACATAATTGTGTATGAAAATAATTTATACGTTTTTGTTAGAATAATCAAGTTAAGCTTTTATTATTACTATTAGCAATTTTAACCAAGCGTGTTTGCAATAAAGCCAGCTGAAGCTTTATCAATTCCTTCATATATCTCCAGAATTCTCTAATAAATAGCCAACATGCATTTAAATATATATTTGAGCAAAGCGTTTTTACAAAGTTGAAATATATCTCTGTTTTCGCTTTCTCTTATTTCTTGTGTATTTAAAAAAAAAAACATTGAGGGTGAGAAATTAATCTCTACAAGAACGATCTCCCTCATTTAGGGATTTATTTTTCTATATTAATGATTCAACACTCACGTGTCACACACATATCATATTCTCTGCCCCCAAAATATTTTACATACTTTATACGTAAATTGGTCTAATTTTGAATTAATTTATAGGGGTGAGCGCGAACGCAGACCCCACACTTAGAAATAGCGCACCCGAGTCGTCCACATTTGGGACGATCGCAAAGGTCAACCCAACCGTAGTGCAATGGAAGGGTCTCGCTCTGGGAGAACGGCCTGGATGATCACCGTTTACCCCTGTGCAAGGTAAGTATAAGATTTCTTTAACAACAACACGCATTTTACACAACACCACTCCTTATACAACCGATCTTTATTTACAACCAACAAAATGTCTACAAAACAACATTTCAACAACATTAACACATTACAACTTTTGCATTTATCAACAACATCATTTTATAACAAACAATTTCAAACCATTTAAACTTACCAATATTTTAATATAATATGACATTTCTTAAATAAACTTACATTTTACAAATGATTCAATGTCAAGGTCGTTTCTTTACTACACACATCGACAACAATGCATTTGGTATCTTTTCAATAGAAACTTCTTCGATTTGAAAAATAAAACGAAATAACAAATAAAAAAACAACAACAATATTTTCATTTAATTAAATCAAACCATTTCTTTAATTATCTTTTTCAGTTTTTTCGTTTTTTAATTACTTCAAATCACAAAACGAAACTACGATTTCAAGAGTTGTTTCCCCTGGAACGAGTTGCAAAATAAACGGTTACAGGAAATATTAAAAAAAAGAGAAAAAAACAAAGCCTGCGTTCGCCTTAGGCACAAGGCCCGAATTGTTATGGGAGGGGGTCGTTGGTCATACAATTGGTCAGTCTATGTGCACTTTATCCTTAGCTAGACTCTCTCATTCATCAGAATACCTCATTCACCTTTTTCTTGGCCTTTTGGCTAAGATCAAAGTGTAGTATCTGTTCCGATGGATACTGCACGCCCAGGCAATTTTTAAATGGCCAGAGTGCTCACCTCTCGAGCGCTGGCTTTTCAAACCCCACTTTCTCGACCCGATCTTGGGTCACATCTTACTTGTGGGAGTAAGATAAAACTGGCCTTGTGCCTAACTCCTGGGGAGGAGTAAATAAAACCTCATTCACTCTGTGGGTTGGTCCCCAATGTGTACTCTAATAAATACTACTTTATGCTATAAATACTACTTAACACTATTAATATTACTTTATGCTATAAATACTACTTAATACTATAAATACTACTTCGTGCTATAAATACTACTTTATATTATACGTGACTTCCTGAGCAGATTGGTATGTCCTAGCACGTGAGCTATTTCATTCAGCTTTCTTACTTTCCAGCGATGCGCTCGCCGTTTATTATCTCAACTTCATTCGACACGAGACAAACGACCGAAACTTTTATAAGATAACTTATAACCGAGATATAATATTTTGCTACAAGAGAGATAACGTATAGCTGACTAGTCCAAGGGAAGCAATTTATAACAATAAAAAAACAAGAAGAACCAAGATTTTAAATAATAATGAAAATTCCATGAAGAAAACCCGAAGACAAAACGATGAAAAGTTCTGATAAATGTAATATATTGGGAACAAAGACGGAATACATGAATTAAGAGAATGCACGTGATGTGATTTTATTAACTTATACGTTCGAACACTATGATAGACATGGTTAAACAACGAATACTCTTTCTTATCTCTTGCGTAACATCACCGAATAGTTCTATAATAAAGGAAGATAACTTATAACTGAAATAAATTATTTGACTTATGACAATACAAAAATAAAAACACAAAACGAAACCAACCAAGATGAGGAAACCAATCCAAAAGTTCTAAATAATAATGAAAATTCCATGACGATTCCCGAGTTCGACGTAAGGCACCTGAAGAAGGCCGAACTACAAAACAACTGAAACTTGACATCTGCAAAGACTGAATTCAGGAATTAAGAAAATGCTCGTCTCATGATTTTATTAACTTAAACGCCCGAACGCTGTGATAGACGTGAATAAAAAGAGAGAATTCTCTTTCTTATCTCTTGCGTGACCTCACCAAATAGTCTTCTTATAATCAAGGAAGATAACTGATAAATAACTGATATTAATTATTTAACTATAAAAGAGATAACTTATAACCGACTAGTCCAAGGGAGACAACTTATAACAATATAAAAGATCAACATCTAAGATGAAGAAAACCGGTCAATAAATTGTAAATAATAATACCGAGAAATGTTAGTACTTTTTTTTTTAATGCTGGGCAACCATTTATCAAGGCCCAAAATACTCGAGGATCAAAGTTACTAGTATTGAACGCTTGTCAGATGAACTAAGTTTCATTACTGATGGGACGGTTTACGACTTGTTGACATTAGATTTGAAGACCACTATGTTGTAGTCTGCAAGGAAGCAGTCCCGGAGTAATGTGTTGTACAGACAGAAAACCCTTGCAAAGAAGCTCTGTTAATGGAAATTTCTCCTGGCTCTAAGCACGCGGAGGAAGAAGGGAACGTCTTTTTCCGTTGTGGTAGACAGACGAGTTCTTGCTGTGAATGTTTACAAGGAGGAACCAAAAATTGGAGCTCAGCCGAGCACCTTCCATGAAAATAATGATAGAGTAGAGAGAGATTAGCAACGTCTCATACGTGAGAAAGAGGCTGCACGGAACAGAAAAGATAATCCCCAGTTATTTTTGATGTCAAATTTTACCTGTTACTTCTTATTCCATACATTTATTATTGGCAGAATAGATGGTATGTTGCCACTTACCGATGTGTGTATAATCCATTATACACGCGTCGTCGAGGAACCAGGTTCTTGATCATCTGTGGATACAATCACTCGGACGCCGATGTTTATTTTTTTAAATTAAGGTTTATTACAAAAAAGAGGACAGTCACATAAAACATCAAACCCTCATCGACCTCCGTCTGGGGTTACCTGTAACCCTTAAGTGTCACCAAACATTTATACATCCGCTGTCGTCGTCGGGAACCCAGGTCCTTGATCGTTTGTGGATACAATCACTCGGACGCCGATGTTTATTTTTTTTAAATTAAGGTTTATTACAAAAAAGAGGACAGTCACATAAAACATCAAACCCTCATCGACCTCCGTCTGGGGTTACCTGTAACCCTTAAGTGTCACCAAACATTTATACATCCGCTGTCGTCGTCAGGAACCCAGGTCCTTGATCGTTTGTGGATACAATCACTCGGACGCCGATGTTTATTTTTTTAAATTAAGGTTTATTACAAAAAGAGGACAGTCACATAAAACATCAAACCCTCATCGACCTCCGTCTGGGGTTACCTGTAACCCTTAAGTGTCACCAAACATTTATACATCCGCTGTCGTCGTCGGGAACCCAGGTCCTTGATCGTTTGTGGATACAATCACTCGGACGCCGATGTTTATTTTTTTAAATTAAGGTTTATTACAAAAAGAGGACAGTCACATAAAACATCAAACCCTCATCGACCTCCGTCTGGGGTTACCTGTAACCCTTAAGTGTCACCAAACATTTATACATCCGCTGTCGTCGTCGGGAACCCAGGTCCTTGATCGTTTGTGGATACAATCACTCGGACGCCGATGTTTATTTTTTTAAATTAAGGTTTATTACAAAAAAGAGGACAGTCACATAAAACATCAAACCCTCATCGACCTCCGTCTGGGGTTACCTGTAACCCTTAAGTGTCACCAAACATTTATACATCCGCTGTCGTCGTCGGGAACCCAGGTCCTTGATCGTTTGTGGATACAATCACTCGGACGCCGATGTTTATTTTTTTTAAATTAAGGTTTATTACAAAAAAGAGGACAGTCACATAAAACATCAAACCCTCATCGACCTCCGTCTGGGGTTACCTGTAACCCTTAAGTGTCACCAAACATTTATACATCCGCTGTCGTCGTCGGGAACCCAGGTCCTTGATCGTTTGTGGATACAATCACTCGGACGCCGATGTTTATTTTTTTAAATTAAGGTTTATTACAAAAAGAGGACAGTCACATAAAACATCAAACCCTCATCGACCTCCGTCTGGGGTTACCTGTAACCCTTAAGTGTCACCAAACATTTATACATCCGCTGTCGTCGTCGGGAACCCAGGTCCTTGATCGTTTGTGGATACAATCACTCGGACGCCGATGTTTATTTTTTTAAATTAAGGTTTATTACAAAAAGAGGACAGTCACATAAAACATCAAACCCTCATCGACCTCCGTCTGGGGTTACCTGTAACCCTTAAGTGTCACCAAACATTTATACATCCGCTGTCGTCGTCGGGAACCCAGGTCCTTGATCGTTTGTGGATACAATCACTCGGACGCCGATGTTTATTTTTTTAAATTAAGGTTTATTACAAAAAAGAGGACAGTCACATAAAACATCAAACCCTCATCGACCTCCGTCTGGGGTTACCTGTAACCCTTAAGTGTCACCAAACATTTATACATCCGCTGTCGTCGTCGGGAACCCAGGTCCTTGATCGTTTGTGGATACAATCACTCGGACGCCGATGTTTATTTTTTTAAATTAAGGTTTATTACAAAAAAGAGGACAGTCACATAAAACATCAAACCCTCATCGACCTCCGTCTGGGGTTACCTGTAACCCTTAAGTGTCACCAAACATTTATACATCCGCTGTCGTCGTCGGGAACCCAGGTCCTTGATCGTTTGTGGATACAATCACTCGGACGCCGATGTTTATTTTTTTAAATTAAGGTTTATTACAAAAAAGAGGACAGTCACATAAAACATCAAACCCTCATCGACCTCCGTCTGGGGTTACCTGTAACCCTTAAGTGTCACCAAACATTTATACATCCGCTGTCGTCGTCGGGAACCCAGGTTCTTGATCGTCTGTGGATACAATTACTCGGACGCCGATGTTTAGTTTTTATAATACGAACATTAGATAAGTGGAGCAAGACAATTTAACGAGAAAGATATTCAAAGCGGAATACATTGTTTTCGATTGTGGCAATGCAGATTGGCGGTTGTTCATTTATCATCGAAAGATACTATAACATCTGTCATCTACAATAAAAACTCGGCTTCTGCCCTCCATACAAATCGCACACGCAACAAATATGACTAAGAATTATTAAACTATGAAGATTTTGCTATTCACACAAAAGTACTAGAAGAACTAGAAGAAAATTTGTGGAGATCCTAAAATAATCAGTCTACTTTAAAGACTTCCGATTGGTTACACAAAGCCCACGTGTCTTTTTTTGTTTGTGGAATGGTAGAGCTACATGTATAACGTTTTGATTCACCGGTGCGTTTATAAACCAATCGTCGTCGTGAACCAAGATTCTTGCTTGTCTGTGGATACATAACCACTCGGACGCCGATGTTTAGTTTTTAATAAATGGTTTATTACAAAAAAAAAACAGTCACAGAAAAAAACATAGCGACGAATTACTTGCATACGCGTGGGAGAGACAGACAGATAGAAAGACGGATATGCTGGTTAATGGTATTGAGTTTAAGAAAACACTAAACTCTTTGAATTCTAATGAACAGAAAATCATTTGTAGATACGACACAGAACTTTCTTGGAAATCACAGAACTTTCTTGGAAATCACAGAACTTTCTTGGAAATCACAGAACTTTTTTGGCAATCACCTTGCAGGCAACTATAAAGAAATTGTTGAACCCATTATACACAAGTATCGCACACTCAGTTTAAAAATGTCGTTTAAGATTCATTTCTTTCTTTCTCATCTAAATTCTTTCACAAGTAATCTAGGAGACATCAGTGTTCAATATGGAGATGGGGTTCACCAGAAAATTACCAACTTGATCATTAATGCTCTCTGAAGTGCTGCCATAGATGGTTGTGTCATCTGCATAGATGTCAACGAATGATCTTAGAATATGATTTGGAAAGTTTTCTGCTGAGGTTGTAGCCAGGCGGGTTTTTGCTGTGAATATTTTACAGGATGGGACGAGGGGTTAGAGCTCAGTCGAGCACCTACCATGAACATAACGAGTAAAGAGAGCCTAGCAACATTTCTTCTGTGTGAAAAGGACTGGAAGTGAAGAGATCATCGTCCACTAGATTGCAAAGTCGGTTCTGTAGTCTGTCAAGTCAAGAAAGAGTTTTGTAGTCTGTCAAGTCAAGAAAGAGTTCTGTAGTCTGTCAAGTCAAGAAAGAGTTTTGTAGTCTGTCAAGTCAAGAAAGAGTTTTGTAGTCTGTCAAGTCAAGAAAGAGTTCTGTAGTCTGTCAAGTCAAGAAAGAGTTTTGTAGTCTGTCAAGTCAAGAAAGAGTTCTGTAGTCTGTCAAGTCAAGAAAGAGTTTTGTAGTCTGTCAAGTCAAGAAAGAGTTTTGTAGTCTGTCAAGTCAAGAAAGAGTTCTGTAGTCTGTCAAGTCAAGAAAGAGTTTTGTAGTCTGTCAAGTCAAGAAAGAGTGCTCTGAGTTACACCTCCCAGATATGACAGCAGTACTCCATCTTAGGGAGTATCTGGCTCTTACACAGATAGAGGATTGCGTCAGGAGTTAGATACCTTTTGGAGCGATAGAATGATCCAACCATTTTTCTAGCGACCTTAGCAACAGATTGATGTAAGTCTTCCATTTCAGGTCTGGAATAAAAGTCGGTCCTAGGAGCTTATCACAAAACGGGGTCTTCCTTAAGGAGATAACCATTCATTACAACTGGGGAGAAGTGAGGATCCGAGCATTGGTGGTGAAAAGAGATAAGCTTGGTTTTAGAGGCATTAAAAGTAACAAGTCACCTTTTCCCCCGATTGTACCACGTGCTCCAAGTCTGAAGAAAAAGTTACCCAGATCTTTGTCATCGGTGCTCTTCGAAGTGCTGCCATAGATAGTTGTGTCATCTGCATACATGTCAACGAATGATCTTAGAATACGATTTAAGAAGTGAAGCTCAGAAAATGGGTTGGGACTAGAATATATCCTTGAGGCACACCGGCATTGATACTTTGTGTTTCGGACTTGTGTCCACCAACAACTACTTTTATAGATCGATCAGAGAAAGGACTTAATGGTTGAGAAATCATTCCCAGACTTCTGCCGATCAACAGCAAATGTAGAGAAAATGTGAGGCACTACATGTATTACGTTTTCATTTACCGGTGCGTGTATAAACGATTATACACTCGTGCCATCGTCGTCGAGGACCCAGGTTCTTGCTTGTTTGTGGATACAATCACTCGAACGCCGATGTTTAGTTTTTAATAAAGGTTTATTACTAATAGAAGAACAGTGACAGAAAACATCGTTGGAAAGAGATAGAAAGAGAGTTAGATAGACAGACGGATAGCTCGTCTCGCTACATCTCGTTGCATTGTGCGCCTCTGCTCCCCATTGGGGACGGCACCTAGTACATGTCATTCCTGCATGAAGCCCCGCCAACCAGGAGACAGAAAATCTCCGTCCGGAAGTCACGTGGTTTCGTCGACTTCCGTCAGGGGTCACCTCTGACCCTAAAGGCGTCACTCAAATTTTCCATTCAAAGGACGGCCCTCGTTATGTACCATGCGTATTCAATCGATCTTGGTAACAAAAGGATCTCAAAAGATCGAACAAAATGCTTAACCGCCTACGCCAAGAAAGAAAGAAAGAAAGAAAGACAAAGAAAAAGAAAAAGAAAAAGAAAAAGAAGAATTTAAATGGTTGCTGTCCGCCTCTTACTTTTATTTTGGTATTTATAGAAAGACCCATCGTCGGCATAGCGTTCAAAGTATTTAATGGCGATTTCGCCGACCTGTTTGTCTTCTGAACTGTTTGTTTTGCAATTTTCTGCCATCCGCTCGTCTTCTGATGCTGTTAGGGTTTGCGACCTTTGTCTTCGAATGTAGTCAGGTGCACTCCATCTGTTTTATCAGCTCGAAAAGAATAGAAAACGCTGGTAACTATTCAGTTTTAGGGCAAGAAGCGGCAGCCGTAGGCAAGGAGCCAACGGCAATTACAAGCGGGGGGAAATTTTTCCTTTTTTTTTGGGGGGGGGAGGGAGGATTGATAAAGAGGAGGAGGGAAAAAGAGGAAGAAGAGGGAGAGGTATCGGTGGTAGTGTATGAAATGGTGGTGACTAATAGCCGAACTAAATCTTCGTTGTAGGCAAGAGAAACAAAAATAGCCCGCGGTGAGTTATTTGAGAGAGAGAGAAAGAAAGAGATAGAAAGAGAGAGAGAAAGAGAGAGAAAGAGAGAGAGAAAGAGAGAGAGATAGAGAGAGAAAGAGAAAGAGAGAGACAAAGAGAGAAAGAGGGGGAGAAAGAGAGAGACAGAGAAAAAGAGAGAGAGAAAGAGAGAGAGAATAAGAGGGATGAAGAAAGTGAGAGAAAGAGAGAGAGAGAGAGAGAGAGAGAGAGAGAGAGAGAGAGAGGGGTGTGAAGGGAATAAAAGATAGAAACAGACATCACATCTTCAAATGAACTGACGATCGGGTTTCGAACCTTAGCGTGAAAACCATCGCTTAGTTTAGCCACACTGAAGAGACCTGATACGGCAAAATAGCTGCCAGCTGATGACTATAAACAAACACACATAAACAAACACACACATACGTGTATATATATATATATATATATATATATATATATATATATATATATATATATATATATATATAGAGAGAGAGAGAGAGAGAGAGAGAGGAAAAAAAGAAAGAACGAGAGAGAGAGAAAGAAAGAAAGAAAAAGAGAGAACGAGAGAGAGAGAGAGAGAGAGAGAGAGAGAGAGTGAGAGAGAGAGAGGGAGAGGGGAAGAGAGGAAATGAAATGAAATGATCGAGAGATCAAGAAAGATTGAATAGTTGCAATTTATATGTTTAACTATAGGCTGTTCATATCTATGTATTTACTTATTTATTAATCGATCTAATGCCAATATCGTTATACCACGTGAAATCTCGTCCCAAAATCCGTGCGGTGCACAAACCCCATCAGAGCGAGATTAAACGTTTTGAAAAGCAAACTTGAGAGCAACGTACAGGTGCAAGTCCTGGTAAAAATGGGGGTGGTGTACGACTAGTCGCACCAAACTTCGGTTCTCTCAAATATGAGACATAATAGTCCGAACTGTCATTTAGTAACATCTCACTAATTTGCGTAAGATGTCGCCTTTGGTGTGGGGCTTTGCTTTCGATCAAATCAAGGCCAGAATTTCAAAGTGAACGCTTTAATTAATGCACAAGGGGAGATTGTTCTTATCCCGTCAGCGAAACCGAATAAAAAGTGTTAATTTATGTTATTCAGGCGACAATAACTAAGAATAACATAAGTTAACACTTCTACCCGGCAATGGCTGACGGAATGAGAACAATCTACCCCCGTGGATTAAATAAAAAGTATCGTTCGAAATTCCGTATAGATTCCTGAGTTCAACATAAAAAAATCTCCGAGTTAGACAAGACGCGCTTGAGAAAAGTCGGAGGTTACATCAGCCGAAACGTCTTAATAATATTATTTTTCTTCGTTTTTGGATCAGTTGTTTCTTTCGTGACGAAAGAAACAACTGATGTTTGTCGTTGTAGTTCTCCGAATACTTCCACCGGATTATTAACATCTATGTTTCGATATTTGTAGTTGTTGTTGGTGATGTTGTTGGTTCGCACAAGACACAAGACACAAAAGAAAACACGGACAATTATCTTATTTATGGCATTAATAGTTGTTTTTTTTGTTCATCAATGCGAGTAACGCGATGACAAGATTCGATTATCAGTTCGTGGTTGTTTTAGTAGATAAACTGATACTCGAATACCAGTGTGTATGTTAGCATACGCGTAAATTTGTTTTGTCTGCACGTCTCTCGCTCTGTCTTTCTGGTTCTCCCCGTTCACTCTTCTATTCTGTCTGTCTCCGTCTGTTTGTCTATTTATCTAAATCGATTACTCTTGCCTACGTTATGATTGCCATCAACAGACATCCTTTCCAATTCTTCATTGTTTACCCAGTATAATTCTGACCGAAATTCGGATACATGAAGCTTCAATCATAACGTGTTGGAGGGTACGGTAGCACTTAACCAAGAAGAAAGGTCTAAAATAGCCCCTTAAATTATATTAAGTTTGAGGGCGAAATCCAAGAGACTGTAACTTTTTATCATTTTTCGTTTCAATCGCTATGCGTGCTTTGTTCATGTTTATTTTTGTTATCAGCAGCTATATTTTTTGCTGTTATACTTTGGGATGTTATTTGTTTACGAAAACCTAATAAACTATTCTGTCCATTGTCTGTTGACTGACGTCATAAAAATTCCTAACACATTGTCTTTTTACGTACAGGTGTAAGCCTTAGTAAAAAGATGCGTGGTGTACGACCAGTCTCACCAAACTGCGATTCCTTCTAATATGAGAGAGTAACATACAAGTGTAAGCCTTTGTAAATTGGGGTGATGTACGACAAGTGTCACCAAACGTTGGTTCTCTCTAATATGGGACATAATTGGGAGCAACGTACAGGTGTAAGCTCGGAAAAATGTGGGTTGGTGTACGACCAGTCTTACCAAACATCGGTTCACTCTGATATGAGGTATAATTGAGAGCAACATAAAATGTAAGCCTTGGTAAATGGGAGTGGTGTGCTACCAGTCTCATCAAACTTCGGTTCCCTCTTATATGAGATATAATTGATAGCAACGTACAGGTGTACGGCCGGGTAAAAAAGTTTTTTTTGTAATACTCATCTCACCAAACTTTGTTATAAAAAAATACTTTTATATTTTTTACTTAAATTCATTTAAAAAATAACAAACGGGTCAAAGACATGCACAGTCTAGTCTTATCCATGAATCGGGCCGTCCGTCATACTTTCTTCTCCCTCGGCACAAACGATGAAATTGTTAAATAACCTTTGTTTTCGTCATCCAACGTCAGCCCGGTCGTAAAGTGCTATGCCCCGATTTCCGATCACAACTCCTGGAAAATACCATTCTTTTGTTAATTGTGATTTCGACTTACCTACGTCATGGACAAGGAATGTTTTCACTTTGTTCATTTCTTTCCAAAATTATTCTTTGTTCCTTTTGTTTATTTTTGACCTCAAATCCGTCTGCAGATGCCCGGGTTCAAAACCCGCGCCCTGCCTAATAATATTACATTTATTCATTGTGTAAGATAGTTTGGTTTGATTATTTAAATTAGTTTCATAACATTTTGTTATTATTTTAATTAGTTTAATGAAAGTTTGTTAAAGTAATTAAATATAGGCTACATTACCCACTATTACGCCTATCAGCTGTGCTCCAAAAGTCATAAAGATCGGTTAATTAGTTTAGGAGTTCAACCCACAACACTATAGGTACATGCGTAAATTTCTCTCCCTCTCTTCCTCTCCCCCCCCTCTCTCTCTCTCTCTCTCTCTCTCTCTCTCTCTCTATATATATATATATATATATATATATAAGAAGATGAAGTCTTCTCTAACGAGTTGTGGATAATATGTGGTTATTTTCTTTGCATTTAATAATATTTAAAAGCCGGCATCTTGTTGGCCTTTTAACTAAACAGTCGATTTTACTTTTATTTTGTTTATTTTGTCGACAGAAATAAACTTTTGCACGAGCAAAGGATATCAAGTGCACATTGGACTACTTACAGACGCGTCATAAATTAAAAAGAAAACAACCTTAAAAAAAACTACCCCCCCCCCCCAAAAAAAAATGGCGGGAGACTAGAATAGAAGTTAAAACAAAAAGTAACAAATCCAGTTGAAGAAATTAAAAGTCAACAGAAAAGAAGAGAACATAAACAGAGTTTTTTTTCTTTTTATTTCTTTTTTTCTTTTTTTCTTTCTTTTTTCTTTTTATTTCTTTGCGTTCTTTTTTTCTTTCTTTTTTCTTTTTATTTCTTTGCGTTCTTTTTTTCTTTCTTTTTTCTTTTTATTTCTTTGCGTTCTTTTTTTTCTTTCTTTTTTCTTTTTATTTCTTTGCGTTCTTTTTTCTTTCTTTTTTCTTTTTATTTCTTTGCGTTCTTTTTTTCTTTCTTTTTTCTTTTTATTTCTTTGCGTTCTTTTTTCTTTCTTTTTTCTTTTTATTTCTTTGCGTTCTTTTTTTCTTTCTTTTTTCTTTTTATTTCTTTGCGTTCTTTTTTTCTTTCTTTTTTCTTTTTATTTCTTTGCGTTCTTTTTTTCTTTACTTTTTCTTTTTTCTTTTTATTTCTTTGCGTTCTTTTTTTCTTTCTTTTTTCTTTTTATTTCTTTGCGTTCTTTTTTTCTTTCTTTTTTCTTTTTATTTCTTTGCGTTCTTTTTTTTCTTTCTTTTTTCTTTTTATTTCTTTGCGTTCTTTTTTCTTTCTTTTTTCTTTTTATTTCTTTGCGTTCTTTTTTTTCTTTCTTTTTTCTTTTTATTTCTTTGCGTTCTTTTTTCTTTCTTTTTTCTTTTTATTTCTTTGCGTTCTTTTTTTCTTTCTTTTTTCTTTTTATTTCTTTGCGTTCTTTTTTCTTTCTTTTTTCTTTTTATTTCTTTGCGTTCTTTTTTTCTTTCTTTTTTCTTTTTATTTCTTTGCGTTCTTTTTTTCTTTCTTTTTTCTTTTTATTTCTTTGCGTTCTTTTTTTCTTTACTTTTTCTTTTTTCTTTTTATTTCTTTGCGTTTTTTTTTTCTTTCTTTTTTCTTTTTATTTCTTTGCGTTTTTTTTTTCTTTCTTTTTTCTTTTTATTTCTTTGCGTTCTTTTTTTCTTTCTTTTTTCTTTTTATTTCTTTGCGTTCTTTTTTCCTTTTTTTCTTTTTATTTCTTTGCGTTCTTTTTTTCTTTCTTTTTTCTTTTTATTTCTTTGCGTTCTTTTTTTCTTTCTTTTTTCTTTTTATTTCTTTGCGTTCTTTTTTTCTTTCTTTTTTCTTTTTATTTCTTTGCGTTCTTTTTTCTTTCTTTTTTCTTTTTATTTCTTTGCGTTCTTTTATTCTTTCTTTTTGCTTTTTATTTCTTTGCGTTCTTTTTTCTTTCTTTTTTCTTTTTATTTCTTTGCGTTCTTTTTTCTTTCTTTTTTCTTTTTATTTCTTTGCGTTCTTTTTTTCTTTCTTTTTTCTTTTTATTTCTTTGCGTTCTTTTTTTCTTTCTTTTTTCTTTTTATTTCTTTGCGTTCTTTTTTTCTTTACTTTTTCTTTTTTCTTTTTATTTCTTTGCGTTTTTTTTTCTTTCTTTTTTCTTTTTATTTCTTTGCGTTTTTTTTCTTTCTTTTTTCTTTTTATTTCTTTGCGTTCTTTTTTTCTTTCTTTTTTCTTTTTATTTCTTTGCGTTCTTTTTTTCTTTCTTTTTTCTTTTTATTTCTTTGCGTTCTTTTTTCCTTTTTTTCTTTTTATTTCTTTGCGTTCTTTTTTTCTTTCTTTTTTCTTTTTATTTCTTTGCGTTCTTTTTTTCTTTCTTTTTTCTTTTTATTTCTTTGCATTCTTTTTTTCTTTCTTTTTGATTTTTATTTCTTTGCGTTTTTTTTTTCTTTCTTTTTTCTTTTTATTTCTTTGCGTTCTTTTTTCCTTTCTTTTTTCTTTTTATTTCTTTGCATTCTTTTTTTCTTTCTTTTTGATTTTTATTTCTTTGCGTTCTTTTTTTCTTTCTTTTTTCTTTTTATTTCTTTGCGTTCTTTTTTCCTTTCTTTTTTCTTTTTATTTCTTTGCGTTCTTTTTTTCTTTCTTTTTTCTTTTTATTTCTCTGCGTTCTTTTTTTCTTTCTTTTTTCTTTTTATTTCTTTGCGTTCTTTTTTTCTTTCTTTTTTCTTTTTATTTCTTTGCGTTCTTTTTTTCTTTCTTTTTTCTTTTTATTTCTTTGCGTTCTTTTTTCCTTTTTTTTCTTTTTATTTCTTTGCGTTCTTTTTTTCTTTCTTTTTTCTTTTTATTTCTTTGCGTTCTTTTTTTCTTTCTTTTTTCTTTTTATTTCTTTGCATTCTTTTTTTCTTTCTTTTTGATTTTTATTTCTTTGCGTTTTTTTTTTCTTTCTTTTTTCTTTTTATTTCTTTGCGTTCTTTTTTCCTTTCTTTTTTCTTTTTATTTCTTTGCATTCTTTTTTTCTTTCTTTTTGATTTTTATTTCTTTGCGTTCTTTTTTTCTTTCTTTTTTCTTTTTATTTCTTTGCGTTCTTTTTTCCTTTCTTTTTTCTTTTTATTTCTTTGCGTTCTTTTTTTCTTTCTTTTTGATTTTTATTTCTTTGCGTTCTTTTTTTCTTTCTTTTTTCTTTTTATTTCTCTGCGTTCTTTTTTTCTTTACTTTTTCTTTTTGTATCTATCATTTTTCTTGTACTGCACAGTTCCCAAAACAGAGGTATTAGAAGTACTAAGATACAAAGAGTAATGCCAAGTACAATTTGCACATTTATTACAGTTGACAAATACAAAACCGTAAACACAACATTATACATAACATATTTCAATTATAGTCCATACTTGCAGATAATGGCAGTTCTCTACCCTTTATTTAACATTTTACTGGACGTTAAACAAAACATACCCGACTATACTGACCTCTCGGTTTATCTAACCTTATTTTGAGTCAACAAAGGGCCATAACTTGTCTGTCTCATGTGATCGATAAAAGTGTGGATGGTTTCCTCATCACCCCCCACATATATATATATATATATATTTATATATATATATATATATATATATATATATATATATATATATTAGGTTGCAAGTATATCTCTTATTAGATTTAACGTGTTCTAACTTTTTGAAATGTTTTCAGAAATCTGTAAAAGATCATATATTCTAAAAACCAATAAAAGTAGCAAGGATTTATAATTTTTTATTTAAGGAAATTCATTTATTTATTGCAGTATAATCCGTACTAACAGATCCGTACAAACAAATATTAGAAACACTAAAATGCGAAAAGGTACAATTTACGCATTTATTACATTTGACAAATACAAACCACGTAAACATAACATCATGGATAACATTTATATAAAAAAATAAACACAACATTATACATAACATTTATAAAAAAAATAAACACAACATTATACATAACATTTCAATCCATTATACATAACATTTACAAGAAAAACGTAAACACAACATTATGTTAGATTATAGGGGCCCTGCATTTCTAAAAAGAGTGTAGGTCAACTAGTATTAATTGTGACCGGCGTGAATTCGTTGGATTCAGTGCAGGTTAAACTGACATCTATTTTGGATAGTTAAGTCTGTTAGCACGAATGATTCGTTTTGTAAATCATAATAAGTTTGACAGGGCCTTGCTGACTTCAAAAGATTTGAGGTCAATAAAGGTCAGACACAATGTAGGGATGTTCGTTCATGACAACAGAAAGGACTGTGAGGTCACTTGTTGTTGTCGAAGCGAATCGAAAACAATCCCGTCATGGAAATGAAAGGGAACAGGTGTCATAAGAGACAGTTCGACATGGAGACCGAAGCGAACAGTTGTCGAGAACGATTTGTCGTGGAAGAAAAGCGGACGGTTTGTCCCCCAAAAAATGATAGTCGGAAAAGATAAGGACTGGGTCTCTAAGATGAGACAAAAACCCACCGATCTCCCCCATCTAGTTAGCAGTTTAGTAAGGTAACCAAAAAGTAACAACAGTCGAAGACAGCGACTCTCTCCTAGGCGTTACTAAAGGTAAATAAAACCTTCCTGAACCTCCCAAAATGTCTTCGAAGCCTTTTTTGTTGTACCAAAGAGTGTCCATTTTCAGAACATAAAACCCCACTGCAAAACATTAAACCACTAGACGACCAAGAAAGAGATCACTTCCAGACGAAAAATCGAAGAAAACCCCACGGCACAACGTTCAACTAGTAGACCACTAGACGACGAAGAGTGAAATTACGGCCAGACGAAATAAGGTAAAACATAAAATGCATTAAAAGTTTGAGAAAATTGTTAAAAAAAAAGAATTAAGATGTTTGTAATAACTTTTGGTCATCGCATAAATGTACACCCACAAAAGTCCCCGTTAAAAGAGACCTCCCATCCCGATCACATTGGCCCATGCGGTAACGAGAAGCGAGTAAAATTCTATATGAAAAAGAAGGGACAGTTTAAAGACTATTGATTTTACAATTGTTAAAAGCCCTAAATTCTTTGTGGTACTTGTGACAACGTTTCGAAGTTTTCGTATTTCGAGAAACGTTTAAGAGACTTCCAATTTTATTCATAACGCAACAATTATATATAACATTTACAAAAATCGTAATCACAACATTATACATAACATTTATAAAAAATAATAAACACAACATTATACATAAAATTTATAAAAAAACGTAATCACAACATTATACATAACATTAATAAAAAACGTAATCACAACATTATACATAACATTTATAAAAAACGTAATCACAACATTATACATAACATTTATAAAAAACGTTATCACAACATTATACATAACATTAATAAAAAACGTAATCACAACATTATACATAACATTTATAAAAAACGTAATCACAACATTATACATAACATTTATAAAAAACACAATCGCAACATTATACATAACATTTATAAAAAACGTTATCACAACATTATACATAACATTAATAAAAAACGTAATCACAACATTATACATAACATTTATAAAAAAACGTAATCACAACATTATACATAACATTTATAAAAAACGTTATCATAACATTATACATAACATTAATAAAAAACGTAATCACAACATTATACATAACATTTATAAAAAACGTAATCACAACATTATACATAACATTTATAAAAAAACGTAATCACAACATTATACATAACATTTATAAAAAAACGTAATCACAACATTATTCATAACATTTATAAAAAAACGTAATCACAACATTATACATAACATTTATAAAAAAACGTAATCACAACATTATTCATAACATTTATAAAAAAACGTAATCAGAACATTATACATAACATTTATAAAAATGTAATCACAACATTATACATAACATTTATAAAAAAACGTAGTCAAAACATTAGACATAACATTTATAAAAAAATAATAAACACAACATTATACATAACATTTATAAAAAAACGTAATCACAACATTATACATAACATTTATAAAAACGTAATCACAACATTATACATAACATTTATAAAAAAACGTAATCAGAACATTATACATAACATTTATAAAAAAACGTAATCACAACATTATACATAACATTTATAAAAAAACGTAATCACAACATTATACATAACATTTATAAAAAAACGTAATCACAACATTATACATAACATTTATAAAAAAACGTAATCACAACATTATACATAACATTTATAAAAAAACGTAATCACAACATTATACATAACATTTATAAAAAAACGTAATCACAACATTATACATAACATTTATAAAAAAACGTAATCACAACATTATTCATAACATTTATAAAAAAACGTAATCACAACATTATACATAACATTTATAAAAAAACGTAATCACAACATTATTCATAACATTTATAAAAAAACGTAATCAGAACATTATACATAACATTTATAAAAATGTAATCACAACATTATACATAACATTTATAAAAAAACGTAATCACAACATTATACATAACATTTATAAAAAAACATAGTCTCAACATTATACATAACATTTATAAAAAAACGTAATCACAACATTATACATAACATTTATAAAAAAACGTAATCACAACATTATACATAACATTTTTAAAAAAACGTAATCACAACATTATACATAACATTCATAAAAAAACGTAATTACAACATTATACATAACATTTATAAAAAAAACGTAATCACAACATTATACATAACATTTATAAAAAAACGTAATCACAACATTATACATAACATTTATAAAAAAACGTAATCACAACATTATACATAACATTTATAAAAAAACGTAATCACAACATTATACATAACATTTATAAAAAAACGTAATCACAACATTATACATAACATTTATAAAAAAACGTAATCACAACATTATACATAACATTTATAAAAAAACGTAATCACAACATTATTCATAACATTTATAAAAAAACGTAATCACAACATTATACATAACATTTATAAAAATGTAATCACAACATTATACATAACATTTATAAAAAAACGTAATCACAACATTATACATAACATTTATAAAAAAACGTAATCACAACATTATACATAACATTTATAAAAAAACGTAATCACAACATTATACATAACATTTATAAAAAAACGTAATCACAACATTATTCATAACATTTATAAAAAAACGTAATCACAACATTATACATAACATTTATAAAAATGTAATCACAACATTATACATAACATTTATAAAAAAACGTAATCACAACATTATACATAACATTTATAAAAAAACGTAATCACAACATTATACATAACATTAATAAAAAACGTAATCACAACATTATACATAACATTTATAAAAAACGTAATCACAACATTATACATAACATTTATAAAAAACGTTATCACAACATTATACATAACATTAATAAAAAACGTAATCACAACATTATACATAACATTTATAAAAAACGTAATCACAACATTATACATAACATTTATAAAAAACACAATCGCAACATTATACATAACATTTATAAAAAACGTTATCACAACATTATACATAACATTAATAAAAAACGTAATCACAACATTATACATAACATTTATAAAAAACGTTATCACAACATTATACATAACATTAATAAAAAACGTAATCACAACGTTATACATAACATTTATAAAAAACGTAATCACAACATTATACATAACATTTATAAAAAAACGTAATCACAAAATTATACATAACATTTATAAAAAAACGTAGTCAAAACATTAGACATAACATTTATAAAAAAATAATAAACACAACATTATACATAACATTTATAAAAAAACGTAATCACAACATTATACATAACATTTATAAAAACGTAATCACAACATTATACATAACATTTATAAAAAAACGTAATCAGAACATTATACATAACATTTATAAAAAAACGTAATCACAACATTATACATAACATTTATAAAACACAGTTCGTATTCACAGATGATGACAGAACTCTACCTTTAAGTAGAGTATACCTATCTGAACATTACATATATTCTCCATCTTAATTATACGTAAACGACCAAGCGTCCGATTCAATTCACCTTCCAATTAAACAAGGGCATTAACAGAGCATTAGTTCTAGCATTGAAAGAATGCAAAACCGACTTTGATACCTAGTGGAGGATGTTTCTTTTCTTCTCCAACCCTAACCCTCGGTCCTTCTTTACTATTATTAATATCATCATTTTCATTGTAAGTGTTCCATCAAACTACAATCCATGATTACTTCACGTAAAACCACCGAAGCAATTACTCGTCTTGTTATCACCACAGCAAAAATGTTCTTTTTATCCTCTAGAACCAAACAGAACTTTTATGAACGTAGCTTCCTTTCAAAACCTTATCACTCGTGGAACACAATACCACGGGAATGCTTATCTGCTGACTACAACATGTACGGCTTCAAGTCTAATGTTAACAAATACTTGTTGCGCTGTTCTTTTATGTAATTAAATTCTGTCCTTCACACTCATTGTTTCCGATCACCTCGTAGTATTATTCTACACCCAACTAGCGATCAAATTAACCGATCATAATCCTTGAGTTATGGTTATGGTTATGGTTAGGGTTAGGGTTAAGGTTAAGGTTATGGTTATGGTTATGGTTATGGTTAGGGTTGATAAGCGGTGACTCATTAGTATAAAAACTAAATAAATAAAGCGATGTTTCAAACATTTACTGCTGCTTTGTACGGCTCCGAGTACTTGTTGTCGACGAATAATTTTTGTCGGGTGTCTATTTACTTCCTTCATGTCTGTGTATATTTTTCCGTTCATCTGATCATGACACCGCCTTTCCGAAAAAAACGATTTCTAACCTAAACTTCGCGTTTACACAATTTTTTTAAGTTAAAAAAAGGCAAACGCACTGGATGCAGACATTTCTTCGTAATTAAAAGTTTTTTTTTATATAAAGCAAGAATATGGTCAAACCAATAACTTTCCTTTGGTATACATAACGAGAAAAGAACTCAACATTTAATTATAAACTTTTTCAACATTTATTTTTTAATATAAAGCAAGAATATTGTCAAATGAATTTGGTATCGATAACGAGAAAGAAACATGACATTTGGATATTGACTTTTAAAAAATTGTTTTTTTTTATTTAAAGCAAGATTATGTGAAATGAATTTGGTATCGATAACGAGGGAAAAACTGGACATTTGGATGTTGACTTTTTCTAAAATTAAATTTGTTTTTATATAAAGAAAAATATGGTCAAATGAATTTGGTATAAGTAACGAGAGAAAAACGGGACATTTGAATATTGACTTTTTCTAAAATTAAATTTGTTTTTAATATAAAGCAAGAATATTGTCAAATGAATTTGGTATTGATAACGAGAGAGGAACTCGATATTTGGATATTTAATTTTTCTAAAATTTTTCTAAAATTAAATTTTTTTTAATATAAAGCAAAAATATGGTCAAATGAATTTGGTATTGATAACGGGAGAGACACTCGACATTTGGATATTGACTTTTTGAAAAAAAAAAAAAGAAGACTTTTACTGGTAATATAGAATGTTTAATGCTGTTATGTTTAATGTGTTACTAGTAGCTGAATCAATCGTAGGCAAAAATTAGTGAAAATATATGTGATTGTAGAAAAACCTTTGCTAAAGTTATTCCATGGAGAAAGAATCTTTCATTTGAATCTTTATTGGTAAAAAATGAGTGGAAATGGTTAATTTATGCCACTATTTTATTTTATTTAAAATAACCAAAGATTTATGTAGCATAGGTAGATAATTTGATTAGCTGTTTAATGAGTCCCATCAATAAGTCAAAGGGAAGTAATTATAATTACTTTCACAATTATATTCCAACCTCACACGCCAAGCTGTATTTTAAAATCTTTAAGGCAATTCCATCACTGAAAATGTTCAAACTGACTGGCCATTCTTCATGATAATACACTTCTCCAAGATTATTTTCACATAATTTATCGGATTTGTAATTTACTTTCCACTAAATCTTTAAAATATAGTTGTATCGGATTTATGCCAGGGTAGCATATCCAACTGTTTTCAAATTCTTTTTCTCGTAAAGAAAAAATAACTTATTTTACTGACAACAAACTACTCCACTCATAGCTCGCCCGCCTCCTATGGCATCATGCCATCGGAAAATTTCCCACAGGTCTCGCCGCGTCGGACTTTAACTAATTAGCGAACTTAATTCCAGTAACATAACACACTTACATCTTTCTGCACAACTCCCCACCCAGGTTTCCCCTTGCAATTCTGACCCCTACCACATTAGACCCTTACGCTTCAGTGGCAATATGTCTTGTTTGGAGTGAATAAAGGCAAAAAAAAACAAAAACACCTCCCGGGACGCTTTTACGTTTTGGCAACAACCACGTCATATTCCACAATTTTGGAACGTCCCGGGACGTAAAACATTTTCAGGGAAATTTCCAAGGTAGGCCCTTCGCATAATCGCTTTTTATCATCATTATTTTTTTTTCTAGAATTCCCCAAAATAATTCTATTAAACAAAACCCGGAAAAAATTCGACCTGAAAAAAATGTGAGATTAAGCTTCCGAGGCCTATCAGATATTTTAATTCCCAAAATACAATTTACAAACAAATTAATTTACTATTTTTTTCGAAGACTATGATCTTATATGCCAATCTAAGATTGGCATATAAATGCGATTTGTTTTTCATTTATCGCATCTATATTAGAATCAAACGGCTCACTGCTATTTAAAACAATAATACAACCTAATCTTTTGAAATATTGTATACATAGTAGAGAGCAAAGACCCAAAACGAAGCTTTTAGTATGCATAACTATTTTTGAACCAGTTCATAATAAATTAATGTTTGGTGCAATTCATTTGTAATTTTATTGTCCTATTTACTTATCTATATGCAATAGTTTTATCAATATTAACAGTAATATATTCAAGTGATTTAATAAACAAAAGTATAAATTATCAAAACCTTTCTTAAAATATTATGTTCATTAATTTCCAAGGGAGGTAATTTAAATGAAAAATGATTGTTTTTACAAATACAATAGATTCATATTAAGGATATATGTAATGTAAGTTATACATTAAAACACTTACTTAGAGATTGATTAATAACCGCCAGATCTCTCTCTCTCTTTCTTTCTCTTTATATATATATATATATATATATATATATATATATATATATATATATATATATATATATATATATATATATATATATATATATATATATATATATAAGAAATAAGAGTGATAAACATGTTCGAATGTCCAAATTTATTTCAAATTTCGATTGTTCAATGCAAGGTGTATTCTGTAATAAACCAGTGTCGATTATTCTTTCCTTAAGCCAAGGCTTTTCAAAGATCGAAATCTTATCATCAGAGGAGAAATACAGATAGATAAGTTGGCTTTCGAAAAAACCAAAGTTCAAATATTTATATATATATATATGGTAAAATGAAAAAGGAAAACCAAAAACTGGATGTTTTTTATGTGTACATCAACGTTTCGTCTTTATTTATAAGACTTCATCAGGATGATGATATAGGGAAAAGATATCATGCAAGCACAGATACATGTAGGGTAGACATGTTGGGAAGAAAAATAAAATAAAATGAAAAATAATGGCAGCGTCTTGCTGGACGTCCGTACTTGTTAGAGAATGAAAATGAGTGGGAGAAAAAAGGGGAAGGGTGGAGGGAGCAAGGACTACTGTGGCTGGCGATGAGAGAAAGAGGTGGGGGATGAGCAGGGGTAAAATTCTTCTCTTATTTTTCCTCACTTTTTCCCTCACATTTTTAATACTACAGTCCAAATAAACTTTCTCATGTTCCAAATATTTCAAATATTCCTCACCCACCCTTTCAATCACCCCCCTCCCCCACCCACTCCAATCCCTCACTCATTGCTATCATTTTCCAAATATTTCAAATATTTCACACCCTATCACGACAAATCCTCCCTCTTCCCCCTCTCATCTATTTTCTCCCATACCTCTTCTTAAATTCCCTCATTTTCTCCAAACGCTCTCTAAGACCATAACTTTCGCCCATCCACCAAAATCACAGCCCCCCTCCCTCTCTACCCATCCCCATTTTCCCTGCATACACCCCCCACACACAAACATTCCAACTCACTCTTCCCCTTCAATCTCGACCACAGCCATCTGGTCAAACACCCCCTCCCCCTCTTCCTCCAATCTCTCTCTGCCATCCATTTTACCCCTGCTCATCCCCCACCTCTTTCTCTCATCGCCAGCCACAGTAGTCCTTGCTCCCTCCACCCTTCCCCTTTTTTCTCCCACTCATTTTCATTCTCTAACAAGTACGGACGTCCAGCCAGACGCTGCCATTATTTTTCATTTTATTTTATTTTTCTTCCCAACATGTCTACCCTACATGTATCTGTGCTTGCATGATATCTTTTCCCTATATCATCATCCTGATGAAGTCTTATAAATAAAGACGAAACGTTGATGTACACATAAAAAACATCCAGTTTTTGGTTTTCCTTTTTCATTTTACCATCACGTCGGATTACCTTCATCCTTCTCTTCCCATATATATATATATATATATATATATATATATATATATATATATATATATATATATATATATATATATATGTATATATACGTATATATATATATATATATATATATATATATATATATATATATACATACCTATTTCGGAGACGAAAGTAGGGGACCTTAAGGCTAGGCTGAATGATCTGGCGCACAGCTATGCAAGTACACCAGTAGCACATTCAGAGTTTAAATGGCGGAAGGAACACTATTCTGTCATTAAAATTCTACGTCAAAATAAGTCTCTGGTAATAACCAGACCAGACAAAGGCTCAGGGTTGTTGTGCTAAACCATCAAAATTACATTAACAAAATGATGGTTATATATATATATATATATATATATATATATATATATATTTCATGATAAATGCCAGTATACTGAAATCATATGCTCTTAATAGGGTTAATATGAAAATTCATATACACTAAATGTACAAAAGCAAGGAAATTCCCAAATTTTTACACTTTTATTGTCATTAAGGGTATGACTACATATCAACCAAACCATTTCATTATCACATCACTACAGTATAAATCTATATGCATGAGTGGATGAAGTGCGTGAGGTGCGCTGAAGAAAAATTCCTACCAGTAAAATACATAGCCCTGTTGTGCTCGCATACCCTTAATGACAATAAAAGTGTAAAAATTTAGGAATTTCCTTGATTTTGTACATTTAGTGTATATGAATTTTCATCTTAACCCTATTAAGGGCATAGGATTTCAGTATACTGGCATTTATCATGGAATGTCACTACTTTTGTAAAGGCTATGCCTCAATACAATGGTCATTTTTAAGTTTTTTTTGAATTTTCTGGAAAACTAAGGTATATGGTAAACTGAAATTAAAATGCCATCAACTAGACCCTAGAACATCTATATCTGCCAACAATCAGCTGAATCCATCAAATAGTTGATGAGATAAAGGGTGGCACATACGTATGTACGTACGTACGTACACACGGATAACACAAAATCATGCCTGACCTTTCTGGATCTCTGGGTTGCCTTGACTAATGATGCTGAAATTCTACACACTTATAGAACCTATCAAAAAAAAATTTGTGCAAAGTTTTAACTAATTTGGTTTATTGGTTTTTGAGTTTTGATTGATCAAAGAAATGAGATTTCTAGCATAGGCCGTTTTTGTAGTCTATTAAGGGATAGAGCGCTATCGCGCCTCCCTTGATATATATATATATATATATATATATATATATATATATATATATATATATATATATATATATATATATATATATATATCTGGTACCAAAGGTACTTAAGCTTTTTTTTCTTGATGCAACTTTTATTCCTATATAATTTTATTGCTAGCTACCATATCGCAGAATGGTTCTTGGGTGTAGTGTTTGTGTTGGGTAATGACCTTATGGGAATGGACGTATCTGTTGGAAATCGTTGGTTTGATTTGCGCGAATTAGCGCGGGTGGACCCGTGCAGTCGAGTGCAGAATAAGGCCTGTTCTCATAGTCGGAGCTCACAGACGTGACAGGGTCACCGCGTGACGAGACCCCAGATCAAGGGCCAATGTGCACCTCCGAGAGGCTTTGTGACGTCACGGGCCTTTGCGTGGAAAGCAGAGGGATCCGTGACGTCACTCATTCTTCGTGAGAAGCGAGTTTTAGCAGTCTGGGGTTTGGAGGCGAACCTATAGGACGTGATTTTTACCATGTAGTCTACAACAAATTAGGGGAATTGATTCCCTAAGAAAATACAGGCGAAATATCTCTCTCCCTCCACGACTGATTAAGGACTTAATTGCTAAGTAATTACGAAAGCAGTAATTTGCTCTCTCTCTCTCTCTCTCTCTCTCTCTCGACGACGTAGTGAATATCTCCCAGCTGACGGATAGCGAATGCTTGAAATAAAACAAAAGTTTAATTTAAAAGATTGTTTGTCTTTTGGGTCGGCCATGGGGCTTTTTGTTGCAGCGGCGTGGTTTACGGCAGGAAAGAAAGAAGAAAGAATTCAACCACTTGATGACCTCGAGACGGCGAACCTCTACGCGGCGAGAGAGAAATTTAAAGGTATTCAAACTATATGATTTATGTTTTGAAAATGACAGGTGATTAAATGAGAACTGCCGCGCTCGTTCGGGTGCTATGTAACATATACATATTTGGTGCCGTGACCAGGATGTTTAAGCGAAAACTGCCACAGCCTAAGCGGCGACTATGCAACAAATACGGTTTGGTGACCGTGACCAGTTGTTTAAGCGAAAACTGCCACGGCCCAAGCGGGGACTATGCAACATTTGGATATTATTATTATTATTATTATTATTATTATTATTATTATTATTATTATTATTATTATTATTATTATTATTATTATTTGATATGCAAATTACCATATCACACTATAGTATTAAAGGTAATGTATTATTATTATTATTATTATTATTATTATTATTATTATTATTATTATTATTATTATTATTATTGTTATTATTATTATTATTATTATTATTATTATTATTATTATTATTATTATTATTATTATTTATGTATATATTATTTGAAATTAAAACTGAATTATTTCGACATTTGATTATTGGAGAAGTAGTCATTTGATCAGTACCACTGGAGAGCCATGAATTTTTTAACTGTCCTGTTTTTAAATCTCCGAAACAGTTACATGGTAAACAGCTGATGATCCCCGTTTAATATTTCACGCTTAAGTTAAGTCCCCTGTTTTTGTTTCACTGTTAGATACTTGAATCCCCTTTTTTATTTGTGAATTTTCCTGCGGTAATTCAGCTTATGCAAGTGCTAAGTCTCGATGTCTTGGATTTAGTTAGTATCCCTGGGAATTTAAACTGCATTTTCTTTCTTTGTTTAAAATGACCTAAAGCTCCTTTAGACTATATATATATATATATATATATATATATATATATATATATATATATATATATATATATATATATATATATATATATATATATATATATATATATATATATTAATTTTATACGTGCGTATAAAATTAATTAATAAAATATATTAACGATAAAATACGTCCTATAAAGTTAAGGGCGACTAATAATGCAATTTTCTGCATCTTAATCAGGAAGTGAGACAATCAAAATAATAGTAAGCAAAAAAACAAAACAACGAACGTTGCAATCATCAATAAAAATAATTACATAAAAATATTATATATATATATAGTTGAATTATCCCCCTTGCATTTGACACTTATACCAAACGGTTGACATGTTGATTCAAGGGATTGCGCAACAATATGTCGTATAACTGGTCTGATTTCTGGTCTGATGTGAACATCTTCCTCTGTTTCTGGTCGGAACACTGTGCGGTGGATGATTATCGTCGTGGATAAGCTTCTGTTGTTCGTAGACTGGATTGTTCTAATCAACAAACAAGGGACTCAACATGTGCACTCAAAAGATCCGTTATAAAGACTCAACTACTCGTCTTTTACGGACATCATTTTACAGACATCATTTTGCAGGTATCATTTTACGAACATCATTTTACAGACATCATTTTGCGGATATCATTTTACGGACATCATTTTACGAACATCATTTTGCGGACATTATTTTACGGACATCATTTTGCGGGTATCATTTTACGGACATCATTTTACGGACATTATTTTACGGACATCATTTTGCGGGTATCATTTTACGGGCCTCATTTTACGAACATCCTTTTGCGGACATTATTTTACGGACACAATTTATGGACATAATTTTACGGACATCATTTTACGAACATCATTTTGCGGATATCATTTTATGAACATCATTTTATAGACATCATTTTGCGGATATCATTTTACGGGCCTCATTTTACGGACATCATTTTACGGACATTATTTTACGGTACTCATTTTACGAACATCCTTTTGCGGACATTATTTTACGGACACAATTTGTGGACATAATTTTACGGACATTATTTTACGGACATTATTTTACGGATATCATTTTACGGACATCATTTTACGGATATCATTTAGCGGATATTATTTTACGGACATAATTTTACGGATTTAATTTTACGAACATCAGTTTGCGGAAATCATTGTACGGACATCATTTTATGGACATCATTTTGCGGACTTATTTTTGCGGACATCATTTTACAGACACCATTTTCCGGACATCCTTCTCCACTTTTTTGTAGCTGTTACGCCACTTGCCTAGGGTTTGTTTTTTTTTGCATTCGATCAACGTTGATATCTTCTTGATTTAAATATTTGTTTCTGTTTGTTTCTATCTTTTTTTACTTTTTCTTTTTTCCTTTCTTTCTTTTTTCCTTTCTTTCTTTCTTTCTTTTTTCCTTTCTTTCTTTCTTTCACTCTCTTTCTCTCTCCCCTTTCTCTCTTTCTTTCTTTCTTTCTTTCTTTCTAAGCTACGTTCTCTTTATTTTATTTATTTATTTATTTTTTATTTCATCTTAGAATTTTCTTTCTTCGTTTCTTTCTTCGTTTCTTTCTTTCTTTCTTTCTTTCTTTCTTTCTTTACAACATCCAGAATTCCCTTCCGCCATATTTTACTCAGCGGCTCTTTAAATTGCCCACTTAGCTTTTTCTAAAACCAACAAAAACGCATTTAAATGTCAATGACGTTGCAGAGAAACAAACACAAACAAGTCGGTGCGTGTGTGCGTGTGTGTGCGTGTGTGTGCGTGTGTGTGTGTACGCATGTGTGTGTGTGCGTGTGCGTGTGCGCATGTTTGTGTGGGCATTACGGGGATGCTGAAAGAGATTTTCTACTGGTAATTGAAAGAGTTAAAACGAAGGAAACAAAGTCAAATATAGAATATAGTATATACAGAAGATATATATATATATATATATATATATATATATATATATATATATATATATATATATATATGTGTGTGTGTGTGTGTGTGTGTGTTTATTTACATACCTATACACTTAATCCTTACGGGAATCATCAGTGTAAAAAAGAATTATTTACACCGGTCGCCGTACTCGAACACCGGAACACGAGTTATATTTCAAACTCAAATTCCAACGTCTTTGCCCGAACGGCTGTTGTCAACAACTCGGTAAATCAGCGAGAGATTAATCCTATTTAAAGGCAGCTGTCGTAAAGAGGCCGACTTTTGAAAGGAATATCGCATGCATATATATATATATATATATATATATATATATATATATATATATGTATATATATATATATATATATATATATATATGTATATATATATGTATATATATATATATATATATATATATATATATATATATATATATATATATATATATATATATATATATATAAGAATAAATATGAAACTAAAAGTAAACTTTTAGTAGAAAGAACCTATAGTGAAATGGTAAAAGCTCAATATACGAGATAGAGCAATTATAAAGATATATATATATATATATATATATATATATATATATATATATATATATATACATATATATATATATATATAAGTAAATTACGTGTACAACAGAATGGTAGGATTAATTTTAGAGGTAGCATTATTAAAATCAATAAACAGACGAGTGGGGAAAAAAAAAAAAAAAGGAAAATTGTTAAAATTACCTTAAGGCCTTGTCGTCTGACCCTCTGAGAGGAAACGTCAGAATGGTAAATTAAAAACTAAAAGTCGAATGAGAAATGAAGGGGGGAGAAAAAAAAAAAATAATAAAACTTATTTCAGTTGGAGGAAACGAATGAGAAGGGAAAAAAAAAAAAAAAAAAAAAAATTTAAATCTCTCAACGTTATGGTGGCTTTGAATCATTAAAAATCTCCAACTGATGTTTCAAAATCTTTTGTCTACACAGGCTAGGTCGATAGTTGTTAATGACTAGCGCCTCAAGAATATTGAGATGGTAGTTCGACCTGGCACTGTGTAAAACAGAAAACCACCCATCGGAATACCTGTCAGAACAACTATTTGTACTAACGAGGTGATTACCGATGGCTGATTCCTGTGCCTGGAAGTTCCCGGATGATCTCGAAACCTTGTGTAGGCGAATATCACGTGGTATGTGTTGGGATATTCTAAATTCTAATCTTTGGGATGTCTTGCCAACGTAGTCAGCTCCAGTTAGTACAAATAGTTGTTCTGACAGGTATTCCGATGGGTGGTTTTCTGTTTTACACAGTGCCAGGTCGAACTACCATCTCAATATTCTTGAGGCGCTAGTCATTAACAACTATCGACCTAGCCTGTGTAGACAAAAGATTTTGAAACATCAGTTGGAGATTTTTAATGATTCAAAGCCACCATAACGTTGAGAGATTAAAATTTTTTTTTTTTTTTTTTTTTTCTTTTTTTTTTTTTTTTTCCCTTCTCATTCGTTTCCTCCAACTGAAATAAGTTTTATTTTATTTTTTTTTCTCCCCCCTTCATTTCTCATTCGACTTTTAGTTTTTAATTTACCATTCTGACGTTTCCTCTCAGAGGGTCAGACGACAAGGCCTTAAGGTAATTTTAACAATTTTCCTTTTTTTTTCCCCACTCGTCTGTTTATTGATTTTAATATATATATATATATATATATATATATATATATATATATATATATATATATATATATATATATATAGTAAGATATGAAAATATATTTGTGGCAATTAAGCTATACAGAGGCTCCCGCGTTTAATCCCCGGTGGAATCTTCAGGCTAAAATTGATTTTAGCCTGAAGACCCCCCTCCCCCCCAAGGGAATGAAACGCGGGAGCCCCTGTGTAGCTTTATTGCCATAATTGCCATAAATATATTTTCATAGCTTACTATCTAGCTCTACTTACGTATCGAGCACTGTTGAAGTAAAAACTGAAAATTGATACATATTA
>OY744534.1:82444349-82491849 GCA_963556195.1 Sepiola atlantica | reverse complement strand
AGTATTTAAAACTTGTACAGTTTGTGCAGTATTTAAAACTTGTACAGTCTGTCCAGTATTTAAAACTTGTACAGTTTGTCCAGTATTTAAAACTTGTACAGTTTGTCCAGTATTGTAAACTTGTACAGTTTGTGCAGTATTTAAAACTTGTACAGTCTGTCCAGTATTTAAAACTTGTACAGTTTGTCCAGTATTTAAAACTTGTACAGTTTGTGCAGTATTTAAAACTTGTACAGTCTGTCCAGTATTTAAAACTTGTACAGTTTGACAAGTATTTAAAACTTGTACAGTTTGTCCAGTATTTAAAACTTGTACAGTTTGACAAGTATTTAAAACTTGTACAGTCTGTCCAGTATTTAAAACTTGTACAGTTTGACAAGTATTTAAAACTTGTACAGTCTGTCCAGTATTTAAAACTAGTACAGTTTGTGCAGTATTAAAAACTTGTACAGTCTGTCCAGTATTTAAAACTTGTACAGTTTGTGCAGTATTTAAAACTTGTACAGTCTGTCCAGTATTTAAAACTTGTACAGTTTGTGCAGTATTTAAAACTTGTACAGTCTGTCCAGTATTTAAAACTTGTACAGTTTGTCAAGTATTTAAAACTTTTACAGTCTGTCCGGTATTTAAAACTTGTACAGTCTGTCTAGTATTTAAAACTTGTACAGTTTGTCCAGTATTTAAAACTTGTACAGTCTGTCCAGTATTTAAAACTTGTACAGTCTGTCCAGTATTTAAAACTTGTACAGTCTGTCCAGTATTTAAAACTTGCACAGTCTGTCCAGTATTTAAAACTTGTACAGTCTGTCCAGTATTTAAAACTTGCACAGTCTGTCCAGTATTTAAAACTTGTACAGTCTGTCCAGTATTTAACACTTGTACAGTTTGTCCAGTATTTAAAACTTGCACAGTCTGTCCAGTATTTAAAACTTGTACAGTTTCTCCAGTATTTAAAACTTGTACACTCTGTCCAGTATTTAAAACTTGTACAGTCTGTCCAGTATTTAAAACTTGTACAGTCTGTCCAGTATTTAAAACTTGTACAGTCTGTCCAGTATTTAAAACTTGTACAGTTTGTCCAGTATTTAAAACTTGTACAGTTTGTCCAGTATTTAAAACTTGTACAGTTTGTCAAGTATTTAAAACTTTTACAGTCTGTCCGGTATTTTAAACTTGTACAGTCTGTCCAGTATTTAAAACTTGTACAGTTTGTCCAGTATTTAAAACTTGTACAGTTTGTCCAGTATTTAAAACTTGTACAGTCTGTCCAGTATTTAAAACTTTTACAGTTTGTGCAGTATTTAAAACTTGTACAGTCTGTCCAGTATTTAAAACTTGCACAGTCTGTCCAGTATTTAAAACTTGTACAGTCTGTCCAGTATTTAACACTTGTACAGTCTGTCCAGTATTTAAAACTTGTACAGTTTGTCCAGTATTTAAAACTTTTACAGTCTGTCCAGTATTTAAAACTTGTACAGTCTGTCCAGTATTTAAAACTTGTACAGTCTGTCCAGTATTTAAAACTTGTACAGTTTGTCCAGTATTTAAAACTTGTACAGTCTGTCCAGTATTTAAAACTAGTACAGTTTGTGCAGTATTAAAAACTAGTACAGTCTGTCCAGTATTTAAAACTTGTACAGTTTGTGCAGTATTTAAAACTTGTACAGTCTGTCCAGTATTTAAAACTTGTACAGTTTGTCCAGTATTTAAAACTTGTACAGTCTGTCCAGTATTTAAAACTTGTACAGTCTGTCCAGTATTTAAAACTTGTACAGTCTGTCCAGTATTTAAAACTTGCACAGTATGTCCAGTATTTAAAACTTGTACAGTCTGTCCAGTATTTAAAACTTGTACAGTCTGTCCAGTATTTAAAACTTGTACAGTTTGTCCAGTATTTAAAACTTTTACAATCTGTCCAGTATTTAAAACTTGTACAGTCTGTCCAGTATTTAAAACTTGTACAGTCTGTCCAGTATTTAAAACTTGTACAGTTTGTCCAGTATTTAAAACTTGTACAGTTTGTCCAGTATTTAAAACTTGTACAGTTTGTCAAGTATTTAACATTTTTACAGTCTGTCCAGTATTTTAAACTTGTAAAGTCTGTCCAGTATTTAAAACTTGTACAGTTTGTCCAGTATTTAAAACTTGTACAGTCTGTCCAGTATTTAAAACTTGTACAGTCTGTTCAGTATTTAAAACTTGTACAGTCTATCCAGTATTTAAAACTTGTACAGTTTGTGCAGTATTTAAAACTTTTACAGTCTGTCCAGTATTTAAAACTTGCACAGTCTGTCCAGTATTTAAAACTTGTACAGTCTGTCCAGTATTTAAAACTTGTACAGTTTGTCCAGTATTTAAAACTTGCACAGTCCGTCCAGTATTTAAAACTTGTACAGTTTCTCCAGTATTTAAAACTTGTACACTCTGTCCAGTATTTAAAACTTGTACAGTCTGTCCAGTATTTAAAACTTGTACAGTCTGTCCAGTATTTAAAACTTGTACAGTTTGTCCAGTATTTAAAACTTGTACAGTTTGTCCAGTATTTAATACCTGTACAGTTTGTCAAGTATTTAAAACTTTTACAGTCTGTCCGGTATTTTAAACTTGTACAGTTTGTCCAGTATTTAAAACTTGTACAGTTTGTCCAGTATTTAAAACTTGTACAGTTTGTCCAGTATTTCAAACTTTTACAGTCTGTCCAGTATTTAAAACTTGTACAGTCTGTCCAGTATTTAAAACTTGCACAGTCTGTCCAGTATTTAAAACTTGTACAGTCTGTCCAGTATTTAAAACTTGTACAGTCTGTCCAGTATTTAAAACTTGTACAGTTTGTCCAGTATTTACAACTTTTACAGTCTGTCCAGTATTTAAAACTTTTACAGTCTGTCCAGTATTTAAAACTTGTACAGTCTGTCCAGTATTTAAAACTTGTACAGTTTGTCCAGTATTTAAAACTTGTACAGTTTGTCAAGTATTTAAAATTTTTACAGTCTGTTCAGTATTTAAAACTTGTACAGTCTGTCCAGTATTTAAAACTTGTACAGTTTGTCCAGTATTTTAAACTTGTACAGTCTGTCCAGTATTTAAAACTTGTACAGTTTGTCCAGTATTTAAAACTTGTACAGTTTGTCCAGTACTTAAAACTTGTACAGTTTGTCCAGTATTTAAACTTGTACAGTCTGTCCAGTATTTAAAACTTGTACAGTTTGTCCAGTATTTAAAACTTGTACAGTCTGTCCAGTATTTAAAACTTGTACAGTTTGTCCAGTATTTAAAACTTGTACAGTTTGTGCAGTATTTAAAACTTGTACAGTCTGTCCAGTATTTAAAACTTGTACAGTTTGTCAAGTATTTAACATTTTTACAGTCTGTCCAGTATTTTAAACTTGTAAAGTCTGTCCAGTATTTAAAACGTGTACAGTTTGTCCAGTATTTAAAACTTGTACAGTCTGTCCAGTATTTAAAACTTGTACAGTTTGTCCTGTATTTAAAACTTGTACAGTTTGTCCAGTATTTAAAACTTGTACAGTTTGTCCAGTATTTAAAACTTGTAAGTTTGTGCAGTATTTAAATCTTGTACAGTCTGTCCAGTATTTAAAACTTGTACAGTTTGTGCAGTATTTAAAACTTGTACAGTCTGTCCAGTATTTAAAACTTGTACAGTCTGTTCAGTATTTAAAACTTTTACAGTCTATCCAGTATTTAAAACTTGTACAGTTTGTGCAGTATTTAAAACTTTTACAGTCTGTCCAGTATTTAAAACTTGCACAGTCTGTCCAGTATTTAAAACTTGTACAGTCTGTCCAGTATTTAACACTTGTACAGTTTGTCCAGTATTTAAAACTTGCACAGTCTGTCCAGTATTTAAAACTTGTACAGTTTCTCCAGTATTTAAAACTTGTACACTCTGTCCAGTATTTAAAACTTGTACAGTCTGTCCAGTATTTAATACTTGTACAGTCTGTCCAGTATTTAAAACTTGTACAGTCTGTCCAGTATTTAAAACTTGTACAGTTTGTCCAGTATTTAAAACTTGTACAGTTTGTCCAGTATTTAAAACTTGTACAGTTTGTCAAGTATTTAAAACTTTTACAGTCTGTCCGGTATTTTAAACTTGTACAGTCTGTCCAGTATTTAAAACTTGTACAGTTTGTCCAGTATTTAAAACTTGTACAGTTTGTCCAGTATTTAAAACTTGTACAGTCTGTCCAGTATTTAAAACTTTTACAGTTTGTGCAGTATTTAAAACTTGTACAGTCTGTCCAGTATTTAAAACTTGCACAGTCTGTCCAGTATTTAAAACTTGTACAGTCTGTCCAGTATTTAAAACTTGTACAGTCTGTCCAGTATTTAAAACTTGTACAGTTTGTCCAGTATTTAAAACTTTTACAGTCTGTCCAGTATTTAAAACTTGTACAGTCTGTCCAGTATTTAAAACTTGTACAGTCTGTCCAGTATTTAAAACTTGTACAGTTTGTCCAGTATTTAAAACTTGTACAGTCTGTCCAGTATTTAAAACTAGTACAGTTTGTGCAGTATTAAAAACTAGTACAGTCTGTCCAGTATTTAAAACTTGTACAGTTTGTGCAGTATTTAAAACTTGTACAGTCTGTCCAGTATTTAAAACTTGAACAGTTTGTCCAGTATTTAAAACTTGTACAGTCTGTCCAGTATTTAAAACTTGTACAGTCTGTCCAGTATTTAAAACTTGTACAGTCTGTCCAGTATTTAAAACTTGCACAGTATGTCCAGTATTTAAAACTTGTACAGTCTGTCCAGTATTTAAAACTTGTACAGTCTGTCCAGTATTTAAAACTTGTACAGTTTGTCCAGTATTTAAAACTTTTACAATCTGTCCAGTATTTAAAACTTGTACAGTCTGTCCAGTATTTAAAACTTGTACAGTCTGTCCAGTATTTAAAACTTGTACAGTTTGTCCAGTATTTAAAACTTGTACAGTTTGTCCAGTATTTAAAACTTGTACAGTTTGTCAAGTATTTAACATTTTTACAGTCTGTCCAGTATTTTAAACTTGTAAAGTCTGTCCAGTATTTAAAACTTGTACAGTTTGTCCAGTATTTAAAACTTGTACAGTCTGTCCAGTATTCAAAACTTGTACAGTCTGTTCAGTATTTAAAACTTGTACAGTCTATCCAGTATTTAAAACTTGTACAGTTTGTGCAGTATTTAAAACTTTTACAGTCTGTCCAGTATTTAAAACTTGCACAGTCTGTCCAGTATTTAAAACTTGTACAGTCTGTCCAGTATTTAAAACTTGTACAGTTTGTCCAGTATTTAAAACTTGCACAGTCTGTCCAGTATTTAAAACTTGTACAGTTTCTCCAGTATTTAAAACTTGTACACTCTGTCCAGTATTTAAAACTTGTACAGTCTGTCCAGTATTTAAAACTTGTACAGTCTGTCCAGTATTTAAAACTTGTACAGTTTGTCCAGTATTTAAAACTTGTACAGTTTGTCCAGTATTTAATACCTGTACAGTTTGTCAAGTATTTAAAACTTTTACAGTCTGTCCGGTATTTTAAACTTGTACAGTTTGTCCAGTATTTAAAACTTGTACAGTTTGTCCAGTATTTAAAACTTGTACAGTTTGTCCAGTATTTCAAACTTTTACAGTCTGTCCAGTATTTAAAACTTGTACAGTCTGTCCAGTATTTAAAACTTGCACAGTCTGTCCAGTATTTAAAACTTGTACAGTCTGTCCAGTATTTAAAACTTGTACAGTCTGTCCAGTATTTAAAACTTGTACAGTTTGTCCAGTATGTAAAACTTGTACAGTCTGTCCAGTATTTAAAACTTGTACAGTCTGTCCAGTATTTAAAACTTGCACAGTCTGTCCAGTATTTAAAACTTGTACGGTCTGTCCAGTATTTAAAACTTGTACAGTTTGTCCAGTATTTAAAACTTGTACAGTTTGTCCAGTATTTAAAACTTGTACAGTTTGTCCAGTATTTAAAACTTGTACAGTTTGTCAAGTATTTAAAATTTTTACAGTCTGTCTAGTATTTTAAACTTGTACAGTCTGTCCAGTATTTAAAACTTGTACAGTTTGTGCAGTATTTAAAACTTTTACAGTCTGTCCAGTATTTAAAACTTGTACAGTCTGTCCAGTATTTAAAACTTGTACAGTTTGTCAAGTATTTAAAACTTGCACAGTCTGTCCAGTATTTAAAACTTGTACAGTTTCTCCAGTATTTAAAACTTGTACACTCTGTCCAGTATTTAAAACTCGTACAGTCTGTCCAGTATTTAAAACTTGTACAGTCTGTCCAGTATTTAAAACTTGTACAGTTTGTCCAGTATTTAAAACTTGTACAGTTTGTTCAGTATTTAAAACTTATACAGTTTTTCAAGTATTTTAAACTTTTACAGTCTGTCCGGTATTTTAAACTTGTACAGTCTGTCCAGTATTTAAAACTTGTACAGTTTGTCCAGTATTTAAAACTTGTACAGTTTGTCCAGTATTTAAAACTTGTACAGTCTGTCCAGTATTTAAAACTTGTACAGTCTGTCCAGTATTTAAAACTTGTACAGTTTGTGCAGTATTTAAAACTTGTACAGTCTGTCCAGTATTTAAAACTTGTACAGTTTGTCCAGTATTTAAAACTTGTACAGTTTGTCCAGTATTTAAAACTTGTACAGTCTGTCCAGTATTTAAAACTTGTACAGTCTATCCAGTATTTAAAACTTGTACAGTTTGTGCAGTATTTAAAACTTGTACAGTCTGTCCAGTATTTAAAACTTGCACAGTCTGTCCAGTATTTAAAACTTGTACAGTCTGTCCAGTATTTAAAACTTGTACAGTCTGTCCAGTATTTAAAACTTGTACAGTCTGTCCAGTATTTAAACTTGTACAGTCTGTCCAGTATTTAAAACTTGTACAGTCCGTCTAGTATTTAAAACTTGTACAGTTTGTCCAGTATTTAAAACTTTTACAGTCTGTCCAGTATTTAAAACTTGTACACTCTGTCCAGTATTTAAAACTTGTACAGTCTCTCCAGTATTTAAAACTTGTACAGTTTGTCCAGTATTTAAAACTTGTACAGTTTGTCCAGTATTTAAAACTTGTACAGTTTGTTCAGTATTTAAAACTTGTACAGTTTTTCAAGTATTTTAAACTTTTACAGTCTGTCCGGTATTTTAAACTTGTACAGTCTGTCCAGTATTTAAAACTTGTACAGTTTGTCCAGTATTTAAAACTTGTACAGTTTGTCCAGTATTTAAAACCTGTACAGTCTGTCCAGTATTTAAAACTTGTACAGTCTGTCCAGTATTTAAAACTTGTACGGTTTGTGCAGTATTTAAAACTTGTACAGTCTGTCCAGTATTTAAAACTTGCACAGTCTGTCCAGTATTTAAAACTTGTACAGTCTGTCCAGTATTTAAAACTTGTACAGTCTGTCCAGTATTTAAAACTTGTACAGTTTGTCCAGTATTTAAAACTTGTACAGTCTGTCCAGTATTTAAAACTTTTACAGTCTGTCCAGTATTTAAAACTTGTACAGTCTGTCCAGTATTTAAAACTTGCACAGTCTGTCCAGTATTTAAAACTTGTACAGTCTGTCCAGTATTTAAAACTTGTACAGTCTGTCCAGTATTTAAAACTTGTACAGTTTGTCCAGTATTTAAAACTTTTACAGTCTGTCCAGTATTTAAAACTTTTACAGTCTGTCCAGTATTTAAAACTTGTACAGTCTGTCCAGTATTTAAAACTTGTACAGTCTGTCCAGTATTTAAAACTTGTACAGTTTGTCCAGTATGTAAAACTTGTACAGTCTGTCCAGTATTTAAAACTTGTACAGTCTGTCCAGTATTTAAAACTTGCACAGTCTGTCCAGTATTTAAAACTTGTACGGTCTGTCCAGTATTTAAAACTTGTACAGTTTGTCCAGTATTTAAAACTTGTACAGTTTGTACAGTATTTAAAACTTGTACAGTTTGTCCAGTATTTAAAACTTGTACAGTTTGTCAAGTATTTAAAATTTTTACAGTCTGTCTAGTATTTTAAACTTGTACAGTCTGTCCAGTATTTAAAACTTGTACAGTTTGTGCAGTATTTAAAACTTTTACAGTCTGTCCAGTATTTAAAACTTGTACAGTCTGTCCAGTATTAAAAACTTGTACAGTTTGTCCAGTATTTAAAACTTGCACAGTCTGTCCAGTATTTAAAACTTGTACAGTTTCTCCAGTATTTAAAACTTGTACACTCTGTCCAGTATTTAAAACTCGTACAGTCTGTCCAGTATTTAAAACTTGTACAGTCTGTCCAGTATTTAAAACTTGTACAGTTTGTCCAGTATTTAAAACTTGTACAGTTTGTTCAGTATTTAAAACTTGTACAGTTTTTCAAGTATTTTAAACTTTTACAGTCTGTCCGGTATTTTAAACTTGTACAGTCTGTCCAGTATTTAAAACTTGTACAGTTTGTCCAGTATTTAAAACTTGTACAGTTTGTCCAGTATTTAAAACTTGTACAGTCTGTCCAGTATTTAAAACTTGTACAGTCTGTCCAGTATTTAAAACTTGTACAGTTTGTGCAGTATTTAAAACTTGTACAGTCTGTCCAGTATTTAAAACTTGTACAGTTTGTCCAGTATTTAAAACTTGTACAGTTTGTCCAGTATTTAAAACTTGTACAGTCTGTCCAGTATTTAAAACTTGTACAGTCTGTCCAGTATTTAAAACTTGTACAGTCTGTCCAGTATTTAAAACTTGTACAGTTTGTCCAGTATTTAAAACTTTTACAGTCTCTCCAGTATTTAAAACTTTCACAGTCTGTCCAGTATTTAAAACTTGTACAGTTTGTGCAGTATTTAAAACTTGTACAGTCTGTCCAGTATTTAAAACTTGCACAGTCTGTCCAGTATTTAAAACTTGTACAGTCTGTCCAGTATTTAAAACTTGTACAGTCTGTCCAGTATTTAAAACTTGTACACTCTGTCCAGTATTTAAAACTTGTACAGTCTGCCAGTATTTAAAACTTGTACAGTTTGTCCAGTATTTAAAACTTGTACAGTTTGTCCAGTATTTAAACCTTGTACAGTCTGTCCAGTATTTAAAACTTTTACAGTCTGTCCAGTATTTAAAACTTGTACAGTCTGTCCAGTATTTAAAACTTGCACAGTCTGTCCAGTATTTAAAACTTGTACAGTCTGTCCAGTATTTAAAACTGGTACAGTCTGTCCAGTATTTAAAACTTGTACAGTTTGTCCAGTATTTAAAACTTTTACAGTCTGTCCAGTATTTAAAACTTGTACAGTCTGTCCAGTATTTAAAACTTGTACAGTCTGTCCAGTATTTAAAACTTGTACAGTTTGTCCAGTATTTAAAACTTGTACAGTTTGTCCAGTATTTAAAACTTGTACAGTTTGTCAAGTATTTAACATTTTTACAGTCTGTCCAGTATTTAAAACTTGTAAAGTCTGTCCAGTATTTAAAACTTGTACAGTTTGTGCAGTATTTAAAACTTGTACAGTCTGTCGAGTATTTTAAACTTGTACAGTTTGTGCAGTATTTAAAACTTGTACAGTCTGTCCAGTATTTAAAACTTGTACAGTCTGTCCAGTATTTAAAACTTGTACAGTCTATCCAGTATTTAAAACTTGTACAGTTTGTGCAGTATTTAAAACTTTTACAGTCTGTCCAGTATTTAAAACTTGCACAGTCTGTCCAGTATTTAAAACTTGTACAGTTTGTCCAGTATTTAAAACTTGTACACTCTGTCCAGTATTTAAAACTTGTACAGTCTGTCCAGTATTTAAAACTTGTACAGTCTGTCCAGTATTTAAAACTTGTACAGTTTGTCCAGTATTTAAAACTTGTACAGTTTGTCCAGTATTTAAAACTTGTACAGTTTGTCAAGTATTTAAAACTTTTACAGTCTGTCCAGTATTTTAAACTTGTACAGTCTGTCCAGTATTTAAAACTTGTACAGTTTGTCCAGTATTTAAAACTTGTACAGTTTGTCCAGTATTTAAAACTTGTACAGTCTGTCCAGTATTTAAAACTTTTACAGTCTGTCCAGTATTTAAAACTTGTACAGTCTGTCCAGTATTTAAAACTTGCACAGTCTGTCCAGTATCTAAAACTTGTACAGTCTGTCCAGTATTTAAAACTTGTACAGTTTGTCCAGTATTTAAAACTTGTACAGTTTGTCAAGTATTTAAAACTTTTACAGTCTGTCCAGTATTTAAAACTTGTACAGTCTGTCCAGTATTTTAAACTTGTACAGTCTGTCCAGTATTTAAAACTTGTACAGTTTGTCCAGTATTTAAAACTTGTACAGTTTGTCCAGTATTTAAAGTTTGTACAGTTTGTCAAGTATTTAAAATTTTTACAGTCTGTCCAGTATTTAAAACTTGTACAGTCTGTCCATTATTTAAAACTTGTACAGTTTGTCCAGTATTTAAAACTTGTACAGTCTGTCCAGTATTCAAAACTTGTACAGTTTGTCCAGTATTTAAAACTTGTACAGTTTGTCCAGTATTTAAAACTTGTACAGTTTGTCCAGTATTTAAAACTTGTACAGTCTGTCCAGTATTTAAAACTTGTACAGTTTGTCCAGTATTTAAAACTTGTTCAGTTTGTCCAGTATTTAAAACTTGTACAGTCTGTCCAGTATTTAAAACTTGTACAGTCTGTTCAGTATTTAAAACTTGCACAGTCTGTCCAGTATTTTAAACTTGTACGGTCTGTCCAGTATTTAAAACTTGTACAGTTTGTCCAGTATTTAAAACTTGTACAGTTTGTCCAGTATTTAAAACTTTTACAGTTTGTCCAGTATTTAAAACTTGTACAGTTTGTCAAGTATTTAAAATTTTTACAGTCTCTCCAGTATTTTAAACTTGTACAGTCTGTCCAGTATTTAAAACTTGTACAGTTTGTCCAGTATTTAAAACTTGTACAGTCTGTCCAATATTTAAAACTTGTACAGTCTGTCCAGTATTTAAAACTGTTAAAGTCTGTCCAGTATTTAAAACTTGTACAGTTTGTCCAGTATTTAAAACTTGTACAGTCTGTCTAGTATTTCAAACTTGTATTATCTGTCGAGTATTTAAAACTGGTACAGTCTGTCCAGTATTTAAAACCTGTACAGTCTGTCCAGTATTTAAAACTCGTACAATCTGCCCAGTATTTAAAACTTGTACATTCTGCACAGTATTCAAAACTTGTACAGTCTGTCCAGTATTTAAAACTTGTACAGTCTGCCAGTATTTAAAACTTGTACAGTTTGTCCAGTATTTAAAACTTGTACAGTTTGTCCAGTATTTAAAACTTGTACAGTCTGTCCAGTATTTAAAACTTTTACAGTCTGTCCAGTATTTAAAACTTGTACAGTCTGTCCAGTATTTAAAACTTGCACAGTCTGTCCAGTATTTAAAACTTGTACAGTCTGTCCAGTATTTAAAACTGGTACAGTCTGTCCAGTATTTAAAACTTGTACAGTGTGTCCAGTATTTAAAACTTTTACAGTCTGTCCAGTATTTAAAACTTGTACAGTCTGTCCAGTATTTAAAACTTGTACAGTCTGTCCAGTATTTAAAACTTGTACAGTTTGTCCATTATTTAAAACTTGTACAGTTTGTCCAGTATTTAAAACTTGTACAGTTTGTCAAGTATTTAACATTTTTACAGTCTGTCCAGTATTTTAAACTGGTAAAGTCTGTCCAGTATTTAAAACTTGTACAGTTTGTGCAGTATTTAAAACTTGTACAGTCTGTCGAGTATTTTAAACTTGTACAGTTTGTGCAGTATTTAAAACTTGTACAGTCTGTCCAGTATTTAAAACTTGTACAGTCTGTCCAGTATTTAAAACTTGTACAGTCTATCCAGTATTTAAAACTTGTACAGTTTGTGCAGTATTTAAAACTTTTACAGTCTGTCCAGTATTTAAAACTTGCACAGTCTGTCCAGTATTTAAAACTTGTACAGTTTGTCCAGTATTTAAAACTTGTACACTCTGTCCAGTATTTAAAACTTGTACAGTCTGTCCAGTATTTAAAACTTGTACAGTCTGTCCAGTATTTAAAACTTGTACAGTTTGTCCAGTATTTAAAACTTGTACAGTTTGTCCAGTATTTAAAACTTGTACAGTTTGTCAAATATTTAAAACTTTTACAGTCTGTCCAGTATTTTAAACTTGTACAGTCTGTCCAGTATTTAAAACTTGTACAGTTTGTCCAGTATTTAAAACTTGTACAGTTTGTCCAGTATTTAAAACTTGTACAGTCTGTCCAGTATTTAAAACTTTTACAGTCTGTCCAGTATTTAAAACTTGTACAGTCTGTCCAGTATTTAAAACTTGCACAGTCTGTCCAGTATTTAAAACTTGTACAGTCTGTCCAGTATTTAAAACTTGTACAGTCTGTCCAGTATTTAAAACTTGTACAGTTTGTCCAGTATTTAAAACTTGTACAGTCTGTCCAGTATTTAAAACTTGTACAGTCTGTCCAGTATTTAAAACTTGTACAGTCTGTCCAGTATTTAAAACTTGTACAGTTTTTCCAGTATTTAAAACTTGTACAGTTTGTCCAGTATTTAAAGTTTGTACAGTTTGTCAAGTATTTAAAATTTTTACAGTCTGTCCAGTATTTAAAACTTGTACAGTCTGTCCAGTATTTAAAACTTGTACAGTTTGTCCAGTATTTCAAACTTGTACAGTCTGTCCAGTATTTAAAACTTGTACAGTTTGTCCAGTATTTAAAACTTGTACAGTTTGTCAAGTATTTAAAAATTTTACAGTTTGTCCAGTATTTAAAACTTGTACAGTCTGTCCAGTATTTAAAACTAGTACAGTTTGTGCAGTATTAAAAACTAGTACAGTCTGTCCAGTATTTAAAACTTGTACAGTTTGTGCAGTATTTAAAACTTGTACAGTCTGTCCAGTATTTAAAACTTGAACAGTTTGTCCAGTATTTAAAACTTGTACAGTCTGTCCAGTATTTAAAACTTGTACAGTCTGTCCAGTATTTAAAACTTGTACAGTCTGTCCAGTATTTAAAACTTGCACAGTATGTCCAGTATTTAAAACTTGTACAGTCTGTCCAGTATTTAAAACTTGTACAGTCTGTCCAGTATTTAAAACTTGTACAGTTTGTCCAGTATTTAAAACTTTTACAATCTGTCCAGTATTTAAAACTTGTACAGTCTGTCCAGTATTTAAAACTTGTACAGTCTGTCCAGTATTTAAAACTTGTACAGTTTGTCCAGTATTTAAAACTTGTACAGTTTGTCCAGTATTTAAAACTTGTACAGTTTGTCAAGTATTTAACATTTTTACAGTCTGTCCAGTATTTTAAACTTGTAAAGTCTGTCCAGTATTTAAAACTTGTACAGTTTGTCCAGTATTTAAAACTTGTACAGTCTGTCCAGTATTCAAAACTTGTACAGTCTGTTCAGTATTTAAAACTTGTACAGTCTATCCAGTATTTAAAACTTGTACAGTTTGTGCAGTATTTAAAACTTTTACAGTCTGTCCAGTATTTAAAACTTGCACAGTCTGTCCAGTATTTAAAACTTGTACAGTCTGTCCAGTATTTAAAACTTGTACAGTTTGTCCAGTATTTAAAACTTGCACAGTCTGTCCAGTATTTAAAACTTGTACAGTTTCTCCAGTATTTAAAACTTGTACACTCTGTCCAGTATTTAAAACTTGTACAGTCTGTCCAGTATTTAAAACTTGTACAGTCTGTCCAGTATTTAAAACTTGTACAGTTTGTCCAGTATTTAAAACTTGTACAGTTTGTCCAGTATTTAATACCTGTACAGTTTGTCAAGTATTTAAAACTTTTACAGTCTGTCCGGTATTTTAAACTTGTACAGTTTGTCCAGTATTTAAAACTTGTACAGTTTGTCCAGTATTTAAAACTTGTACAGTTTGTCCAGTATTTCAAACTTTTACAGTCTGTCCAGTATTTAAAACTTGTACAGTCTGTCCAGTATTTAAAACTTGCACAGTCTGTCCAGTATTTAAAACTTGTACAGTCTGTCCAGTATTTAAAACTTGTACAGTCTGTCCAGTATTTAAAACTTGTACAGTTTGTCCAGTATGTAAAACTTGTACAGTCTGTCCAGTATTTAAAACTTGTACAGTCTGTCCAGTATTTAAAACTTGCACAGTCTGTCCAGTATTTAAAACTTGTACGGTCTGTCCAGTATTTAAAACTTGTACAGTTTGTCCAGTATTTAAAACTTGTACAGTTTGTCCAGTATTTAAAACTTGTACAGTTTGTCCAGTATTTAAAACTTGTACAGTTTGTCAAGTATTTAAAATTTTTACAGTCTGTCTAGTATTTTAAACTTGTACAGTCTGTCCAGTATTTAAAACTTGTACAGTTTGTGCAGTATTTAAAACTTTTACAGTCTGTCCAGTATTTAAAACTTGTACAGTCTGTCCAGTATTTAAAACTTGTACAGTTTGTCAAGTATTTAAAACTTGCACAGTCTGTCCAGTATTTAAAACTTGTACAGTTTCTCCAGTATTTAAAACTTGTACACTCTGTCCAGTATTTAAAACTCGTACAGTCTGTCCAGTATTTAAAACTTGTACAGTCTGTCCAGTATTTAAAACTTGTACAGTTTGTCCAGTATTTAAAACTTGTACAGTTTGTTCAGTATTTAAAACTTATACAGTTTTTCAAGTATTTTAAACTTTTACAGTCTGTCCGGTATTTTAAACTTGTACAGTCTGTCCAGTATTTAAAACTTGTACAGTTTGTCCAGTATTTAAAACTTGTACAGTTTGTCCAGTATTTAAAACTTGTACAGTCTGTCCAGTATTTAAAACTTGTACAGTCTGTCCAGTATTTAAAACTTGTACAGTTTGTGCAGTATTTAAAACTTGTACAGTCTGTCTAGTATTTAAAACTTGTACAGTTTGTCCAGTATTTAAAACTTGTACAGTTTGTCCAGTATTTAAAACTTGTACAGTCTGTCCAGTATTTAAAACTTGTACAGTCTATCCAGTATTTAAAACTTGTACAGTTTGTGCAGTATTTAAAACTTGTACAGTCTGTCCAGTATTTAAAACTTGCACAGTCTGTCCAGTATTTAAAACTTGTACAGTCTGTCCAGTATTTAAAACTTGTACAGTCTGTCCAGTATTTAACACTTGTACAGTCTGTCCAGTATTTAAACTTGTACAGTCTGTCCAGTATTTAAAACTTGTACAGTCCGTCTAGTATTTAAAACTTGTACAGTTTGTCCAGTATTTAAAACTTTTACAGTCTGTCCAGTATTTAAAACTTGTACACTCTGTCCAGTATTTAAAACTTGTACAGTCTCTCCAGTATTTAAAACTTGTACAGTTTGTCCAGTATTTAAAACTTGTACAGTTTGTCCAGTATTTAAAACTTGTACAGTTTGTTCAGTATTTAAAACTTGTACAGTTTTTCAAGTATTTTAAACTTTTACAGTCTGTCCGGTATTTTAAACTTGTACAGTCTGTCCAGTATTTAAAACTTGTACAGTTTGTCCAGTATTTAAAACTTGTACAGTTTGTCCAGTATTTAAAACCTGTACAGTCTGTCCAGTATTTAAAACTTGTACAGTCTGTCCAGTATTTAAAACTTGTACGGTTTGTGCAGTATTTAAAACTTGTACAGTCTGTCCAGTATTTAAAACTTGCACAGTCTGTCCAGTATTTAAAACTTGTACAGTCTGTCCAGTATTTAAAACTTGTACAGTCTGTCCAGTATTTAAAACTTGTACAGTTTGTCCAGTATTTAAAACTTGTACAGTCTGTCCAGTATTTAAAACTTTTACAGTCTGTCCAGTATTTAAAACTTGTACAGTCTGTCCAGTATTTAAAACTTGCACAGTCTGTCCAGTATTTAAAACTTGTACAGTCTGTCCAGTATTTAAAACTTGTACAGTCTGTCCAGTATTTAAAACTTGTACAGTTTGTCCAGTATTTAAAACTTTTACAGTCTGTCCAGTATTTAAAACTTTTACAGTCTGTCCAGTATTTAAAACTTGTACAGTCTGTCCAGTATTTAAAACTTGTACAGTTTGTCCAGTATTTAAAACTTGGAGAGTTTGTCCAGTATTTTAAACTTGTACAGTTTGTCCAGTATTTAAAATTTTTACAGTCTGTCCCGTATTTAAAACTTGTACAGTCTGTCCAGTATTTAAAACTTGTACAGTTTGTCCAGTATTTAAAACTTGTATAGTCTGTCCAGTATTTAAAACTTGTACAGTTTGTCCAGTATTTAAAACTTGTACAGTTTGTCCAGTATTTAAAACTTGTACAGTTTGTCCAGTATGTAAAACTTGTACAGTCTGTCCAGTATTTAAAACTTGTACAGTCTGTCCAGTATTTAAAACTTGCACAGTCTGTCCAGTATTTAAAACTTGTACGGTCTGTCCAGTATTTAAAACTTGTACAGTTTGTCCAGTATTTAAAACTTGTACAGTTTGTACAGTATTTAAAACTTGTACAGTTTGTCCAGTATTTAAAACTTGTACAGTTTGTCAAGTATTTAAAATTTTTACAGTCTGTCTAGTATTTTAAACTTGTACAGTCTGTCCAGTATTTAAAACTTGTACAGTTTGTGCAGTATTTAAAACTTTTACAGTCTGTCCAGTATTTAAAACTTGTACAGTCTGTCCAGTATTTAAAACTTGTACAGTTTGTCCAGTATTTAAAACTTGCACAGTCTGTCCAGTATTTAAAACTTGTACAGTTTCTCCAGTATTTAAAACTTGTACACTCTGTCCAGTATTTAAAACTCGTACAGTCTGTCCAGTATTTAAAACTTGTACAGTCTGTCCAGTATTTAAAACTTGTACAGTTTGTCCAGTATTTAAAACTTGTACAGTTTGTTCAGTATTTAAAACTTGTACAGTTTTTCAAGTATTTTAAACTTTTACAGTCTGTCCGGTATTTTAAACTTGTACAGTCTGTCCAGTATTTAAAACTTGTACAGTTTGTCCAGTATTTAAAACTTGTACAGTTTGTCCAGTATTTAAAACTTGTACAGTCTGTCCAGTATTTAAAACTTGTACAGTCTGTCCAGTATTTAAAACTTGTACAGTTTGTGCAGTATTTAAAACTTGTACAGTCTGTCCAGTATTTAAAACTTGTACAGTTTGTCCAGTATTTAAAACTTGTACAGTTTGTCCAGTATTTAAAACTTGTACAGTCTGTCCAGTATTTAAAACTTGTACAGTCTGTCCAGTATTTAAAACTTGTACAGTCTGTCCAGTATTTAAAACTTGTACAGTTTGTCCAGTATTTAAAACTTTTACAGTCTCTCCAGTATTTAAAACTTTCACAGTCTGTCCAGTATTTAAAACTTGTACAGTTTGTGCAGTATTTAAAACTTGTACAGTCTGTCCAGTATTTAAAACTTGCACAGTCTGTCCAGTATTTAAAACTTGTACAGTCTGTCCAGTATTTAAAACTTGTACAGTCTGTCCAGTATTTAAAACTTGTACACTCTGTCCAGTATTTAAAACTTGTACAGTCTGCCAGTATTTAAAACTTGTACAGTTTGTCCAGTATTTAAAACTTGTACAGTTTGTCCAGTATTTAAACCTTGTACAGTCTGTCCAGTATTTAAAACTTTTACAGTCTGTCCAGTATTTAAAACTTGTACAGTCTGTCCAGTATTTAAAACTTGCACAGTCTGTCCAGTATTTAAAACTTGTACAGTCTGTCCAGTATTTAAAACTGGTACAGTCTGTCCAGTATTTAAAACTTGTACAGTTTGTCCAGTATTTAAAACTTTTACAGTCTGTCCAGTATTTAAAACTTGTACAGTCTGTCCAGTATTTAAAACTTGTACAGTCTGTCCAGTATTTAAAACTTGTACAGTTTGTCCAGTATTTAAAACTTGTACAGTTTGTCCAGTATTTAAAACTTGTACAGTTTGTCAAGTATTTAACATTTTTACAGTCTGTCCAGTATTTAAAACTTGTAAAGTCTGTCCAGTATTTAAAACTTGTACAGTTTGTGCAGTATTTAAAACTTGTACAGTCTGTCGAGTATTTTAAACTTGTACAGTTTGTGCAGTATTTAAAACTTGTACAGTCTGTCCAGTATTTAAAACTTGTACAGTCTGTCCAGTATTTAAAACTTGTACAGTCTATCCAGTATTTAAAACTTGTACAGTTTGTGCAGTATTTAAAACTTTTACAGTCTGTCCAGTATTTAAAACTTGCACAGTCTGTCCAGTATTTAAAACTTGTACAGTTTGTCCAGTATTTAAAACTTGTACACTCTGTCCAGTATTTAAAACTTGTACAGTCTGTCCAGTATTTAAAACTTGTACAGTCTGTCCAGTATTTAAAACTTGTACAGTTTGTCCAGTATTTAAAACTTGTACAGTTTGTCCAGTATTTAAAACTTGTACAGTTTGTCAAGTATTTAAAACTTTTACAGTCTGTCCAGTATTTTAAACTTGTACAGTCTGTCCAGTATTTAAAACTTGTACAGTTTGTCCAGTATTTAAAACTTGTACAGTTTGTCCAGTATTTAAAACTTGTACAGTCTGTCCAGTATTTAAAACTTTTACAGTCTGTCCAGTATTTAAAACTTGTACAGTCTGTCCAGTATTTAAAACTTGCACAGTCTGTCCAGTATCTAAAACTTGTACAGTCTGTCCAGTATTTAAAACTTGTACAGTTTGTCCAGTATTTAAAACTTGTACAGTTTGTCAAGTATTTAAAACTTTTACAGTCTGTCCAGTATTTAAAACTTGTACAGTCTGTCCAGTATTTTAAACTTGTACAGTCTGTCCAGTATTTAAAACTTGTACAGTTTGTCCAGTATTTAAAACTTGTACAGTTTGTCCAGTATTTAAAGTTTGTACAGTTTGTCAAGTATTTAAAATTTTTACAGTCTGTCCAGTATTTAAAACTTGTACAGTCTGTCCATTATTTAAAACTTGTACAGTTTGTCCAGTATTTAAAACTTGTACAGTCTGTCCAGTATTCAAAACTTGTACAGTTTGTCCAGTATTTAAAACTTGTACAGTTTGTCCAGTATTTAAAACTTGTACAGTTTGTCCAGTATTTAAAACTTGTACAGTCTGTCCAGTATTTAAAACTTGTACAGTTTGTCCAGTATTTAAAACTTGTTCAGTTTGTCCAGTATTTAAAACTTGTACAGTCTGTCCAGTATTTAAAACTTGTACAGTCTGTTCAGTATTTAAAACTTGCACAGTCTGTCCAGTATTTTAAACTTGTACGGTCTGTCCAGTATTTAAAACTTGTACAGTTTGTCCAGTATTTAAAACTTGTACAGTTTGTCCAGTATTTAAAACTTTTACAGTTTGTCCAGTATTTAAAACTTGTACAGTTTGTCAAGTATTTAAAATTTTTACAGTCTGTCCAGTATTTTAAACTTGTACAGTCTGTCCAGTATTTAAAACTTGTACAGTTTGTCCAGTATTTAAAACTTGTACAGTCTGTCCAATATTTAAAACTTGTACAGTCTGTCCAGTATTTAAAACTGTTAAAGTCTGTCCAGTATTTAAAACTTGTACAGTTTGTCCAGTATTTAAAACTTGTACAGTCTGTCTAGTATTTCAAACTTGTATTATCTGTCGAGTATTTAAAACTGGTACAGTCTGTCCAGTATTTAAAACCTGTACAGTCTGTCCAGTATTTAAAACTCGTACAATCTGCCCAGTATTTAAAACTTGTACATTCTGCACAGTATTCAAAACTTGTACAGTCTGTCCAGTATTTAAAACTTGTACAGTCTGCCAGTATTTAAAACTTGTACAGTTTGTCCAGTATTTAAAACTTGTACAGTTTGTCCAGTATTTAAAACTTGTACAGTCTGTCCAGTATTTAAAACTTTTACAGTCTGTCCAGTATTTAAAACTTGTACAGTCTGTCCAGTATTTAAAACTTGCACAGTCTGTCCAGTATTTAAAACTTGTACAGTCTGTCCAGTATTTAAAACTGGTACAGTCTGTCCAGTATTTAAAACTTGTACAGTGTGTCCAGTATTTAAAACTTTTACAGTCTGTCCAGTATTTAAAACTTGTACAGTCTGTCCAGTATTTAAAACTTGTACAGTCTGTCCAGTATTTAAAACTTGTACAGTTTGTCCATTATTTAAAACTTGTACAGTTTGTCCAGTATTTAAAACTTGTACAGTTTGTCAAGTATTTAACATTTTTACAGTCTGTCCAGTATTTTAAACTGGTAAAGTCTGTCCAGTATTTAAAACTTGTACAGTTTGTGCAGTATTTAAAACTTGTACAGTCTGTCGAGTATTTTAAACTTGTACAGTTTGTGCAGTATTTAAAACTTGTACAGTCTGTCCAGTATTTAAAACTTGTACAGTCTGTCCAGTATTTAAAACTTGTACAGTCTATCCAGTATTTAAAACTTGTACAGTTTGTGCAGTATTTAAAACTTTTACAGTCTGTCCAGTATTTAAAACTTGCACAGTCTGTCCAGTATTTAAAACTTGTACAGTTTGTCCAGTATTTAAAACTTGTACACTCTGTCCAGTATTTAAAACTTGTACAGTCTGTCCAGTATTTAAAACTTGTACAGTCTGTCCAGTATTTAAAACTTGTACAGTTTGTCCAGTATTTAAAACTTGTACAGTTTGTCCAGTATTTAAAACTTGTACAGTTTGTCAAATATTTAAAACTTTTACAGTCTGTCCAGTATTTTAAACTTGTACAGTCTGTCCAGTATTTAAAACTTGTACAGTTTGTCCAGTATTTAAAACTTGTACAGTTTGTCCAGTATTTAAAACTTGTACAGTCTGTCCAGTATTTAAAACTTTTACAGTCTGTCCAGTATTTAAAACTTGTACAGTCTGTCCAGTATTTAAAACTTGCACAGTCTGTCCAGTATTTAAAACTTGTACAGTCTGTCCAGTATTTAAAACTTGTACAGTCTGTCCAGTATTTAAAACTTGTACAGTTTGTCCAGTATTTAAAACTTGTACAGTCTGTCCAGTATTTAAAACTTGTACAGTCTGTCCAGTATTTAAAACTTGTACAGTCTGTCCAGTATTTAAAACTTGTACAGTTTTTCCAGTATTTAAAACTTGTACAGTTTGTCCAGTATTTAAAGTTTGTACAGTTTGTCAAGTATTTAAAATTTTTACAGTCTGTCCAGTATTTAAAACTTGTACAGTCTGTCCAGTATTTAAAACTTGTACAGTTTGTCCAGTATTTCAAACTTGTACAGTCTGTCCAGTATTTAAAACTTGTACAGTTTGTCCAGTATTTAAAACTTGTACAGTTTGTCAAGTATTTAAAAATTTTACAGTTTGTCCAGTATTTAAAACTTGTACAGTCTGTCCAGTATTTAAAACTTGTACAGTCTGTCCAGTATTTAAAACTTGTACAGTTTGTCCAGTATTTAAAACTTGTACAGTTTGTCCAGTATTTAAAACTTGTTCAGTTTGTCCAGTATTTAAAACTTGTACAGTCTGTCCAGTATTTAAAACTTGTACAGTCTGTCCAGTATTTAAAACTTGCACAGTCTGTCCAGTATTTTAAACTTGTACGGTCTGTCCAGTATTTAAAACTTGTACAGTTTGTCCAGTATTTAAAACTTGTACAGTTTGTCCAGTATTTAAAACTTTTACAGTTTGTCCAGTATTTAAAACTTGTACAGTTTGTCAAGTATTTAAAATTTTTACAGTCTGTCCAGTATTTTAAACTTGTACAGTCTGTCCAGTATTTAAAACTTGTACAGTTTGTCCAGTATTTAAAACTTGTACAGTCTGTCCAATATTTAAAACTTGTACAGTCTGTCCAGTATTTAAAACTGTTAAAGTTCGTCCAGTATTTAAAACTTGTACAGTTTGTCCAGTATTTAAAACTTGTACAGTCTGTCCAGTATTTCAAACTTGTATTATCTGTCGAGTATTTAAAACTTGTACAGTCTGTCCAGTATTTAAAACCTGTACAGTCTGTCCAGTATTTAAAACTCGTACAATCTGCCCAGTATTTAAAACTTGTACATTCTGCACAGTATTCAAAACTTGTACAGTCTGTCCAGTATTTAAAACTTGTACAGTCTGCCAGTATTTAAAACTTGTACAGTTTGTCCAGTATTTAAAACTTGTACAGTTTGTCCAGTATTTAAAACTTGTACAGTCTGTCCAGTATTTAAAACTTTTACAGTCTGTCCAGTATTTAAAACTTGTACAGTCTGTCCAGTATTTAAAACTTGCACAGTCTGTCCAGTATTTAAAACTTGTACAGTCTGTCCAGTATTTAAAACTGGTACAGTCTGTCCAGTATTTAAAACTTGTACAGTGTGTCCAGTATTTAAAACTTTTACAGTCTGTCCAGTATTTAAAACTTGTACAGTCTGTCCAGTATTTAAAACTTTTACAGTCTGTCCAGTATTTAAAACTTGTACAGTTTGTCCATTATTTAAAACTTGTACAGTTTGTCCAGTATTTAAAACTTGTACAGTTTGTCAAGTATTTAACATTTTTACAGTCTGTCCAGTATTTTAAACTGGTAAAGTCTGTCCAGTATTTAAAACTTGTACAGTTTGTGCAGTATTTAAAACTTGTACAGTCTGTCGAGTATTTTAAACTTGTACAGTTTGTGCAGTATTTAAAACTTGTACAGTCTGTCCAGTATTTAAAACTTGTACAGTCTGTCCAGTATTTAAAACTTGTACAGTCTATCCAGTATTTAAAACTTGTACAGTTTGTGCAGTATTTAAAACTTTTACAGTCTGTCCAGTATTTAAAACTTGCACAGTCTGTCCAGTATTTAAAACTTGTACAGTTTGTCCAGTATTTAAAACTTGTACACTCTGTCCAGTATTTAAAACTTGTACAGTCTGTCCAGTATTTAAAACTTGTACAGTCTGTCCAGTATTTAAAACTTGTACAGTTTGTCCAGTATTTAAAACTTGTACAGTTTGTCCAGTATTTAAAACTTGTACAGTTTGTCAAATATTTAAAACTTTTACAGTCTGTCCAGTATTTTAAACTTGTACAGTCTGTCCAGTATTTAAAACTTGTACAGTTTGTCCAGTATTTAAAACTTGTACAGTTTGTCCAGTATTTAAAACTTGTACAGTCTGTCCAGTATTTAAAACTTTTACAGTCTGTCCAGTATTTAAAACTTGTACAGTCTGTCCAGTATTTAAAACTTGCACAGTCTGTCCAGTATTTAAAACTTGTACAGTCTGTCCAGTATTTAAAACTTGTACAGTCTGTCCAGTATTTAAAACTTGTACAGTTTGTCCAGTATTTAAAACTTGTACAGTCTGTCCAGTATTTAAAACTTGTACAGTCTGTCCAGTATTTAAAACTTGTACAGTCTGTCCAGTATTTAAAACTTGTACAGTTTGTCCAGTATTTAAAACTTGTACAGTTTGTCCAGTATTTAAAGTTTGTACAGTTTGTCAAGTATTTAAAATTTTTACAGTCTGTCCAGTATTTAAAACTTGTACAGTCTGTCCAGTATTTAAAACTTGTACAGTTTGTCCAGTATTTCAAACTTCTACAGTCTGTCCAGTATTTATAACTTGTACAGTTTGTCCAGTATTTAAAACTTGTACAGTTTGTCAAGTATTTAAAAATTTTACAGTTTGTCCAGTATTTAAAACTTGTACAGTCTGTCCAGTATTTAAAACTTGTACAGTCTGTCCAGTATTTAAAACTTGTACAGTTTGTCCAGTATTTAAAACTTGTACAGTTTGTCCAGTATTTAAAACTTGTTCAGTTTGTCCAGTATTTAAAACTTGTACAGTCTGTCCAGTATTTAAAACTTGTACAGTCTGTCCAGTATTTAAAACTTGCACAGTCTGTCCAGTATTTTAAACTTGTACGGTCTGTCCAGTATTTAAAACTTGTACAGTTTGTCCAGTATTTAAAACTTGTACAGTTTGTCCAGTATTTAAAACTTTTACAGTTTGTCCAGTATTTAAAACTTGTACAGTTTGTCAAGTATTTAAAATTTTTACAGTCTGTCCAGTATTTTAAACTTGTACAGTCTGTCCAGTATTTAAAACTTGTACAGTTTGTCCAGTATTTAAAACTTGTACAGTCTGTCCAATATTTAAAACTTGTACAGTCTGTCCAGTATTTAAAACTGTTAAAGTCTGTCCAGTATTTAAAACTTGTACAGTTTGTCCAGTATTTAAAACTTGTACAGTCTGTCCAGTATTTCAAACTTGTATTATCTGTCGAGTATTTAAAACTTGTACAGTCTGTCCAGTATTTAAAACCTGTACAGTCTGTCCAGTATTTAAAACTCGTACAATCTGCCCAGTATTTAAAACTTGTACATTCTGCACAGTATTCAAAACTTGTACAGTCTGTCCAGTATTTAAAACTTGTACAGTCTGCCAGTATTTAAAACTTGTACAGTTTGTCCAGTATTTAAAACTTGTACAGTTTGTCCAGTATTTAAAACTTGTACAGTCTGTCCAGTATTTAAAACTTTTACAGTCTGTCCAGTATTTAAAACTTGTACAGTCTGTCCAGTATTTAAAACTTGTACAGTTTGTCCAGTATTTAAAACTTGTACAGTCTGTCCAGTATTTAAAACTGGTACAGTCTGTCCAGTATTTAAAACTTGTACAGTTTGTCCAGTATTTAAAACTTTTACAGTCTGTCCAGTATTTAAAACTTGTACAGTCTGTCCAGTATTTAAAACTTGTACAGTCTGTCCAGTATTTAAAACTTGTACAGTTTGTCCAGTATTTAAAACTGTTAAAGTCTGTCCAGTATTTAAAACTTGTACAGTTTGTCAAGTATTTAACATTTTTACAGTCTGTCCAGTATTTTAAACTTGTAAAGTCTGTCCAGTATTTAAAACTTGTACAGTTTGTGCAGTATTTAAAACTTGTACAGTCTGTCGAGTATTTTAAACTTGTACAGTTTGTGCAGTATTTAAAACTTGTACAGTCTGTCCAGTATTTAAAACTTGTACAGTCTGTCCAGTATTTTAAACTTGTACAGTCTATCCAGTATTTAAAACTTGTACAGTTTGTGCAGTATTTAAAACTTGTACAGTCTGTCCAGTATTTAAAACTTGCACAGTCTGTCCAGTATTTAAAACTTGTACAGTTTGTCCAGTATTTAAAACTTGTACACTCTGTCAAGTATTTAAAACGTGTACAGTCTGTCCAGTATTTAAAACTTGTACAGTTTGTCCAGTATTTAAAACTTGTACAGTTTGTCAAGTATTTAAAACTTGTACAGTTTGTCAAGTATTTAAAACTTGTACAGTTTGTGCAGTATTTAAAACTTGTACAGTCTGTCGAGTATTTTAAACTTGTACAGTTTGTGCAGTATTTAAAACTTGTACAGTCTGTCCAGTATTTAAAACTTGTACAGTCTGTCCAGTATTTAAAACTTGTACAGTCTATCCAGTATTTAAAACTTGTACAGTTTGTGCAGTATTTAAAACTTGTACAGTCTGTCCAGTATTTAAAACTTGCACAGTCTGTCCAGTATTTAAAACTTGTACAGTTTGTCCAGTATTTAAAACTTGTACACTCTGTCCAGTATTTAAAACTTGTACAGTCTGTCCAGTATTTTAAACTTGTACAGTTTGTCCAGTATTTAAAACTTGTACAGTTTGTCCAGTATTTAAAACTTGTACAGTTTGTCAAGTATTTAAAACTTGTACAGTTTGTGCAGTATTTAAAACTTGTACAGTCTGTCCAGTATTTAAAACTTGTACAGTTTGTCCAGTATTTAAAACTTGTACAGTTTGTCCAGTATTTAAAACTTGTACAGTTTGTCAAGTATTTAAAACTTTTACAGTCTGTCCAGTATTTTAAACTTGTACAGTCTGTCCAGTATTTAAAACTTGTACAGTTTGTCCAGTATTTAAAACTTGTACAGTTTGTCCAGTATTTAAAACTTGTACAGTCTGTCCAGTATTTAAAACTTTTACAGTCTGTCCAGTATTTAAAACTTGTACAGTCTGTCAAGTATTTAAAACTTTTACAGTCTGTCCGGTATTTTAAACTTGTACAGTCTGTCCAGTATTTAAAACTTGTACAGTTTGTCCAGTATTTAAAACTTGTACAGTTTGTCCAGTATTTAAAACTTGTACAGTCTGTCCAGTATTTAAAACTTTTACAGTTTGTGCAGTATTTAAAACTTGTACAGTCTGTCCAGTATTTAAAACTTGCACAGTCTGTCCAGTATTTAAAACTTGTACAGTCTGTCCAGTATTTAAAACTTGTACAGTCTGTCCAGTATTTAAAACTTGTACAGTTTGTCCAGTATTTAAAACTTTTACAGTCTGTCCAGTATTTAAAACTTGTACAGTCTGTCCAGTATTTTAAACTTGTACAGTCTGTCCAGTATTTAAAACTTGTACAGTTTGTCCAGTATTTAAAACTTGTACAGTTTGTCCAGTATTTAAAGTTTGTACAGTTTGTCAAGTATTTAAAATTTTTACAGTCTGTCCAGTATTTAAAACTTGTACAGTCTGTCCAGTATTTAAAACTTGTACAGTTTGTCCAGTATTTCAAACTTGTACAGTCTGTCCAGTATTTAAAACTTGTACAGTTTGTCCAGTATTTAAAACTTGTACAGTTTGTCCAGTATTTAAAACTTGTACAGTTTGTCCAGTATTTAAAACTTGTACAGTCTGTCCAGTATTTAAAACTTGTACAGTTTGTCCAGTATTTAAAACTTGTTCAGTTTGTCCAGTATTTAAAACTTGTACAGTCTGTCCAGTATTTAAAACTTGTACAGTCTGTCCAGTATTTAAAACTTGCACAGTCTGTCCAGTATTTTAAACTTGTACGGTCTGTCCAGTATTTAAAACTTGTACAGTTTGTCCAGTATTTAAAACTTGTACAGTTTGTCCAGTATTTAAAACTTTTACAGTTTGTCCAGTATTTAAAACTTGTACAGTTTGTCAAGTATTTAAAATTTTTACAGTCTGTCCAGTATTTTAAACTTGTACAGTCTGTCCAGTATTTAAAACTTGTACAGTTTGTCCAGTATTTAAAACTTGTACAGTCTGTCCAATATTTAAAACTTGTACAGTCTGTCCAGTATTTAAAACTGTTAAAGTCTGTCCAGTATTTAAAACTTGTACAGTTTGTCCAGTATTTAAAACCTGTACAGTCTGTCCAGTATTTCAAACTTGTATTATCTGTCGAGTATTTAAAACTTGTACAGTCTGTCCAGTATTTAAAACCTGTACAGTCTGTCAAGTATTTAAAACTCGTACAATCTGCCCAGTATTTAAAACTTGTACATTCTGCACAGTATTCAAAACTTGTACAGTCTGTCCAGTATTTAAAACTTGTACAGTCTGTCCAGTATTTAAAACTTTTAAAGTCTGTCTAGTATTTAAAACTTCTACAGTCTGTCCAGTATTTAAAAATACTGGAGATCGGTCTTCTGCATCCCAGTACCGACCGATCAGCCTCCTGTGCATCATGGGTAAGTTATTTGAATCTGTGATAAACTAAGAAGTTGTCAATCACAATCTGCTTAGTAACAAACAATATGGATTTCATCCGGCAAGATCAACAGCTGATGTACTGACTGTAATATTACACAAAATCAATGTATCTATTTTCTTTTTTTTTTTTAACATAGTTCACCCCAAACAAGGCAGGCCGCCACTGTAAACGTAAGGGGCTACTGAGAAAAAATAAAAACGGGGAGAAGATGGGGGGGGGGGCGTAAACTTAAATTAGGATCTGACGTTGGCTTTTTCTTTAGGGAGATAACTCTTGATATATTAAACGCCTTTTGGCAGAAAGGTTTGCTTCACAAGCTTTATATCCGGAAATACATTTATAATTATCACATTTTGTTACTCTAATAAGTTTATGAAAGTAGGCGTTGAAGAGTCTGAAGTCTTAAGCACATACAATTAATGCTGGCGTTCGTCAAGGATCCATTCTGGGAGGGGGGGGGGACCAGATCTTCTTTTAAATCTTCATCACTGAATTTTCAAATCATATTTTCAAATCATTTGTTGACATCCATGCTGACGTAAATTCACTAGACCAACTCGACAATCAACTAAATCCCATCCATTCACTGTGGAGGTCCCCAGGTGCCGGAGAGCTTTCTATTCAAATAGCTTCTTTCCTCGTGCTGCTAGCTTCTGGACCCCCCCCTACCTCCTGTTTCCCCGACAGTACTGACATGCAAAAATTTAAAATTAATGTAAACAGACATCTCGCTGCGCAGATCCCAGTTTAGGTTGACCCCCCCCCCCAATTTTCTCCACTTTCCTTTTTTTTCAGTAGCCCGTTACGTCTACAGTGGCGGCCTGCCTTGTTTGGGGTGAAGTACGTTAAAAAACAAAATGTCTACGTCAGCGCCTCGAAGAGTACTGGTGATCAAAACCTTGCTGATAATCTTTTCTTCTGATCCGGAGAAAGTGATGCAATGGGTAAAAAGTGTCATTTAACACCTCCCAAACCTCCAAGCTTCTCTCCTTTCACCACCATCGCTCGGATAGTTGTTTTGCCTCAGTTGAAATGAATTGCTTTCTCATTGAGGAAGCCTTTTGCTTTGGCAAGCTCCTAGAACTGGCTTTCACTCCAGACCTGAAGTGGAAGACTTGTATCAAATCTGTTGCTAAACTAGCTGGAAAAATAGTAAGATCATTCTGTCGCTTCAGAAAATACCCGACCCCTGATGCAACTATCAATCTATATAAGAGTTAGATACATCCTAAAATGGAGTACTGCTGCCACAGTAGGAGAGTAGAAAGTGACTAACTTGGGTTCACTTTCGGCAGCCCCGTAACTCTCGCTTCCCTTATTTTGTCCTTTAGTCCTCACATTCCATGAGCGATGTTTCTGACAAAGGGGGAAGAGTTGCTGTTTTCTGGGTCGGAATCAATCCATCTAACACTTATCATTGGCTAGTTTTTAACCTTGAAGTAGTATTTTTTGTAGCTCCTCACGAGTGGCTTCATGCCTAGTCTGGAGCTACTTAAATACCCATCTAGGGGAGGTGCCACTCAGAGCACTCTTTCTCCCCTTCGACAGAGTACAAAATCGACTTCGAAATCTAGTGGGGGATTATCTCTTCTCTTACATTCTTCTCTTTCTCACAGAAGAGCTAGTCTTTCTCTACTCTATTTCCATGGTATTTTCTCGATTGGGCTACAATCTCTGGTATTCCATTAAAACCTTCACAGCAAGAACTCGTCTTCCTACCAAGATTGCATAGAACTATCCTTTCTTTCTCTGTGTACCTAAAATCAAACAGCATTACCATGAACAGAGTTTCTTTCCAAGAACTTGCACTCTGTAGACGCACGTTACCGCGGGATGCTTCTCTACAGACTACACATGTCCATTTTCAAGTCCAGTGTCAACAAATATCTTTCAAGGCCTCATCTGAATTAATAAAACATCACTCTCAATCGTTCAGAGTACTGTTCCGTTCCATCATCCAACTGACAATCTCGTTAACCCTTATGCACGAGTGGTTTTCGGCCTTGGTAAGTGGTTAACCATCAGTATGAAAAATTAGATGGTTACATCGCTAGATAGAGGAAGCATATATATCTACAACCTGTCGACTTTACCAAATGGATATATGGCATAGATAGTACAAAGATATAGTGTTATTCTATGTCTAGATAGTACAAAGATATAGTGTTATAGTATGTCTAAATAGCACAAAGACATAGTGTTATACTATATCTAAATAGTACAAAGATATAGTGTTATTCTATGTCTAAATAGTACAAAGATATAGTGTTATTCTATGTCTAGATAGTACAAAGATATTGTGTTATTCTATGTCTAGATAGTACAAAGGTATAGTGTTATACTATGTCTAGATAGTACAAAGATATTGTGTTATTCTATGTCTAGATAGTACAGAGACATAGTGTTATACTATGTCTAGATAGTACAAAGACATAGTGTTATACTATGTTTAGATAGTACAAAGACATAGTGTTATACTAAGTCTAGATAGTACAAATACATAGTGTTATACTATGTCTAGATAGTAAAAAATATAGTATGGTACTATATCTAGATGGTACAAAACGTAGTGTTATACTATATCTAGATAGTACCAAGATATATTGTCATAATATATCTTTATAGTATCAAGATATAGTGTAATAAGTACACATCTATAATGGTATACTATATCTAGATGGTAAAAAAATATATTTTTATACTAAATCTCGATATCACAATGATATCGTGTAAGATCTAAATGATAAAGCTATAAAGTGTTATACAATATCTGCTTGAGGTATTTCTACTTTTCAGATGATGAAATCACAAATTTAAAAAAAATGGGAAATATAACACGAGATCTGGTGAAGAGATTTGTAATTTTCCAGATGGTTAAACCACAAAATTATAAACGGAAGAATATGGATGCTCCTGCTGGGTGTTTTCCATTTTAAAATTGTATCGCTTTGATCACCCAAAAGTTTACTTCTCTGACGTCAGCTGTAATTAATTACAGTAATCGTTAATTTCCTGTGGCTTAAATCATATTTATAGTTTGGGTAGCCGTGCAAATATGGCGTATCGAGTGGATACAACAGCGTTCGGTGTGGTTTGGGCTATTGATGTTTAGCAGCAAGCAGGGCCGAGTATTTGGCGCTCGTGACATCTCCTTAGATATGCACCATTTGAACGTTTTGATGAGTTTTTTTCGTCTTCTTTTTCTTTCTCTTGTTCTTTGCGTTAGTCGCGGGCTAAGGCGGCAGTCTAACATCACGGATTTTTGTCTTCACTTGGAACGATCACAGGCTTGGTTCGAGTGTAGGCCGATTTTGCGGAGATCATTAAGCAGGGCATCTGCCCATCTCAGCATCGGCACTCCTCTTGGTCGCTTCCTGGCGACTCCTAATTTAAAAGCGAGTCACGCGACATGTTCGAACCGGTGCTTTTTTAGATTAGGACCAATGCTAAAATCGACATGGCGTCGGTACTTTTCGGATGTTTATGTAAACCGCCGGAAAGTACAGACCCCAAGTCGGTTGACCTACCTGCGTCCAAAAAAAAAACCCCAAAAAACGAGGCTGGATTTACAAGTGGAAAAACAATAAAGTTTAACCAACATTAAAGACAAAAAATTTGACGCAAAAAAAATAATCAAATAATAGATTTAGTCAAATTGTATGAAAGAAATATTTATTTTTTAACGAAGAAATAAAAATAAACAGGTGTTTTTTTTTTTACTGAAAATTATTTTTGATTTGTAATCAAGTAAAATGGCGTTATTAGAGTTAGAGTTTAGGGTTAGGTTATTTTTTATTAAAATTATTTTTGGGGTTCGTTAGGGTTTATGTTTAGGTTTAAGGGTTAGGGTTAAGTTTAGGGTTAGGGTTTAGAGTTTAGGGTTAGGGTTAGGGTTAGGGTTAGGGTTAAGGTTAGGGTTAGGGGTAAAGTTATGGTTTAGGGTTAGGGTTAGGGATAAGGAGGCCCCTGAACTGGGAGGGAGTTCCTCAGAAGCAGGGATTCCCACGTCAGTAAGAGGGTGTCATCTTCTAGCCGTCTGGTCCAAAGCTGTAGTCTGGTCTCTTCCTGAGATGTTGTTAGGGTTCTCTTTGACTTCAGTTGATGAGAATAAAACATTGTAAAGATATAATATTTATTAGAACATCAAAAGTTCAGAGCAAGGAGCTTTTCTTCTATTGCCTGAAGTCAAAGAGAAGCTTTCTTAGCTATGTCGATATATATATATATATATATATATATATATATATATATATATATATATATATATATATATATATTGAAAATAGAAGCCATTATCAATGCAAGATTAATTTATTATTATTATTTTTTTTACTTTAATCTTATTAATTTCGGAATAAAATTCCATCATCAAAGTTGACCAGTATTGTGTCATTAAAAAAAAAAATGACACAATACTGGTCAGCTCTGATGATAGAATTTTATTCCGAAATTAATAAGATTAAAGTAAAAACAAATAATAATAAATTAATCTTGCATTGATAATTGCTTCTATTTTCAATTTATAATACAAACTCAGCAATGTTTTTAAATGAACGACCCGTTTTATATATATATATATATATATATATATATATATATATATATATAATTAACCTCCATATATATATAATTAACCTCCATATAAATTTTTTTTAAATAAAATTTCAAAGTTTATATTTTCCCATATCTATTGGAACTAGCATCCCGTAACTGCTTATTTACTTCAACCCATAATTTTTTCCACCTTGGAGACTCCCATTCCGGATATCCTCTCTAGGTCTTGTTTTCCTTTTTCTTTTTTCTTTTTCCTTATTCTAATTTATTATTATTATTATTATTATTATTATTATTATTATTAATTCTAAGAATGAACTTATCTCCAGTTGCAGGCATAAACGTAAATTCAGGTATAGCAACCATAATAATCCCCCAGATACCCCTCCCCCATTTGATTAAATACCCTCCCTTCATCTCGGATTTTCCCTCCTTACATCTCGAAACCCTTTTCTGATAGTTCTAATTCCTGTTGTTCTTTAATCTCTACTTATATCCCCCTCATCCCTTTAACCTTCTCTTAACTTAATAAATTACCCATAAACTTCGTTAGATCCGCATTTCCCTTAGTTTTAACACCTTTCTTCCATTACCCCCTAAACCTTTCCACTTAACCTCCTTAACTGTATAACTTTATTTGGCTTTCCATTTTCTTTCCCGTTTAACTTCTTTTAATGCATTCGTCCGCTTCCCTGCAGCACCTCCATTCTTCATTCTTTTCCCTCTCAACGTGATAACTAACCCACTCTATTCATATTATATCCTAGCCCTTTTATTTACTTGTTGATTAGCCTTATCTACTCCATATCCCATTTGCACACCTCGATATCGAACTCCTTACTGCTTCCACTGTGCACTCTAATTATTCTTCCCCTCCTGTTTTTAATTCTTCTCACTTTTTTAATAGCCTCGATTATTCCCCCCTTGTTTTACCTCGCCCTTCGCACATCTCTCTCAAACTACTCAACCCCCAACCCGCCCTAGCTCTACATCTTTTAACCCCTATAGTATTTACTTGTAACTGCGATCTCCACTCTCCCTCTGGCTTAATCCTTTGTCACTTTTTTAACCTTGTATATCTCTTACCTCTTCCGGCCTTCACTAACCTATTTAACAATTTTCTTAATTAACCTCCATATAAATTTTTTTAAAATAAAATTTCAAAGTTTATATTTTCCCATATCTATTGGAACAAGCATCCCGTAACTGCTTATTTACTTCAACCCATAATTTTTTCCACCTTGGAGACTCCCATTCCGGATATCCTCTCTAGGTCTTGTTTTCCTTTTTCTTTTTTCTTTTTCCTTATTCTAATTTTCATTCTTGAGCTCCAATCTTATCGACTTTTCCCTCATTCTATTATTAGTATCTTATTTTTAAATTTTTTTTTTATTTTTTTTATTTTTTATTTTTTTATTTTTTATTTTTTATTCTTTCGGTCAATCCTCAATTTTCCCTGCGAGCTTAAGACTAATCTTATTATCTATTTTTCATTCTTTATTCTTTTATTTTCTTATTTCTACTTTTTATACTATTTTTATCTTTATTTTTTATCTTTACTCTTTTAATTTTTAACTCATTTTCCTAGTCCTACCCTTCGTATATATTTTGCCTCATTGTTCATATCTAAGGTCATTTGATTAAACTTCTAAACCCCCGAACTCTGTTCTTATACATATTCTGATATTTTAACCCCTTATCCTAACATTCGTTAACTTACCCCCACTCCTTTCTTCCCCTTTCCTATTTGAATCCTAACTTCCAATTTCAACTTTATGTTTCACCCCCCCCCCGACTTTCACACTCTTAGTTTTATCCGCATTCCTTCACCGCATCGCTTCCTTTCTCCTCCCCCTCTCTTTCCTCGTACCCGTCCCTTTCTCCTCCCACACACCTCTTACCCGTTTCCTCCCTTGCCCATTGGTCGCATATTATATTCCTGTTTTCACTGTCTTTGCTTTTCTTCATTTATAGCCGGCTTTCTCAACTGGGCAGACTTTAAATATTCTCACTGCCCCTTTTTTTCCACTTTAAAACACTTTCTTTTGTCATCTCTGCCCGGGAAGTTTCTTTAATGGCGAATATTTTACATCTTAATCTCCTCTGACGCCTGCCTGCATCATCGAATGTACCTCTTATTGGACTCTTTACCCTTCTTGGATCTTCTATTTTCGCCGTACCTGAAGTTGTGGCTTCTTGGATTTTAACTTTGAAACTTCTCTCATTACTTCTCGTGCCTCTAACGACCTACCTATCTACATCGTATCCTCTCCGCTGGACTCTTCGACACCGGACTTTTTGGCAATCGGACATTTGCTTGCACCCTGGCACAGTTTTGCCCTACGTTTCTTTCCCTACAACTTTTATTTTATTTCATTTTTTCAAATTTTAAATCTTGGCCATTGCCAACTTATCTATCCCAGCGACTTCCTCTGATGATAAGATTTTGATCTTTGAAAAGCCTGGCTTAAGGAAAATTTAATTTGAATAAATTGCCTTTTTGCGGAATATACCTTGCTTTGAACTTTTGAATTGAATTTTGATTTGGCTTTTGCTTTCTCTAATTCCTTTCCATTCTCCTTCATTTATATATATATATATATATATATATATATATATATATATATATATATATATATATATATATATATATAAAGTATAAAGGAATACTCAATAAAGATATACTCAATAAAGAATAAAAGGGAAATACCAGTAGAGTGCTCAATTAAATTAAATTAAGAGCGTAATATTTTTATTTTTAAATACAGATTTTAATCAGACATGGACCAGTGGTTTCTGACAAGAAACGGGTTGAATTCCCGATTCACGTCGTCTTCAGCATAGTCTGAAATAGTAAATGATGGAATTTCTTCAAAAAACATCCAATTGTTATGAAACGCTGTGTACACCGAATTTTGAAATGGAGAGCCGACGAGAAACGCTTTGGACAGAAAAGCCGTTAAAAGATTCTATATTTAGAAGTAAAGCAAGAAAGAAAGAAAGAAAGAAAGAAAGGAGTGGGAAAGTAAAAAAATTAAATTTATAATAATAAAATATTACTTTTATATTTATATATATTATTTTCATATATATATATGTAGAAAAATAATTAATTAAGGTACGCAACTCCAATTAATTAAATAATCTAAAAAAAAGGGGAGGTAACTATTTATCATTATATAAAATGTATATATATGTTTTTATGAATTACGATCATTTCAATTAATAATTCTCAATTCAAAGTAAAAACATAAATATAGACAAATATATAAATAAAAATATAAATATAGATAAATATATAAATACATAAATAAACAATCAATATATACATAAAAAATCAATCAATATATAATTAAAATATCAATATATAAATGAAAAATCAATATATAAATAAATCAATATATAGATAACAAATATAAATAAAAATTCTATATAAATAATAAAATATATATAAATAATAAAATATATATAAATAAAAAATCAATATATAAATAAAAAATCTCTATATAGAGAAAATATAAAAAAATAAAAAAATCAATATATAAATGAAAAATTCAATATATAAATATAATCATAATATGTAAATAAAGAATCAAAAGTCAAAATGTAAATAAAAATATAAATAAAAATATAAATATATAAAAATATAAAGATATAAAAATATAAATAAAAAAATATATAAATATAAATATATAATATATATAAAAATAATAAATAAATAAAAATAAAAATAAATGTAAATATAAAAATCGAAATATAAATAAATCAATATATAAATAAATAAAAATCATATAAAAAAATCATATAAAAAAATCATATAAAAATTCAAAAATCAAAATATAAATAAAAAATCAATATATAAAAAAATCAATATATAAAAAAATTCATATGTAAATAAGAATTCAAAATTCATATATAGATAAAAAAATACAAAATTCATATATAGATAAAAAAATGTATATATATATAGATAAAAAAAATATATATAGATAAAAAAATATATATATACATATACATAAATAAAAAATCAATATATAAATATATATAAAAAGTAAATATATAACCATAAATAATCAATCAATATATATATAAATAAATAAATATATAAATAAAAAATCAAAAATAAATAAATATACACATACACATGTACACTTACACACATGCATACGCACACACTCACATACTTATATGCATATGCATACATATACATATATATATATATATATATATATATATATATATACATTATATACACACCCACACACACACAAACACATGCATGTGTAAATAAAAAATTATCAATATATAAATATAAATAAAAAATTAAAAGATCAATATATAAATAAAAATCAATATATAAAATTCATATATAAATAATAAATAAATAAATAAATAAAGATATATATATATATATATATATATATATATACAAACTAATACAGTGCTCTATCGTAGGTTCTACCAGAGCTAATATATATTATTTGATCTGTTGGGGGTACCTGGGTTTCATCGATCTGCTCATACTGGATTTAGGGTAAAATCCAGCTGGTCAAAACAGACAGGTTCGTCAGTCCCCTTCCGGAACCTTTGATAACGGAAAGGGACTGACGAATCGGATTTTACCCTAAATCCAGCATGACCAGATTGATGAAACCCAGATACCCCAAACATACACTGTAATGTGTAGTTTTTAAATAAAAATTCTATCTATCTATCTATCTATCTATCTATCTATCTATCTATCTATCTATATATATATATATATATATATATATATATATATATATATATATATATCTATATATATCTATATATCTCTCTCTCTCTCTCTCTCTCTCTCTCTCTCTCTCTCTCTCTCTCTCTCTCTCTCTATATATATATATATATATATATATATATATATATGATAGCGCAGGGGAAGAGGCGCCGACTGTCAACTCGACGGTTGAGTTTCAATGCCCGCTTGAGGCACTTTCTGGTCTAGTCGCACTGAAAAGTTGTGATACAGCGAAGCAGTCTGTATGTGGATGACTATATAAAACTCCCTTCTTAAGTAGAGCTTATTTGTAAGGATATCGCCAACTGCCATTAGCTTTAATAGCTCATTGGGTAAAACTAATTCGAGCTCCTTGACAATGTTTACATTGAGATATCACATACAATCAGTCAGTGTCGTATGATAGCCGACTGTCAGCTCGACGGTTGAGTTTCAATCCCGGTTTAAGGCACTAACTGATCTAGCCGCACTGAAGAGCTGTATGTGGATGACTATATATATATATATATATATATATATATATATATATATATATATATATATATATATATATATATATATATATATTATTATTATGTTAGAGATGATTAAGTGTGTTATATATCCAAACGCATCCGTTGTCGACGCTTCTCGTCTCGATCGACACCACAAACAGTTTGTATTGACGGCGGAGAAATAAAACGAAACGCGAAAGCAGAGAGAAACTAAACAAAAGGCAAATAAACAAATGTACGGGAATCCTCGGCATCTTCGGCTTGCATTCCAACAACTTCCTTCTTTTTCTTCCCGCCTACATTACCCCCCCCCCCATCTCCTCGAATAAAATAAAAAGGTGGCACGCGCCCAAACAAGGCCGCTTACGTGATTAAAATTAATCGCTTGGGAGCCAGGAATATTCCTCTCGGTCTCCCTTTCTCTTTCGCTCATATTTTGATTGCTTATTCCAACATTGCGATGGAAAAAAGAAAACAGGCATGATACTTTAATTACATTTTACGATCTGTGACAATCAGTCATTGCACTTTTATAGATAGAAGTCAATATTCCTATCTATCTATCTATCTATCTATCTATCTATCTATCTATCTATCTATCTACCCCTTTTTTCTCTACATGCCTATCTATCTATCTATCTATCTATCTATCTATCTATCTATCTATCTATCTATCTATCTATCTATCTCGGTCTGTTAAGATCTATCTATCTATCTATCTATCTATCTATCTATCTATCTATCTATCTATCTATCTCGGTTTGTTCAGATCTATCTATCTATCTATCTATCTATCTATCTATCTATCTATCTCGGTCTGTTAAGATCTATCTATCTATCTATCTATCTATCTATCTATCTATCTATCTATCTATCTATCTATCTATCTCGGTCTGTTAAGATCTATCTATCTATCTATCTATCTATCTATCTATCTATCTATCTATCTATCTATCTATCTATCTATCTATCTATCTCGGTCTGTTAAGATCTATCTATCTATCTATCTATCTATCTATCTATCTATCTATCTATCTATCTCGGTTTGTTCAGATCTATCTATCTATCTATCTATCTATCTCGGTTTGTTCAGATCTATCTATCTATCTATCTATCTATCTATCTATCTATCTATCTATCTATCTATCTATCTATCTATCTCTGTTTGTTCAGATCTATCTATCTATCTATCTATCTATCTATCTATCTATCTCGGTTTGTTCAGATCTATCTATCTATCTATCTATCTATCTATCTATCTATCTATCTATCTATCTATCTATCTATCTATCTTGGTTTGTTCAGATCTATCTATCTATCTATCTATCTATCTCTATTTTGAGAATTTATTTTTTAAAGAATGACCATGTTTCATTTTTATTGAAAACGCTCAGTAATAATAATAATAATGTTTGTGAAATTCGTTTGTAACGATTTCTAGTTTTGGTTCAACGCGCCTAAAATGATTTAGGCAGACGACAGTTTTCATTGACTCTCTGGCTCGTCCTCTGATTGGTCAATTTGAGTGACGTATCAGTTTCTAATGGTAAACAATGCTGATGGCATTTTTCTCGCTAAAATATTTTGAAGAAATTATCTTTAGATAGATTCGAGATGTTGACTTGTTAACATCTAATTTGTCTTCGTTGACAGAATTTTCTTTCCTCAGGAAAATTGTGCCCTCGTTAATTAATTAGATAACTCCCGTTTATGTGAAATCGATTTTATTATGTCGAAAATTAATTTAACTAATAATTTAAAAGATTTATTAAAAATAACGTAGTTGATTTGAGATATTTATCTCTTAGTTACGATGTGAATTTAATTTGGACTACAGACAATATGTTTTTAATTTGATGACTATTTTAATCATAATTCGAGGAAGAGGTCCTAGAATTATATGGTTGTATTTGAAAAACTCAAATATAAACCATTGTTTATGAAGAAAACTTATGACGATAAGTTGTAATTGAAAAGTTGATCACGAGAAATGTTCGTCGATCTTACTTAGTCTAAAAGAGAAAGACTAATTGTTTTTAAAGGATTGATTGAAAAATATCGACACAGGATCGATCATATTTATTATTTAGTCAGAAGGACTAAGAGATTAAAAAGATTTATTGACTTTAATATTCGTTTATCAGAGAGGTAAACGAAAAAAGTAATCGTGGGTTTGTTTTGATTGGAAGTCTCAGTCTGTAGTCCAGAAATTCGCATTTTAAACATAAAAAAGGGAGTTATAATTTATTAAAAATTAATATAAGAATTAATTAAGTTAATTAAGTTAGAAAATAATAATTATTTGATTTTCAGAAACACGAGTAATATTTGTTAAATTATTACTTGAATTAAAAAAAAAAACCCGAAGAAAGTCGGTTTCCAGAATTTTGCCTTTTGTTCAATATCAAGATGTCGTCTGCTCGGCGCGTTTTTCCGAGAAAAATGAAAGAACACTTTTCAAGACAAGTTGTATCGCCACTGATAAGCGAAATAAGAAAAATATACCAGAGAATGTCAACATCTGTAAAAACAGAATTTCCACGTTTGTAAAAAAATATTTATTGTAAATTGTGAACTGTGAGTACTTTTGTTTGTTACTATTTTCTTTTTGCATGACATACGAACATATATGCATGTCTACCTATTTTCTTATTTTAACCTTTTTTCTTCCCATTTTATTGTTAATAAATTTTCGATTCTTTGATGCACAAGCAAGTTTTGTCGTCTTTTTTCCCCATTATTGTTAACAGGGGAAAAAGAGGCGTAGAGATGAACTCGTCTTACGCATCAGTCAGTTAGTTTTTTTATTGTCATTTAAAGAAGAAATTTCAGAGAATTTTTCATTTAAATTTAATTTAGAAAATTAATTTTTCACATCATCTATCTATCTATCTATCTATCTATCTATCTATCTATCTATCTATCTATCTATCTAAGGGTAGGGGCACCTGATGCGATTAGAAATACACTAACGCATTCTCAACGAGAAAAGCTTGGGAGCTTAAACGTCCTAGAACTGCACAGAACTATACTTTAGCCCGACAGAAGGAATTACACAAACTAAAAATGGCACAACTCTGTCGGACTGATTGTTGAGGATGTATCCTCGACTGGTACAAACAAACAAGTCAAATTCACCCCCTGGAAACAATGTAATGTGAAAACATCGTGGCCATATGCTACTCATAGACAAGGAAATGGATCTATAGTCAGCACTGAATTGGTATTTAACTCCTCCATCTAGTAGAGAGGCGTGACATTTCAGTCTTAAACGTGAAGACAGACAGACGAAACATAGACGCTTAAAGAAATCGACGCATGTATTCCGTGATGAAAATGCGATTTACGATGTAAGCGTGACGAACGGATAAACCGCCCGATCGATGCTCAAAGTCGCTTATACAGATGGTTGGATGCATTTAAAAATCGGATCGAAATGGTCAAAGAGTCGATATTGGCCGAGAAACATAAACAAATGTGGAAACGTTGGTGTCGACAGATGTCCTTCCTAAATAATCGCCATTGAAGGCCAAAGGGGCACAGCAAGGAAATTACGATCTGTGAACCAATCAATGTCCGGCCATTGGCGTTCCAACGGACATTCGCATCAGCAACTATGACAGCAGTAAAATGACAATTGTAATATTTGAATAATTGGAAAAATTTGATAAATCATTTGTATATTTCCCTGTTTGTCTCTGTCCGAGATTCCATGGGCCTAGTGGATGAAAGCGTTGGTTATCAGATATTCTAAATCATGGCTAATAAAAAGCGTTAGTTAACAGATATTCTAAAAAATAGCTAATAAAAGTGTTAGCTAACAGATATTCTAAATCATGACAAATAAAAAGCGTTAGTTAACAAATATTCTAAATCATGGCTAATAAAAAGCGTTAGTTAACAGATATTCTAAAAAATAGCTAATAAAAGTGTTAGCTAACAGATATTCTAAATCGTGACAAATAAAAAGCGTTAGCTAACATATATTCTAAATCATGGCTTATAAAGCTAACAGATATTCTAAAAAATAGCTAATAAAAGCGTTAGTTAACAGATATTCTAAATCATGACAAATGAAAAACGTTAGTTAACAGATATACTAAATCATGGCTAATTAAGTTAACAGATATTCTAAAAAATAGCTAATAAAAGCGTTAACTAACATATATTCTAAGTCATGGCTAATAAAAACCGTTAGTTAACAGATATTCTAAACCATGGCTTATAAAGGCGTTAGTTAACAGATATTCTAAAGCAAAACTAATAAAAAGCGTTAGTTAACAAATATTCTAAAAAAATAGCTAATAAAAGCGTTAACTAACAGATATTCTAAATCATGGCTAATAAAAACCGTTAGTTAACAGATATTCTTAAGCAAAGCGAATAAAAGCGTTCATCATCATCATCATCATCATCATCATCATCATCATCATCATCATCATCATCAGGGTTTTCGACCACTCTTTAAGGAGGAACCCCTCATTGGCTTAGTTCTACCTTATTGATGTCTGTCATTCTATCATGCTAAAGTTTAAAAGAACATTTTATTTGGTCTGTCATGCTAAAGTTTTAAATAGCAATTGGTTTGGTCTGCCATGCGAAATCTTGAAATTATGTTTCATTTGGTCCTGCCATGCTAAAGTTTGAAATATCACATTCGTTGATCTGTTGAAATGAAATTGTTACAATTAAGCCAACCGAGAGAATGAATTCATCTTAATAAAACCAGATCCTGTTTATCTGCTCGACTGAGCTCCAATCATTGGTACCTCATTGTAATCCCTTTACAGCAAGAACTCGGTATTCTACCACATCGAGAAAAAAAAACTTTACTTTCTCTAGCGTCTTAGGAATTTCCTTCTTTACAAGGATTTCCCACCGGTGGAACACATTATTGCAATAGTGCTTCCCTACAGATTACAACTTGGGCGTCTTCAAATTCTTGTCATAAACTATCTCCTCTAAGTAATCAACCGTAGTTTATACCATTGATCAATGTTAGCACTCCCATAGTGCTCCTCATCTTTCGGTTGACAATTATCTCCACCTCATTAACTTTTATCTTCGACTACAAGCTCTTGACCCTTTTTTATGGAAACTGCCCAAGACAATGCACGAAGCCACTTGATCTAAGGAACTAAAAAAAAATCTTACTTCAAGGTAAAAATACTAGCCAACGATAAATGTTAGGTGGATAGATTCCGACCCAGAAAACAGCAATTCTTTCCTCTTTGTCAGAACTACGGGGCAAAATAAGAGAAACGAAAGTTACAAGGCTGCCAAAAGTAAACCCAAGGCCCACTTTCTATTCTCCTTGATAGGCGGTGAATAACTAGTAAAAACTATTATCGACAAGCTACGATCTTATTCCAATAACAATCACTCTATATAATGGAATTCCAGCTGTTTGCACTGTTCCCAATCGATCACCCTTCCTACTCAGTTTTTGGGATTGTTGGACTTTCGTTAGGCTAATTTCCTGCATTATCTTAATACATGATTGACGGTGTTATCTCTATTTCAGCATTGTCTCTATTTATTCCTTCGTTGTCCTCTTTTTTCTATCTTAAACTTAATGGAATTGTTCCGCGCTGCCATTTTAACGTATCCAATTTCATTGGTTCGTAACGAAAGTCCGTGTTATTTTATCCGCCGTTACATTCGTTTGTTGATTTCAAATATCCGCCATTGTTGTATTTTTTTTAACCTTTTTTTTTCGATTTGTCTGACAATTATTCTGGCTTGTCAGTTTGCCTTCCTCTTATCGTTGTTATAACCAATTATTCATTGCTTTAGTCTGTGAGATTCCCATTTGTTAGTATTCATTTGTTAGTACTTATTTGTTTGTATTTGTTAGTATTCATTGGTTAGTACTTATTTGTTAGTATTCATTTTTAGTATTCATTTGTTGATACTCATTTGTTAGTACTCATTTGTTAGTATTCATAGGTTGATACTCATTTATTAGTACTTATTGGTTAGTATTCATTGATTAGTACTCATTGGTTAGTACTTATTTGTTAGTATTTATTTGTTAGTATTCATTTGTTAGAATTCATTTGTTAGTATTCATTTTTTAGTATTCATTTGTTAGTACTAATTTGCTAGTATTCATTTGTTAGTATTCATAGGTTGATACTCATTTATTAGTACTTATTGGTTAGTATTCATTGATTAGTACTCATTGGTTAGTACTTATTTGTTAGCATTCATTTGTTAGTATTCATTTGTTAGAATTCATTTGTTAGTATTCATTTTTTAGTATTCATTTGTTAGTACTAATTTGCTAGTATTCATTTGTTAGTATTCATAGGTTTATACTCATTTGTTAGTATTCATTTGTTAGTATTTATTTGTTAGTATTCATTGGTTAGTACTTATTTGTTAGCATTCATTTGTTAGTATTCATTTGTTAGAATTCATTTGTTAGTATTCATTTTTTAGTATTCATTTGTTAGTACTAATTTGCTAGTATTCATTTGTTAGTATTCATAGGTTTATACTCATTTGTTAGTATTCATTTGTTAGTATTCATTTGTTAGTATTCATTTTTTAGTACTAATTTGTTAGTACTAATTTGTTAGTATTCCTTTGTTAGTATTCATTTGTCAGTACTCATTTGTGAGTTCTTCAGATGTCAGTGCTCATCTGTGATTTTCAGTTGTTAGTACCATTCTGTTAGATATTCACTTATTAGTACTCATTTGTTAGTAATCAACTGATAGTACTCGTCTGTGATCATAAATTGTTAGTATCCATCTGTTTGATCTTCAGTTGTTAGTACTCACTTAATAGTACTTAGATTTGTTAGTACTCACTTAATAGTACTTAGATTTGTTAGTACTTAGTTATTAGTACTCATCTGTGATCTTCAATTGTCAGTACTCATTTATGAGATATTCCATTGTTAGTACTCATGGCAAACCGAAAGAATCCTCGACTCAATATTCGCAGCAAACGGTGGCTGGTCAGATTCAGTTCCTGATTCATAAATACGATCGCTCGTGTTTCGACCGCACCCCTACTCTCAAAAATATGTCTGTCAGTCTCTTCCATTTGTCCCACGAGTATCTAAAACTCTTTATTTAATAAAGCATTCTTCCTAAGGTACACGTCACAAAAATCTTTCCTTTGTTTTTCTCCTTTTTTTTTTTTTTAAATATCTTGATTCATATTTATTTACATCCAGGCACCCTAACCCTTACCCTAACATCCGGGCACCCTAACCCTAACCCAAACCCTAACCCTAACCCTAACATCCGGGCACCCTAACCCTAACCCTAATATCCGGGCACCCTAACTCTAACCCTAATATCTGGACACCCTAACTCTAACCCTAACCCTAACATGCGGGCACCCTAACCCTAACCCTAACATCCAGGCACCCTAATCCTAACCCTAACCCTAACATCCGGGCACTCTAATCCTAACCCTAACCCTAACATCCGGGCACCCTAACCCTAACATCCAACCACCCTTACCCTAACCCTAACCCTAACATCCAACCACCCTTACCCTAACCCTAACCCTAACCCTAACATCCAACCACCCTTACCCTAACCCTAACCCTAACATCCAACCACCCTTACCCTAACCCTAACCCTAACATCCAACCACCCTTACCCTAACCCTAACCCTAACATCCAACCACCCTTACCCTAACCCTAACCCTAACGTTAACTCTAACCCTAACCCTAACCCAAACTCTAACACTAACCCTAACCCTAACCCTAACATCCGGGCACCCTAACCCTAACCCTAACCCTAACATCCGGACACCCTAACCCTAACCATAACATCCGGGCACCCTAACCCTAACCCTAACCATAACATCCGGCACCCTAACCCTAACCCTAACCCTAACATCCGGACATCCACCAGCGATTTCACCAACTTAATTAGTAATCTTGCAAATTTCGTTTCTAAAAAAAAAACATTCGCAAAAGTTTTTCTGCAAAGAATTATGGGAGCGATTGATTTATTGAATAACCTCATTCTGCTTAATGGTTCGAATTAGTATTCGCAGACTTCCAGGCGTTATCGTATAATCTTGCTAGCGTTGTGAGTTGTGAGCTGATCGTTTTTTCTTGTTGTTACCGAGACAGAAATTTGAAAAACAAAAAACAAAAAAACAAAAAACAAACAAACAACAACAACAAACAAACAAGCAAAAAACAAAAACAAACCAAGACAACAAAAAAAACAACAAAAAAAAAACGCCGGTGTACAAACATATAACAAATTCAAATACTGTCGTCTACTAAGGTAAAAAAGGGAAGGAAGATAAATTAAAATGGCACTGATCAATCGAGTAGAATTTGTCAGAGTCAATACCATTTCTGTAAAGCATTTGGTTGTTAGGCAACAAAAATAAAAGCGTTTCCTAGCAACGATTTTAAAACATTTTTAAATTATCCCATCCTTCAATGTTTTAACTATAAAAGACGTTTACAAAATAAAAAAAAAACGTCGCAAATAAGTTAAGACAACATCGAAGAATATTATCTACGAAATAGATAACTTTGAAATACGATCTTATTTTGAATACTAGCATCCAATTCAGAATTTCCCAGGAATAAATGAGGACCCCTGTGTATTCTTGCCCCCAGCCCTGGACCCCATATTACTATTTTTATTCTTAGTTTTTAATTTTTTAGAGGAATATACAACAATCAAATGAATGACAAACATTTATTCAATTTTGATTGATTCAAACCTTTATGTGTGACGTTGCTTCCTATTATCTTCGCTGAGAAGATTCGATTATAATTCGTCAACCTGCTACATATAAAAAAGACTGCGAATCTAGATTTACTTGGTATCTTTCGGCAGTTGTTAACAAAATAAAGTTCAGTGATCGAGAACGAGAAAGTTTGAGAATTGTGTTGAACACTGAAAGAAAAAGAAAAAGATCATGGTAGTAGCAGGGGTCTGCTTTGTGCGCGTGCGTTCAGACATAAGTGGTATTCGTTCTTTTGTTTCAACATTTAGTACAGTAGCAATCTCGCCAGTTTCAGGTTGGTTGCCATTAACAACGAGTCGTATGTGCTAAGCCGATATATTTGTCGCTCTCTCTTAACATGTCGTCAAAGTTTACTCCGTTCAATCTCCCCTGAATATTTGCGACTGTCTCTTCAATATCTTCCCGAATATATAAAAGTTTTTTTTTTGTAAATCCTTCCGAAGCCATTTATTTCCCATAAGTCTGTGTCGCTCTAACCTGCCCTTGGCTTTATTAATCTCGACCCCTGTCACAATTCATACTAGTTGAAGTACTTCTTTTCGACATAGGGCCTTTCATAATGCTACACTATAGCCATGTATTATTGTTTTACCGCTTTCTTGTGAATACAAATATATGAGTTAACTAGCTGGCTTTACCAGCTCATTATCGCTTTACCAGCTCATTATTGCTTTACCAGCTCATCTTTTTACCAGCTCACTATCGCTTTACCATCTCACTATCGCTTTACCAGCTCACTATCGCTTTACCAGCTCACTATCGCTTTACCAGCTCATTATCGCTTTACCAGCTCACTATCGCTTTACCAGCTCACTATTGCTTTACCAACTCACAATCGCTTCACCAGCTCACTATCGCTTTACCAGCTCATTATCTCTTTACCAGCTCACTATCGTTTTACCAGCTAATTATCGCTTTACCAGCTCACTATCGCTTTACCAGCTCATTATCGCTTTACCAGCCTACTATTGCGTTACCAGCTTATTATCGAGTTACCAGCTCATTATCGCTTTACCAGCTCATTATCGCTTTACCAGTGTTGCATAGCCCTTCTGCTTGGGATGCGGCGGTACTCGGTTTGTATACTCGTCCCGGAACGGCCGTGGCAGTTCTCGTTTAAACACTCGTCATTTTTTTAACACCAAAAATCATATAGTTTGCATACCTGTAAATTTCTCGTACCCTCTCTTCTTTCCTCGTCGTGTTGAAGTGTATGTCGTCTAGTGGTTGGATTCTTTCTTTTTTCTTTCTGCCGACACATCGCCGATACAACAAAAACTTCATGACCGACTCCGAAGACAAACAATCTTTTAAATTTAATTTCTATTTTATTTCAAGCGTTAGTTATCCGTCAGCTGGGAGATATTCACTAACGTCGAGAGAGAGAGAGAGAGAAAGAGAGAGAGAGAGAGATAGAGAAAGAGAGAGAGAGAGAGGGAGAGAGAGAGAAAATTACTGCGTTCGTAATTACTTATCAATTAAATATTTAACCATTCGTGGAGGGGGGAAAGAGATCTTTCGCCT
>OY744534.1:82429349-82439349 GCA_963556195.1 Sepiola atlantica | reverse complement strand
TTATAAGAAGCTCCTTCAAGTAAAATTAAAGTTAAAGCACTGTTGGATGGATTAAAAATAGACATTCACCTGAAGTCCCAGTGCAATACTCCGGCTCTATCGTCGAATTCTATCGAATGTCTTTATATTTACACTCGTCGTCGCTTTCAGTGTTAAATATAACTTAATTCCTCCGTTATCACGTGACAATTTCCCGTGGTCTACGCTTACAGATTCAAGGTGTCTCTGTGAACCGGGTTCGCGCCTTGTAAACGTCTGAGATTGTAGTTTCCCTGATGAGAGCCGTAGGTAAAATGTTAAAAATATAATTTAGTATTATATATACTAGCAAATATATGCTCCATCCGGTCGCATATTTCTGCTAGGCTGCCGCGGCAGAAATTAACGCTGACGTGTAAACTGATGTAGCCTCAGTCATATTTCTTGGGTGGTTAGACGTTGATATTCTTTATTTATGACCAAAAGTAGTTGTAGATGTAAATAATGAAAAAAGAAATTTCGACCCTACCCCGATTTTTGTATTAACCTTCTCCGTAAATAGAAATATTTTTAATAATTTTTAAATCAATATTTATTTTAATTAAACAATTTGATTCAGTAAAATTGTTAAAATCAACAATCTAAAGAACTGAATACAGCAAACAGTATTTTTTGAATTGGAAGAAAGGTGTACATAAAATAAAACAATAAAAAAAATCTGTATTCTTTTACTGTAGGATCTGTGATGGCTTTGACTCTGACCCTAACCCTAACGATGTAGTCAAAGTTAGTGCGGGTCCTAAATATAGTGAACATGGTTACTTATGTAAATTTGTTAGAATGTGTGTATGTGTGTGTGTGTGCGTGGATTTTAAAAAAAATTTTTAGTAGTAATTTTTATTTCGATTTTTATTTAAATTAAACAATTTTTTCAATAAAATTGTTAAAATCAACAATTAAAAAAAAAAACTAAACAGTATTTTTCGAATCGGAAGAAAAGTGTTTATAAAATGAAACAATGTAAAAATCCGTACTCTTTTATGTCTGTGTGCGCGTGCGCGTGTGTGTTTTTAATGACCTTTTTTAATTAAACAATATGTTTCTAAAATCAGTTATATTATTTTTGTTGTTGAGAGAAAAGAAAAAAAAATCACATCTTTTATTTTAATAAATTAAACATGGAATAATAAGAACAGTTTGTGAATTAAAGCTTAACAGCGTAAGTTAAAGTAACACGGTAAATACCAGCGTTTGTTTACAAATTACGCGCTTGTATTGCGTCCAAACTGAGTTGACGGAGGGAGATTGTTTCAATGGATGTACGTTCCGCACGCTGTTTAATCAATTGGACGTAGATAAAATAACTACGTAACTGATTAATTTTTAAATCAATTATTATTTTAATTAAACAATTTGATTCATTAATTATAATTTATAAGTAAGATTAGTAGCGAGCAAAATTACGTAAATACATGATGAAATCTGAATGAAACGATCCTGAGTGTATATTTGAGAATACCAATTTATTAGAAGTTCAAAAGCAATTGCTTATGTAAATTGAGAAATGCCCATAGTGTTTATGCCGGTTTTTTTCATAGTATATAATGAAGCTAGGGGACTTAGTAAATAGTTATACCATTTTGATGGAGTTTCGGCTTCAGACAGAAAGAGAGAGAGAGAGAGACAGACAGACAGACAGATGCATAAACTCCATTATATATATATATATATATATATATATATATATATATATATATATATATATTATTTCATGTATCCAGATAAAATGTTATAAGGAGATATAATCTTTTATGTATTGATTTTCAGTATTTACTTCAACAGTGCTTAATACGTGAGTAAATCTAGGTAGTAACTTATGAAAATATAATTAAGCTACACAGAGGCTTTCGCGTTTTATACCCGTAGGGAATCATCAGGCTAAAATGCCTATGACCGTCTGAGATTGTTATTTCCCTGCGATGATGAGAGCCGTAAGCTCAAACCGACGTCGTACGTAGGTAAAATATTAAAAAAAATATAATTTAATATCATATATATATATATATATATATATATATATATATATATGTGTGTTTTTGTGTGTGCGCGTGCGTCTTTATCTATCTATTTATATATATATATATATATATATATATATATATATATATATATATATGTATCTGATTTCATTTATTTACTCAACGGATATCATTTATGCATTAGTTTGTAATCATTTCGCTTTTGTCATTATCGTGTGTCGTTTGCAGCAGAGTCTAGAAAGAAAAGCGCGCGTAAAACTCCCGCGTAATTCAATACGGAAACAAATCTCCATTAATGCGTACGCGAACGCTTTTGTTTCACGTGCCCGTCAACACGAGCTCTTCTCCAACCACCAACCACCGCCGCTCGACTGTCCGATTACCCTATTGCTACTGGAAGTCCGTATTGTCATCGTGTTTCAAGCTTTTATGAAAACGTCGTTTTGAATTTGTCCTTCTTTTCACCTCCACTTCCTTCCCGCCATTTTTTTTTTTTTCCTTCGGCGATTCCATTATCCACGCAAAATGACAACAGTTGTCATTTTCTTTCTTGAAAAAACAATCAACGTTGTTAATAAACTTACATTCACAGACTAAACCACAAAATAGCTTTTAACGCTGTCCGTCTGCGATGTGGGGGTTCAAACCGGCATTTAGGTACCGGCATATAGGATGTTCGAGAAAGATTTGATCGCAACCCCATGTGTGGAGCACAGTTGAGAAAGACGCCAAGCGCACCGCTTGCAAACTGTAATGGTCTTTTGGTGTTTTTCTAGCGAAGACCACACCATGCCGCCCCCCACATCTTCGGATAGAGACTCCGACTACATTCAGGTATATTGAGTTGTTGGTCCCCCGATTTATAAAATCGGGGGACTTATGTTTTGAAGCATGTCCGTCCGTCCGTCCGCCCGGAGTTTACTCCGCAACCATCCATTGAATTTCTCTGAAATTTTGCATGAAGTTATAACTTTGGTCAGGTGAGAAAGTGACATTCTCTGATTTAAAAAAAAAATCTGGTTAGCCCCCCAGGGGGTCAAAAGGCCCCGAAATGGCAAAAAATGACATTTTTTGCTCCATAACTTTTCATCCATCCATTCAATTTCTCTGAAACTTGGCCAAAATGTCGAGGCAATTGTTCCTAATAGAAAATAAGTATCGCTGACCTTGGAAAAAATCTGGTTCGCGCCCACAGGGGGTCAAAAGCCCCCAAAATTCCCCAAAATGACCCTTTTCTCCCATAACGTTTGATCCATCCATTCAATTTTTCTGAAACTTGGTCAAAATTCAGAGGCAATTGTTCTGGATATAAAATGAGCATCCTTGACCTCAGAAAAATTCTGGTTCGTGTCCCCAGGGGGTCTAAGGGGGGGGGTAAAAAATGCCCCAAATTGCCCAAATTTATTGCATTTTACACTCGCCACATCGAGTCACATACATAGGGGGGCCACGCACGCGCGGCTTGCTATCGAATGTTGCCAAGCGTTGGGTGGAGAGGGTGGCTGTGGGAAGGTTATATATTCAGCAGCAAGACTCAGCTCCGTGTCACCCACCCCGAAAACTCCCCAAAAATACTAAGAATTTCCATAACTTCACCAATCTCAACATCCGCCCTCCTCCCAACTTTCTTGATTGCAACCCATGGACTATTATGTGTGGGGCGTAGTTGAGACGACACAAGCCGTATCGCCTGGAGCACCAAGGACGAGCTAATAACTTGGATAAAACTAGTGGCCAGGCGTCTGTCGAAGAAGAACACGGTTATGACCGCGCGGGCTGTAGGTTCAGGTCCCGCCCGAGGGCCATGATTGAGGCTCAAAGAGATGCACTTTGAATTTTAAGAATACGTCAATTATTGGACAAGATGTTTCTTTTCTAAAAATGTCAAATTTGTTTCGAACACCCTTCATAATGTCGAGCACTTTTGGAGCCTATAACTGACCAACAGACATACGTACAGACAGAAAGAAAGATAAATTGCTCAATTATAATATTGCAGTTATTTACCTGTCTCGCACAAAGACAAAGTTAGACACAGGGTCAGTATAATGTGGAGAATCTAGCTTCCCCAAAAGGGAGCATTCTGGATAGGGTGAAAATAAAAAAAAGCTTGTCGGTCCTGTTGGCATTGCTTTAAGGATGAGGGCGCCTCATACATTATAATACTTTCTCCGAGACGAGGAGGTAATTCTTTAGAGGGTGGCCCCCTGAGACAGCAAATATAAATACTTATACCAGCTATCGATTAAATTGTATATAACCTTCATTCAGCTATGGAGTAACTAGTATGGTAGACTAAACTCTCAAGCTTTCTCTCTTTCTCTCTTTCTCTCTCTCCCTATTTCTCTCTCTCTCTTTCTCTCTCTATTTCTCTCTCTCTCTCTTTCTCTCTCTCTTTCTCTCTCTCTTTCTCTCTATTTTTCTCTCTTTTTCTCTCTCTCTCTTTATATATATATATATATATATATATATATATATATATATATATATATATATATATATAGAGAGAGAGAGAGAGAGAGAGAGAGAGAGAGAGGAAGAGTAGGGTAAACGATTTTATGAGAGAAGGGCTTTGGTTGTGCAACTAATTTATGAGAAGGAAAACTAGTTTTTTTGTGTTTATTCCGAAACTGTTTCCAGTCGTCCTGGATTTCTCCTTGCTACTCGACTCAATCAATGCCGATTCAGGAGAGATGCGGTTGAAGATTTCGCAATCCTGGCTTCATTATAGACTCTCAGTGCCATAACCCCTGTAGAGGGTATCCATTGTATTCAGATAGTGATAGGAGCCCTCTTTTATATTGCAAGTAAAATCTGACCTTGAAAATTGATAAAAGTGAAGTTAGCAAAGTTACAGTTTCTTTCATTGGTCTTCTCCACCTTTGGACATCTTTCTGCTAATTGTTTGTTAATAGTGAACAAAGAACGACTTTTAGCTGTGGCTTTATTAAAGCACCAGCAGGACACCACGGAATTGCCCAGGAATAGATAAGTACACCTGTATTACTCATGCTCCTATCCCTGATCACGATATTACCATTTTTATTTGTATTGTAAATTTTTATTAATTTTCAATTTTCAAATTATAAGTAAAATAAAGTAAAATAAATAAAACATCGTATTTGACGTTTATGGCTGTCTGGCGAAAACGCGGACCCCTACAATAGTATTAAAAGAAATCACAACACAGTAGTAATACCACCAATGGATTCCTCGTAAAATTCACTCAAGAAATGTTGTTTTTGATCACAGGGCTTAGGTTTCGATTTAAACGTCGATGTAACAGAAGGGATGAAGAGGCGCTCTTTTCTGCGTGGCCGTGAACCATTTCTGACAAAAGCTGGTGGAAATGTGGCACATTGGACACACAGACAGACACACATTGGCTGATGGCCATTACACTGCCCGCCACAACAGAGTATGTAAATACCTACATTGGAAGATCTGCGGAGAGATGCAGCTTGAAAGATCACTGAACATCTGGGAACATGACATCGAATGGAAAAGTGACAGTGTTCTATGATAAAGACATACAGGCGGGCAGATACATAAAAGACAAGGCCATCAAACCAGACATTGTCATCTGGAACAAACCAGAAAGGACTGCTCTCATCATTGATGTAACCGTCCCAAACGACTATGGCCTCAATAGAGCCGAACGGGGAAAAATAACAAAATACCAAGACCTCAAAAATGATTTAAAAATAACATGGTCCCTCGAAGAAATAAACATCATACCGGTTGTAGTGGGGGGCAACTGGTCTAGTAAAAAAAAATCTAAGAAAATACTTAGAAACAATCCCCGAGAAGACCAAACTGTAGGGAAGTACAGACAGCAGCCGTGAAAGGAACAACATCTATCCTTAAGAGAGCCCTCGGATATAAATTTTACTCATAGGGAAATCAAGTGTTAGCCTCAAGAGGGGGCCCATGATCTCTTTAAATAAATAGAATTAAAACGATAAAAAAGACAGACACGCGTCTCTCATATAATTATAGACTAGCAGGGCCCCTAGAAAATTACACGGTTGTTTACCCACCCCTTTATTTTCTACTTACCGTAAAACACTTAAACTGCTAAAAAATTTAAATAAATAAAACGAATTTGTATAATGTGTATTATTATTCCTATCTATAGACCATCCAACCTACTTAAGACTTCTACTCGGTCCTGGTTGACAGAACGAGAACAATCCATCCTCATGGATTGAATAAAGGATTTAGTTCGAAATTTCGTATAGATTCCCGAGTTCAACAAGACACACCTGGAGACATTCGGATTTTACATCGGCCCAAATATAGTGAGGTGAGAATAGTAGTCCAAATAATTAAAATAATAAAAAGTATCAATCCTCATCTCCAAAATTCCGAAGCATAAAATAAAACAAATGTCACCTTTAAGTCGACGGAACGACAGAATTATGTTTATGTCGGTTTATTCGATTTGGGAACAATTTATTTTAAAAAGTGTACAGTAGACCTTACAGTCCGTGCCCGTAACAAGTACACCCCACCACTTCCGAATAGTTGAACTACATATTCATCATCCGATCTTGCTCCAGACTTTGCAGATAAACTCGACCAGACATTTCACATGTGGACTCGTCTGTCCGCAAATCCATTTTGCTATTCTTTCAACGCCTAGTTATTCTTCCTTTTCTACCCATGACAATCTTTTCTGCTGATTCATCTTCGGTGAGATATGTATCTTGATGGATATGCACCTCCTCAGCCACACTTAGCTCAGGAAATTTTTACATTAAAAAACAAACAAACACTGGTTGCTGTCGAGAGAAATGAAGTTCAGTTGGTACCGTCAACCTACTACTTGGACATTGGGGGCTACTATGATAATCCTATATCAACCTACATTTTTTCGCTTTTAAACTAATCAACCTTGGTTTGTTTGCCCCTAAAAACTAGGCTCTAACATACACACACACACACACACACACACACACACACACACATATATATATATATATATATATATATATATATATATATATATATATATAAATAAAATGTTGTCTGGCACAAGACAAATGAAACGTACCGTAAAAAATATATCTCACAGAAATGTTGTATTTTGGAAATGTGAAAAAATAGAAATAAAAATCATAAAATAAAAAACATGGTTATTGGAATATAATATGAACCTGACTTTATATATATATATATATATATATATATATATATAATATATTAAATTACCTTTAAAAATATTTTTTACTTACGTACGACGTCAGTTCGACCTTATGGCTCTCATCAGCACAGGAAAATAACAATTTCAGACGATCAGAGGGTGCGAACCCAGTTCACAGATACATCTTGAATCTTTAGGCGTTTACCTAGTCCCATTAGGCCACGAGGGATTGTCACGTGATAAGGGAGAAATTAAGTGATGTTTACACTGAAAGCGGCGAGTGTTGACACCTAAACATTTGATAGCATTTAACGACAGAGTCGGAGCATTGCACTGAAGCTTTTAGGTAAATGTTTATTTTTAATCTTTCCAACAGGGCTCAACTTTAAATTTTACATTGCAGGGGCTTATAATAATATTAAGTCATTTTTAATATTTAAAAAAATATTTTTACCTGCGTACGACGTCGTTTTGACGTATGTATTGTATGCATGTAAAGAATTTGAATGCTTATTGGGGAGAATTTGAATGCTTACTGGAGAGAATTTGAATGCTTACTGGGGAGAATTTGAATGCTTACTGGGGAGAATTTGAATGCTTACTGGAGAGAATTTGAATGCCTACTAGACACTGTTCTAGAGTGTCTAAGGTCTCTCTGCACAGAGGTCTGTCAGGACAAACTGGCATGAGGATACTTCTCTCTACAAGTAAACCCTGACCAAATATTTAAAATAATATAGTATTCGAAGCCCAAATAAGATCTCATCGGTGTGGCTACACTGGCTCATACAAAGAATGGTGCATCTTCTCCAAGTGATGTTGCCTATTGTAACAGCACTAAGCTGGATACTCCACCAGACTAGATGAATTCTTGTCCTGCAATCCAGTAAGACCAAGAGACCACAAGAAGGATATACTATAACACAGTTTACTGGTCAATTGGGGAGAGAAAAATTAATGCTGTGTATTGTTTACTAACCGAACATTTTAGAGGTAAAGGAAAACCTAAATGGAACACTCGGATATCTATGTATCTGATATAGACATCAAGGACCCCTTGATTTCTGAGAACTTACACTGAAATAAAATGAAAAACAAGGTACACATACACATACATATATATATACATACATATATACATGCACAAACACAAATATACATGCACTTCTTCGCCTGGACACGTACATACACATACATAAAACTATACACACAAATATACACACATAGATATACGCTCCTTAATATATACGTACATAAATATCCGTACTTATAAAACCTGAAATAACAAAGCAAACCATAACCCTAACCCTAACCCTAATCCTAATCCTAATCCTAACCCTTACCCTAACCCTAACCCTAACACATACATAAAACTATACACACACAAAAATACACACATAGATATACGCTCCTTAATATATACGTACATACATATCCGTACTTATAAAATCTGAAATAATAAAGCATACACTAACGCTAACCCTAACCCTAGTCATAACCCTAACCCTAACCCTAACACATACATAAAACTATACACACACAAACATACACACATAGATATGCGCTCCTTAATATATACGTACATAAATATTCGTACTTATAAAATCGGAAATAACAAACTATACACTAACCTTAACCCTAATCCTAACCCTAAACCCTAACAAAACATCCGAATGCACACTCTAAGTCTAGTTAAGTTCACACACATACAGATACAAAACCTGTATGCTTGCATGCACATATACACACATGCCCTAGAATATACTAATCAACCACTATATACAACAACATACACACACACACATACATACACATCTATCTATCTATCTATCTATCTATCTATCTATCTATCTATCTATCTATCTATCTATCTATCTATCTATCTATCTATCTATCTATCTATCTTCGCATAAGAAACACATGTAAGCACATACATGTCCATATTGCAATACACAAGTACATACACACCTGCGTACAAGTCACCAGTAAGGATACTTAAACACAAACCGATCAAAGACAACAAATACACGTAACCCCTGTATACCTACATATACAGGCATACATTTATATATACTAATTCAAACACCCATATACACACATATACACATATACACATACACACATATACACACATAAACTATCATATACACATATACATATACACACATAAACTATCATATACACATATACATATACACACATAAACTATCATATACAAGACATTGCAACAAAATCCGAAACTGCACAAAGAGAAAACGAAACAGGCAATAAAAAACAAAAGTTGTATATACAGAGACTGACAGTTTATTTAGCAACAGTTAGAGTTACATACTAAATTATTTTTCAATGTAACCGCCACCGGCAGAGACTATCGTCCACAGGCGGGCGCGAAATGAGTCATACGTTTTGACGACCATGTCCTTGTCTATAGCGGTGAACGCATCCATGATAGCAGCCTTCAGAAACTCAACCGCGCCTTGTTGGTCTTAGCTTCTATCACGCCTCAATAGAAATAGTCAAATGGGTTGCATGTGGGTGAGGAGGGTGTCCACAAGTTCGGCGACCAATGTCCTTACATTGGCGAAAAGCATCGTCTGGGTTGTCTTGGCCTTGTGTGCAGGAGCGGAGTCCTGCTAGAAGACGTAGGGGTATGTGTGTGTGTATTTTTTTTAATTTTTGTAACACAAAGTACTTATAATACGTCAATAGTTTAAAGCTAGAGCTATGCTATATTCAGTATTTTTATGTAGTACTATACTACATCAATATCACAGAGGACAGATTCACGTCATTTTTTACAACTTATTTTTTTTATTTCGCAGACAATTGTTTCGGC
>OY744534.1:82401849-82426849 GCA_963556195.1 Sepiola atlantica | reverse complement strand
AAAGAAGTGAAAATAAAACCATTTATTTAAGTAGTTTAATCTAATTGGTAGCGTATCGAACAAATTCGTCCTAATTACTCTTTGACGTTAAGGTTGCGAGTTCGAATCGCGGCCTCGGCGTCGAAATTATTCATTGTTTATTTAGTCGTTAATACGTGCCCTAATGTATTTGCTATGTTTCTGACTTTGAAATGAATTAAATACTAATTACCCCCCCGCCCCCTCTCCCGTTTACAAAAATTCTCCAGGACGGACAGACATACAGAAAGACAGACAGAGAAGGTGCTCGTTATATTATAAGGTTATAGACATACAGACATAATTCAATAGAGACAGAGAGATGGATGAAGAAATAAAAGGAGTATGGACAACGAAATTTTCGTTAAATGGGGGAAAAAATAACTGATGAAGCTACACGAGTCTATCTGGGTCCTCCATTAAGAAAATTGAGAAGCTAGTGAACAACTTTCTTATTATCGCTCTATTACGACAAAAGAACAGTCTGCTTTGCACCTTACGGTACTTTTTCTTTGCGTATCTTTGAAGTTTCCTGATATTTTACGCACTCTATATCTCTTTCTTTCTCTGTCTTATTTTCGCATTGTTATTGTTCACGGCGAGTTGTTCTTGTGTTTGGGTTGCCGACAGAAGCGACCATATACCCAAGTAATTTACTAAGTTGCGCCAACGTCCAAAGTTCTCCGGATCTTCTAAACAAGGCGTCGGCGTGGAACGATTTACAGATCAACCAGTCAGAACGTAAGCGGTTCCCGTAACATCGGACTACAGTTGGGTCTTTTTAAAAACAAGAATTACACGAATAACTTTCGGCCAGCGGATCGCCATGAAATCTATAATCTAAAATGGTGGAGGTCATTTAACGTAATAGGAAATTTGATTACCAGTTTAAAAGGAATACAAACTCAATCGGACAGACGCTTTTTTCGGTCATTATTTACTCATATACAAAATCGGGGTATTGTTGTTGTCGTCGTCGTCGTTTCTGTGTCCGCCTCTATTTTGCTGTTTCTTTAAATTGAAAAAGAAGTGAAATTGGTCAAAGAGATTACTCCAGCGACAATGACATCATTATGCAATAGTGTTGCACTCTGCAAGATCTTTCAAGCTGCACAGGTTGAGCAGTAGTGTGCACTCATTGCAATGCTGCATCATATGGTCCACCCCTCCACATTCACAGATGGTTGGGTCAGTTTTGTAACTCCATCAAGTCATAGACTCTTTTGATCGCTTTATTCCCGTCCTCAGGCGGTTGTGTGTTTTCCACTGGAGCCAGGGTGTCTCTGAACCGAGAGGGAAGGCCTCAGAAAGGGGGGATTCCCATCTCAGTAGGAGTGGGGCTATTCTCTAGCTGTCTGGTCCACAGCTGTAGTCTGGTCTCTTCCGGTACTGAAAATGTCCCAATTTTGTAAATTTGCAAGTTTTGTAATTATTTAAAATTCTCTTGATTACTTTTTTTTCACAAAATCTACAACATTTTGTGATCACTTTTCCCGATTCGCGTATCTTTTATCCTGACAAAGTTTCGGGTCTATGTGACCGAAAACGTCATCATAATTGACATAAATTTGAAAGTTTTACACATGTTTGGGAATTTTTACAATGAGAATTAGTAATTTGTATTATTTGGATTATTCAGACTACTATTCTCGTCCATTAAAAAAACCAGGAAAAGTAATTGCCAGTTACCTGATTTCGCTGTTTGCCAAAATTTAGACTTTATCCATTTTAAGATAAATTGTTCCAAAATCGAATAAACCGAAATAAACAGAATTATGCGTTTCGTCAACTTAAAAGATATATTCTTTTTATTTTATATTTCGGAATTTTCCAGATGAGGATTAATAATTTGGATTATTTGGATTATTCGGACTACTAGTCTCATCTTGGAAGTCATTATCACAAAGTTTCGGCCGATGTAACCTCCGATCATTTTCAGAGGAAATCTTGTCAAACTCGCGAATCTTCATCTTGAACTCGGGAATCTATACGGAATTTTGAACTGAACATTTTATTTAATCTACGGGATCGATTGTTTCTGTTCGGAGTAAAAGGTTTATGTAGATGATTTTTAAATGTTATTCTTAATTAGTATCGCCTGCAATGAGGATTGAACCTTAAACCGTCAGAGGACTGCTACTTAGAAATAATTGGCACTTACCACTTTTATCCGTTGCGCCACGTGCCCACTATTCCCGAGTTCGATAAGATGCATCTGATAAAGGCCGGAAGTTATATCGACTGAAAATATCCAAGACGAAAACAGTAGTCCGAATAATCGGAATAATACAATTTTATACATATCTAATAATCACTTGATTTGTATTTGCCACAAATCCAATAAAATTAGAGGTCATGTATGTGACCTTTAAGTGCATCAAGTGGTAATCCTCCAATTCGAGAGGTTGGAGAGGGTGGAGTTATCTCTTCGTTACCATTACTCCCAGGCCCACTCTGGCCCGATGTTGCAGTACTTGTCAGGGTCCCAATAGAATTTGTCACGGGACATTTTAGGCATGGTATTCGCCCCACCGCACCACACCGACACGAAGCTTTCTCGACATTTTCTACATATTTTTCTGCTCATACTCTACCTCTAACTCTCCTGGGTATGAGACAAAACATCATCTAGTCGTGAGGCCTAAATTCGGAAGCTTCGGGAGTGTGGAGTCATCTTCAGTCACCACGACTCCCAGTTAAATGACAAACATACGAACATGACGCCAAATGATAAACCTAACGTCAGTTTTTGAAAAAAATAAAGCAAAAGTTATGATTTTTGTTTATATTACACAAGTCGTAGTGAGTGCAGGGGGAGACAACTCGTGCTTTAATTATTCAAGAAGTAGTTATCAGAAGGGGATATAACTCATGCTTTACTAATCTAACTAGTAGTTCTCACCGGGGGAGATACCTCATGCTTTACTAATTCAAGGGATGGTTAGTGCAGGGGGAGACAACTCGTGCTTTATTTATTCAAGAAGTAGTTATCACATGTGGATATAACTCATGCTTTACTAATCTTAGTAGTAGTTCTCACCGGGGGAGATAACTCATGCTTTACTAATTCAATTGGGTGGTTAGTGCAGGGGGAGATAACTCGTGCTTTACTTATTCAAGAAGTAGTTATCACATGTGGATATAACTCATGCTTTACTAATCTTAGTAGTAGTTCTCACCGGGGGAGATAACTCATGCTTTACTAATTCAAGGGATGGTTAGTGCAGAGGGAGACCACTAGTGCTTTACTTATACATGGAGCCGTGATCAAAGAGAGAGATAACTCATGATTTACTTATTCAAGTAGTGATCGAAGGGAAACACGTAGGCTTTATCTAATCAAGCAGTACTGGAATAGACAGCATTTGCTCCAATTATTCAATAGTAGTGAGCGCAGTTGATTACAACTCATGTTTTACGTATTAATAGAATAATCATCGCATCGGTATGACGACTCATGCTTTACTGATTCAAAGAAGTAGTAATAGAAGGAGAAGGTAACCCGCGCTTTACTTATTCAAGGAGTAGTAAGTGAAGGAGAAGATAACCCGCGTTTTACTTATTCAAGGAGTAGTAATTGAATGAGAAGGCAACCCGCGCTTTACTTATTCAAGGAGTAGTAATTGAAGGAGAAGGTAACCCGCGTTTTATTTATTCAAGGAGTAGTAATTGAAGGAGAAGATAACCCGCGCTTTACTTATTCAAGGAGTAGTAATTGAAGGAGAAGGTAACCCGCGCTTTACTTATTCAAGGAGTAGTAATTGAAGGAGAAGGTAACCCGCGCTTTACTTATTCAAGGAGTAGTAATTGAAGGAGAAGGTAACCCGCGTTTTACTTATTCAAGGAGTAGTAATTGAAGGAGAAGGTAACCTGCGCTTTACTTATTCAAGGAGTAGTAATTGAAGGAGAAGATAACCCGCGCTTTACTTATTTAAGGAGTAGTAATTGAAGGAGAAGGTAACCTGCGCTTTACTTATTCAAGGAGTAGTAATTGAAGGAGAAGATAACCCGCGCTTTACTTATTCAAGGAGTAGTAATTGAAGGAGAAGATAACCCGCGCTTTACTTATTCAAGGAGTAGTAATTGAAGGAGAAGATAACCCGTGCTTTACTTATTCAAGGAGTAGTAATTGAAGGAGAAGGTAACCTGCGCTTTACTTATTCAAGGAGTAGTAATTGAAGGAGAAGGTAACCCGCGCTTTACTTATTCAAGGAGTAGTAATTGAAGGAGAAGATAACCCGCGCTTTACTTATTCAAGGAGTAGTAATTGAAGGAGAAGGTAACCCGCGTTTTACTTATTCAAGGAGTAGTAATTGAAGGAGAAGATAACCCGCGCTTTACTTATTCAAGGAGTAGTAATTGAAGGAGAAGATAACCCGCGCTTTACTTATTTAAGGAGTAGTAATTGAAGGAGAAGGTAACCCGCGCTTTACTTATTCAAGGAGTAGTAATTGAAGGAGAAGATAACCCGCGCTTTACTTATTCAAGGAGTAGTAATTGAAGGAGAAGGTAACCCGCGTTTTACTTATTCAAGGAGTAGTAATTGAAGGAGAAGGTAACCCGCGCTTTACTTATTCAAGGAGTAGTAATTGAAGGAGAAGATAACCCGCGCTTTACTTATTCAAGGAGTAGTAATTGAAGGAGAAGGTAACCCGCGTTTTACTTATTCAAGGAGTAGTAATTGAAGGAGAAGATAACCCGCGCTTTACTTATTCAAGGAGTAGTAATTGAAGGAGAAGATAACCCGCGCTTTACTTATTCAAGGAGTAGTAATTGAAGGAGAAGATAACCCGCGCTTTACTTATTCAAGGAGTAGTAATTGAAGGAGAAGATAACCCGCGCTTTACTTATTCAAGGAGTAGTAATTGAAGGAGAAGATAACCCGCGCTTTACTTATTCAAGGAGTAGTAATTGAAGGAGAAGATAACCCGCGCTTTACTTATTTAAGGAGTAGTAATTGAAGGAGAAGGTAACCCGCGCTTTACTTATTCAAGGAGTAGTAATTGAAGGAGAAGATAACCCGCGCTTTACTTATTCAAGGAGTAGTAATTGAAGGAGAAGATAACCCGCGCTTTACTTATTCAAGGAGTAGTAATTGAAGGAGAAGATAACCCGCGCTTTACTTATTCAAGGAGTAGTAATTGAAGGAGAAGGTAACCCGCGCTTTACTTATTCAAGGAGTAGTAATTGAAAGAGAGTATAACCCTCGTTTTACTTATTCAAGGAGTAGTAATTGAAGGAGAAGGTAACCCGCGCTTTACTTATTCAAGGAGTAGTAATTGAAGGAGAAGATAACCCGCGTTTTACTTATTCAAGGAGTAGTAATTGAAGGAGAAGATAACCCGCGTTTTACTTATTCAAGGAGTAGTAATTGAAGGAGAAGATAACCCGCGTTTTACTTATTCAAGGAGTAGTAATTGAAGGAGAAGATAACCCGCGCTTTACTTATTCAAGTATTAGTTCTTGCAGAAGGAGATACTCCATTCTTTACTTGTTTTGTTTACGTTTACCGATGAATATTTAATGTAAAACTGAAGCATGATAAACCCACCGACGGACGGACGGACGGACGGATGGACGGACTGACAGACCGACCATCTGACCGACGGACATAACTCTTTACGAGGAAACAAGGCATTTGTATCCACTACAAAACAAGTTATATTACAAAGTCAAGATGAATCGTTCCGCCTATCTTTTCCTATTTTACGTTTAACGACCATTTATGTTTGATTCGCAATGGAACCGGATACATGGACCCGTTATTAGATTGCCCTTCTGTAGATCCGGGATTCTTACCCAGTCAAAATCGACAATCGAATTTCTCCGCTAATTCGAACGATACTCCAAATCCTGCGATCAAATCTTTCTTTTTTCTTATACGTCTGACCGAACGCGCAACGGAAATCACGTTCGTATCGACAAAATAATGCTGACCTTCCATCTCTCAGTCGTCATCAAAGGTATCTTTGACCGGATGTGTGTGTGGCCCAACAGGGACAGAATGTTAGTTCCGTTACACGTTGAGTGGTCTTAGCTTTTATGTCTGCGAACCGGAATTAAGTTCTCCGAAACCATTCAATTCGAATAATGAAAACTTCGTGGAATAAAGAAGGCAGCAATATTGAACGAACACCCACCCCCCACACCCCCCCCACACACACATATATTTTTTCAAATATTAGTCGTTCTTTTTTTTTTTTTTTAAGCATTGAATGATAAGTATTAAAATGGCAATAAAAGCCCTTTACAATGCAAGACAAATTTTTTTCTTTTTTTTTTTTTTTTACTTTTATCTTATATATTTCGGAGACATTCTTTATCATCAGAGATTTAAAAAAAAAATGTTTTTTATATAAAAATAAACAAACTTTTAGTTTTGTTTATCGAGAAGACGTCCTTGTGTTGATACGACGTATTGTCCGCTGTGATGGAATTCGCGGTTCATTAGTAGAACGGAAGTGCCGGGTGTGCTGGGAGTTTATTTTCAAATATTAGTCGTTCTTTTTATTTTTTTAAGCATTGAATGATAAGTATTAAAATGGCAATAAAAGCCCTTTACAATGCAAGACAAATTTATCTCTTTATATATATATATATATATATATATATATATATATATATATATATATATATATATATATATATATATATATTATGCAAATCGCTCAAGACAAGGCATGAAGCCACTTGATGTAAACAGCTAAAAAAATACTACTTCAAGGTCAAAAACTACCTAACGATAAGTGTTATATGGATAGATTCTGACCCAGACAACAGCAATTTTTCCCCCTTTGTCAGAAACATCGCTCATGAAATGTGAGTCCTAAAGGACAAAATGCTAAACTATAAAATTAAACTAAACAAAAACTAAACTAATTGACCGATCATTATGAATTTTGAACACAACAACTAGGCGTAAAGAGTTGTAATGTGGGCTATATTTAATTTGATTTAGTTTTATGCAAAGGGAGTAAAAGTGGGTTAAAGCCTTTCGTGAAAATTTAGATACCCCCGATTTTGTGAAATTCTGTATTAGACATTTCATTTTCCTTGGATGTTATAGCCTATATTATGGGCACAGACTTCCATTTGAACATTTAAATATTTCAGATTTTCATTGAATTGTATCAATAGTCATTAGACATCAATTCAGAAAGATGCCATGAATTTCAATTTGTTTCTTAAGACTCCTTCAGCTTAAGCGTTACATTTTAGACCTTTTCTAGAATCAAAATCATGTAATGGATTTTGATCAAAACTCGAAGAATGATTCTTACGTCTGTAAGGTTTGGTATGATTATATCCTGATTTTAATCTTAGCAATGGGACATCAAAATGGTGCAAGTCCTGAATCGTTAGGCCGCAGATTTATGACACAGCAGTTACTTTCATTGTGATTTAACAGCCATGCGGTGACGTACTTAAGTGTTTGCTCATGTCAATGTCAGCCAAAGGCCTTTGAGATTAAAGCAGGCGTCAATTTAAAATATCCAACGAATTATTTAGTGCCATTTTTTCCTGTTGTTGTCATTACTGTCACTAATATGCGCAAGAAACCTTTGAAAAAAAAAATATCAATGTCTTTTCCTGTGAAACGCGTTCTTTCAAACTGCCGATAAGAAATTGGTGTTAGATTAAAAAAAAGGAAGTGGTAAATAAAAGTGTTTATGCTTCGGTATTTTTTTTTTAGTTCAGGATCGATAATTTGTATCATTTAGAACTACTGTTCTCATCTTGAATACTATTCTCACAATGTTTCGGCCGATGTAACCTCCGGCCTTCCTCAGGTGTGTCTCGTCGGATTCGGAAATGTGTATGTCGAACTCGGAAATTAATACGGAACTTCGAACAGAACCCTTTATTTATTCCACGGGGGTAGTTTACTCTCGTTCCATCACCCATGACCGGGTTAGAAGTCTTAAGTGATGTGTAATTGTATTCTTAGTATCGCCCGTACTGAGGATTGAACCACACACCTCCAGCACCGATTATCCTTAGCACTTTTCTCTGCTGCGCCGGGAGAGTGAAGATTAAAAACTTCAAAACAACAACCGAGAACTCTGTTTGCGAGATTTTTTAAAATGGAAATCGCGCACGGCAATGCATGAAGCCACTTGATGTAAGGAGCTAAAAAACTATTTCAAGGTCAAAAACTAGCCAACGATAAGTGTTAGATAGATAGATAGATAGATAGATTCCGACCCCCAAAACAGCAATTCTTCCCCCTTTGTCAGAAATATCGCTCATTGAACGGGGACAAAATAAGGGAAGCGCGAGTTACGAGGCTACCGGAAGTGAAAACAAGATCCACTTTCTACTCTCGTAATCGTTAAACGTCAACAATAAACCGTTGTCAGTCCTAGATAGGAGCTTTGCAATTTTATAAATCGACAGAATTAGCGCCCCAGAATAAATTTATTATTATTATTATTATTATTATTATTATTAGATAGGAGCTTTGCAATTTTATAAATCGACAGAATTAGCGCTCCAGAATAAATTGGATTTGCGTTAAACATTTAAAAATACTTTTACAAGTTTCGTATGTAATGTTATTTATTGTGGGTTTCTAGGTTTTAATATAGATAGCTTCAAGAAAGTTTAAATAAAAAAAATAATTTCGGAATGTAATATTTTTGTATTGTTAACTAAAATTTGTCTAAATTCAGAGAAGGCAGTTGCTTTTTTAAATGTTGGTAAATTGAACTAGAATTTTCCAAGTGCATAATAAGTCTATGTGAAAGGGTAGTAGTAGTAGTGGTAGTAACTATTATTATTATTATTATTATTATTATTATTATTATTATTATTATTATTATTATTATTATTAATAATGTTGTTTTTACTCACAGGCTGTCATCAGTGATTGCTCACTAACAGTAACCGGCGGTGTTCCCTGGAGTTTGAGTGACAACAAGTCTCCCCAGATATCCACCATTCTCCGCCTCTTTCGATAACCATTGAAATTGATTTTGTGTTATCGAAACAGCGGCTTACCATTGATTTCTCGCTGACAACGGCCATTGGGCATCTAAGATTTTGGTGGCAATAAGCCCTCCCTCCAATGTTCCAGTACTATTCACACCCTTCCAGTGGAGGTCTTGTTAGTGCTCTCCAACCTTGGTCTTTCCATTCTCCATTGACTTTTCACAGTCATTTGTGTGGTATCAGCTGAGGCTGGTGTCACAACACAGTGTGTGTGTGTGTGTGTGTGTGTGTGTGGTTTATAAGATTTATTGTAATTTCAGTTCCCTTTCTACTTGTTTCTATGACACCTTCCATGTGTCTGGTTAGCGTTCGTGATTTATGTGGGTTAGTTGCCGCATTCGAAGATTTTCCTTAAAATTTCAGCTCTTTTATTCATTGCCATCCGTTGTATAGTTTCAGTCTTCCATTTGATTCTAATTTCTTTTAGTCTTAAAAATTTTTTTTTTTTTCGGTACTTTCCCTAGTGCCTCTACGATTATTGTAATTATATTGACTTTCCATATCCCCCGTAGTTCTCTGGCAAGTTCCGTGTATTTGCTTCGTTTTTCTCTATCCTTGACCTTCACCCTGTTGCCTGCTGACACAGAAAATATTGTCATTAGTATAGGTTTGCATTTTCACATATGAAATTGGAACTTAAACATAACATTGGTTCTTTGTAATGTTTTTTTTTCGGGTGGGGGGGGGGTCTTCTTTACTACAAAACTTTGGGTCTTACATTTCTTGTAGTAAATAATCAATCTTACTTAATTATTACTGTCAGTCGTGTAAAATATTTGAAACTAAATAGATTATTAGAAAAATTAAAAAACAAAACAAAAAATACAGAAGAATTCTGTTAGCTAGCATATTTTGATTAACACAAACGTAATTGAACAACACGGAATGTTTCTGCTTAATAAGTCTTTTTTTTTCTCCATTTTTCGGATGGTCCATCAAATATTTTTGTCTAGTTGTTGTGTGTAGGATCCATATGTGTTATGTTCAATTCTTCGCGAGTACTTTCGATGGATTCATTCAATCGTCTCGGGGGATTAGTCTGGTGTGTTCACATCTGCTGAGTTCGTCGAACGGTGCGGTAATGAATGCATGGGTGATGAGACATTGCATGTGGGGCGTGATCACGTGCGAAGCGCGGGAAAATTAAAAGAAAAATTAAAAATTAAAAATAATTTTTTTTACGGCTAAGGAATTGTTAAAGGTAATTTCAAATATTGTGGCTAGTCACATAATTTACATTATTGATTTATAGGATGTCTAGTTTTTATATACAGTGCTTAAAGAATATATATATATATATATATATATATATATATATATATATATATATATATATATATATATATATATATATATATTTCATTTATATTCCAAAAGCCAATAATCTTTTTATTTTTCTTACAAAGCATTTTCAAAACAGATACATTTTAGTGCAAGTTACTTTTAGAATCGTTTCGCTTAATATGAACCAACCAACATTATTATGTCAATATTGGATCTGCCCACTTCAAGCTCGTCAGAAAGTACATTTAAGCGAAACGATTCGTAAAATAACTTGCACTAAAATGCATCTGTTTTGAAAATGTTTTGTAAGAATTTTTTTTAAAATCTTGGCTTTTGGAATATAAATGAACTTTGCTTACTTATATATGCTCTGTTGTTACTGGTTGACAATCATCGAGCTTAAATTGGAAGAGGTTAGTAAAACATAAAGTACTGAAAGTATATGCTAAAACATATTTTCACAATCATATATATGCAATATATATATATATATATATATATATATATATATATATATATATATATATATATATATTCAAATTATTTTCGTTCTTTTTTTTTTTAAGCATTGGTGATAGGTAATAAGTGTCAATAGAAAGCCCTTACAATGCAAGGTAGATTTTTTTTTTTTTACTGTTGTCTTATATATTTCGGAGAAACACTCCATTTTCAAAGATGTATTTTTTTTTTTAAATAAACAAACTTATAGTTTTGTTTATATATATATAAATATATATATATAACAAAATTTGTTATATATATTTGTTATATATATTTGCATATATATATAACAAAATTTGCATTAAAATGTATCTGTTCTGAAAAGGTTTAATAAGGAAAATAACATTTTGGCTTTTGGAATATAAATGAACTTTGCTGACTTATACATGCTCTGTTGTTACTAGTTGACAATCATCGAGCTTAAATTGGAAGAGGTTAGTAAACATAAAGTACTGAAAGTATATGCTAAAACATATTTTTTCACAATCATATATAAATATGGTTCAGGATCGATAGCAGTAGTTAAGATTATATATGTAGAGACGAAGCATTTGTTTCTAAGTTAAGCGTTGAATTTGAATAATACGTAAGCTGACATTATTTTTTCTACTAGACTAATAGAATTACGATCGTAGTCGAAACTCGACGAGGGAATTCATCGTGTGATTAACTACTTAGCGCAAAACATGTGAACATATACATTCAATAAGTTGGACAGATCTCTTGCCAATTACGATCAGCATATTTCGGGTCCACTGGGATTAGAGGAGACAATAAAGCCTTTTCCACTGAAGAATTAATTTAATGTTGAAGATACACACGAATCGAATTGATAAAAGAAAGGGGACATGTTTAATCAAGATGGCGACCATGTCATCTATATATAAATAAAATACGAAAAATGTACGTATGTCTGTCTGTCTGTCAGTTATTCCAGATTTTCCCATCTAATGTTCATATTATTTATATGGATACTAATGAGTTACTACTTGCCAAGGCTAAAAGCCACTCAAGGATAAGGGTTAATGATGGATGGATTGTTAGTTGAATGATGAAGAATATTATAAGAGGATTTTTATACTAATGAGTCACCACTTATCAAGGCTAAAAGCCACCCGAGGATAAGGGTTAATGAGATGGATGGATTGTCAGTTGAATGATGAAGAATATTATGAGAAGATTTTTTATACTAATGAGTCACCACTTATCAAGGCTAAAAGCCACTCGAGGATAAGGGTTAATGAGATGGATGGATTGTTAGTTGAATGATGAAGAATACTATGAGAGGATTTTTATACTAATGAGTCACCACTTATCAAGGCTAAAATCAATTCGAGGATAAGGGTTAATGAGATGGAATGATTGTCAGTTGAATGATGAGGAATATTATTAGAGGATTTTTTATACTAATGAGTTACCACTTATCAAGGCCAAAAGCTACTCGAGGTTAAGGGTTAATGTGATTGTAGGTTCGATGATGAATTGTACTATGAGAGGAATGAGAACGATGGATGGAATGGACAACATTTGCCTCGTGTAATTTTTCATCGGCCCCAAAATCGAATTTCAATAGGAGAGTAGAAAGAGACTAACTTGCGTTTAATTTCGGCAGCCTCGTAACTCTCGCTTCCCTTATTTTGTCCTTTAGTCCTCACATTTCATGAGCCATGTTTCTGACAAAGGGGGAAGAATTGCTGTGTTTTAGATCGTAACCTATCCATCTAAAATAGGAGAGTAGAAAGTGGACCTTGGGTTTACTTTCGGCAGCCTCGTAACTCTCGCTTCCCTTATTTTGTCCTTTAGTCCTCACATTTCATGAGCGATGTTTCTGACAAAGCGGGAAGAATCGCTGTTTTCTGGGTCGGAATCTATCTAACACTTACCGTTGGCTATTTTTTTTACCTTGAAGTAGTGATTATTTTTTTTTTTAGCTCCTTACATCAAGTGGCTTCATGCCTTGTCTGGAGCGACTTCCATATAAAAAAAAATAGATAAAAATGAAATTTATGACGCTGAAACCGCACACAACAGAAGTTTAATATGAAACGGGCTGTAAATTGTTTACGGTTAACGGAAATCTAGTGTTCATCATTTAAAATCAGAAATTGTATCGTTTTTTTGTTGTTTTTTCTTAGGACAGCACATTTCATGTTCAAAATAGTTAACAAGATTGTTTATTTGTTTTAAATACTTTTTATATTTTATTATCGATCATGAAATGCTTGGTTATTTATCCACTGTTATCCTAAAACTAAGTTAGATTTAAAACTTAAACAATGAAACTATTAAAACTCTTTCTAAAGGAACTTTACATGTAAAACTAAACTTTATATATATATATATATATATATATATATATATATATATATATATATATATATATATATATATATATATTATTTGTCGCTTCTTGAAAGTAGAGAACTGTAATTGGTAGTATTAACACAGCATGACGTCACTTGCTTATAATGCATCATTCCTTCCCTTAATAGAAGTAGAATGCCTCGACGTCAAAGCCGCCGTTAAAGTGTTAAAGTTATCATAGTTTATTCGCTGTTTACAATTGGCCTAGCAGTTAGCGACGTCGGACTGGAGTTGAAAAATACTTGAGGTCCGGGGTTTCGAATCGCATGACCGGTAGTGAATAGTCATATCTCTATGCTGATGAGTCCCGATTGAAAAAGGACGAAACGTATACGTACATTGATAATAAACAATAACAAATATTATATATATATATATATATATATATATTACTTTATACATATGTCATGCCAACAATTGACATGGTTCGTTAAGCACTACTTATTCGTACAAACTTCATGATCTTTGAACTATTTTTTTATTTTATCCACCAATTTCAATTATTTTAGTTTGTTATCGTTTTATTTTACTTTTGGGGAACTTATAAAAAACAAATTATTTATCTTGACATCCATGTCCTTATCAAAAAATTAAGTTTGCCTCTATCAAACTTAGGACCCCAAAACAACATTTTTCCTAACTAAATAAGAACAAACGGAAGTATTCGTCACCGTTGTAGCTATTTTGTTTGTTGTAAGTGTTTATTTTTTAAATTGAAAAAGAAAAATGAAAGTAACAGTCTTTTGTTTCGAAAATCACTACGTAGGTGAAGAATTACGACTGAGATGTGGAAGCAGAGGCTAGCAGGAATTATCATAGAAGGCGTTCTGACGTTTTAGCGTTAGGACAGGTTGGAAGCAAGAATACAGCTGTGAAAAGTTAACAAAGGTTTCTCTAAACAATTATAATGTAAGTAATATTTCTTCTTCTCTGCACCTCTCTTTCACAGACGTGATGTTGCTAGTCTCAGTCTTTTATATAAATACTATTATGACATGTGTTCTTCGGAACTGTGTGATCTATTCCCTGCTTCTTTTGTTCCAGCTCGTTTGACTCGTTGGTCTAGTGGTTCTTCACCAATTCGCTGTTTTGATATCTCATTGTAATACAAATTCATATTCTTGTAGTTTTCCAAGAACTGCAGGCTTGTGGAACTCTCTTCATGCTGACTGTTTTCCTCCTACATATAGACTTGGTATTTTCAAGACTCAGACCAATAGGCATCTCCTGTCTTTGCGATAATCATATTTCGTTCTTGTTAGCTTCTTACGGCAAGTGGCTCCATGGAGCGATTTCCATAAAAAATGAAGAACAATGTCTTCTTAATAGTTTAGGAAATCGATAGGGATACCAAGATTTTTTTTCAATACAATAAATCAAATATTTCGATTGTGACCGATCTTTTTCAATGAAACTGATAATCTAACATTTTTATAATTATTTTTCTTCTTTCTCAACACCGACACATTGTCAGCGAACCGACAACGACCAGCGTCTCTTCCGCTGTAATTGGAGACAGGTTAATGTCAAGGTTAAGTGATCCTGGTAGTATCATAACACAGTACACAATGTATTATTTTCAAAATCAATATATATCTATATATTCGACTCCCCCTCTCCCCACACACATACACACATATATACAGGGTGGGCCAAAATAAGGGTCCTATCTTTAAATTTGAATAACTTGAATTTGAATAACTTCCACAAAATAAAAGTTAAACTCACCAAACTTTATGTGTGTGTAGACTGACCCTTCCGAGATTTTTTGAAATAAACAAAACAAATTTTAGCCGAAAAACACTTCTTAAAATTTACAAAAACTAAAGTATTGTTTTTTACACTGTTTTGAGTTTTTTAAGCAAAAATAATATTTTCTAAATGAGGGTACGTTCCTTAGGGCTAATACGGCTCATGCTTGCTTCGGAAGGGGTCCTTTACTTATTCTAAAAAAAAATTTTTTTTTAAATCAATAAATAAAAAAGTTATGAATTTTTAAAAATAGGACCCTTATTTTTGCCCACCCTGTATATATATATTGTGTGTGTGTGTGACTCTGGCTGACGTCGCCCGAGTGTTTATTTTTTTTTTTACCTCCCCTCAAAAAAATTAATTATCGAAAAAAATATGTTTATTACTTCGATTTATTAAAAGAGAACAAACGACTTTATTAAACAAAGGCGATAATTTAGAATTTATGTCATTGTCCTTTTCTTATATATTTATAAATTTGTAATTGTTTTTCCGATTTTGGTGAAATATTTGCAAAAATTCGTGACCTAACCGAGTTTGAAAAAGGCCAATTTGTTAGAGCTTGTATGACACAATTCATGAAACAGGTTAATCTACCTGCAACCCACCAAACTTCTAAACATACTGGCATAGACCGATAAGTTTTAAAACGCAGTAGAAGGAATACACCCCCCCACATATATATATATATATATATATATATATATATATATATATATATATATATATATAAAGTGGTGTACTAAAAGCGAACTTTTAGGAAAGGTAAAACCTATTGTGAAGAGTATACAGCTCAATATCCAGGATAGACCAGGTAGATATGAAGAAGAATGGAAAGGAATTAGAGAAGCAAAAGCCAAATCAAAATTCAATTCAATTGCTCAGAGCAAGGTATATTCCGCAAAAAAGGCAATTTATTCAAGTTAAATTTTCCTTAAGCCAGGCTTTTCAAAGATCAAAATCTTATCATCAGAGGAAGTCGTTGGGATAGATAAGTTGGCAAAGGCCAAGATTTAAAATTTGAAAAAATAAAATAAAAGTTGTAAGGAAAGAAACACAGGGCAAAATTCTGCCCGAATGCAAGCAAATGTCCGATTGCTAAAAAGTCCGGTGTCGAAAAGTCCAGCGGAGAGAATGAGATGTAGATAGGTAGGTCGTTAAAAGGCACGAAAGGTTGTGAGAGAGGATTCACAGTTAAATTCCAAGAAGCCACAACTTATGGTGCGGCGAAAGTAGAAAATCCAAATGGGAAAATGTCCAATATATATAAGAAATTTGCGTTTAGAATTTATCATTTTTTATTTTATTATTTTATCTTTTACCAATGAATCACTATCAAGGTCCAAAGATCACTCAATGATAAAGGTTAATGAGTTGAGACAAACACCTTCCGGATTGTAGACGATGGTTACAACTGGGCAGAATATAAATATTTAAGAGGACAGCTCAACAGAAAGTTGTTAACATAGGATGAAAAAAAAAACGACTCTGTTGTAGATAGCTGGGAACAGCTCCGTAATATTGTGTGTATGTATTTCCAATAGAGGTAATATGAAAGTATTTATTGAATGAATGGCGTAATCAGAGAAGTAGCGATTTCGTTATGCTCACATTTTTATTTCGGTGAGCAAAGTAAAAATAAAGATGTATCAGAAATGTTGGTCTTGTGCCAGACTACCAAATGATTTTAGTATATGAATTTTATCAGCTTTTTTTCAGCTTCTGGTCAGCTTTGGCTAAGACCTGGAACAATTGACGACCGGTATTGTATACGTCAGAATATGACACCAGTGTCAAACGAGATAATTATCACGTACTTTAGTAACCTTGTGCGAGACATGGTCAGATATTTACACATTTACATGTAAGCGTTTGGGGTGTGAGAAAAAAAGAAAACGGTATATATATATATATATATATATATATATATATATATATATATATATATATATATATGATGATTTTATTTACACAGACATGTACAAAATCTGCGACACTGGCATGTCGATGTTATCGATCAACAGTTACTATAAACTGAGATCTCATCAGGCAGAGTTAGAATCCGATCTTAACCTCAGATCATATTTGGAGAGAATGAAGTGGCGGAATAGAGAAAGCGAAGGAAAGAAATTTAACATTTCAAAAATTAAGGTCGTTAAAAAATTAAAAATTAAAAATTAAAAATTAAAAAATCTAAGAAGCAAAAACAGAAAACAAAAAATCTAAAATCTAGAATCTGAAACAAACAGGGCAAATAAATAAATAAATAAATAAATAAATAAATAAATAAAAATATAAGGTGGAAAGAGGAACAAATAATGATGAGGGGAGAGGTGGTGGGAAGGTAGACACATAGAGGAAAAGAAGAAGAAAGAGAGGGCGTCTGTTGATTCAGATCGAGAGGAGGGGTGGTAGACATGCACGAATCAAGTGTCAAAAAAACAGTCGAGTTTATAAATGTATTTTTCCAAGTGAACTGTAATATTGTGTATATGTGTGTATGCGTGCGGGCAAACTGGTCAGATGTGTCTGATTGTTGTGGTGGTGGGGCGGTGATCAAATGTGTCGCGATTCTGGGTTTAAATTGTCTTTATAATTTGTCTGGAGTTAATTTGCTTACTATGAATAAATAAATATATTCGTTAAATATAACAGGAATAGTAGTAGTAATAATAATAATAATAATAATAATAATAATAATAATAATAATAATAATAATAATAATAATAATAATAATAATAATAGATACCCCTAATAATTGAGGTAAAATAATTAAAATAATAAATAAATGATAATAAAAAAATGATAATAAAAATACTTAAAAAATATAACTAAAGAATAACTAGAAAATGCCGGCGTTATTAATTATTATTATTAATAATAATAATAATAATAATAATAATAATAATAATAATAGATACCCCTAATAATTGAGGTGAAATAATGAAAATAATAATAAATGAAGTATAATAAAAATACTAAAAAATACTAAAATATATATATATATATATATATATATATATATATATATATATATATATATATATATATATATATATATATATATATAATAAAGGTTTTTAAAAAGGTTGAAGGCAATGCGAAGATCCGGATTGCTGGAAGCTGTAAAGAACAAAAACAAAACAAAACCGAAATAAACCCCCAGCGCTCCTGGCATTTTCTCGGAATCCGGGATTTTTCTTTTATTTATTTTTGACAAGGAGAGGAAAAAGAAAGAAAAAAAAATCTCTCGAAATATATCAAATTGATTCTTGATAATCCGGATATTAAAAACTAACACCCTTGCTGTCTAGAAAAATAAACAAACCTTTCGATCTATATCCGACTTATTTCGGTTTTGTTTTGTTTTTGTTCTTCACAGCTTCCAGCAATCCGGATCTTCGCATTGCCTTCAACCTTTTTAAAAACTTTTATTATTACTCCCAGCAATGCTTCCAGCAAACTACCAATTTCTATTATATATATATATATATATATATATATATATATATATATATATATATATATATATATATATATTTTCCATCTTTAAATCTCCTTTCACCGGACACCTTATTTACGGACATTAACCAACTGGACAGACTCCATATATATTTTACACGCACACTCTTACTCTCCATTATTTTATAAAACTTATCCATCTATGTAATTTCTCTGATCGTAAGATTTTAATCTTTGAAAAGCTTTGGCTTAAGGAGAGAAAAATAAACATGTTTTTACCGAGTACACCTTGCATTGAACAATCGAAGTTAAAATAGATTTGTCATTCGTACATGTTTATCTCTCTTCTTTCATTTATCTTATATATATATATATATATATATATATATATATATATATATATATATATATATATATATATATATAGATTTAGATTTTTCACTTATAACATAGATCATTCAGTGAAGACCGGGGTTGTTCCAATAAAAAACAAGCTCGATGATACTCGATTACAGAGTACAGAGCATTTATATGTGATTTTATGAAGGCTTACCAAAGCATTCCTTTCAAGACACCAATGATCACCATTAAAGATATTTTTTCTTACAAATACTATTTATTCAAATTAAATGTTTTTTCCTACACGTGTTTCACTACCAAGCAGTTACTTGCTTGGCAGATCATCAGGGAAATTAAATGTCTGGAATACTGGTTTCAACTGCCGACAAAACACAATGTGGCGTTGTAATAGTTGAGGTCACTTAAGAAGAGAAGAGGAAAAAAAAAAAAATAATAATAAAAGTCAAACTTGAAAAGCAAGGAAGAACAACGATAAAAAAAGAAAGTCCTAGAAAAGTCTTAGAAAAGTAGCTTGTGCATTATTTCTTCCACCAAGCCAACAAGCAAATAATCGGTCCCAAATACATTCAATAAAACCACAAAAACCGGAACAATGTGCGATAATACACTTTCACGTCGGCCGGTACAATGATGAAAAATCCCCCCCCCCTACAAGAAAACAAAAGAAACTAAATCATTCAAGATACCGCTCACAAGTTACCATTCCAATCCAATGATAGTATGGGAATTCTAAATCCAACTTCTCACAAAGAAAAGTCAACACAAATGTTCGTCCGAGTTCAAAGAGTCTTATTTCAATTGTTGATTTATTACCCTTTGAAATAAACACACGACGAGTTGAATGTCAATCCCGCAGAAAACTCCCTTCCACCAAGAAAAAATCTTAATATAGAAACTATTTATTCAAAATACTGTTTCTAAAAATATTTATTATTAAACCTATTCCTTATAGAAATTAATTATCTAGTGTCTGGGACGTCATTTTACATTTTGGGAAAATATCCTTCATTTAATTAACTGCCGAATTATTATCGTTATGTTGTTTAACGAAGCGAAAAAAGCCCATCCCGCAGAATTTGTTTTTAAAAAATTATTCATATATAAAAAATAAACTGTTATTATAAAAAGGCCTTCTACAAAAATCTAGTTATTATTTTAAATCATTTAAAATATTTCCTTAACGACTGTGTCTGTCTGCAACTCTCTGTGGAGAATATTATTCTATATTCCATAAATAAATGTTACTACGGAATATCGTTATCAGAAATCTATTTTCTATTTTGAAAAAAAAAAAATTTTTTTTAATGGACCGGTTTATTTTTTTGTCAACTTTACGGGAAAATATCACTCTTACTCGTTAAATGACAGGAGACTTTATTATTACTAATTTAAAATCCCGTACAAAATACTTTTTATAAAAATCCAATTGTTTCTATTTTTAGAAATTAAGTCCGTGTCGGCATGCATGTTTTTAAAATTATTTTTTCTTAATTACTTTTCCCCATTCCTGCCACCAAATTTATTTTAATCTAATTAAAAACTAATTTAATTTAACCTAATTTAATTAAATAGTGATAGCATCCAGGTTGCTATTTCTTATTTTTCACTTAAAATTACTTGAAATCCCCAATGCATTTCGTATAATATATCTATTTCTGAGAATAAATTGTGATTTATTATTTATTATTCCACTATCTTTTTATATGTAACACAATTTCCCCCCTCTATTCCGCTGAATAAGTATTTACTATAGTTGACTATCACTGGGCCTTATTCCGATAGAATATTCCTACCTTATCACCCCCAACCTAAGTCTTGAGTATCCGCTAATAATTGAATCAAGACATATCTTAGCATAAGTACGTGTTACTAATTCTCATCCTCCATATTATACACTAATTATTGCCCCAGATTGCCCCAGGAAGTGTCTATCCTGCCTATCTCTGCTGTAAGTTTATACTTCCCCCAATTCCCCTCCTATCCAGGTTTTAGGCTTGATAACAGGTAACGGTTTCTATGCAGACAGCATTGTAGTATTTCCTGCCTAGCGTTCAGTAAATTATCTCTAGATGTCATGATGTGGTACGACTCCAATGCACATAGGTCGCATCTCTTCTTTTTGTTTGGTTTATATTTGTTAGCCCTCCCTAAAATTGACCATTTCAGTTCGAAAGGGTCTTGCCTAGCAATGAGGTTTCTCACAAAACGGCCAACAGAAGTGTTAGGCCTATCTATGTCTTCCCTTTGGCCTCCCCTGAAGGAACTGATGTGGTTTCTGAATCTATCTTTGAACTCACCCCCGGTTGAACCGATATATGATTTCCTACTACTCTCTGTTATCACATCGCATTTGTAGACAATGCTTGAAACTCTACAGTTCCCCCCCAGTGGACAGATGTTAGAAGCTCTGCAGTTACAGTTGTGTGCTGGGCCGTTGCTAGATGTTCTACTACTATGGTCATTTATAATGGAGGTTCTCACTGAACTGGTGTTACTGGGATCAACACCAGAAGAGAACATGGCTTCCCTTGTTTTAGTTATCTTAGAATTATTATATCCTATGATGGATGTGGCTATATTTCTACAGGTTGAATAAGACAGTTTTACAGTATTTTTGTTAATGATTCCCCCCAATCTGCTATCCCTTGGAAAGTTTTTTTCCACTATGCTATAAAAAATCTTTGGGATATTAGTCTTAATATGCTGGCTATAGAGGGGGTTGAACCATGTAGTGGTCCTTCTCCTATTTTTCTTCCTACCTCCCCCCCCGGTTTGGGTAGCATGTGAGTTCAATTCGTTACTTCCAACTTCACGAATATTATCATCAACCGGTTCCCACCCTACCTGGTTTACATTACCGTGGGATACACCAGGTCTCCTATATCTAGCCTTGCCCATTGCCCTATTATATGAAACCATTGATCGAGAGGCAATCGGTCTCCCGTTTAGTCCCCCATTCCCAACCGAAGGAGGCACAAGGTAATTAATTTTTTCCTTGTGTCCTGATCTGTTTAGAGCTTCATTGTAGAATTGCTTACTGCTGTCGAATATTTGTTGATTCTTGCACAGCTTAGATATCCTACTCGATATTGCAGGAATGATGGCTCTTTTCACCATCGGTGGGTGATTCGATTTAGCGTCGATATAGTAGAGTGTGTGGTTGGGCTTGTGATAAGGTTCATATGTGTTGTTGCATAGATCAAGCGTAATATCCAAAAAATTGACCCTCCGGTAGTTTATATCCATAGTTACGCTAAGTTGTATTGAGCTGAAGAATATATTGAGTTTTTTCTTCTTAGTTTCAAGATTCCTTATACTTGTGTTGACAAAGAATAAAGCGTCGTCCCTATATAGACCGCCCGCCAGTTCAGGTATTTTGAAAAACAGATCACAATATTGGAATCCTACCATTGAACATATCCATAGGACACAGACACGGATTAGGAATAACTCTAACATCACAGTTCCGGCGGATAAAACTTTAAACACATACTCCATGAATATGGAAACATACAACAACCTAATCCTGAAGGAACTGAATAAAAACTACAAGACCGTAGGGAACGGGGTGTTACAGGATATTAACTTGGCCGCTCTTAAGATCTGCTCTGAGATTGGTATGGAAGGTAATGTTGAGATATATACCCCTAAATGCCCTCGTTTCACTCTTAAGGATCATAAGCCAGATTTTAGTAATAACCCATCCATTAGACTGATCTCGCCGTGTATTTCAGACATGGGTGTAATTAGCAAAAAAATACTAGACAGAATATTGCCAGGAATTAAACGCAGAACTCAATTGAATCTGTGGACCTCATCAGAAGAAGTGCTAAGTTGGTATAAAGAATTACACATTACTAATCAAAGTAAATTTATAATGTTTGATATAGATTCATACTATCCCTCCATATCCCCTACTTTACTTGAAAAGGCGCTTACCATGGCTAGAAATGAATCCAACATTACAAACTTAGAAATGGATATAATTAGACTAGCCAGAAGGACGCTAATATCCTACAATGATAAGTTATGGACTAGAAAGGATAGGGAAAACAATTTCGATATTACTATGGGGTCACCGGACTCAGCGCAGGTTACTGACCTGGTAGGGATATATATCCTCAGAGAAATTTGTATGAAAATACCTGAACTGGCGGGCGGTCTATATAGGGACGACGCTTTATTCTTTGTCAACACAAGTATAAGGAATCTTGAAACTAAGAAGAAAAAACTCAATATATTCTTCAGCTCAATACAACTTAGCGTAACTATGGATATAAACTACCGGAGGGTCAATTTTTTGGATATTACGCTTGATCTATGCAACAACACATATGAACCTTATCACAAGCCCAACCACACACTCTACTATATCGACGCTAAATCGAATCACCCACCGATGGTGAAAAGAGCCATTATTCCTGCAATATCGAGTAGGATATCTAAGCTGTGCAAGAATCAACAAATATTCGACAGCAGTAAGCAATTCTACAATGAAGCTCTAAACAGATCAGGATACAAGGAAAAAATTAATTACCTTGTGCCTCCTTCGGTTGGGAATGGGGGACTAAACGGGAGACCGATTGCCTCTCGATCAATGGTTTCATATAATAGGGCAATGGGCAAGGCTAGATATAGGAGACCTGGTGTATCCCACGGTAATGTAAACCAGGTAGGGTGGGAACCGGTTGATGATAATATTCGTGAAGTTGGAAGTAACGAATTGAACTCACATGCTACCCAAACCGGGGGGGAAGGTAGGAAGAAAAATAGGAGAAGGACCACTACATGGTTCAACCCCCCCTATAGCCAGCATATTAAGACTAATATCCCAAAGATTTTTTATAGCATAGTGGAAAAAAACTTTCCAAGGGATAGCAGATTGGGGGGAATCATTAACAAAAATACTGTAAAACTGTCTTATTCAACCTGTAGAAATATAGCCACATCCATCATAGGATATAATAATTCTAAGATAACTAAAACAAGGGAAGCCATGTTCTCTTCTGGTGTTGATCCCAGTAACACCAGTTCAGTGAGAACCTCCATTATAAATAACCATAGTAGTAGAACATCTAGCAACGGCCCAGCACACAACTGTAACTGCAGAGCTTCTAACATCTGTCCACTGGGGGGGGGGGAACTGTAGAGTTTCAAGCATTGTCTACAAATGCGATGTGATAACAGAGAGTAGTAGGAAATCATATATCGGTTCAACCGGGGGTGAGTTCAAAGATAGATTCAGAAACCACATGAGTTCCTTCAGGGGAGGCCAAAGGGAAGACATAGATAGGCCTAACACTTCTGTTGGCCGTTTTGTGAGAAACCTCATTGCTAGGCAAGACCCTTTCGAACTGAAATGGTCAATTTTAGGGAGGGCTAACAAATATAAACCAAACAAAAAGAAGAGATGCAACCTATGTGCATTGGAGTCGTACCACATCATGACATCTAGAGATAATTTACTGAACGCTAGGCAGGAAATACTACAATGCTGTCTGCATAGAAACCGTTACCTGTTATCAAGCCTAAAACCTGGATAGGAGGGGAATTGGGGGAAGTATAAACTTACAGCAGAGATAGGCAGGATGGACACTTCCTGAGGCAATCTGGGCAATAATTAGTGTATAATATGGAAGATGAGAATTAGTAACACGTACTTATGCTAAGATATGTCTTGATTCAATTATTAGCGGATACTCGAGACTTAGGTTGGGGGTGATAAGGTAGGAATATTCTATCGGAATAAGGCCCAGTGATAGTCAACTATAGTAAATACTTATTCAGCGGAATAGAGGGGGGAAATTGTGTTACATATAAAAAGATAGTGGAATAATAAATAATAAATCACAATTTATTCTCAGAAATAGATATATTATACGAAATGCATTGGGGATTTCAAGTAATTTTAAGTGAAAAATAAGAAATAGCAACCTGGATGCTATCACTATTTAATTAAATTAGGTTAAATTAAATTAGTTTTTAATTAGATTAAAATAAATAAAACAATTTGGTGGCAGGAATGGGGAAAAGTAATTAAGAAAAAATAATTTTAAAAACATGCATGCCGACACGGACTTAATTTCTAAAAATAGAAACAATTGGATTTTTATAAAAAGTATTTTGTACGGGATTTTAAATTAGTAATAATAAAGTCTCCTGTCATTTAACGAGTAAGAGTGATATTTTCCCGTAAAGTTGACAAAAAAATAAACCGGTCCATTAAAAAAAATTTTTTTTTTTTCAAAATAGAAAATAGATTTCTGAT
>OY744534.1:82391849-82396849 GCA_963556195.1 Sepiola atlantica | reverse complement strand
TTTGTACTGTTCCGATTTGTATCTGTATCGTCTCAATCTTCCTTCGTTTGCTGCTATATTTTGTTTTAGTTCTTCATGTTTCTTATTTAGTCTTTCCTTGCGATTCAGATTTCTGCTCTTCCATCGTTTACTGTTCTCCTTCATCCTATTTACGGTTTTAGCTTCCCTTTGAAGTTTGGTGATCTGGGTTTCCAGTCTGATCTCCCATCCAGATTTCGTCTGTCCATTGTTTTGTTCAGTCTTCTTTTCCCTTTTTAGTTTCATACTTATTGATTTTGCCCTCGCATATATCAAGTTGTTTAGATCTGTGATAGTGCCTGTTGGGATGTACGTGAGTACTCTGTTTACTTTCTCTGTTTCAACTTTTAACTTCTTCCAGTCTTCGTTCCTTAGGGATAGAAGTTTTGTTTTGTTCTCGGACATTAATAGTTTGATGTTTCCACTTCTCTTGCTTCTTCCTCAGATAGTTCTATAGTTTCGTCGTCTTCAGTTTCTGTGTTTATGTTTTTCCCGTCTTCTTCCTGGGAGTTTTCGTCAAGTGGTGCATCTTGATCTGTCACGCCATTTATCTTTTGTTTAATTTCCGTTAATTCCATCTCCGAGAACCATCCTCCCTTGAGTATCTGTCTTGCTTGATCTGCTATCCTTTGTGCCGTTGTATGGTAGTCAGTAGAAATGTCTCATAGATCTTTCATTCGTTTCCGATATCCGCTTTCTGTGGGGTAGCGGCTTTTGTAGTAGCATTCCATTACCAGTCTGTTCTCTTTTGTGGTCCATTTCTTTTGATGGCTTTTTGGTCTGTTATTTTCATTCTTGAATTCTTGTGTTTGGTCAAGGCTTAGTTTACCTGTGATCCTGTCACAGGGATAGTGTTCCTCTCATTTTCATGAGGTTCAAAGTGCACTATCACACATACATAAAGAAACATTTACGAAAAAAAATAAAAATAAAAATAAATAAATAAATAATAATAATAATGAATAAATAAATAAAAAATAAATTATTATTATTATTATTATTATCATTATTATTATTATTATTATTATTATTATCATTATTATTATTATTATTATTATTATTATTATTATTATTATTTACTCACTAGGAGTTATCACACTGGTCATCGTCAGTGATCGCCCACTGCCAACAACCTGTGGTATTCCCTGGAGTCTGAGTGACAACAAGTCTCTTCAGACTTCCAGTATGCTCTACTTCTTTTCGTTCATCACCGCTGATGACCTTGTGGTATCGCAACAGCCACCTACCATCGATTTCCCGCTGATAAGGGCCATTGGTCCCCTCTGGGGCCCGAGTGGCAACAAGCCTCCCCAAGGTCCCAGAGCTGTCCGCGCTCTTCCAGTGGAGGTCTGGTGTGCGCTTTCCCTCCTCGACCCTCTGTCCATAATTTTCGTGGTGTCAGCCTATGCTTGCGCCTCTCTCGTGCGGTTTTATTTTCCTCGGTTCTGTTTTCTTGTGCTTCCATGTGTTTGTTCTCCATTCGTTGCTTATGTGGGTTGGTTTCCGCATTCGAGGACATTTCTCAGGATTGTAGCTGTTTTGATCATTACTGTCCTTTGTATGGTCTCAGTTATCCCTTTGATTCCTATTTCTCCTAGTATTTTCTCCATGTTTTTGGGGACTGTTCCTAGTGCTCCTATGATTATTGGTGTTATACTGACTTTCTTCATGTTCCATATTCCTTTCAGTTGCTTCGTTTTTCCGTCTCTTTGATCTTCACTCTGTGGTTCGCTGGAACGGCAAAGTCTACGATTTTGTCAGGATTTTTCTTTCTTGTTGATTATTATTATATCCGGTCTCCTTGCTGTTATGGGTTTGTCTGTTTGTACATTCATATCCCATATGATTTTGTGTTTTTCGTTTTCTAGTACAGTTTCTGGTTTGTGTCTGTACCGTTTTTTTGCATATTCGAAATTCAGTTGTTTTCACATTTCCCGGTGTACTTCTTTCCCCACACTGTCATGTCTGTTCTTGTATTTCTTTTGGGCTAGCTTGCTGCATTCACTTATTATATGATTTATCGTTTCGTCTCTTTGTCCACATAATCGGCATTTGCTGTTTTCCTGGGTTTTATCTATCTTTGCTTTAATAAAGTTTGTCCTAATCGCATTGTTCTGTGCGGCCGTCAGCAGAGATTCTGTTTCTCTGTTCAAGTGTCCTTTTCTTAGCCATGCCCAGCTATTTTCATTGGTTTCATCGCTTGTGAGTCGTATAAAGCGTGCATGTAGTTGTTTTTCTTCCCACTTTTCCTTTCTTGTCTTTTTGTTTCTGGGTTCAGTGCTTCCGGGGTTGTTTGTTGGGCTGGTGTCTCTTGCTGTGGTGATCAGTCTTTCCGTGTTCTGGGTTACATATTTCTCCAGCTCTTTTTTGGTGTCTTCCACACAGTCTTCTATACTTACCAGTCCTTTACCTCCTTCATTTCTTTTCATGTAGAGTCTGTCTGTATTGTGTTTTGGGTGCAATGCATTGTGCATAGTCATTAGTTTTCTAGTCCTCTGGTCAAGGTGCCTGAGTTCTTCTTTGGTCCAGCCTATGAATGGTCCAGAGTATTTTATTAGTGATACAGCCCATGTGTTATCCCTTTTACTAGGTTTCTGCTATATAGTTTAGTTTCTAAGAGTTTCCTTGTCCTTCGTAGATATTCTTTTCCAATCTTCTCTTTCATTTCTGTATATTTGATTGTGTCTGCTTCCAGAACTCCCAGGTATTTATAACTATCTTGTTCTCCTAGCGCCCTCATCTCCTCTTGGTTGGGGAGTTCTATACCTTCTGTCGTCTCCAGTTTTCCTCTTTTAATCTCTAGTAGTGCACATTTTTCTATTCCAAACTCCATTTGGATATCCTGGCTGAATATCCTGGTTGTATTTATCAGCTTTTCCAGTTCTTTTTTGTTTTTTTTGCAAACAGTTTAAGGTCATCCATGTACATCAGGTGGTTTATTCTTTGTTCTGTATCCGTAAACCTGTATCTGGCATTACACTTTCTGAGTATGTAGTTGAGTGGCATCATGGCTATTATAAACAATAGTGGTGATAGAGTCTCCTTGAGAAATGCCTCTCTGTATTTTTATCTCAGACAGGTGTTGTCCTCCGGCTGTCAGTTTTAGTCTCCATGTTTCCATCGCTTTCTGGATGAGATTAATAATCCTGTCTGGTATCTTGTATATTTTTAAGCATTCAATTATCCACGTTTGGGGGATTCTGTCGTAGGCTTTCTTGTAGTCAATCCATGCCATGGTTATGTTCTTTTGTCTGCTCTTCACCTCCTTCAGGGTCTTTTGATCAATGTATAGTAGATCATGTGCCCCTCTTTGTCCTTTCCGGACTTCTTTTTTGTTCCTCGGGGAGCAGTCCACGTTTGTCCAGGGATTGGTAGATTTGTTCTCTCAGTTGTGCTGTGAGAATTTTCCACATTATTGGTAGACATGTTATCGGTCTGTAGTTGCTGGGGGTCGTTCCCTTTTTGGGGTCTTTTTGTATTAATGTTGTTCTTCCTTCCGTCATCCATTCTGGTACGTCTGTTTTGCGGATACATCCACTCAGTTTCTGCGCTAGTCTTTCATGCAGGGTCGTGAATTTTTAAAACCAGTATGCATGTATTCCATCGTGGCCTGGTGCTCTCCAGTTTGCCATTTTTCTTAGGGTTTTCTTGATCGTTTCTTTGTTGATTTCTGTTTTGGTTCCTTGTTCGATTTCTTGCAGTTCATCTTTCATGTTTTTCAACCATTGGGAATTCTTGTTGTGCTTTTTCGGTTCTTCCCATATCTTGCTCCAGAATTGTTTTGTTTCTGTTGGGTTCGGTTGCTCTGTTGTTGTTTTTTCTCCATTTACGTTTTTGTAAAACTGGCTTTCATTGTTTTCAAAGGTCCTGTTCTGTTTGCTCTGTTCTGATTTGTACCCGTATCGTCTCAATCTTCCTTCGTTTGCTGCTATATTTTGTTTTATTTCTTCATGTTTCCCATTTAGTTTTTCCTTGCCTTTCTGATTTTTGATTCTTAATTGTTTCATGTCCTCCTTCCTTCTGTTCACGGTTTTAGCTTCTTTCCGAAGTTTGGTGATCTGGGTTTCCAGTCTGATTTCCCATCCAGGTTTTGTCGGTCCTCTCTTTTGTCCATTCTCTTCGTTTCTTAGTTTCATACTTACCGATTTTGCCCCTGCATATATCAGGTTGTTTAGGTCTGTAATAGTTTCTGTTGGGATGTGTGTGAGGAGTCTGTTTACTCTTTCTGTTTCTGCTTGTAACTTCTTCGCTACTTCATTCCTGAGAGATGGGAGTTTTGTTTTGTTTTCTAACATGTATCGTCTAATGTTCTCCACATCACTTGCTTCTTTTTCGTTGAGTTCTATCTCAGCAGGTTCTGTGGTTCCGCAGTCTTCTATCTCATATGGTTCTGTGATCCTGTAGTCTTCACTCTCTTCAGTTTCAGTGTGTATGTTTTGCCCGTCCTCTTCCTGTGGTTTCTCCTTCGGTGGTGTTTCTTGCTCCGTTTCGCCATTCACCTTCTGTCTGATTTCCGTCAGTTCCATCTCCGAGAACCATCCTCGCTTGAAGATCTGTCTTGCTTGATCTGCTATCCTTTGTTCCGTTGTATGGTAGTCACTAGCAATGTCCCAGAGATGTTTCATTCGTTTTCGGTAGCCTCTTTCTGTAGGGTAGCGGCTTTTATAATAGCACTCCATCACCAGTCTGTTCTCTTTCGTGGTCCATTTCTTTCTATATCTTTTCAGTTTGCTGTTTACGTTCTGATTTTCCTGTCTTTGGTCTGTGTCCTTGTCATACCTGGAATCAGAGAGGTTACTTACCTGGTTCTTGTCCGTTGTCTTGTTTCTGAAATTAGAAGGGCCAACATTCGCAGGATGCGGACCGGGTCCCCCATGTTGACTAACGAGGGAGCACCCGCCCATCATGACACTCAGGTCTTTCTCCTGAGTCCCACGGCTTGTATTGATATTATTGTGCATTATTCATATTTTTGGTGTGTG
>OY744534.1:82381849-82386849 GCA_963556195.1 Sepiola atlantica | reverse complement strand
AGTCGTTCTATGATTCCTAAAATTGAAGTCGTCTTATAATTCCTAAACTTGAAGTCTTCCTATAATTCCTAAACTTGAAGTCGTTCTATGATTCCTAAACTTGAAGTCGTCTTATAATTCCTAAACTGGAAGTCGTCCTATAATTCCTAAACTTGAAGTCTTCCTATAATTCCTAAACTTGAAGTCGTTCTATTATTCCGAAACTTGAAGTCGTCCTATAATTACTATACTTGAAGTCGTCTCATAATTCCTAAACTTGAAGTCTTCCTATAATTCCTAAACTTGAAGTCGTTCTATGATTCCTTAAATTGAAGTCGTCCTATAATTCCTATACTTGAAGTCGTCTTATAATTTCTAAACTTGAAGTTGGTCTATAATTCCTAAACTTTAAGTCGTCTTATAATTTCTAAACTTGAAGTCTTCCTATAATTCCTAAACTTGAAGTCGTTCTATTATTCCTAAACTTGAAGTCGTCCTATAATTACTATACTTGAAGTCGTCTCATAATTCCTAAACTTGAAGTCTTCCTATAATTCCTAAACTAGAAATCGTTCTATGATTCCTAAACTTGAAGTCGTTCTATAATTCCTAAACTTGAAGTCGTCCTATAATTCCTAAACTTGAAGTCGTCCTATAATTCCTAAACTTGAAGTCGTCCTATAATTCCTAAACTTGAAGTCGTTCTATGATTCCTAAAATTGAAGTCGTATTATAATTCCTATACTTGAAGTCGTCTTATAATTCCTAAACTTGAAGTTGTTCTATAATTCCTAAACTTGAAGTCGTTTTATAATTCCTAAACTTTAAGTCTTCCTATAATTCTTAAACTTGAAGTTGTCCTATAATTCCTATACTTGAAGTCGTCCTATAATTCCTATACTTGAAGTCGTCTTATAATTCCTTAACTTGAAGTTGTTCTATAATTCCTACACTTGAAGTCGTCCTATAATTCCTAAACTTGAAGTCGTTCCATAATTCCTTAACTTGAAGTCGTTCTATAATTCCCAAACTTGAAGTCGTCCTATAATTCCTAAATTTGAAGTCGTCCTATAATTACTAAACGTAAAGTCCTCCTATAATTCCTAAACTTGAAGTCGTCGTATAATTCCTAAATTTGAAGTCGTTCTATAATTCCTAAACTTGAAGTCGTTCTATAATTCCTAAACTTGAAGTCGTTCTATAATTCCTAAACTTGAAGTCGTCCTATAATTCCTAAATTTGAAGTCGTTCTATAATTCCTAAACTTAAAGTCTTCCTATAATTCCTAAATTTGAAGTCGTTCTATAATTCCTAAACTTGAAGTCGTTCTATAATTCCTAAACTTGAAGTCGTTCTATAATTCCTAAACTTTAAGTCTTCCTATAATTCCTAAACTTGAAGTAGTTCTATAATTCCTAAACTTGAAGTCGTTCTATAATTCCTAAACTTGAAGTCGTTCTATAATTCCTAAACTTGAAGTCGTCCTATAATTCCTAAATTTGAAGTCGTCCTATAATTCCTAAACTTGAAGTCTTTCTATGATTCCTAAACTTGAAGTCGTCTAAAAATTCCTAAACTGGAAGTCGTCTTATAATTCCTAAACTTGAAGTCGTCCCATAATTCCTAACCTTGGAGTCTTCCTATAATTCCTAAACTTGAAGTCGTTCTATTATTCCTAAACTTGAAGTCGGCCTATAATTACTATACTTGAAGTCGTCTTATAATTCCTAAACTTGAAGTCTTCCTATAATTCCTAAACTTGAAGTCGTTCTATAAATCCTTAAATTGAAGTACTCCTATAATTCCTATACTTGAAGTCGTCTTATAATTCCTAAACTTGAAGTTGTTCTATAATTCCTAAACTTGAAGTCGTCTTATAATTCCTAAACTTAAAGTCTTCCTATAATTCCTAAATTTGAAGTCGTTCTATGATTTCTAAAATTGAAGTCGTCTCATAATTCCTAAACTTGAAGTTGTTCTATGATTCCTAAACTTGAAGTCGTCTTATAATTCCTAAACTTGAAGTCTTCCTATAATTCCTAAACTTTAAGTCGTTCTATAATTCCTTAAATTGAAGTTGTCCTATAATTCCTATACTTGAAGTCGTCTTATAATTCATAAACTTGAAGTTGTTCTATAATTCCTAAACTTGAAGTCGTCTTATAATTCCTAAACTTAAAGTCTTCCTATAATTCCTAAACTTGAAGTCGTTCTATGATTTCTATAATTGAAGTCGTCTTATAATTCCTAAACTTGAAGTTGTTCTATAATTCCTAAAGTTGAAGTCGTTTTATAATTCTCAAACTTTAAGTATTCCTATAATTCCTAAACTTGAAGTCGTTCTATGATTCCTAAAATTGAAGTCGTCTTATAATTCCTAAACTTAAAGTCGTCCTATAATTCCTAAACTTGAAGTCTTCCTATAATTCCTAAACTGGAAGTCGTTCTATAATTCCTAAATCGGAAGTCATCCTATAATTAATATACTTGAAGTCGTCTTATAATTCAAAAAATTGAAGTCTTCCCATAATTTCTAAACTTGAAGTCGTTATATGATTCTTTAAATTGAAGTCGTTTTATAATTCCTAAACTTGAAGTCTTCCTATAATTCCTAAACTTGAAGTCGTTCTATGATTCCTAAACTTGAAGTCGTCTTATAATTCCTAAACTGGCAGTCGTCCTATAATTCCTAAACTTGAAGTCTTCCTATAATTCCTTTACTTGAAGTCGTTCTATTATTCCTTAAATTGAAGTCCTCGTATAATTCCTATACTTGAAGTCGTCTTATAATTCCTAAACTTTAAGTTGTTCTATAATTCCTAAACTTGAAGTCGTTCTATAATTCCTAAACTTGAAGTCATCCTATAATTAATATACTTTAAGTCGTCTTATAATTCCAAAACTTGAGGTCTTCCTATAATTTCTAAACTTGAAGTCGTTCTATGATTCCTTAAATTGAAGTCGTTTTATAATTCCTAAACTTGAAGTCTTCCTATAATTCCTAAACTTGAAGTCGTTCTATGATTCCTAAACTTGAAGTCGTCTTATAATTCCTAAACTTGAAGTCGTCCTATAATTCCTAAACGTGAAGTCTTCCTATAAATCCTAAACTTGACGTCGTTGTATTATTCCTTAAATTGAAGTCGTCCTATAATTCCTATACTTGAAGTCGTCTTATAATTCCTATACTTGAAGTCGTCTTATAATTCCTAAACTTGAAGTTGTTCTATAATTCCTATACTTGAAGTCGTCCTATAATTCCTATACTTGAAGTCGTCTTATAATTCTTTAACTTGAAGTTGTTCTATAATTCCTAAACTTGAAGTCGTCCTATAATTCATAAACTTGAAGTCGTTTTATAATTCCTAAACTTGAAGTCGTTCTATAATTCCCAAACTTGAAGTCGTCCTATAATTCCTAAATTTGAAGTCGTCCTATAATTACTAAACGTAAAGTTCTCCTATAATTACTAAACGTAAAGTCCTCCTATAATTCCTTAATTTGAAGTCGTTCTATAATTCCTAAACTTGAAGTCGTTCTATAATTCCTAAACTTGAAGTCGTTCTATAATTCCTAAACTTGAAGTCGTTTTATAATTCCTAAATTTGAAGTCGTTCTATAATTCCTAAACTTGAAGTCGTCGTATAATTCCTAAATTTGAAGTCGTTCTATAATTCCTAAACTTGAAGTCGTTCTATAATTCCTAAACTTGAAGTCGTTCTATAATTCCTAAACTTGAAGTCGCCATATAATTCCTAAACTTGAAGTAGTTCTATAATTCCTAAACTTGAAGTCGTTCTATAATTCCTAAACTTGAAGTCGTTCTATAATTCTTAAACTTGAAGTCGTCCTATAATTCCTAAATTTGAAGTCGTCCTATAATTCCTAAAGTTGAAGTCTTCCTATAATTCTTAAACTTGAAGTCGTCTAAAAATTCCTAAACTGGAAGTCATCCTATAAATTCCTTAACTTGAAGTCGCCCTATAATTCCTAAACTTGAAGTCTTCCTATAATTCCTAAACTTGAAGTCGTTCTATTATTCCTAAACTTGAAGTCGCCCTATAATTACTATACTTGAAGTCGTCTTATAATTCCTAAACTTGAAGTCTTCCTATAATTCCTAAACTTGAAGTCGTTCTATGATTCCTTAAATTGAAGTCGTCCTATAATTCCTATACTTGAAGTAGTCTTATAATTCCTAAACTTGAAGTTGTTCTATAATTCCTAAACTTTAAGTCGTCTTATAATTCCTAAACTTAAAGTCTTCCTATAATTCCTAAACTTGAAGTCGTTCTATGATTCCTAAAATTGAAGTCGTCTTATAATTCCTAAACTTGAAGTTGTTCTATAATTCACAAACTTAAAGTCGTTTTATAATTCCTAAACTTTAAGTCTTCCTATAATTTCTAAACTTGAAGTCGTTCTATGATTCCTAAACTTGAAGTCGTTCTATAATTCCTAAACTTGAAGTCATCCTATAATTCCTAAACTTGAAGTCGTCCTATAATTCCTAAACTTGAAGTCGTTGTATAATTCCTAAACTTGAAGTCGTTCTATAATTCCTAAACTTGAAGTCGTCCTATAATTACTATATATAAAGTCGTTTTATAATTCCTAAACTTTAAGTCTTCCTATAATTCCTAAACTTGAAGTTGTTCTATAATTCCTATACTTGAAGTCGTCCTATAATTCCTATACTTGAAGTCGTCTTATAATTCTTTAACTTGAAGTTGTTCTATAATTCCTAAACTTGAAGTCGTTCTATAATTCCTAAACTTGAAGTCGTTCTATAATTCCTAAACGTTAAGTCGTTCTATAATTCCCAAACCTGAAGTCGTCCTATAATTCCTAAATTTGAAGTCGTCCTATAATTACTAAACGTAAAGTCCTCTTATAATTCCTAAACTTGAAGTCGTCGTATAATTCCTAAACTTGAAGTCGTTCCATAATTCCTAAACTTGAAGTCGTACTATAATTCCTAAACTTGAAGTCGTTCTATAATTCCTAAACTTGAAGTCGTC
>OY744534.1:82324349-82376849 GCA_963556195.1 Sepiola atlantica | reverse complement strand
TAATAGGACTCGTAATAGGACTTTTAATGGGACTTTTAATAAGACTCGTAATAGGACTTTTAATATGACGTTTAATAGGACTCGTAATATGGCTTTTAATAGGACTTTAAATAGAACTTTTAATAGGACTCGTAATAAGACTTTTAATATGACTTATAATAGGACTCGTAATAGGACTTTTAATATGACTTTTAATAGGACTCGTAATAGGACTTTTAATAGGACTTATAATAGGACTCGTAATAGGACTTTTAATAGGACTTTACATAGGACTCGTAATAAGACTTGTAATATGACTTTTAATAGGACTCGTAATAGGACTTTTACTATAGCTTTTAATAGGACTCGTAATAGGACTTTTAATAGGACTTTTAATAGGACTCGTAATAAGACTTTTAATATGATTTTAATAGGACTTATAATAGGACTCGTAATAGGACTTTTAATAGGACTTTTAATATGACTTTTAATAGGACTCGTAATAGGACTTGTAATATGACTTTAAATAGGACTCGTAATAGGACCTTTAATAGCACTTTTAATAGGACTCGTAATTGGACTTTTAATAGGACTTATAATAAGACTTGTATTATGACTTTTAATAAGACTCGTAATATGACTTTTAATATAGCTTTTAATAGGACTCGTAATAGGACTTTTAATAGGACTTTTAATAGGACTTTTAATACGACTCGTAATAGGACTTTTAATATGACTTTTAATAAGACTCGTAAAAGGACTTTTAATAGGACTTTTAATATGACTCGTGATAGGACTTTTAATAGGACTTTTAATAGGACTCGTAATAGGACTTTTAATATGACGTTTAATAGGACTCGTAATAAGACTTTGATTAAGATTTTTAATAGGACTCGTAATAGGACTTTTAATATAACTTTTAATAGGACTCGTAACAAGACTTTTAATAGGACTTTTAATAGGACTCGTAATAAGACTTTTAATATGACGTTTAATAGGACTCGTAATAGGACTTTTAATAAGACTTTTAATAGGACTCGTAATAAGACTTTTAATATGACTTTTAATAGGACTCGTAATAAGACTTTGAATATGACTTTTAATAGGACTCGTAATAAGACTTTAATATGACTTTTAATAGGACTCGTAATAAGACTTTAAATATGACTTTTAATAGGACTCGTAATAGGACTTTTAATATGACTTTTAATGGGACTCGTAATATAACTTTTAATATGACTTTTAATAGGACTCGTAATAAGACTTTTTATAAGACTTTTAATAGGACTCGTAATAGGACTTTTAATATGACTTTTAATAGGACTCGTAATAAGACTTTTAATAAGACTTTTAATAGGACTCGTTATAGGACTTTAAATATGACTTTTAATAGGACTCGTAATAAGACTTTTAATATGACTTTTTATAGGACTCGTAAAAGGACTTTTAATATGACGTTTAATAGGACTCGTAATAGGACTTTTAATAGGACTTTTAATAGGACTCGTAATAAAACTTTTAATAGGACTCGTAATACGACTTTTAATACGACTTATAATAAGACTTTAAATAGGACTTTTAATAGGACTCGTAATAATACTTTTAATTGGACTGTTAATAGGACTTTTAATAGGACTTTTAATAAGACTTTTAATAGGACTCGTAATAGGAGTTTTAATATTACTTTTAATAGGACTCGTAATAGGACTTTCAATATGACTTTTAATAGGACTCGTAATAGGACTTTAAATAGGACTTATAATAGGACTCGTAATAGGCATTTTAAAAGGACTTTTAATAGGACTCGTAATAGGACTTTTAATATGACTTTTAATAGGACTCGTAATAAGACTTTTAATATGACTTTTAATAGGACTCGTAATAGGACTTTTACCATGACTTTTAATAGGACTCGTAATAGGACTTTTAATAAAACTTTTAATAGGACTAGTAATAGGACTTTTAATATGACGTTTAATAGGACTCGTAATAGGACTTTTAATAGGACTTTTAATAGGACTCGTAATAGAACTTTTAATAGGACTCATAATAGGACTCGTAATAGGACTTTTAATATGACGTTTAATATGACTCGTAATAGGACTTTTAATAGGACTTTTAATAGGACTCGTAATAAGACTTTTAATAGGTCTTTTAATAGGACTCGTAATAGGACTTTTAATAGGACTTTTAATAGGACTCGTAATAGGACTTTTAATAGGACTTTTAATAGGACTTTTAATAGGACTCCTAATAGGAATTTGAATATAACTTTTAATAGGACTTTTAATAGGACTCGTAATAAGACATTTAATATGTCTTTGAATAGGACTTGTAATAAGACTTTTTATATGACTTTTAATAGGACTCGTAATAAGACTTTTAATATGACTTTTAATAGGACTCGTAATAAGACTTTTAATAGGACTTTTAATAGGACTCGTAATAAGAAGTTTAATATGACTTTTAATAAGACTCGTAATAAGACTTTTAATATGACGTTTAATAAGACTCGTAATAAGACTTTTAATATGACTTTTAATAGGACTAGTAATAAGACTGTTAATATGACTTTTAATAGGACTCGTAATAGGACTTTTAATATGACTTTTAATAGGACTCGTAATAAGACTTTTAATATGACTTTTAATAGGACTCGTAATAGGACTTTTAATATGACTTTTAATAGGACTCGTAATAAGACTTTTAATATGACTTTTAATACGACTCGTAATAAGACTTTAAATAGGACTGTTAATAGGACTCGTAATAAGACTTTTAATATGACTTTTAATACGACTCGTAATAAGACTTTTTATATGACTTTTAATAGGACTCGTAATAAGACTTTTAATATGACTTTTAATAGGACTCGTAATAAGACTTTTAATAGGACTCGTAATAAGACTTTTAATAGGACTTTTAATAGGACTCGTAATAGGACTTTTAATATTACTTTTAATAGGACTCGTAATAGGACTTTTAATATGACTTTTAATAGGACTCGTAATAAGACTTTTAATATTACTTTTAATAAGACTCGTAATAGGACTTTTGATATGACTTTTAATAGGACTCGTAATAGGACTTTTAATATGACTTTTAATAGGACTCGTAATAAGACTTTTAATATGACTTTTAATAGGACTCGTAATAGAACTTTTAATATGACTTTTAATAGGACTCGTAATAAGATTTTTAATATGACTTTTAATAGGACTCGTAATAAGACTTTTAATATGACTTTTAATAGGACTTGTAATCAGACTTTTAATAGGACTTTTAATAAGACTCGTAATAGGATTTTTAATATGTCTTTTAATAGGACTCGTAATAAAGCCTTGTATATGACTTTTAATAGGACTCGTAATAAGACTTTTAATATGACTTTTAATAGGACTCGTAATAAGACTTTTAATAAGGCTTTTAATTGGACTCGTAATATGACTTTTAATATTACTTTTAATTGGACTCGTAATAAGACTTTTAATATGACTTTTAATAGGACTTTTAATAGGAATTTGAATAGAACTTTTAATAGGACTTTTAATAGGACTCGTAATAAGACTTTTAATATGACTTTTAATACGACTCGTAATAAGACTTTTAATATGACTTTTAATAGGACTCGTAATAAGACTTTTAATATGACTTTTAAAAGGACTCGTAATAAGACTTTTAATATTACTTTTAACAGGACTCGTAATAAGACTTTTAACAGGACTCGTAATAGGACTTTTAATAGGACTTTTAATTGGACTTTTAATAGGACTCGTAATAGGAATTTTAATAAGACTTTTAATAGGACTTTTAATAGGACTCGTAATAAGACTTTTAATATGACTTTTAATAGGACTCGTAATAAAGCTTTTTATATGACTTTTAATAAGACTCGTAATAAGACTTTTAATAGGACTTTTAATAGGACTCGTAATAAGACTTTTAATATGACTTTTAATAGGACTTGTAATAGGACTTTTAATATGACTTTTAATAGGACTCGTAATAAGACTTTTAATATGACTTTTAATAGGACTCGTAATAGGACTTTTAATATGACTTTTAATAGGATCGTAATAAGACTTTTAATATGACTTTTAACAGGACTCGTAATCAGACTTTAAATATGACTTTTAATACGACTCGTAAAAAGACTTTTAATATGACTTTTAATAGGACTCGTAATAAGACTTTTAATATGACTTTTAATAGGACTCGTAATAAGACTTTTAATATGACTTTTAATAGGACTCGTAATAAGACTTTTAATATGACTTTTAATAGGACTCGTAATAAGACTTATACTATTACTTTTAATAGGACTCGTAATAAGGCTTTTAATATGACTTTTAATAGGACTCGTAATAGGACTTTTAATATGACTTTTAATAGGATCGTAATAAGACTTTTAATATGACTTTTAACAGGACTCGTAATAAGACTTTTAATATGACTTTTAATACGACTCGTAAAAAGACTTTTAATATGACTTTTAATAGGACTCGTAATAAGACTTTTAATATGACTTTTAATAGGACTCGTAATAAGACTTTTAATATGACTTTTAATAGGACTCGTAATAGGACTTTTGATATGACTTTTAATAGGACTCGTAATCGGACTTTTAATATGACTTTTAATAGGACTCGTAATAAGACTTTTAATATGACTTTAAATAGGACTTTTAATAGGACTTTTAATAGGACTCGTAATAGGAATTTGAATATAACTTTTAATAGGACTTTTAATAGGACTCGTAATAAGACATTTAATATGACTTTTAATAGGACTCGTAATAAGACTTTTTATATGACTTTTAATAGGACTCGTAATAAGACTTTTAATATGACTTTTAATAGGACTCGTAATAAGACTTTTAATAGGACTTTTAATAGGACTCGTAATAAGAAGTTTAATATGACTTTTAATAGGACTCGTAATAAGACTTTTAAAATGACGTTTAATAGGACTCGTAATAAGACTTTTTATATGACTTTTAATACAACTCGTAATAAGACTTTTAATAGGACTTTTAATTGGACTCGTAATAGGACTTTTAATATGACTTTTAATAGGACTCGTAATAAGACTTTTAATATGACTTTTAATAGGACTCGTAATAGAACTTTTAATATGACTTTTAATAGGACTCGTAATAAGACTTTTAATATGACTTTTAATAGGACTCGTAATAAGACTTTTAATATGATTTTAATAGGACTTATAATAGGACTCGTAATAGGACTTTTAATAGGACTTTTAATATGACTTTTAATAGGACTCGTAATAGGACTTGTAATATGACTTTAAATAGGACTCGTAATAGGACCTTTAATAGCACTTTTAATAGGACTCGTAATTGGACTTTTAATAGGACTTATAATAAGACTTGTATTATGACTTTTAATAAGACTCGTAATATGACTTTTAATATAGCTTTTAATAGGACTCGTAATAGGACTTTTAATAGGACTTTTAATAGGACTTTTAATACGACTCGTAATAGGACTTTTAATATGACTTTTAATAAGACTCGTAAAAGGACTTTTAATAGGACTTTTAATATGACTCGTGATAGGACTTTTAATAGGACTTTTAATAGGACTCGTAATAGGACTTTTAATATGACGTTTAATAGGACTCGTAATAAGACTTTGATTAAGATTTTTAATAGGACTCGTAATAGGACTTTTAATATAACTTTTAATAGGACTCGTAACAAGACTTTTAATAGGACTTTTAATAGGACTCGTAATAAGACTTTTAATATGACGTTTAATAGGACTCGTAATAGGACTTTTAATAAGACTTTTAATAGGACTCGTAATAAGACTTTTAATATGACTTTTAATAGGACTCGTAATAAGACTTTGAATATGACTTTTAATAGGACTCGTAATAAGACTTTAATATGACTTTTAATAGGACTCGTAATAAGACTTTAAATATGACTTTTAATAGGACTCGTAATAGGACTTTTAATATGACTTTTAATGGGACTCGTAATATAACTTTTAATATGACTTTTAATAGGACTCGTAATAAGACTTTTTATAAGACTTTTAATAGGACTCGTAATAGGACTTTTAATATGACTTTTAATAGGACTCGTAATAAGACTTTTAATAAGACTTTTAATAGGACTCGTTATAGGACTTTAAATATGACTTTTAATAGGACTCGTAATAAGACTTTTAATATGACTTTTTATAGGACTCGTAAAAGGACTTTTAATATGACGTTTAATAGGACTCGTAATAGGACTTTTAATAGGACTTTTAATAGGACTCGTAATAAAACTTTTAATAGGACTCGTAATACGACTTTTAATACGACTTATAATAAGACTTTAAATAGGACTTTTAATAGGACTCGTAATAATACTTTTAATTGGACTGTTAATAGGACTTTTAATAGGACTTTTAATAAGACTTTTAATAGGACTCGTAATAGGAGTTTTAATATTACTTTTAATAGGACTCGTAATAGGACTTTCAATATGACTTTTAATAGGACTCGTAATAGGACTTTAAATAGGACTTATAATAGGACTCGTAATAGGCATTTTAAAAGGACTTTTAATAGGACTCGTAATAGGACTTTTAATATGACTTTTAATAGGACTCGTAATAAGACTTTTAATATGACTTTTAATAGGACTCGTAATAGGACTTTTACCATGACTTTTAATAGGACTCGTAATAGGACTTTAAATAGGACTTATAATAGGACTCGTAATAGGCATTTTAAAAGGACTTTTAATAGGACTCGTAATAGGACTTTTAATATGACTTTTAATAGGACTCGTAATAAGACTTTTAATATGACTTTTAATACGACTCGTAATAAGACTTTAAATAGGACTGTTAATAGGACTCGTAATAAGACTTTTAATATGACTTTTAATACGACTCGTAATAAGACTTTTTATATGACTTTTAATAGGACTCGTAATAAGACTTTTAATATGACTTTTAATAGGACTCGTAATAAGACTTTTAATAGGACTCGTAATAAGACTTTTAATAGGACTTTTAATAGGACTCGTAATAGGACTTTTAATATTACTTTTAATAGGACTCGTAATAGGACTTTTAATATGACTTTTAATAGGACTCGTAATAAGACTTTTAATATTACTTTTAATAAGACTCGTAATAGGACTTTTGATATGACTTTTAATAGGACTCGTAATAGGACTTTTAATATGACTTTTAATAGGACTCGTAATAAGACTTTTAATATGACTTTTAATAGGACTCGTAATAGAACTTTTAATATGACTTTTAATAGGACTCGTAATAAGATTTTTAATATGACTTTTAATAGGACTCGTAATAAGACTTTTAATATGACTTTTAATAGGACTTGTAATCAGACTTTTAATAGGACTTTTAATAAGACTCGTAATAGGATTTTTAATATGTCTTTTAATAGGACTCGTAATAAAGCCTTGTATATGACTTTTAATAGGACTCGTAATAAGACTTTTAATATGACTTTTAATAGGACTCGTAATAAGACTTTTAATAAGGCTTTTAATTGGACTCGTAATATGACTTTTAATATTACTTTTAATTGGACTCGTAATAAGACTTTTAATATGACTTTTAATAGGACTTTTAATAGGAATTTGAATAGAACTTTTAATAGGACTTTTAATAGGACTCGTAATAAGACTTTTAATATGACTTTTAATACGACTCGTAATAAGACTTTTAATATGACTTTTAATAGGACTCGTAATAAGACTTTTAATATGACTTTTAAAAGGACTCGTAATAAGACTTTTAATATTACTTTTAACAGGACTTGTAATAAGACTTTTAATAGGACTCGTAATAGGACTTTTAATAGGACTTTTAATTGGACTTTTAATAGGACTCGTAATAGGAATTTTAATAAGACTTTTAATAGGACTTTTAATAGGACTCGTAATAAGACTTTTAATATGACTTTTAATAGGACTCGTAATAAAGCTTTTTATATGACTTTTAATAAGACTCGTAATAAGACTTTTAATAGGACTTTTAATAGGACTCGTAATAAGACTTTTAATATGACTTTTAATAGGACTTGTAATAGGACTTTTAATATGACTTTTAATAGGACTCGTAATAAGACTTTTAATATGACTTTTAATAGGACTCGTAATAGGACTTTTAATATGACTTTTAATAGGATCGTAATAAGACTTTTAATATGACTTTTAACAGGACTCGTAATCAGACTTTAAATATGACTTTTAATACGACTCGTAAAAAGACTTTTAATATGACTTTTAATAGGACTCGTAATAAGACTTTTAATATGACTTTTAATAGGACTCGTAATAAGACTTTTAATATGACTTTTAATAGGACTCGTAATAAGACTTTTAATATGACTTTTAATAGGACTCGTAATAAGACTTATACTATTACTTTTAATAGGACTCGTAATAAGGCTTTTAATATGACTTTTAATAGGACTCGTAATAGGACTTTTAATATGACTTTTAATAGGATCGTAATAAGACTTTTAATATGACTTTTAACAGGACTCGTAATAAGACTTTTAATATGACTTTTAATACGACTCGTAAAAAGACTTTTAATATGACTTTTAATAGGACTCGTAATAAGACTTTTAATATGACTTTTAATAGGACTCGTAATAAGACTTTTAATATGACTTTTAATAGGACTCGTAATAGGACTTTTGATATGACTTTTAATAGGACTCGTAATCGGACTTTTAATATGACTTTTAATAGGACTCGTAATAAGACTTTTAATATGACTTTAAATAGGACTTTTAATAGGACTTTTAATAGGACTCGTAATAGGAATTTGAATATAACTTTTAATAGGACTTTTAATAGGACTCGTAATAAGACATTTAATATGACTTTTAATAGGACTCGTAATAAGACTTTTTATATGACTTTTAATAGGACTCGTAATAAGACTTTTAATATGACTTTTAATAGGACTCGTAATAAGACTTTTAATAGGACTTTTAATAGGACTCGTAATAAGAAGTTTAATATGACTTTTAATAGGACTCGTAATAAGACTTTTAAAATGACGTTTAATAGGACTCGTAATAAGACTTTTTATATGACTTTTAATACAACTCGTAATAAGACTTTTAATAGGACTTTTAATTGGACTCGTAATAGGACTTTTAATATGACTTTTAATAGGACTCGTAATAAGACTTTTAATATGACTTTTAATAGGACTCGTAATAGAACTTTTAATATGACTTTTAATAGGACTCGTAATAAGACTTTTAATATGACTTTTAATAGGACTCGTAATAAGACTTTTAATATGATTTTAATAGGACTTATAATAGGACTCGTAATAGGACTTTTAATAGGACTTTTAATATGACTTTTAATAGGACTCGTAATAGGACTTGTAATATGACTTTAAATAGGACTCGTAATAGGACCTTTAATAGCACTTTTAATAGGACTCGTAATTGGACTTTTAATAGGACTTATAATAAGACTTGTATTATGACTTTTAATAAGACTCGTAATATGACTTTTAATATAGCTTTTAATAGGACTCGTAATAGGACTTTTAATAGGACTTTTAATAGGACTTTTAATACGACTCGTAATAGGACTTTTAATATGACTTTTAATAAGACTCGTAAAAGGACTTTTAATAGGACTTTTAATATGACTCGTGATAGGACTTTTAATAGGACTTTTAATAGGACTCGTAATAGGACTTTTAATATGACGTTTAATAGGACTCGTAATAAGACTTTGATTAAGATTTTTAATAGGACTCGTAATAGGACTTTTAATATAACTTTTAATAGGACTCGTAACAAGACTTTTAATAGGACTTTTAATAGGACTCGTAATAAGACTTTTAATATGACGTTTAATAGGACTCGTAATAGGACTTTTAATAAGACTTTTAATAGGACTCGTAATAAGACTTTTAATATGACTTTTAATAGGACTCGTAATAAGACTTTGAATATGACTTTTAATAGGACTCGTAATAAGACTTTAATATGACTTTTAATAGGACTCGTAATAAGACTTTAAATATGACTTTTAATAGGACTCGTAATAGGACTTTTAATATGACTTTTAATGGGACTCGTAATATAACTTTTAATATGAATTTTTATAGGACTCGTAATAAGACTTTTTATAAGACTTTTAATAGGACTCGTAATAGGACTTTTAATATGACTTTTAATAGGACTCGTAATAAGACTTTTAATAAGACTTTTAATAGGACTCGTTATAGGACTTTAAATATGACTTTTAATAGGACTCGTAATAAGACTTTTAATATGACTTTTTATAGGACTCGTAAAAGGACTTTTAATATGACGTTTAATAGGACTCGTAATAGGACTTTTAATAGGACTTTTAATAGGACTCGTAATAAAACTTTTAATAGGACTCGTAATACGACTTTTAATACGACTTATAATAAGACTTTAAATAGGACTTTTAATAGGACTCGTAATAATACTTTTAATTGGACTGTTAATAGGACTTTTAATAGGACTTTTAATAAGACTTTTAATAGGACTCGTAATAGGAGTTTTAATATTACTTTTAATAGGACTCGTAATAGGACTTTCAATATGACTTTTAATAGGACTCGTAATAGGACTTTAAATAGGACTTATAATAGGACTCGTAATAGGCATTTTAAAAGGACTTTTAATAGGACTCGTAATAGGACTTTTAATATGACTTTTAATAGGACTCGTAATAAGACTTTTAATATGACTTTTAATAGGACTCGTAATAGGACTTTTACCATGACTTTTAATAGGACTCGTAATAGGACTTTTAATAAAACTTTTAATAGGACTAGTAATAGGACTTTTAATATGACGTTTAATAGGACTCGTAATAGGACTTTTAATAGGACTTTTAATAGGACTCGTAATAGAACTTTTAATAGGACTCATAATAGGACTCGTAATAGGACTTTTAATATGACGTTTAATATGACTCGTAATAAGACTTTTAATAGGACTTTTAATAGGACTCGTAATAGGACTTTTAATAGGACTTTTAATAGGACTCGTAATAGGACTTTTAATAGGACTTTTAATAGGACTTTTAATAGGACTCCTAATAGGAATTTGAATATAACTTTTAATAGGACTTTTAATAGGACTCGTAATAAGACATTTAATATGTCTTTGAATAGGACTTGTAATAAGACTTTTTATATGACTTTTAATAGGACTCGTAATAAGACTTTTAATATGACTTTTAATAGGACTCGTAATAAGACTTTTAATAGGACTTTTAATAGGACTCGTAATAAGAAGTTTAATATGACTTTTAATAAGACTCGTAATAAGACTTTTAATATGACGTTTAATAAGACTCGTAATAAGACTTTTAATATGACTTTTAATAGGACTAGTAATAAGACTGTTAATATGACTTTTAATAGGACTCGTAATAGGACTTTTAATATGACTTTTAATAGGACTCGTAATAAGACTTTTAATATGACTTTTAATAGGACTCGTAATAGGACTTTTAATATGACTTTTAATAGGACTCGTAATAAGACTTTTAATATGACTTTTAATACGACTCGTAATAAGACTTTAAATAGGACTGTTAATAGGACTCGTAATAAGACTTTTAATATGACTTTTAATACGACTCGTAATAAGACTTTTTATATGACTTTTAATAGGACTCGTAATAAGACTTTTAATATGACTTTTAATAGGACTCGTAATAAGACTTTTAATAGGACTCGTAATAAGACTTTTAATAGGACTTTTAATAGGACTCGTAATAGGACTTTTAATATTACTTTTAATAGGACTCGTAATATGACTTTTAATATGACTTTTAATAGGACTCGTAATAAGACTTTTAATATTACTTTTAATAAGACTCGTAATAGGACTTTTGATATGACTTTTAATAGGACTCGTAATAGGACTTTTAATATGACTTTTAATAGGACTCGTAATAAGACTTTTAATATGACTTTTAATAGGACTCGTAATAGAACTTTTAATATGACTTTTAATAGGACTCGTAATAAGATTTTTAATATGACTTTTAATAGGACTCGTAATAAGACTTTTAATATGACTTTTAATAGGACTTGTAATCAGACTTTTAATAGGACTTTTAATAAGACTCGTAATAGGATTTTTAATATGTCTTTTAATAGGACTCGTAATAAAGCCTTGTATATGACTTTTAATAGGACTCGTAATAAGACTTTTAATATGACTTTTAATAGGACTCGTAATAAGACTTTTAATAAGGCTTTTAATTGGACTCGTAATATGACTTTTAATATTACTTTTAATTGGACTCGTAATAAGACTTTTAATATGACTTTTAATAGGACTTTTAATAGGAATTTGAATAGAACTTTTAATAGGACTTTTAATAGGACTCGTAATAAGACTTTTAATATGACTTTTAATACGACTCGTAATAAGACTTTTAATATGACTTTTAATAGGACTCGTAATAAGACTTTTAATATGACTTTTAAAAGGACTCGTAATAAGACTTTTAATATTACTTTTAACAGGACTCGTAATAAGACTTTTAATAGGACTCGTAATAGGACTTTTAATAGGACTTTTAATTGGACTTTTAATAGGACTCGTAATAGGAATTTTAATAAGACTTTTAATAGGACTTTTAATAGGACTCGTAATAAGACTTTTAATATGACTTTTAATAGGACTCGTAATAAAGCTTTTTATATGACTTTTAATAAGACTCGTAATAAGACTTTTAATAGGACTTTTAATAGGACTCGTAATAAGACTTTTAATATGACTTTTAATAGGACTTGTAATAGGACTTTTAATATGACTTTTAATAGGACTCGTAATAAGACTTTTAATATGACTTTTAATAGGACTCGTAATAGGACTTTTAATATGACTTTTAATAGGATCGTAATAAGACTTTTAATATGACTTTTAACAGGACTCGTAATCAGACTTTAAATATGACTTTTAATACGACTCGTAAAAAGACTTTTAATATGACTTTTAATAGGACTCGTAATAAGACTTTTAATATGACTTTTAATAGGACTCGTAATAAGACTTTTAATATGACTTTTAATAGGACTCGTAATAAGACTTTTAATATGACTTTTAATAGGACTCGTAATAAGACTTATACTATTACTTTTAATAGGACTCGTAATAAGGCTTTTAATATGACTTTTAATAGGACTCGTAATAGGACTTTTAATATGACTTTTAATAGGATCGTAATAAGACTTTTAATATGACTTTTAACAGGACTCGTAATAAGACTTTTAATATGACTTTTAATACGACTCGTAAAAAGACTTTTAATATGACTTTTAATAGGACTCGTAATAAGACTTTTAATATGACTTTTAATAGGACTCGTAATAAGACTTTTAATATGACTTTTAATAGGACTCGTAATAGGACTTTTGATATGACTTTTAATAGGACTCGTAATCGGACTTTTAATATGACTTTTAATAGGACTCGTAATAAGACTTTTAATATGACTTTAAATAGGACTTTTAATAGGACTTTTAATAGGACTCGTAATAGGAATTTGAATATAACTTTTAATAGGACTTTTAATAGGACTCGTAATAAGACATTTAATATGACTTTTAATAGGACTCGTAATAAGACTTTTTATATGACTTTTAATAGGACTCGTAATAAGACTTTTAATATGACTTTTAATAGGACTCGTAATAAGACTTTTAATAGGACTTTTAATAGGACTCGTAATAAGAAGTTTAATATGACTTTTAATAGGACTCGTAATAAGACTTTTAAAATGACGTTTAATAGGACTCGTAATAAGACTTTTTATATGACTTTTAATACAACTCGTAATAAGACTTTTAATAGGACTTTTAATTGGACTCGTAATAGGACTTTTAATATGACTTTTAATAGGACTCGTAATAAGACTTTTAATATGACTTTTAATAGGACTCGTAATAGAACTTTTAATATGACTTTTAATAGGACTCGTAATAAGACTTTTAATATGACTTTTAATAGGACTCGTAATAAGACTTTAAATAGGACTTTTAATAGGACTCGTAATAAGACTTTTAATATGACTTTTAATACGACTCGTAATAAGACTTTTAATATGACTTTTAATACGACTCGTAATAAAACTTTTAATAGGACTCGTAATAAGACTTTTAATAGGACTTTTAATAGGACTCGTAATATGACTTTTAATATAACTTTTAATAGGACTCGTAATAAGACTTTTAATATGACTTTTAATAGGACTCGTAATAAGACTTTTAATATTACTTTTAATAGGACTCGTAATAAGACTTTTAATATGACTTTTAATAGGACTCGTAATAAGACTTTTAATATGACTTTTAATAGGGCTCGTAATAGGACTTTTAATATGACTTTTAATAGGACTCGTAATAGGAGTTTTAATATGACTTTTAATAGGACTCGTAATAAGACTTTTAATATTACTTTTAATAAGACTCGTAATAAGACTTTTGATATGACTTTTAATAGGACTCGTAATAGGACTTTTAATATGACTTTTAATAGGACTCGTAATAAGACTTTTAATATGACTTTTAATAAGACTCGTAATAGAACTTTTAATATGACTTTTAATAGGACTCGTAATAAGATTTTTAATATGACTTTTAATAGGACTCGTAATAAGACTGTTAATATGACTTTTAATAGGACTTGTAATCAGAATTTTAATAGGACTTTTAATAAGACTCCTAATAGGATTTTTAATATGTCTTTTAATAGGACTCGTAATAAGGCCTTGTATATGCTTTTTAATATGACTCGTAATAAGACTTTTAATATGACTTTTAATAGGACTCGTAATAAGACTTTTAATATGACTTTTAATCGGACTCGTAATAAGACTTTTAATAGGACTTTTAATAGGACTCGTAATAAGATTTTAAATAGGACTTTTAATAGGACTCGTAATAAAACTTTTAATAGGACTCTTAATTGGACTTTTAATAGGACTCGTAATAGGAATTTTAATAGGACTTTTAATAGGACTTTTAATAGGACCCGTCATAAGACTTTTAATATGACTTTTAATAAGACTCGTAATAAGACTTTTAATAGGACTTTTAATAGGACTCGTAATAAGACTTTTAATATGACTTTTAATAGGACTCGTAATAGGACTTTTAATATGACTTTTAATAGGACTCGTAATAAGACTTTTAATATAACTTTTAATAGGACTCGTAATAGGACTTTTAATATGACTTTTAATAGGATCGTAATAGGACTTTTAATATGACTGTTAACAGGACTCGTAATCAGACTTTCAATAGGACTTTTAATAGGACTCGTAATAAGACTTTGATATGACTTTTAATACGACTCGTAATAAGACTTTTAATATGACTTTTAATAGGACTCGTAATAAGACTTTTAATAGGACTTTTAATAGGACTTTTAATAGGACTCGTAATAAGACTTTTAATATGACTTTTAATAGGACTCGTAATAGGACTTTTAATATGACTTTTAATAGGACTCGTAATAAGACTTTTAATATGACTTTTAATAGGACTCGTAATAGGACTTTTAATATGACTTTTAATAGGATGTAATAAGACTTTTAATATGACTTTTAACAGGACTCGTAATCAGACTTTGAATATGACTTTTAATAGGACTCGTAATAAGACTTTTAATATGACTTTTAATAGGACACGTAATAGGACTTTTGATATGACTTTTAATAGGACTCGTAATCGGACTTTTAATATGACTTTTAATAGGACTCGTAATAAGACTTTTAATAGGACTTTTAATAGGACTCGTAATAAGAAGTTTAATATGACTTTTAATAGGACTCGTAATAAGACTTTTAAAATGACGTTTAATAGGACTCGTAATAAGACTTTTAATATGACTTTTAATACAACTCGTAATAAGACTTTTAATAGGACTTTTAATAGGACTCGTAATAAGACTTTGAATATGACTTTTAATAGGACTCGTAATAAGACTTTTAATATGACTTTTAATAGGACTCGTAATAAGACTTTTAATATGACTTTTAATAGGACTCGTAATCGGACTTTTAATAGGACTGTTAATAGGACCTGTAATAAGACTTTTAATATGACTTTTAATAGGGCTCGTAATAGGACTTTTAATATGACTTTTCATAGGACTCGTAATAAGACTTTTAATATTACTTTTAATAAGACTCGTAACAGGACTTTTGATATGACTTTTAATAGGACTCGTAATAGGACTTTTAATATGACTTTTAATAGGACTCGTAATAAGACTTTAATATGACTTTTAATAGGACTCGTAATAGAACTTTTAATATGACTTTTAATAAGACTCGTAATAAGATTTTTAATATGACTTTTAATAGGACTCGTAATAAGACTTTTAATATGACTTTTAATAGGACTTGTAATCAGACTTTTAATAGGACTTTCAATAAGACTCGTAATAGGATTTTTAATATGTCTTTTAATAGGACTCGTAATAAGGCCTTGTATATGACTTTTAATAGGACTCGTAATAAGACTTTTAATATGACTTTTAATAGGACTCGTAATAAGACTTTTAATAAGGCTTTTAATAGGACTCGTAATAAGACTTTTAATATGAATTTTAATAGGACTCGTAATAAGACTTTTAATATTACTTTTAATAGGACTCGTAATAAGACTTTTAATAGGACTCGTAATAGGACTTTTAATAGGACTTTTGATTGGACTTTTAATAGGACTCGTAATAGGAATTTTAATAGGACTTTTAATAGGACTTTTAATAGGACTCGTAATAAGACTTTTAATATGACTTTTAATAGGACTCGTAATAGGGCTTTTTATATGACTTTTAATAAGACTCGTAATAAGACTTTTAATAGGACTTTTAATAGGACTCGTAATAAGACTTTTAATATGACTTTTAATAGGACTCGTAATAGGACTTTAAATATGACTTTTAATAGGACTCGTAATAAGACTTTTAATATGACTTTTAATAGGACTCGTAATAGGACTTTTAATATGACTTTTAATAGGATCGTAATAAGACTTTTAATATGACTTTTAACAGGACTCGTAATCAGACTTTAAATAGGACTTTTAATAGGACTCGTAATAAGACTTTTAATATGACTTTTTATACGACTCGTGATAAGACTTTTAATATGACTTTTAATAGGACTCGTAATAAGACTTTTAATATGACTTTTAATAGGACTCGTAATAAGACTTTTAATATGACTTTTAATAGGACTCGTAATAAGACTTATACTATGACTTTTAATAGGACTCGTAATAAGACTTTTAATATGACTTTTAATAGGACTCGAAATAAGACTTTTAATATGACTTTTAATACGACTCGTAATAAGACTTTTAATAGGACTTTTAATAGGACTCGTAATAAGACTTTGAATATGACTTTTAATAGGACTCGTAATAAGACTTTTAATATGACTTTTAATAGGACTCGTAATAGGACTTTTGATATGACTTTTAATAGGACTCGTAATCGGACTTTTAATATGACTTTTAATAGGACTCGTAATAAGACTTTTAATATGACTTTAAATAGGACTTTTAATAGGACTTTTAATAGGACTCGTAATAGGAATTTGAATATAACTTTTAATAGGACTTTTAATAGGACTCGTAATAAGACATTTAATATGACTTTTAATAGGACTCGTAATAAGACTTTTTATATGACTTTTAATAGGACTCGTAATAAGACTTTTAATATGACTTTTAATAGGACTCGTAATAAGACTTTTAATAGGACTTTTAATAGGACTCGTAATAAGAAGTTTAATATGACTTTTAATAGGACTCGTAATAAGACTTTTAAAATGACGTTTAATAGGACTCGTAATAAGACTTTTAATATGACTTTTAATACAACTCGTAATAAGACTTTTAATAGGACTTTTAATTGGACTCGTAATAGGACTTTTAATATGACTTTTGATAGGACTCGTAATAAGACTTTTAATATGACTTTTAATAGGACTCGTAATAGGACTTTTAATATGACTTTTAATAGGACTCGTAATAAGACTTTTAATATGACTTTTAATAGGACTCGTAATAAGACTTTAAATAGGACTGTTAATAGGACTCGTAATAAGACTTTTAATATGACTTTTAATACGACTCGTAATAAGACTTTTAATATGACTTTTAATACGACTCGTAATAAAACTTTTAATAAGACTCGTAATAAGACTTTTAATAGGACTTTTAATAGGACTCGTAATAGGACTTTTAATATGACTTTTAATAGGACTCGTAATAAGACTTTTAATATGACTTTTAATAGGACTCGTAATAAGACTTTTAATATTACTTTTTATAGGACTCGTAATAAGACTTTTAATATGACTTTTAATAGGACTCGTAATAAGACTTTTAATATGAATTTTTATAGGGCTCGTAATAGGACTTTTAATATGACTTTTAATAGGACTCGTAATAGGAGTTTTAATATGACTTTTAATAGGACTCGTAATAAGACTTTTAATATTACTTTTAATAAGACTCGTAATAAGACTTTTGATATGACTTTTAATAGGACTCGTAATAGGACTTTTAATATGACTTTTAATAAAACTCGTAATAAGACTTTTAATATGACTTTTAATAAGACTCGTAATAGAACTTTTAATATGACTTTTAATAGGACTCGTAATAAGATTTTTAATAGGACTTTTAATAGGACTCGTAATAAGACTGTTAATATGACTTTTAATAGGACTTGTAATCAGACTTTTAATAGGACTTTTAATAAGACTCCTAATAGGATTTTTTATATGTCTTTTAATAGGACTCGTAATAAGGCCTTGTATATGCTTTTTAATAGGACTCGTAATAAGACTTTTAATATGACTTTTAATAGGACTCGTAATAAGACTTTTAATAAGGCTTTTAATTGGACTCGTAATAGGACTTTTAATATTACTTTTCATAGGACTCGTAATAAGACTTTTAATATGACTTTTAATCGGACTCGTAATAAGACTTTTAATAGGACTTTTAATAGGACTCGTAATACGACTTTTAATAGGACTTTTAATAGGACTTTTAATAGGAATTTGAATAGAACTTTTAATAGGACTTTTAATAGGACTCGTAATAAGACTTTTAATATGACTTTTAATACGACTCGTAATAAGACTTTGAATATGACTTTTAATAGGACTCGTAATAAGACTTTTAATATGACTTTTAATAGGACTCGTAATAAGACTTTTAATATGACTTATAATAGGACTCGTAATAAGACTTTTAATAGGACTTTTAATAGGACTCGTAATAGGACTTTTAATAGGACTTTTAATTGGACTTTTAATAGGACTCGTAATAGGAATTTTAATAGGACTTTTAATAGGACTTTTAATAGGACCCGTAATAAGACTTTTAATATGACTTTTAATAAGACTCGTAATAAGACTTTTAATAGGACTTTTAATAGGACTCGTAATAAGACTTTTAAGATGACTTTTAATAGGACTCGTAATAGGACTTTTAATATGACTTTTAATAGGACTCGTAATAAGACTTTTAATATAACTTTTAATAGGACTCGTAATAGGACTTTTAATATGACTTTTAATAGGATCGTAATAAGACTTTTAATATGACTGTTAACAGGACTCGTAATCAGACTTTAAATAGGACTTTTAATAGGACTCGTAATAAGACTTTTAATATGACTTTTAATACGACTCGTAATAAGACTTTTAATATGACTTTTAATAGGACTCGTAATAAGACTTTTAATAGGACTTTTAATAGGACTTTTAATAGGACTCGTAATAAGACTTTTAATATGACTTTTAATAGGACTCGTAATAGGGCTTTTTATGTGACTTTTAATAAGACTCGTAATAAGACTTTTAATAGGACTTTTAATAGGACTCGTAATAAGACTTTTAATATGACTTTTAATAGGACTCGTAATAGGACTTTTAATATGACTTTTAATAGGACTCGTAATAAGACTTTTAATATGTCTTTTAATAGGACTCGTAATAGGACTTTTAATATGACTTTTAATAGGATCGTAATAAGACTTTTAATATGACTTTTAACAGGACTCGTAATCAGACTTTAAATAGGACTTTTAATAGGACTCGTAATAAGACTTTTAATATGACTTTTAATACGACTCGTAATAAGACTTTTAATATGACTTTTAATAGGACTCGTAATAAGACTTTTAATATGACTTTTAATAGGACTCGTAATAAGACTTTTAATATGACTTTTAATAGGACTAGTAATAAGACTTATACTATGACTTTTAATAGGACTCGTAATAAGACTTTTAATATGACTTTTAATAGGACTCGTAATAAGACTTTTAATATGACTTTTAATAGGACTCGTAATAAGACTTTTAATAGGACTTTTAATAGGACTCGTAATAAGAAGTTTAATATGACTTTTAATAGGACTCGTAATAAGACTTTTAATATGATTTTTAATAGGGCTCGTAATAAGACTTTTAATATGACTTTTAATAGGACTCGTAATAGGAGTTTTAATATGACTTTTAATAGGACTCGTAATAAGAATTTTTATATTACTTTTAATAAGACTCGTAATAAGACTTTTGATATGACTTTTAATAGGACTCGTAATAGGACTTTTAATATGACTGTTAATAGGACTCGTAATAAGACTTTTAATATGACTTTTAATAAGACTCGTAATAGAACTTTTAATATGACTTTTAATAGGACTCGTAATAAGATTTTTAATATGACTTTTAATAGGACTCGTAATAAGACTGTTAATATGACTTTTAATAGGACTTGTAATCAGACTTTAAATAGGACTTTTAATAAGACTCCTAATAGGATTTTTAATATGTCTTTTAATAGGACTCGTAATAAGGCCTTGTATATGCTTTTTAATAGGACTCGTAATAAGACTTTCAATATGACTTTTAATAGGACTCGTAATAAGACTTTTAATAAGGCTTTTAATTGGACTCGTAATAGGACTTTTAATATTACTTTTCATAGGACTCGTAATAAGACTTTTAATATGACTTTTAATCGGACTCGTAATAAGACTTTTAATAGGACTTTTAATAGGACTCGTAATACGACTTTTAATAGGACTTTTAATAGGACTTTTAATAGGAATTTGAATAGAACTTTTAATAGGACTTTTAATAGGACTCGTAATAAGACTTTTAATATGACTTTTAATACGACTCGTAATAAGACTTTGAATATGACTTTTAATAGGACTCGTAATAAGACTTTTAATATGACTTTTAATAGGACTCGTAATAAGACTTTTAATATGACTTTTAATAGGGCTCGTAATAAGACTTTTAATAGGACTTTAAATAGGACTCGTAATAGGACTTTTAATAGGACTTTTAATTGGACTTTTAATAGGACTCGTAATAGGAATTTAAATAGGACTTTTAATAGGACTATTAATAGGACCCGTAATAAGACTTTTAATATGGCTTTGAATAGGACTCGTAATAAGACTTTTAATATGACTTTTAATAGAACTCGTACTATGACTTTTAATATGACTTTTAATAGGACTCGTAATAAGACTTTTAATATGACTTTTAATAGGACTCGTAATATGACTTTTAATATGACTTTTAATAGGATCGTAATAAGACTTTTAATATGACTGTTAACAGGACTCGTAATCAGACTTTAAATAGGACTTTTAATAGGACTCGTAATAAGACTTTTAATATGACTTTTAATACGACTCGTAATAAGACTTTTAATATGACTTTTAATACGACTCGTAATAAGACTTTTAATAGGACTTTTAATAGGACTCGTAATACGACTTTTAAAAGGACTTTTAATAGGACTTTGAATAGAACTTTTAATAGGACTTTTAATAGGACTCGTAATAAGACTTTTAATATGACTTTTAATACGACTCGTAATAAGACTTTGAATATGACTTTTAATAGGACTCGTAATAAGACTTTTAATATGACTTTTAATAGGACTCGTAATAAGACTTTTAATATGACTTTTAATAGGACTCGTAATAAGACTTTTAATAGGACTTTTAATAGGACTCGTAATAGGACTTTTAATAGGACTTTTAATTGGACTGTTAATAGGACTCGTAATAGGAATTTAAATAGGACTTTTAATAGGACTTTTAATAGGACCCGTAATAAGACTTTTAATATGACTTTTAATAGGACTCGTAATAGGGCTTTTTATGACTTTTAATAAGACTCGTAATAAGACTTTTAATAGGACTTTGAATAGGACTCGTAATAAGACTTTTGATATGACTTTTAATAGGACTCGTAATATGACTTTTAATATGACTTTTAATAGGACTCGTAATAAGACTTTTAATATGACTTTTAATAGGACTCGTAATAGGACTTTTAATATGACTTTTAATAGGATCGTAATAAGACTTTTAATATGACTGTTAACAGGACTCGTAATCAGACTTTAAATAGGACTTTTAATAGGACTCGTAATAAGACTTTTAATATGACTTTTAATACGACTCGTAATAAGACTTTTAATATGACTTTTAATACGACTCGTAATAAGACTTTTAATATGACTTTTAATAGGACTCGTAACAAGACTTATAATATGACTTTTAATAGGACTCGTAATAAGACTTTTAATATGACTTTTAATAGGACTCGTAATAAGACTTTTAATATGACTTTTAATAGGACTCGTAATAAGACTTTTAATAGGACTTTTAATAGGACTCGTAATAAGACTTTGAATATGACTTTTAATAGGACTCGTAATAAGACTTTTAATCTGACTTTTAATAGGACTCGTAATAGGACTTTGTATATGACTTTTAATAGGACTCGTAATCGGACTTTTAATATGACTTTTAATAGGACTTTTAATAGGACTTTTAATAGGACTCGTAATAGGAATTTGAATATACCTTTTAATAGGACTTTTAATAGGACTCGTAATAAGACATTTAATATGACTTTTAATAGGACTCGTAATAAGACTTTTAATATGACTTTTAATAGGACTCGTAATAAGACTTTTAATAGGACTTTTAATAGGACTCGTAATAAGAAGTTTAATATGACTTTTAATAGGACTCGTAATAAGACTTTTAAAATGACGTTTAATAGGACTCGTAATAAGACTTTTAATATGACTTTTAATACAACTCGTAATAATCCTTTTAATAGGACTTTTAATAGGACTCGTAATAGGACTTTTAATATGACTTTTAATAGGACTCGTAATAAGACTTTTAATATGACTTTTAATAGGACTCGTAATAGGACTTTTAATATGACTTTTAATAGGACTCGTCATAAGACTTTTAATATGACTTTTAATAGGACTCGTTATAAGACTTTAAATAGGACTGTTAATAGGACTCGTAATAAGACTTTTAATATGACTTTTAATACGACTCGTAATAAGACTTTTAATATGATTTTTAATAGGACTCGTAATAAAACTTTTAATAGGACTCGTAATAAGACTTTTAATAGGACTTTTAATAGGACTCGTAATAGGACTTTTAATATGACTTTTAATAGGACTCGTAATAAGACTTTTAATATGACTTTTAATAGGACTCGTAATAAGACTTTTAATATTACTTTTAATAGGACTCGTAATAAGACTTTTAATATGACTTTTAATAGGACTCGTAATAAGACTTTTAATATGACTTTTAATAGGGCTCGTAATAGGACTTTTAATATGACTTTTAATAAGACTCGTAATAGGAGTTTTAATATGACTTTTAATAGGACTCGTAATAAGACTTTTAATATTACTTTTAATAAGACTCGTAATAAGACTTTTGATATGACTTTTAATAGGACTCGTAATAGGACTTTTAATATGACTTTTAATAGGACTCGTAATAAGACTTTTAATATGACTTTTAATAGGACTCGTAAAAGAACTTTTAATATGACTTTTAATAGGACTCGTAATAAGATTTTTAATATGACTTTTAATAGGACTCGTAATAAGACTGTTAATATGACTTTTAATAGGACTTGTAATCAGACTTTTAATAGGACTTTTAATAAGACTCCTAATAGGATTTTTAATATGTCTTTTAATAGGACTCGTAATAAGACTTTTAATAAGGCTTTTAATTGGACTCGTAATAGGACTTTTAATATTACTTTTCATAGGACTCGTAATAAGACTTTTAATATGACTTTTAATCGGACTCGTAATACGACTTTTAATAGGACTTTTAATAGGACTTTTAATAGGAATTTGAATAGAACTTTTAATAGGACTTTTAATAGGACTCGTAATAAGACTTTTAATATGACTTTTAATACGACTCGTAATAATGCTTTGAATATGACTTTTAATAGGACTCGTAATAAGACTTTTAATCTGACTTTTAATAGGACTCGTAATAAGACTTTTAATATGACTTTTAATAGGACTCGTAATAAGACTTTTAATAGGACTTTTAATAGGGCTCGTAATAGGACTTTTAATAGGACTTTTAATTGGACTTTTAATAGGACTCGTAATAGGAATTTTAATAGGACTTTTAATAGGACTTTTAATAGGACCCGTAATAAGACTTTTAATATGACTTTTAATAGGACTCGTAATAGGGCTTTTTATATGACTTTTAATAAGACTCGTAATAAGACTTTTAATAGGACTTTTAATAGGACTCGTAATAAGACTTTTAATATGACTTTTAATAGGACTCGTAATAGGACTTTTAATATGACTTTTAATAGGACTCGTAATAAGACTTTTAATATGACTTTTAATAGGACTCGTAATAGGACTTTTAATATGACTTTTAATAGGATCGTAATAAGACTTTTAACATGACTGTTAACAGGACTCGTAATCAGACTTTAAATAGGACTTTTAATAGGACTCGTAATAAGACTTTTAATATGACTTTTAATACGACTCGTAATAAGACTTTTAATATGACTTTCAATACGACTCGTAATAAGACTTTTAATATGACTTTTAATAGGACTCGTAATAAGACTTATAATATGACTTTTAATAGGACTCGTAATAAGACTTTTAATATGACTTTTAATAGGACTCGTAATAAGACTTTTAATATGACTTTTAATAGGACTCGTAATAAGACTTTTAATAGGACTTTTAATAGGACTCGTAATAAGACTTTGAATATGACTTTTAATAGGACTCGTAATAAGACTTTTAATATGACTTTTAATAGGACTCGTAATAGGACTTTGTATATGACTTTTAATAGGACTCGTAATCGGACTTTTAATATGACTTTTAATAGGACTCGTAATAAGACTTTTAATATGACTTTTAATAGGACTTTAAATAGGACTTTTAATAGGACTCGTAATAGGAATTTGAATATAACTTTTAATAGGACTTTTAATAGGACTCGTAATAAGACATTTAATATGACTTTTAATAGGACTCGTAATAAGACTTTTTATATGACTTTTAATAGGACTCGTAATAAGACTTTTAATATGACTTTTAATAGGACTCGTAATAAGACTTTTAATAGGACTTTAAATAGGACTCGTAATAAGAAGTTTAATATGCCTTTTAATAGGACTCGTAATAAGACTTTTAAAATGACGTTTAATAGGACTCGTAATAAGACTTTTAATATGACTTTTAATACAACTCGTAATAAGACTTTTAATAAGACTTTTAATAGGACTCGTAATAGGACTTTTAATATGACTTTTAATAGGACTCGTAATAAGACTTTTAATATGACTTTTAATAGGACTCGTAATAGGACTTTTAATATGACTTTTAATAGGACTTGTAATAAGACATTTAATATGACTTTTAATAGGACTCGTAATAAGACTTTAAATAGGACTGTTAATAGGACTCGTAATAAGACTTTTAATATGACTTTTAATACGACTCGTAATAAGACTTTTAATATGACTTTTAATAGGACTCGTAATAAAACTTTTAATAGGACTTGTAATAAGACTTTTAATAGGACTTTTAATAGGACTCGTAATAGGACTTTTAATAGGACTTTTAATAGGACTCGTAATAAGACTTTTAATATGACTTTTAATAGGACTCGTAACAAGACTTTTAATATTACTTTTAATAGGACTCGTAATAAGACTTTTAATATGACTTTTAATAGGACTCGTAATAAGACTTTTAATATGACTTTTAATAGGGCTCGTAATAGGACTTTTAATATGACTTTTAATAAGACTCGTAATAGGAGTTTTAATATGACTTTTAATAGGACTCGTAATAAGACTTTTAATATTACTTTTAATAAGACTCGTAATAAGACTTTTGATATGACTTTTAATAGGACTCGTAATAGGACTTTTAATATGACTTTTAATAGGACTCGTAATAAGACTTTTAATATGACTTTTAATAGGACTCGTAATAGAACTTTTAATATGACTTTTAATAGGACTCGTAATAAGATTTTTAATATGACTTTTAATAGGACTCGTAATAAGACTGTTAATATGACTTTTAATAGGACTTGTAATCAGACTTTTAATAGGACTTTTAATAAGACTCCTAATAGGATTTTTAATATGTCTTTTAATAGGACTCGTAATAAGGCCTTGTATATGCCTTTTAATAGGACGTGTAATATAACTTTTAATATGACTTTTAATAGGACTCGTAATAAGACTTTTAATAAGGCTTTTAATTGGACTCGTAATAGGACTTTTAATATTACTTTTCATAGGACTCGTAATAAGACTTTTAATATGACTTTTAATCGGACTCGTAATACGACTTTTAATAGGACTTTTAATAGGACTTTTAATAGGAATTTGAATATAACTTTTAATAGGACTTTTAATAGGACTCGTAATAAGACTTTTAATATGACTTTTAATACGACTCGTAATAAGGCTTTGAATATGACTTTTAATAGGACTCGTAATAAGACTTTTAATATGACTTTTAATAGGACTCGTAATAAGACTTTTAATATGACTTTTAATAGGACTCGTAATAAGATTTTTAATAGGACTTTTAATAGGACTCGTAATAGGACTTTTAATAGGACTTTTAATTGGACTTTTAATAGGACTCGTAATAGGAATTTTAATAGGACTTTTAATAGGACTTTTAATAGGACCCGTAATAAGACTTTTAATATGACTTTTAATAGGACTCGTAATAGGGCTTTTTATATGACTTTTAATAAGACTCGTAATAAGACTTTTAATAGGACTTTTAATAAGACTCGTAATAAGACTCTTAATATGACTTTTAATAGGACTCGTAATAGGACTTTTAATATGACTTTTAATAGGACTCGTAATAAGACTTTTAATATGACTTTTAATAGGACTCGTAATAGGACTTTTAATATGACTTTTAATAGGATCGTAAAAAGACTTTTAACATGACTGTTAACAGGACTCGTAATCAGACTTTAAATAGGACTTTTAATAGGACTCGTAATAAGACTTTTAATTTGACTTTTAATACGACTCGTAATAAGACTTTTAATATGACTTTTATTAAGACTCGTAATAAGACTTTTAATATGACTTTTAATAGGACTCGTAATAAGACATTTAATAGGACTTTTAATAGGACTCGTAATAAGACTTTTAATATGACTTTTAATAGGACTCGTAATAAGATTTTTAATATGACTTTTAACAGGACTCGTAATAAGACTGTTAATATGACTTTTAATAGGACTTGTAATCAGACTTTTAATAGGACTTTTAATAGGACTCGTAATAGGACTTTTAATATGACTTTTAATAGGACTCGCAATAAGACTTTTAATATTACTTTTAATAAGACTCGTAATAAGACTTTTGATATGACTTTTAATAGGACTCGTAATAGGACTTTTAATATGACTTTTAATAGGACTCGTAATAAGACTTTTAATATGACTTTTAATAGGACTCGTAATAGAACTTTTAATATGACTTTTAATAGGACTCGTAATAAGATTTTTAATATGACTTTTAATAGGACTCGTAATAAGACTGTTAATATGACTTTTAATAGGACTTGTAATCAGACTTTTAATAGGACTTTTAATAAGACTCCTAATAGGATTTTTAATATGTCTTTTAATAGGACTCGTAATAAGGCCTTGTATATGCCTTTTAATAGGACTCATAATAAGACTTTTAATATGACTTTTAATAGGACTCGTAATAAGACTTTTAATAAGGCTTTTAATTGGACTCGTAATAGGACTTTTAATATTACTTTTCATAGGACTTGTAATAAGACTTTTAATATGACTTTTAATCGGACTTGTAATACGACTTTTAATAGGACTTTTAATAGGACTTTTAATAGGAATTTGAATAGAACTTTTAATAAGACTTTTAATAGGACTCGTAATAAGACTTTTAATATGACTTTTAATACGACTCGTAATAAGACTTTGAATATGACTTTTAATAGGACTCGTAAGAGGACTTTTAATATGACTTTTAATAGGACTCGTAATAAGACTTTTAATATGACTTTTAATAGGACTCGTAATAAGACTTTTAATAGGACTTTTAATAGGACTCGTAATAGGACTTTTAATAGGACTTTTAATTGGACTTTTAATAGGACTCGTAATAGGACTTTTAATATGACTTTTAATAGGACTCGTAATAAGACTTTTAATATGACTTTTAATAGGACTCGTAATAGGACTTTTAATATGACTTTTAATAGGATCGTAATAAGACTTTTAATATGACTGTTAACAGGACTCGTAATCAGACTTGAAATAGGACTTTTAATAGGACTCGTAATAAGACTTTTAATTTGACTTTTAATACGACTCGTAATAAGACTTTTAATATTACTTTTAATAGGACTCGTAATAAGACTTTTAATATGACTTTTAATAGGACTCGTAATAAGACATTTAATAGGACTTTTAATAGGACTCGTAATAAGACTTTTAATATGACTTTTAATAGGACTCGTAATAAGACTTTTAATATGACTTTTAATAGGACTCGTAATAAGACTTTTAATATGACTTTTAATAGGACTCGTAATAAGACTTATAATATGACTTTTAATAGGACTCGTAATAGGACTTTTAATATGACTTTTAATAGGACTCGTAATAAGACTTTTAATATGACTTTTAATAGGACTCGTAATAAGACTTTTAATAGGACTTTTAATAGGACTCGTAATAAGACTTTGAATATGACTTTTAATAGGACTCGTAATAGGACTTTTAATATGACTTTTAATAGGACTCGTAATAGGACTTTTGATATGACTTTTAATATGACTCGTAATCGGACTTTTAATATGACTTTTAATAGGACTCGTAATAAGACTTTTAATATGACTTTTAATAGGACTCGTAATAAGACTTTTAATAGGACTTTTAATAGGACTCGTAATAGGACTTTTAATAGGACTTTTAATAGGACTTTTAATAGGACTCGTAATAGGAATTTGAATATAACTTTTAATAGGACTTTTAATAGGACTCGTAATAAGACATTTAATATGACTTTTAATAGGACTCGTAATAAGACTTTTTATATGACTTTTAATAGGACTCGTAATAAGACTTTTAATATGACTTTTAATAGGACTCGTAATAAGACTTTTAATAGGACTTTTAATAGGACTCGTAATAAGAAGTTTAATATGACTTTTGATAGGACTCGTAATAAGACTTTTAATATGACGTTTAATAGGACTCGTAATAAGACTTTTAATATGACTTTTAATACGACTCGTAATAAGACTTTTAATATGACTTTTAATAGGACTCGTAATAGGATTTTAATATGACTTTTAATAGGACTCGTAATAAGACTTTTAATATGACTTTTAATAGGACTCGTAATAGGACTTTTAATATGACTTTTAATAGGACTCGTAATAAGACTTTTAATATGACTTTTAATAGGACTCGTAATAAGACTTTAAATAGGACTTTTAATAGGACTCGTAATAGGACTTTTAATAGGACTTTTAATAGGACTCGTAATAGGACTTTTAATAGGACTTTTAATAGGATTTGATACACCTTATTATGATGATTCCTAAATTGAATTGTTGATTTACGTATGGATTTTAAAAATACTGATTTGAAGAAATAATATCTAAGAATTTGTTTTATAAATACTCAAATCAATTTCGTAGATAGATCTTAAAAGAAAATAAATAAAACAAGCCGCGCGTGCGTGGCCCCCCTCTGTATGTGAATCGATGTGGCGAGTGTAAAATGCAATAGATTTAGGCAATTTGGAGCATTTTTGACCCCCCCCCCACTTTGACCCGATGGGGGCGCGAACCAGAATATTTCTGAGGTCAAGGATGCTCATTTTATATCCAGAACAATTGCCTCTACATTTTGGCCAAGTTTAAGAAAAATTGAATGGATGGATCAAACGTTATGGGAGAAAAGGGTATTTTTTTCCATTTTGGGGGCTTTTGATCCCCTCTGGGCGCGAACCAGATTTTTTCCAAGGTCAGCGATACTTATTTTCTATTAGGAACAATTGCCTCCACATTTTGGCCAAGTTTTAGAGAAATTGAATGGATGGATGAAAAGTTATGGGGCAAAAAATGTAATTTTTTGCCATTTCGGGGACTTTCGACCCCCTGGGGGGCTAACCAGATTTTTTTCAAAAATCGGAGAATGTCACTTTCTAACCTGACCAAAGTTACAACTTCATGCAAAATTTCAGAGAAATTCAATGGATGGTTGCGGAGAAAAATCCGGACGGACGGACGAACGGACGGACATTCCTCAAAACATAAGCCCCCCCGATTTTATAAATCGGGGGACCAATAAATATATTACTGTAATGGTATTATCGACCTTTTCGTAATTAAATCGTTTTATTAAGAACATTTTACAGTAAAATAGGAGTGAAGAGAAGAGCATATACGGCATAATTACGTTGACACACAAGTTCTCGTCAGATCACCGAAGTTAAGCAATATTGAGCCTGGTCAGTACTAGATGGGTGACCATTTGGGAATACCAGGCGTTGTATGTAGGAGGGCGTCGACACCTCTGTGCAAAAAATGCAGAACATAACGTCGCCAGGATATACATGCGACTGGAGATTGCTTGTGAATTTGATACTCCCTAGAAACTTCCCAAGGTGAATGCCGTACGAGGTACAGGTAGTACTAAATTGATTTTGACGACAAGAGATGGGGAAGATTTGAACCCCGTCCAATCTAATATATGTTATTTATTTGCACACTCTTTGTTTTACATAAGTTAAAGGAAATAAACTTTGAATATGGTTAATTTTTAAAAATTTTAAGTAATATTAATATTATTTTTTAAATATTAAAAAAACACAGAAAATAAATAAGTCATTAAAAATAATAAATAACAGTAATTTTATTAACTTTTTTATGTGTTGTCATATACAATAGACAGCGAAGTGATGCATACACCTTCTGTTTCAAATAAGATTACATTTTTTTAATAATTAGAAAAAATTGTTTTGTTGATTTGATAAAGATTATTTACAAAAAGTATTTATACACAGAGAAAAAAATACTAAACTTTACTCCATACGAATATAACGAGCACTTTCTCTGTCTGTCTGTCTGTCTGTCCGTCCTGGGGAATTTTTGTAAACAGAAGAGAGAGGGGAGGGGGGCTCGAGTAATTAACATTCAATCAATTAAGCTTTTCAAGTCACCGTTCATAATATTTGTATACCTGTAGAATTTGAAAACTATTATTAATCAATTCAATTTACATTAGATAACATTAAATAACCTTATTAGATTAGATTATTACATATATTATTAATTAATTAATAAATAATTTCAAGACGAGGCTGCGATTAGAAGTGAAAACATGCCAAGAATCTTACTTAAACAAATATATTTCAACAGCCTTATATACCGTTAGTAAACGTCGTTTAGACACTAGACGGGCTTCCTCATTTACATAATACATTACTTTTAACCTTCAATTAAATTCAAATTTACAAATATACACTTATAACTGCTATTATCAAGTTTACATATGTATTTACAATATTTTCCGATAAGGTGATATTAAGAAAAATTATTCATACAATTAATTAAAGCTATTTTCTTCATCAACCAGCGTGTTTTCTCAACCATACTTCCAACAAAATATGTCAACAAAATAGCAACAAAAAAGTTAACAACATTCACAAAAGTTAACAACATTCACAAAAGTTGCGACGATGCGATTGATCGTAATTTTATTTTAAATAAATATTATATAAAATCAAAGACAGATTCACCAAAAGTTTTTAATGGTTTTATATCTTACTTTTTAAAAATTAAATAGATATATTGTAATAAATAAATTGATAAGAAAAATGATAATAAATTTAAAAAATAAATAAATGCACCGAAAATGGAAAAAGCATAGCAAAATATATTCAAGATTTGCGACTCAAGGGAGATAATTTTGCGTTGAATTTACAGCGACGACGTATCATACGTTTTAAGCTGAGAAAATTGAACTTTAATTAAGTGAAAAATGGAAAGAAATTGTTTAAACTGTTTTAACATTAAACATAATGTGCTTTGTATTCAAAGAAATTTACAAAAAGAAATGCTTAATAAACAAGGCTTCGTTCTTGATCATTTATGAAAGAAAATAGGAAAATTAAATTTCGTTTTTGTTATTTTGTGAATTTCTGGTATTTATCAACTAAACGGGGCAGTTTGTTTAATTTGAATATCTAAAGAAGTTTATTTGAATATCTAAAGAAGTTTAGTTGAATATCTAAAGAGGTTTATTTGAATATCTAAAGAAGTTTATTTAATTTGAATATCTAAAGAAGTTTATTTTATTTGAATATCTAAGGAAGTTTATTTTATTTGAATATCTAAAGAAGTTTATTTTATTTGAATATCTAAAGAAGTTTATTTGAATATCTAAAGAAGTTTAGTTGAATATCTAAAGAGGTTTATTTGAATATCTAAAGAAGTTTATTTAATTTGAATATCTAAAGAAGTTTATTTTATTTGAATATCTAAGGAAGTTTATTTGAATATCTAAAGAAGTTTAGTTGAATATCTAAAGAGGTTTATTTGAATATCTAAAGAAGTTTATTTAATTTGAATACATAAAGAAGTTTATTTAATTTGAATATCTAAAGAAGTTTATTTTATTTGAATATCTAAGGAAGTGTATTTGAATATCTAAAGAAGTTTATTTGAATATCTAAAGAAGTTTATTTGAATATCTAAAGAAGTTTATTTGAATATCTAAAGAAGTTTATTTAATTTGAATATCTAAAGAAGTTTATTTTATTTGAATATCTAAGGAAGTTTAGTTGAATATCTAAAGAAGTTTAGTTGAATATCTAAAGAAGTTTATTTGAATATCTAAAGAAGTTTATTTGAATATCTAAAGAAGTTTATTTGAATATCTAAAGAAGTTCATTTGAATATCTAAAGAAGTTTATTTGAATATCTAAAGAAGTTTATTTGAATATCTAAAGAAGTAATACATGCAGAATTGTATAAACCAGGTAGCATTTTTGTTACGTCGTCTTCTAAAACAATAATTTTCATTAAGAATTCCAATTAACAAGTTTTGTCGATTTATTGAAGAGAATTAAAAGATTTTTTTCTGCAGTCTACATAGTAAACACTTTCCTGTACTGTTATCAAATATGAACTAGTTTCCGAGAACTTCGCGCCGGCAGCGTTCGGGCATGTTACGTAAACGCCCGAGAGATGCCGAGGCGATTAGCCAATCAGCTGTCAGCTGGCAGACAACATGTAAGGAATGCGGCGTTGGATCATACAGGCCGATTGGAAGAATATTTTGAGGGAGATCTGCGAAGACCATTTGTTACGAACACCCCGTCAGATCGGAGGTTCAGGGCATACGGTTGAGATAGCGAGTCTCTGTTTAACCCTAAACTCTAACCCTAACCCTAACCCGACCCTTTCCCGACCCTAACCCTAACCATAACACTAACCCGACTGATTAAAAAGACAATGTCAAAAAAGCCCCCCAAAAGCACAAACAAAATTATTTTTCAGTTTTAAGAAACACAAAAAATACTACTTTTAAACCAGTTGATTGAATACAAAAATGAAATGCCCCCCAATAATAATAATAAAAATGTATTTATTAATAGTTGTTTAGCATTATTTTGTTAAAAATATTTATTAACAATGCTTTTGTTATGTTTTGTTCGTTTTGTGACATTGTCTATCTTTCTTGAAAATAAAACGGGAAAAATACGACGCAGCAACGTATCGAGGTTATCGTCTGTCAACATTCGCCTCGGCATCTCTCGGGTGTTTACGTAACATGCCCGAACGCTGCCGACGCGAAATTCCCGGAAACTGGTTCATATTCGATATCAGTACCCACTTTCCCTATGGTTGACATTACTATTTACCGAGTTACACATTTAGGCAATATGTGACTTAACACAGTTGGTAAAAATATGCGCTTGTAGGACACCTATAAATTATTAATAATAATAATAATAATAATAATAATAATAATAATAATAATAATAATAATAATAATAATAATAATAATAATAATAATGATAATAATAATAATGATAATAATAATAATAATAATGATAATAATAATAATAATAATAATGATAATAATAATACTAATACTAATACTAATAATAATAATAATAATAACAATAACAATAATGATAATAATAATAATGATAATAATAATAATAATAATAATAATAATAATAATAATACTAATAATAATAATAACAATAATATTAATAATAATAATAATAACAATAACAATAATGATAATAATAATAATAATAATAATAATAATAATGATAATAATAATAATAATAATAATAATAATAATAATAATAATAATAATAATAATAATAATAATAATTATAAAGATTCGGTCAGTTATTGCTAGTGCAAACTTAACAGATATGTAGTAAATGAATTTGTTTTATTATAAAATGAAAAACAATATACAGATAATGAAAATAATAATAATAACAATAATAATATTACGTAAACCCAAGAGAACTGAAACTGCAATCAATCTCATAAACTGCCCCCCCCCCCGAAAAAAACACAACGTGATGGCACCCGCCTTAGCTGATACCACACAACATCGTCGTGAAATGTCAAAGAGGATGGAAAGACCAAGGAGGTAGAGCACTAACCAGACCTCCACTGGAAGAGTGCAGGTAGTACTAGGACCTTGCGGAGGCTTATTGCCACCCAAATCCCAGCGAAAAACAGTGGTCGTTGCCAGCGAGAAATCAATGCTAATCGGCTGTTGCGATAACACAAAATCATTTGCAATGGTTATCGAAAGAAGTGGAGAATACTGAAAATCTAGGTTAGACTTGTTGTCAGTCTGACTCCAATGAACACTACTTTTTATTGACAAAAAGCAATAACTAATCATAGAAAGTCATAGAAAATGAGGGAAATTATTGTAAGGATTAAAAAATGCCTGATGTGAATGTTTCAGATGAAATAAATGTGTTGGACAAACACGACATTACTTTCTTTCCAACCTGATATATATATATATATATATATATATATATATATATATATATATATATATATATATATATATATATATATATATATATATGATAATTTTATTTACACAGACATGTACAAAATCTGCGACACTGGCATGTCGATGTTATCGATCAACAGTTACTATAAACTGAGATCTCATCAGGCAGAGTTAGAATCCGATCTTAACCTCAGATCATATTTGGAGAGAATCTATATATATATATATATATATATATATATATATATATATATATATATATATATATATATATATATATACATTTGTATCGGAAACAAAAAATGTCAATTAGTAGTAAAATATCGCTATTTCAAACTTTTACTGTTGCTTTGTACGGCCCCGGGCGCTAGCTGTCGGCGAAGAAAGCACAGATTGTAAACATCTATCGATTATTTTGTTGGCTCTCCATTTACCCTTTTTAATGTATGTGTGTAACCTAGCTGCATCTATCACATCGAATTAAAATATCGTTTCTAGATAGAAAAATGCGGACAAAAATACGAAAATACGCATTAAAAAAAAAACAACAACTCCCGTTGCTAGCTCTGAATGGTTTTACATCAGTCACGCGACTCTATCTTTTTCTGATACCCAAACAGCCGTGCTGAATAAGAAAACGTTGTTTTAACGTCGTTCTTTGTTCACAAACTATTTCGAACTGACAAAATGTAACATCAACACGTCCGAGGGAGATTGCTAGTTTACTCATTCTATCGACACTCCTTTTCTACCTATACATTCTGTTACACATACGAATACATCTTCTCCATCATTACTCAACAAAACAAACCAAATACATATAAAAAGACTCTCTCTCTTTTATACACAGGTACAACATCTCTTGTGTAAACATTGTTTTAATGTTTTGTTCATCGTTACATTCTATTTCGGGCTTCAGAAATTGTTTCCTTTAATATATATATATATATATATATATATATATATATATATATATATATATATATATATATATATATATGTGTGTGTGTGTGTGTGTGTGTGTGTGTATCGAGGCAGCATTTTTTCTTTAAGACACGTATTATTAAAAATAACCGACAATTTTTGTCTGGTTATTTTAATGTTGATCCCTTCAATTTTCCGGATTAAAATCTTAATCTCGGAAGGAAATTACCTGTTTGTCATTATTCCACTGACGATGGACCCAGACGGGTCAGAAAGTACTCTGGACCAACATGTACACTATGGCAGTTTCATCAGCCAATTTCCTTCCGAGATTAAGATTTTAATCCGGAAAATTGAAGGGACCAACACTAAAATAACCAGACAAAAATTGTCGGTTATTTTTAATAATATATATATATATATATATATATATATATATATATATATATATATATATATATATATATTATATATATATATATATATATATATATATATATATATATATATATATATATATATACACATCCACATGCCTCCAAATACTATTATTCACTAAAGTAAAAAGATTGTCATCTTTGTTACCACGTGGTAACTATCTAAAAACCCACATGGATAGGTAGTTATTATCTTACCCATAGCTGAATAGTGCGTAAATGAATCTCATAGGGTTTGAACTCGCATAGCCGATACCATAGATCACCACAGTACCTATTAAGCCAATCACTCATTCCATAACGTATGCACATTAAATAAAAAAATGCTATTTATATATTTTGTACAAATAATCTGATGCATAAACAAAAGCCAGTCTGAATCTCGAAGTTTGTCATCGATAGCTTCTATCCTACAAGATCCATATTTCAGTCTGAATAGCCAATTTTCCTTTCTTTATCGTTACTCCATGTTCTTGAAAACAAAATACTTTAATTCGCTTTAATTCCTTTGCAAATATACTATAACCCGCTCGGGATATTTGTTAGGGGGAAAACTACATTTGTTTTTCGCAGCAAATGAAACTATCAACAGTAAACACCAATAATAATAGTTTATTGCAATAATTTTTAACTAAATATTCGTTACATAATATAATATTATACCTATTTTGACAGCTTTTAATTTTCACTGTAAGATTATGCGACGTCACGAAATACCGGTATCCAGTGTAAAATAAAAGTTTACTTAATATCTATGAACAATGCGTTCTCTAATTTAGCAGTTGTTATTTGACAATATTTTCCTTAATGATTTCGTTTGTAAATATTTTCTATTACGAAGCATGGTCTGATGATATATTACAGGTTTGTTTAGCATTTATTTATTTATTTTCTAAGTTTAAAACTTTATTCCCTAATATAAACATACTTTTAGTACGCCGTTAGTTCGTCTTGCCAAATAACTTTTTCTTTGAAGATAGACTTAGTTATCACAGTACCGTTTGCTGAAAAATGTAACATTCAAACATGCTAGAGACATGGATACTTTACTCATCCTATCGACACTCCTTATCTATGTATACATTCTGTTATACACACTGATATATCTTCTCCCTCATTGCTCAACAGACCTCTTCGACCTGAAAAATGTATCATTCGCACATCCTAGGGACGTTGATACTTCATTATCTATCGACGATATCTTAACTCGATGTTACGGATACGGCTAGTCTATATATTAATACTTTCGTCACTACCGCACCCCCTCTCTACCACTCTTTCTCTTACATATATGAAACAAAAATATTAACAGCAATAAAAAAAGCACCTAGATATTTCTAAGTGCGCCACCTAAGGACACCAAAGTTATTTTCTTAAAATAGATTCAGGTTTGGTTTGGTTGGTTTGGTTGTTTTGTTTTACGGCATATCAACCCTTTCCGGTTTATTTAATGCCGAATCTGGTCATTTTGGTGAAGGTTTTTATGCTTCAAGTTCTTTATCTGTTCAAATGTTTAATCATGGTTTTTGGTTTGGTTGTTTTATTTTACGGCATATCAACCCTTTTCGGGTTATTTAATGCCGAATCTGGTCATTTTGGTGAAGGTTTTTATGCTTCAAGTTCTTTATCTGTTCAAATGTTTAATCATGGTTTTTGGTTTGGTTGTTTTATTTTACGACATATCAACCCTTTTCGGGTTATTTAATGCCGAATCTGGTCATTTTGGTGAAGGTTTTATGCTTCAAGTTCTTTATCTGTTCAAATGTTTAATCATGGTTTTTGGTTTGTTTATTTATGTTTCACGACATATCGACCCCTTTTAGGTCATTCAATGCCGAATCCGGTCATTTTGGCGAAGGTTTCCACGCTTCAAGTTCTTTATATGTTCAAATGTTTAATCATGGTTTTTGGTTTGTTTATTTGTTTCACGACATATCGACCCCTTTTAGGTCATTCAATGCCGAATCCATTAATTTTGGCGAAGGTTTCCACGCTTCAAGTTCTTTATATGTTCAAGCATCCATTGATGATCCTTGGTTGAGTGAAAGCGGGGTGGGGGGAGAGGGAAGAAGAGAGGAGGGAGGGAAATTGTTTTATATTTTGGATTTTGCAGAACATGATTGAGTTTTGCAAAGGAAAACACAATAAAACATCAATGTTTGGTGCATTTTAAGTCAGGACGTCAATAACTTCAGACAGCGTGATTTGGTAGCGTCAGTAGGTTTTATTTGACCCATAGATAGGGCCCTTACAGGTACTACAACTCCGGGCCAGAGTGGACCTGCGAGCAATGGCAACTAAGGTGCAACTCAAAATAGATTCAGAGTTATATCATAGCATGTTGCGTATAACAAAAATAAAAAAGAGGCCGACACAATTGCAACTTCAATTTGGGGAATCTTCCTTGAAGTAAAAAGTAATGTCTACACGTGGGTCATTTTTAGCATCTATTTTAGCTGAGATCTACACATGTTTCGTTTTTTAGTGTCCATTTTGTCTACACGCAGGTTTTTAGTGTACATTTCAACTAATGCCTACACGTGGGTCAATTTGCTTAGTATCCATTTTTACTAATGTCTTCACGCGGGTCGTTTTAAGTGTCTATTTTAGCCAAGGTCTACACGTGTGTCGTTTTTAAGTGTCCATTTTTCTACACGTGTTTTAGTGTCCATTTTTTACCAATATCTACACGTTAGTCGTTTTTGTTTGCAATTTTTATAAATGTCTACACATGGGTCGTTTTTAGTGTCCATTTTTACTAATGTCTACACGTAGTTGTTTTTAGTGCCAATTTTTACTAATGTCTACACGTGGTTGTTTTTAGCGTCCATTTTTACTAATGTATACATGTGGTCCTTTTTACAGTCTATTTTTACTATTGTCTACATGTGGTTGTTTTTAGTGTCCATTTTAACTCATTTCTATACGTGGTTGTTTTTAGTGTCCATTTTTAATAATGTCTACATGTGTTCCTTTTTTAGTATCCATTTTTACTAATGTCTACACGTGGTCGTTTTCAGTGTCCATTGTTACTAATGTCTACACGTGATCGTTGTTAGTGTCCATTTTTTCTAATGCCTACACATGGGTCAATTTGCTTAGTATCCATTTTTACTAATTTATACACGTGGTCGTTTTTAGTGTTTATATTTTTTACTAATGTGTACACGTGGTCGTTTTTAGTGTCCATTTTTACTAATGTCTACACGTGGTCGTTTTTAGTGTCGATTATTACTAATGTCTACACGTGGTCGTTTTTAGTGTCTATTATTACTAATGTCTACACGTGGTCGTTTTTAGTGTCCATTACTACTAATGTCTACACGTGGTCGTTTTTAGTGTCCATTATTACTAATGTCTACATGTGGTCGTTTTTAGTGTCCATTTTTACTAATGTCTACACGTGGTCGTTTTTAGTGTCGATTATTACTAATGTCTACACGTGGTCGTTTTTAGTGTCCATTTATACTAATGTCTACACGTGGTCTTTTTTAGTGTACATTTTTACTAATGTGTACACGTGGTCGTTTTTAGTGTCCATTTTTACTAATGTCTACACGTGGTCGTTTTTAGTGTCCATTTTTACTAATGTCTACACATGGTCGTTTTTAGTGTCCATTTTTACTAATGTGTACACGTGGTCGTTTTTAGTGTCCATTTTTACTAATGTGTACACGTGGTCGTTTTTAGTGTCCATTTTTACTAATGTCTACACGTGGTCGTTTTTAGTGTCCATTTTAACTAATGTCTACAAGTTTTCGTTTTTAGTGTCCATTTTTACTAATGTCTACAGTGGTCGTTTTTAGTGTCGATTATTACTAATGTCTACACGTGGTCGTTTTTAGTGTCCATTTTTACTAATGTCTACACGTGGTCGTTTTTAATGTCCATTATTACTAATGTCTACATGTAGTCGTTTTTAGTGTCCATTTTTACTAATGTCTACACATGGTCGTTTTTAGTGTCCATTTTTACTAATGTTTACTGTAATCTTAACCTTTAATTCACATACGTTATGACTTTCGAACTGACAAAATCAATTTCATATTTCAAACCTACGCATTATAGGTGACAAGTCAGCCATTTTAAATCTATTTTAATAAAATACTCTCATGCAACGCCGGGTAGATACAGCTCGTTATAAATAAAATAACAAATATTTCGCAGACAATTCTATGCATTTTATTTTTTGTAAGATGAAAGTTTAAATTAAAAAAATCCAGTAGTCAATAAAATTTTCTACACAAAATGCAATATTTTTCATCAATTAGTAGTTTACAATTTTTTCAAAAGTTCTCAAATTTTAAAGATAAACTTAACGTGTAATAAAAATTCAAATATTAATATAAACACGGTAATTATTTTTACTATATATATTTTTCAAATTATTATTATATTTACATCCGGAGGGCGCATATATTTTCTAAAATATCATTATGAATGTAAACAGAAAAAACATTTAGTGTCATGATTTCTTTTAAAAGATCCAAAGTAATCAATGACGTCATTCACATTTGACACAACGTTATAATATTAAAGTAGCCGATGTCAACAAATATCTGTCGAGCTGTCCCCACCACTTGTAATGAGTCACCACTTAGATGATGAACAATAATATGAGAGGATTGAAAACGTTGAATAGAATGGACAAAATTTGATTACGTCATTCCATTTATTGTTTTTAGTCTCACCAACTGACAATATCAGTAACCCTTATCCTCGAGTGGCTTTTGGTCTTCGTAAGTGGTGACTCATTAGTATATAAAAAGCTTTAGATTATCATATGTTTCATAAGTTGGGCGATAATTAGTGAGAGAAAGAGAGAAATAATGAGAGATAGAAAGAGAGAGAGAGAGAGAAAAGGGATGTAAAATGAAGAAGAAAATAAATAAAATTAAAAAAAAACATTTTGAGGTATTTCTTGTTGATATTTCTAGAATTATGTGAGATCAGGATCAGCCCGACTTGTCTGACGGCTAGCGGCACCACTCATATATGGAACAGAATCGTATATGATGGATTGAAAAAAGAAACGGTCAGATAGCTGGAAAAGATTTATAATTAAAAAAACAACAAAAAAAAAAAAACGCAACCGCTATGAGTTGTCTGTTTCTTTCAACAACGTTTGTCTCTATATAAGTTTTCAACATTTTTTTGTATTATTCTATAAAAAACATGCTTAATATTAAAAAGAAATCCAATTTCTAAAATAGAGTAAAATTCTAATAATAATAATAATAATAATAATAATAATAATAATAATAATAATAATAATAATCCCCCACCCCCAAAAATGATGCCGTCCTAGACTGACACTACACAAAATATTTGTAGAGGGTCAATGAGGATGAGAAGACAAAGGAGGGACAGCACAAACCAGTGTGTGTGGCAAGTAGAGGACATTCGCTTGAATGGTATACATTATATATATATAAAATTATATTAAATAAATAAATATATATATATATATATATATATATATATATATATATATATATATATTGTTCGTCGTGTATAAGTTTTGTTATTATCAGAAATACAGTTTTAATGTTATTAATTTTTTTAAATAGATGATGACGTTTTGAATACATTGTATGGTTTCTTAGATTATATACACAATAGATAACATATATAACAACATTTATTATTTTTTTGCAGTTTATCAGTACACACACACACACACGTATATATATATATATATATATATATATATATATATATGTAGGGGGGGGATTTATTCATCATTGTACCGGCCGACGTGAAAGTGTATTATCGCACATTGTTCCGGTTTTGTGGTTTTATTGAATGTATTTGGGACCGATTGTTTGCTTGTTGGCTTGGTGGAAGAAATAATGCACAAGCTACTTTTCTAAGACTTTTCTAGGACTTTCTTTTTTTATCGTTGTTCTTCCTTGCTTTTCAAGTTTGAATTTTATTTTTATTTTTATTTTTTTCCTCTTCTCTTCTTAAGTGACCTCAACTATTACAACGCCACATTGTGTTTTGTCGGCAGTTGAAACCAGTATTCCAGACATTTAATTTCCCTGATGATCTGCCAAGCAAGTAACTGCTTGGTAGTGAAACACGTGTAGGAAAAAACATTTAATTTGAATAAATAATATTTGTAAGAAAAATATCTTTAATGGTGATCATTGGTGTCTTGAAAGGAATGCTTTGGTAAGCCTTCATAAAATCACATATAAATGCTCTGTACTCTGTAATCGAGTATCATCGAGCTTGTTTTTTATTGGAACAACCCCGGTCTTCACTGAATGATCTATTTTATAAGTGAAAAATCTAAATCTATATATATATATATATATATATATATATATATATATATATATATATATATATATATATATATATATATATATATATATATATATATATATATATATTGAGAGGTCGCACATCGAAGCACTGATGAAATCAGAATAATAAATGAAGCCTGAAACAACGCAGAAATTTGTTTATTTATTTATCTCAAAAAAACTTTTTTTGTTTAAACTTGAGTACTTTCGGTATAAGATACCTTCATCGGAAGCACAGTCATTTTCTTTTTTTTCTTCTTTTTATTTATCCCAGTAAAAAAAATGAAGTTTTTTGAGATTTATTTTAAGAAAACAAATTTCTGCGTTGTTTCAGGCTTCAAAATATTAAATAAAAAATTACCTTTATTATATATATATATATATATATATATATATATATATATATATATATATATATATATATATATATATATATATATATAATATTTAATATCCATTTTTTATTCATACAAACACGTTGGCTACACATGTGCAGGTATGTTTCAGCCACAGCGTTGTTTTGGCTAATTTTCCGCAGGCGAAGCTTAATATATGTATAATATAAACGCATAGGGTTGAGTGTTCACCCAAGTGTTTCAATCTTAAATGTTTTAATCGAGGAATGAAACCAGTTTTGATCTGTATAGACATTTAAACCTGTTTTTTTAAAAATTATTTTAAAGCTCTATTAAGCATTGAGCACTTTTGAAATTAATATTGGAACAATTACCCGGAATATATGTGAATATTTTTATGTTAACTATATTTTATATACATGTAAATATTCCGTTAAATAATATGGAATATTTCTGTAAAAATATGTTGATATTCGTCATGGTTAGAATTCAAAGCACCTTTCCCGCAAGAATTGACTAAAATAAATATTTTAAAGTTGATTAGCTTCACAATACACATGATTCTCCGAAGATGGTATGCGGACAGACCAAAGTACTTAGAATTACAATCATGGCGAATTTATAAACTGTCGGAGGAAGAGGAGAAAGCAGGTTGGGTAGAGTATAAGGGTGTTGGAGACGCCAAAATTGTTGAGAATCTAGAAACTTCGAGTGGTTGTCTCACAATGAGAGGAGAAAGAGTAGTATGGGTTGCGGGGAGAGCGGAGGAGGGGGCAGAAAAACTGTGAAAGATCTCATACTATTTGCTTTAATGTGTGGAAAAATAGCAAAAAGGAAAAAGTAGGAAAAGTCAGAAGTGTGTATGTGTGTGTTATAAACGTGTGTCTTCCACAATGCTGTTTTCTCCGATAATCGTTTTTTAGTAAAATTAGCCTAATTTAACACCTTCCTCCATTACCAGAATGGGGTTATCAACAGAATTGTATAGTTCAATCAACAATTTTGGCGTTTGTCACCGAACTACTATTTCCTTACATTCTTACCAACCCTCGTACACTCTCATTTGCAGCAGTCATGCAGTCTCACCTCTTTTCTATTATCCTACTGAAAATTCGTCGCTTGCTTAAAAGGTATGAAAAATAACCCCCTTCTTTAACTTTGATGAAGTTTCTTTTAATAAAAGAAACGAAATATTAGTCTACTGATGGTTTTATGTGATTATATATATATATATATATATATATATATATATATATTATATGAATTATGAATTGAATTTATATATATATATATATATATATATATATATATATATATATATATATATATATATATATATATAGTATACATTTTGTTGACTCTCTGTGAAGAGTACAACCGAAACATGTATGCACATATGTAACCAATAATGTTTGTATAAATAAAAATTTATACTTAAGAACAGCTCTACTTGTTATTGAGCACTTTTTATAAACACTTGAGTTTCAACGGATTTACATCTACAGAAACTAATACAATACGTGGACTATATATATATATATATATATATATATATATATAGTCTTGGAAGTTTCTCAACCATTAAAACTATATTAAAAAAAAACCCAAAAAACCCTTTAAGTCCCAAGTCGTTCAGTGGAAAATCACTCGTGTAAGTCAATTTAACTTTTTCAGTTATTATATTAGTTTGCTTCTAACATTATTTAAGGGATCATCAGTTATTTACCATGAAAAACTGTTTCGGGAATTTAATATATATATATATATATATATATATATATATATATATATATATATATATAATAAAACCCAGAAAGCATACATATATATCTATGAACAGTTAAAGTCATTTTCATTAGAAAAAGCATCATCACATTAGTTACTTCGCTTAAAAAAATTCTTTTTCTCATTCTTCTAATTATTATTATTATTATTATTATTATTATTATTATTATTATTATTATTATTATTATTATTATTATTATTATTATTATTATTATTATTATTGTTATTGTTATTGTTATTGTTATTATTATTATTATTATTATTATTATTATTATTGTTATTGTTATTGTTATTATTATTATTATTATTATTATTATTATTATTATTAATAATAATATTCTTGTACTTGTTGTAGTCCTTTTTCTTGTTCTTGTTTATAAAATATTTAGCATCATCATCATCATCATCATCATCATCATCATCATCATCATCATCATCATCATCATCAAGTTTTTGTTGTTGTTGTTGTTGCTATTTTCAATCTGCGTATTTTTATGCAGGGTTCTAGTCCAGCCTGCCGTTTTTTGTTTATTAAAAAAAAAATGAGTTCCAGTTTTAGATTAATTCCAGGAGAAATTCTACAAAAGAAGAAAATAGATTTTAATTAAAAATCCATTAAAATATGACGATCGAATTGAATTCTTTTAACGAACATAAAATAAATTCCATTAAAACAGATATTAATAAATTCAATTATTACGATTTTTATATTAAAATACATTAAATATGAATATGCGATCATCGAATTTAATCCTTTCGAATTGAAACCGACATTCCATAAAAATTGTCACAAAATATACGCAATTATTATTATGTTTTATTAAAATACATGCAATTATTATGATGTTTTATTAAAATACATGCAATTATCATGAGGTTTTATTAAAATACATGCAATTATTATTATGTTTTATTAAAATACATTCAATTATTATTATGTTTTATTAACATACATGCAATTATTATTATGTTTTATTAAAATACATGCAATTATTATTCTGTTTTATTAAAATACATGCGATTATTATGATGTTTTATTAAAATACATGCAATTATTATGTTTTATTAAAATACATGCAATTATTATTATGTTTTATTAAACATTACATACTTTTCTATCGAATTTCCTCTGGTGATAAGAGCATATCTTTGAAAATCCATGGATTAAGGAAATAAATAAGGTTTTTATACAACCCTTGTTTTAACAATTGATGATTTAATGTATATTGCATTTTATCCAATTTTTATTCTCATCACGTATCTACTTATAATAATTATTTTCAATATATATATATATATATATATATATATATATATATATATATATATATATATATATATATATATATATATATATATACGGTTTCAAGATAACGGACCTCTGAGGATCGAACGTGAGTTTTCCTTTTGGACGTTTGTCTATTATGTCACACTACGTTCTTTTTATATTTTTCAAATTAAGAACTTTTTATGTCTTTTTTTCTGACGAGCTTGAGGTGAATAGATCCAATGTTGACATAATAATGTTGTTTGGTTTTCTTTAAACGAAACGATTCGTGAAATAAATTACACTAAAATGTATCCGTTTTGAACATGTTTTGTAAGAAAATTAAAAAATCTTGGCTTTTGGAATATAAATGAACTTTGCTTACTTATATATATATATATATATATATATATATATATATATATATATATATATATATATATATATATATTATATATACACACATATATATATATACACATATATATAAACAATGTTATATATATATATAAACAATATATATATATAAATATTAAACATTAAAACAGCCGACGCAAATTAATTTACGTTTCTTCTCTCTACTTATATTTGAATTGTCCAATGTGAATTTCTATTTTCTCATTTTCAAAAATGTAATCATCTCACTTGGATGCTTGACAATACCACAAGGTTGAAATAAATTATTGCATCGATGATTATGTAATTTCGTGTTACTATATTGTATTTTATTCTTGCTGTTTATTACATTGAGCTCTCATACCCGGATTTCCTCCCGAAATTTATTTCATTATAAAACTAATTTATTTGATATATATATATATATATATATATATATATATATATATATATATATATATATATATATATATATATATATATATTCATGCAAACATTCTTAAATATAACAGAATTTGTCTGTTTAATTAAACCTTTTTTTATTTTTTCAATTTTTCTGATGATCTTTTCTGTATTAAAATAAAAAAAAATGTTCCATATATTTCACAGGTTTCACGAACGTTTTCGATTCTTCGTCGAATCATCCTCACATGTCAAAAGCAAATGAACAAAAACGCTGGAGAAAGAAGAGAATTAAAAAAAAAACAGCGGATGAACGCAGCAGAGGACGTTTTTTTCGCATTGTTCAATGAAATCGTTGACGATTTAAATTCAGCAACGCTGGATGGCATCACAGAACAAAATCGCATTACGTTAAGCATTTTAAAATGTTACCACTGGTTTCATATGTGATGTTGTTATTTAAGGTTGTTGTGTTTTTATGATGATAGCTCCCAGTATTTTTAATTTTTAAAAAATTGGTTTCGGAATGTATAATTTTAGTGTTATTAACTAGAATTTGCCTTAAATCAATTTAGATTGAAATTTCTAATACAAAAAGACCATCAGAAAAATTGAAAAAAATAAAAAAGGTATAATTAAACAGACGAATTCTGTTATTTTAAACAATGTTTGCATAAATAAGAAAATGCTCCCTAATTACACAATATATATATATATATATATATATATATATATATATATATATATATATACATACATATTATTATTAAAAAATATTGTTAAAAGACCCCCCCCCATTAAAATAAGATTTGGGCTTTTTAAAAGAAAGTTATAATAAGCTGTCAACCTTAGCGTAAAGCAATGTTCCTACGCATATAGTTGAACACTATTTCACTAACTTTCTGTGTTTGGCCTCGACAAAATATAGATCTTAATTCTCTTTCCTTCTCAGTGCTTAATCTTTGGTGGCCGAGAGGAAGAATGCCGGGTCGCAGAGTCAAAGGTTACTGTGAGACTGGGTTCGAATCCTTCGACCAACAGTAATTGTTATCTCCTACACTGATGACTGCGTAAGCAAGAAACACTAGTGTCTATAGTTAAAAATGATATCATTACATATATATATATATATATATATATATATATATATATATTAAGTAACACGGAATCACATAATCACCGGGGCAATAATTTATTTCAAACCTACGGCATTTTCATTTGCTCTTTTTATTACATCGACCTCTCATACCCGGATTTCCTTCTGGAATTTATTTCACTCTAACACACACACACTATATATATATATATATATATATATATATATATATATATATATATATATATATATATATATATATATATATATATATATATATATATAAAGTTAAATTTAAAGGAAATAAACTAAACACACATTAGGGATGTCCGCATTATAAATTATTTCGACCTAGATGGGTCTCATTACACGCATAAACAGCCACATTTCGATATATATATATATATATATATATATATATATATATATATATATATATATATATATATATCATAAAAGTACGTGTCTCGGTAGCTTTCAGGATCATGTACCACATTAAATTGGTTCCATTCCAATCAAAAGATGTTATTTGAGCCCCAAAAGAGCAGACTTTGGCGTTGTTTTCAAAGACAATATAAGAATTCAATATACTGGCCAGCGCCTCCATTTCTTGCTAAAATTGGCAAACTGTTTGCCCATCTGATACGGGGAGAACTCACTTAACGGAATCTTTAATTTCCTGATGGCATTTTCATTTTGTCCGAATGATAAATCCTTCTCTCTTTGACCATCTTCGATAAAGATCGGACATTATCGATTTGGGCTCAAAAGTAATTTCTTCAGATTGAGATCTTTACTCAGCTGAATTTTTTTTTTTCTCTCTTTTCGAGGTAATTTTATTAACGGGTAACTGCAGTATGAAAGCTTATTAAAACAAGTTATTGATTTTCGTTTTATTCTTTATTTTTTATCGAATATCAACCCGTTACAGATTATTCATTGACAATAGATACATCTCGTTAACCATTATCCCCGAGTGGTTTTTGGCCTTGATAAGCAGTGTCTCATTAACAAAAAAAAAATCTGAAAGCCAAGTTATTTTTAAATTTTTAATTTTTTATTTTTAAATTTTAAATTTTTAATTTTTTTATGGAATTCGCTCTGGACAAGGCATGAAGCCACTTGATGTTAGGAACAAAAAAAAATGCTACTTCAAGGTCAAAAACTAACCAACGATAAGTGGTAGATGAATAGATTCTAACCTAGAAAACAGCAATTCTTCCCCCTTTGTCAGAAACACCGTTCATAGAATGTGAGGACTAAAATACAAAATAAGAGAAGCGAGAGTTACGAGGCTGCCGAAAGTAAACCCAAGTTAGTCACTTTCTACTCTCTTTACGTCCAAGAAGTAAGACACAAGGTCAGAGTATTTTTTATTTACCTCCTCTCCAGGAGGCTAGACGCAACGTCAGATTAGCGCGCTCCGGCCTACAAAAAATACCCGAGCTGCCCCGTCGGCATTCCCCTGTAAGGGCGCCTCAGGCGATTAGCAATAAAGTAACCCCTTCTCAAGAGAAGGTAACGCCTGGAAGGGTGAACCTCTTAGAACTGAAAGCCAATACATATTGCGAACGATCAATTTGTTTGGTTTCTCTGTTTTACGGCATATCAACACTTTTAGCTCTTTTCTTATCTAAACACAATTCCTATCGTAAATAATTGACTGGTCGGTTTGTATTTGTTTAGGGAATTAGCTTTTTTCAAGGAATTAGCCTTTTTTTAGGGAATTAGCTTTTTTTTAGGGAATTAGTTTTTTTTAGGGAATTAGTTTTTTTTAGGGAATTAGCTTTTTTTAGGGAATTAGTTTTTTTATGGAATTATTTTTTTTTAGGGAATTAGCTTTTTTTAGGGAATTAGTTTTTTTTAGGGAATTAGTTTTTTTTAGGGAATTAGCTTTTTTTAGGGAATTAGCTTTTTTTGGGAATTAGTTTTTTTTAGGGAATTAACTCTTTTTAGGGAATTTATTTTCTGTAGGGAATTAGTTTTTTTAGTGGATTATTTTTTTTTAGGGAATTAGCTCTTTTTAGGGAATTAGTTTTTTTTTAGAGAATTAGTTTTTTAGGGAATTAGCCTTTTTTTAGGGAATTGGCTTTTTTAGGGAATTAGCTTTTTTTAGGGAATTAGCTTTTTTTTGCGGAATTAGTTTTTTTTAGAGAATTAGTTTTTTTAGGGAATTATTTTTTTTTAGGGAATTAGCTCTTTTTAGGGAATTAGTTTTTTTTATAGGGAATTAGCTCTTTTTAGGGAATTAGCTTTTTTTAGGGAATTATTTTTTTTAGGGAATTAGCTCTTTTTAGGGAATTAGTTTTTTTTCTAGAGAATTAGTTTTTTTTAGGGAATTAGTATTTTTTAGAGAATTAGTTTTTTTAGGGAATTAGTTTTTGTAGAAATATAAGCTGAAAAATATTTATTATAATAATACTATAAAAATACCCGTTCCAGGACGCGGATTATTAATTCTCCGAACAGAACAGTTTTGCACCACTTTTATGTCCTCTTACGATAATTAAAATTAAGATATAATGATACTAAACCTTATGTCTAGAATACTTAATCCAAATTTGATTAAAATCCATAACATGGTTTTGATTCTAGAAAATGTTTAAAATTTAAGGCCAACGCTTAAGGAGTCTTTATAAGAAATTGAAATTGAGGGAATCTTGCTTAATTTCTGTCCAATGGCTAGGAATCAGCTTCAATGCAAATCTAATATATTTTAATTTTCACCTTGGAGATTTTGGCCCCTAAAAACCCTTTAAAATACTCCAACGAAACGGATATGTGGGTAATATTTATTAATTGATGTCGAATACATATTTTTTAAATTAAAAAAAAAATCGGAGAATTTTTATGAAGGGCTTCTACTCATTCGCATAAAGTAAATTGAAATAAATATAGCCCACATTCGAACCCCTTATGCATAACAGCTGTGTTTCAAAATTCATAATGATTGGTTAATTAGTTTATGAGTGAATCCTCTACATACATATAGATAAAGAGAAGAAGCAGATTTGATGGACATTGCTAGAGGGCTAAGTATGAACTCATCCTTATCCCTCCAGCAATGCCCATCAAATCTGGTTCAGAGAGAAAAAACAAATTTGTTGGACATTGCTGGAGGGTTAAAGATGAAATCATCAGCGATGTTCTTTTGTGAATGCCAAAATAAGGATGTGGCTCAGTGGGTAGACTGCACAGAACCTGCATCAAGCAACTAATAGAAGACTCACAATACACATATGAAGACCTACCAGGCGTGATTGAGGATAGAACGAAATAGTGAGAGAGCCAGGAGGATCCGTGACACCACCACGATTAGATGATGATGAAAACTCCTAAGCTATGAATTCCTTACGCTATGAACAAAATTAAATATGAACTTTCTACGCTATGAACAGAATTAAATATGAACTTTCTGCGCTATGAACAAAATTAAATATGAACTTTCTACGCTATGAACAAAATTAAATATGAACTTTCTACGCTATAGACAAAATTAAATATGAACTTTCTATGCTATGAACCGAATTAAATATGAACTTCCCACACTATGAACAAAATTAAATATGAACTTTTTACGCTATGAACAAAATTAAATATGAACTTTCTACGATATGAACAAAATTAAATATGAACTTTCTACGCTATGAACAAAATTAAATATGAACTTTCTACGCTATAGACAAAATTAAATATGAACTTTCTATGCTATGAACAGAATTAAATATGAACTTCCTACACTATGAACAAAAATTAAATATGAACTTCCTACGCTATGAACAAAATTAAATATGAACCTTCTACGCTATGAACAAAATTTAATATGAACTTTCTACGCTATGAACAAAATTAAATATGAACTTTCTACGCTATGAACAAAATTAAATATGAACTTTCTACGATATGAACAAAATTAAATATGAACTTTCTACGCTATAGACAAAATTAAATATGAACTTTCTATGCTATGAACAGAATTAAATATGAACTTCCTACACTATGAACAAAATTAAATATGAACT
>OY744534.1:82311849-82319349 GCA_963556195.1 Sepiola atlantica | reverse complement strand
CAACAAAAGCAACAACAAAGTAAAAAAAAGTCTTATTGTAGATTAACACACCTAGCTAAATCCCCCTCACCCCCAAATGAGATTCTACTTTTTTAGGAGATTACGTGTGAACACATCGAAAAATTTGGCGGAATAAAAAAAACTCAATTATTTTAGAATTTTGGGTAAGGGATCAGTTTCGCACATATGAATTTAACGTAAAATGATCCCCATTACCGAGTGATTCTAGCATTTTAAGACAGTTAACCAAAATACTTTTTTGCTATGAGAGATAATTTCGGTGCTATTTTTTTTGGTAGGGATCCCATGTTTTTTTTAGGTGATCATGTGTAGTTTTACACCCTTGCCACTCGGACTTAAAGTTAGTGGTAAACAAAATTAGTTAAGTGTCCTAAAAAGTTTGAATAGCTCGAAAATGGGGGATAATTTTACGTTGAATTTACATACGAAACTGATGCCCAACTCTAAATTCTGAAATAATTATTTCTTTGCTTTTGTTTTCTTCTTTTTTCAGCTAAGTTTTTCAGGGTGTAAAACAAGTAAAAGTTCATTTTGAGGAGGGGGGGGCGTAGGTGATTTAGCTGAGGGTGTTAATCTACAAATTTACCAATGATCGTTTCTCCCTTACCTATTTTGGCGCTAGAGGGCAAGTCATGTGACAGCTGTCACGTGAGCACGTCCTTCTCGCTGTCCCAGTCGATTGACTGCTGCATGTGCACCGTCTTCATGAGGCGCTGGCTGTATTCCACCAGATACTTGTGAATCTTCTTCAGGGTCAACCGTTCGCGAGGATCCTGCTTCCAGCATCCCATCATGATGTTACAGATGGTGGACGGGCAATGGTCGGGGCGCTGGAGGATTATGCCTTCATTTAGAAATTTGACAACCTTCCAACCAGAAACAAAACAAAACAAAATAAAAAAACAGAAAAAAGAAGATTTGAATTAGTTAGAAATAGAAATTAAAATTAACAAAAAATAATTAAAAATAAAAATTAACAAAAAAAAAAATGTCAAATTCCGTGAAAAGGTTTACAATCCTAAAACCTTCCTAACCATTTTTAAAATTTTTATTTATTTATTTAACATTTATTTTATAACCGATATTATGTGCAAAGTTATGTTGGGAGTGTAGTGTAGAATAGCTAGCCTGGATCTAAATTCAAGTTCTGTTCGGATTAAATAAGTTTGCTGATAAAAGGAGATAAATTGTAGAAGCCGTTACGTTGTTCAATTGTGTTAGAGTTTATAATGAGTGCTGTTTCAAGAAGTCTTCGCCGAGATTCATATATATATATATATATATATATATATATATATATATATATATATATATATATATATATATATATATATATATATATATATATATATAGGGTGTTTCAAAAGTCTTGGGAACATTACAAATGCGTATATCTCATGAACTATTCCAGGTAGAAAAATGAAACTGGTGCCATTTTAAAGCTTGCTTAATCAAGTCTTTGGGCATACTAATGATTTTCGTGTTATCTTTCCAGGTGCAGTAATGGCGTTCTCTAAACAAGACAAGGCATTTTGCGTCCTTCAATTTGCAAAGACTGAATCGTGGACATGTGTTCAGCGTGCATTTCGCAGGAAATTTAAAAAAGAAGCCCCTGAAAGGAAATCCATTGTCAGATGGCATGCTAAATTTATGAAAGATGGGTGTTTGTGCCCAAGTAAGCGAACAGGTCGCCCTTCAACTTCAGAAGATGCAGTTGAGCAAGTTCGGACAGCCTTTCAGCGGAGCCCCCGTAAATCAGTGAGAAGAGCCAGCAGGGAACTTCAGCTTGCTCCAGCAACTGTCTGGCGTGTCTTAAGGAAACGACTGCAAATGGTACCTTACAAGCTCAAGTTGGTCCAAAAGTTGAAGGACACTGATAAGCCACTTCGCCGTGACTTTTGCATTGCAATGCAAGAGAAGTTGGAAGATAACGGCTTTGATGACCGGCTTGTTTTTAGCGATGAGGCGACCTTCCATCTGAATGGCAAAGTTAACAAGCATAACACTCGCATATGGGGTACTGAGAATCCTCATGAACTTCTTGAGCACGAGCGAGATTCACCAAAAGTGAACGTGTTTTGTGCAATTTCCAAGAAAGGTGTCTATGGACCGTTCTTCTTTGAAGAGGCAACTATCACTGGTGAATCCTATCTCAACATGCTGGAAGACTGGTTAATGGCTCAGTTGGAACAAGCAGAATCTGATGACTTCATTTTTCAACAAGATGGTGCACCACCACACTGGAGTCTTAGAGTAAGGCAGTTTCTTAACACAAGGCTGCCTGGTAGATGGATTGGGAGATCTGGGCGAGGTGATGACGTTCTCATGCCCTGGCCTCCTAGGTCTCCAGATCTTACCCCGTGTGACTTTTTCCTTTGGGGCTTTGTCAAGCAACAAGTCTATGTGCCGCCCCTTCCAAGAGATATTGACGAACTAAAGGCTCGAGTAACGGCAGTTGTGGGAACCATTGACGTCAAGATGCTGGAACGCGTTTGGCAGGAAATGGACTATCGACTAGATGTCTGCCGTGTGACGAATGGTGCTCATATTGAGCAACTTTGAAGATTCCCAACAAAACTTGAAACTTTAACCTTTGCAACGGTACCAATTTCATTTTTCAACTCCTAATAGTTTTTGAGTTATTAAAAATCGTTATGTTCCCAAGACTTACATATATATATATATATATATATATATATATATATATATATATATATATATATATATATATATATATATATATATATATATATATGTGTGTGTGTGTGTGTGTGTGTAGTAAAAAAGACATAGAAAAACAATTAAACGCGGGAAGAAAAAGAACAAACGAAATATTAACCGTTTTTTTCGGTTCAACGAACGTCTCTAGAAAAAGTGAAGATTTTAAATTTATTGAAAAACGGCAAAACATAGGAAAGAGAACGTGAAACGGAATATTTTTGGCACATAAGTAATTATTTAAAAAAAAATGCGACACATACAAAAAAAAAGTTAATACGGAAAAAGGGAAGAGAAAGAAAAAGAAAAAAAAGGAAAAGAAATAATGGAAATATGGATGTAATGCAGTAATAACAAGTAGTACTTAACCGAGATCGGAGTTTGTTATGAAGTGCAGTGGCGAGGTATATTGCATTGTTTGAGTGCGATTTTTGCCATATATTTGGTTAAGGAGTAAGAGCCGAGCCTAAGGTTTACGTAAGATGGTGATAAGTGAAGGATTACAGCACCTTCGATGCACTTGCGGCGTGGAAGAGATTCAGTCTTGAGGAGGGTGCAGTTTGTAAAGTCAAAATTGTGAGTAAAAGTTTTCTTATGTATGACTAGTACGTTAGTGGGATTGTTGTGTTTGACGTCCTGTTTATGTTCGTAAATGCGGGATTTGATATTTATAGCCGTCTCGCCGATATAAGACATCAGACATGAGGCACGTTTTATTTTATTGATGCTGACTAGCGAATACGTGTATTTGGAGGGATGGTTAGGACGGAGTTTTTTGTTGACTAAATCTTAAATTGCTTCAGAAGTTGATTTCACTATTTTTAGGTCAGGTTTGAATTGTTTTTGTAAGGATGTAGATATGGGATTTGTAGGGGAAACCAATATAAGATTTTTTTAATCAATCTGTCGGTGTTATTTGTGCTGATGGCGTTATTTTGAGAGGACATCTTTGTAGGGTTAGACTGTTCTTTTGTTGTTGAGAATATTAAAAGCTTTGCGTTTAACGATGTGGATGAAAGAAGTGAGGATATTTTAAAGCTCTGTATGTGCTCCCGGTGTAGGTCTCATCACGACGGAGGTAAGCAGGGCTGAAAATTCCGAGAGCTATGAATAAACGAGCCTATGATCATTCCGGGTTCTAGTCTGATTTTGTAATGGGAGTAAAAATGTATAAGGTCATTTATGATTCTTTGGTTTTCTTCTTTTTTTAAAAACATAGTTCACCCCAAACAAGGCAGGACGCCACTGTAGACGTAAGGGGCTACTGAGAAAAAAGAAGAGGGGAGAAGGTAGGGGACAGTCAACCTAGATTGGGATCTGCGCAGCGAGATGTCTGTTTACATTAGTTTTACACTTCTGCATGTCTGTACTGTCGGGGAAACAGGGGGCAGGGAGGGAGTTCCAGAGGACAGCAACACGAGGAAAGAAGCTATTTGAGTAGAAGGCTCTCCGACATCTGGGGACCTCCACAGTGAATCAATGAGATTTAGTTGATTGTCGAGTTAGTCTAGTGAATTTATGTCGAGGGGGCACCAGAATAGCCAATTCATCGGAGCATAATCCATTTAAGTATTTGTAAAACAAGCACAAGGATGCTACATTGCGGCGATGGGACAGGGACTGGAGCTTGGTTGACAGTGAGGGACTTAGGTGTGTTGTGCAGAGTGATATCAAGGAAGTTGAGGACGTTATTTAATCCTAGTTCAGAGGTGAATGAAATGGTGTGTTCAATTTGATTGAATAAAATCCGGGATGCTCATCAGAATTTCCAGACCCGCTTACCTCCGCAACGAAGAAACTTATATCGCTTTTAAATATCCTCAGTTTTTCATTCGAAACGCTACACGCAAATCCTTTAATATTCGCAACAAAGAATAGACTAACACTACAAAAATGTTCCCTCACACGACGCCACCAGCACAAATAACACCGACAAGATTGTTAAAATCGATCTCATATAGTTCTCCCCAATAATCCCATATCTACTTCCTTACAAAAACAATTCAACTCCTCGGCCTAACCTTCACAGGTAAGATGAATTGGAACAAATACATCGAAGACATTGCCAAGGCTGCCTCAAAGAAAGTTGGCCCCCTCTACCGTGCTAGTAAACTCCTTACACCTGACATTATCCTGTATCTCTACAAAGTCACCATCCGCCCATGCATGGAGTATTGTTGCCACATCTGGGCTGGGGCATCATCTACTAGTCTCTCCCTACTTGACAAGGTCCAAAAAAGAGTCGCCAACCTAATAGGTCCCTCACTGTCAACCAAGCCTCAGTCCCTGTCCCATCGCCGCAATGTAGCATCCTTATGTTTGTTTTACAAATACTTTAATGGATTATGTTCAGATTAATTGGCTACTCTGGTGCCTTTTTTTTTCTCAGAAGCCCTTTACGTCTACAGTGGCGGCCCGCCTTGTTTGGGGTGAACCATGTTAAAAACAATTCAAATCTGACATAAAAATAGTGACACCAACTTCTAAAACAATTAAGGATCCACTCAACACCAAACCCGTCCCCAACTACCTACTGAGGACACTACTTCCTACCAAGCCGGTATTAACAAAATAAAATGTGCGACATGTCCGATGTTTTATATTGGTGAAACGGCCAGAAATATAAAATCTCGCATTTATAAACACAAACAAGACCTCAAACACAACAATCTCACTCACGCACTCGTCATACACAGAAACACTTTCATCCACAATTTTGATTTAAAAAACTGCACCTTCCTCAAGACCGAATACTCTCTCCTACGTCGCAAATGCATCGAAAGCGCTATAATACTTCTCTCATTACCATCTAAGATAAACCTCAGACTCGGATTAGTTTCTAGTTTGTCGACAAATATGATGTGGGTAGATAAAGAGTGTGTCATCAATATATCTAAAGAAGTGGAAGTTTTGGGGTAGGATAGAATTGAAGGGTCTGTTTTCTAAAAGAAAATCTATGAAAAGACAGGCACGGACTTCGCTGAGAGTGGAACCCATGGGTAAAACAAATTTTTCTTTTAAAAATTTGTCGTTTAAAGTAAACTGGCATTGTTGTGTGATTACATGGCACAATTTATAAATTTGGGAGGTAGGGAGCGTGTAATTCCAAACAGGGTTCTACTATTAAAACTATTAAATCTTAAAGGGGCATATATATATATATATATATATATATATATATATATATATATATATATATATATACTAAAAGAACACCCGCCCCAGGACGGGTAAAATGAATTCTCTAAACAGAACTGTTTCTCAGTACTTCTATGCCCCCCACAAAGATTAAAATCAAGATATAATGCTACTAAACCTTATGTCTAGAATACTTATTCAATTATTAATCATAATTCATTGCATGGTTTTGATTAAAAAAACTATTCATTTTCTACTTTAAAAAATTCTTTAACTTTGAAAAATCTGAAAAATAAATAAACTATGAAAGGAAAAAGTCTTTTGTGATGAATGATTTCTTGAATGAAATGTTTTGGTAAACCTTAAAAACACACACACACATACATACATATATATATATATATATATATATATATATATATATATATATATATATATATATATATATATCACTATCACACTCTATAAGTTAGATGTGTACTTACTTCTTCGTTTGAATGACCATAATAAGGTTGTTTTCCGTAACTGAATATTTCCCACAGGACGACGCCATAGGCCCACACATCCGATTCAGATGTAAAACGTCCATATTTGACGCTCTCCGGTGACATCCAACGGACTGGTAACATCCGAGAACCACCGATCTTAAATGAGAAAAAATGCAGAAAAAATATATGAAACATTTTCAAACACGTGACACGTTCACTAATGAATAAACAAACACAAACAAACAAACAAACAAACAAGAAACAAACGCACGTCATTTGAAGTTTGTATATCTTTCTTTAATTATCTCCTTACAATTTTTTCAGAGGCGTGAAACAGGGGTGCGTTATAGGTCTTATAGATACCGTCGCGGTGTATGTTGAACGAATCACTCGAAGAAAGTGTCTGGGTTAAGGTGGAGGGAAGAGAGCGCAAGAATAAGTGTGCTTTCTGCTTGTGATCGGAGAAAAAAGAGGCCGATTCTAATTTCTCGTCTTGTTTTTTACAAGCTTGCGCACCGAACATGCCACTTAATCTTTCAAACCCAATAAAAAACCGATGAAACTGATATTTGAAACAAGTGTGACACGACGAGGAATTAGAATCGACCTCTTTTTTCTCCGACCACAAGCAGAAAGCACACTTATTGGTCGACGGATCGACGATGGACAGACAGAGCCACTAATAGTGATTCCTGGGCGCATCTTAAATGCCATTTAAAACTTAAGCGAAAATATGATTTACATCCAAAAGCGTGACACACTGACCGAAATGCTATTTCAAATTTCCTAATAGTATTATATTTTTTTAGAAAATACCATAACAACGTATAGTGTTAAAATAAATAAAATTTATTTTAATCTGAGCTTCCAAGAAATAAAATTCTCCTTGTCAAAGCAGTATCTTTTCTTCTTCATTATCCGATGGTACTGGACTTTTGGGGCAGACAATCATTAAGCGCAGCTACGCCAATTTAACCTAGAAAGGTTGGGTAGAAATATTTTTAAACCATTGTTTCGTAATATTATTATATTTTTTTGAAATAAACATATATATATATATATATATAAATAAAAAAAAATATATACATCTATATATGTATACATATATATATATACACATACATATATATATATA
>OY744534.1:82299349-82309349 GCA_963556195.1 Sepiola atlantica | reverse complement strand
AAGATTTTCCATAAGGCCTTCTCGTCAGAATGATAAATTAAAAACTAAGAAAATCGAATGAGATATGAGGGGAAAAATTGTTTAAGTTGGAGAAAACGATTGAGAGAAAAAAAAGAAACGTAAATCTCTCAACGTTATGGTGGATTTGAATCATTAAAGATCTCTAATTGATGCTTCAAAATATTTTGTCTACACGGGCTAGGTCGATAATTGTTAATAACTAACGCCTCAATAATATTGAGATGGTGGTTCGACCTGGCACTGTGTAAAACAGAAAACCACTCATCGGAATACTGGTCAGAACAACTATTTGTACCAATCAGATGATTATCGATGGCAGATTCATGTGCCTGAAAGTTCCCGGATGATTTCGAAACCTTGTGTAAACGAATATCACGTGGTATGTGTTGGGATATTCTCATTTCTAATCTTTGGGATGTCTTGCCAACGTAGTCAGCTCCACACTGACACAGGAATTTATAAACAACAGAATTCTTTTGAATGGCTGGCAAAACATCCTTACGAAAAGAAGAGAAAAGGTTCGAGTCGTGTAAAATACTCTCAGCATGGTTGCTGGAAAACAACGTTGAGTAGAAGAAGAAATCCTGTTGACAATGTCAAGGCCGTCAGAACCTAACCATGGAAGTTTAAAATAAAATGGGCAACGTGACGGGACAATAAATTTACCACCATTAAATATAGTGACTTTGGGTGCAATGGTGTTTTTTATGATATCGATGGGATATCAATTAGCAAGAAAAATATTAGTAATTTCACCAAGTTCCGCAACGAGTCGTGTTAGTGAACAAATCATAAGTGCTCGATGAGTGAGAGTAAATATATATATATATATATATAATTATATATATTCTAAAGATGAAAGATGAGAATAAAAAATTGTAAAGATAAAATATTTATTAGAACATCAAAAGTTCAAAGCAAGGAGCTTCACATCCTTAATCCATAGGTTTTTAAAGATAATCTCTTTTCATCAGAGGATAGAACAATCCGACAATATAATTGTGAATATTATCGGCAACATTCAACTTTGAAAAAATTCATACACAAAATAAAAAAATAAAAAGATAAAGTGTCTTTTGTTCAGATGAGCACGTAGAGTTAGGGTAGGCCTCGTCAATAAAAACACAGCAAAAATAAAACAGCTGTTATATTGGAAATGAATGCTTGAAATACTTCAATTGTTTAGGGGTCAAAATGTTGTTGTTAAGAAGATGATTTTCAGACGGCAGTTGGTAAAGTGGAATTCATCGTGTCTGTGCAGTAGTCCGATAGTGGAATTATCCGTTTCACAGGGTTCAGAATGAAGTTTGGCAGTTAATTATGTTGCTCTTTGCGTTGAACCTTTGATGTTCTAATAAATATTGTATCTTTACAATTTTTTCATCTCTAGATTGATTGCTCTATTCAATATATTGAGCTTTATATAATCACGATAGATTATTATTAAACGGTGATTCAATTATCTTTAATTTAATTCAACATTTAAATATAATTATATATATATATAAATATATCTATATCTATATAAATATGTATAATATATATATATATATATAATTATATATATAAATATATATATATATAAATATGTATATAAATATATATAAAAATATATATATAATTATATATATAATTATATATATATATATGATTATATATAATTATATATATATAATTATATATATAATTATATATAATTATATATATTTAATTATATATATATATAATTATATATATATATAATTATATATATATATAATTATATATATATACTTCTGTGAAAGTGCAATAAACTGATAGTATCTCCCAATCTTTTAGTATATATATATATACATATATATATATATACATATATATATAAACATATATATATATATATATAAACATATACATATATAAACATATACATATATAAACACATATATATATATATAAATATTCACATATATATATAAACATATAAACATATATATATATAAACATATATATATATATATAAACATATATACATATATATATATATAAACATATATATATATAAACATATATACATATATATATAAACATATATATATATATATATATATATATATATATATATATATATATATATATATACTTCTGTGAAAGTGTAATAAACTGATAGTATCTCTTAATATTTTAGTATTGGTTTTCAAAGATGGTCGTTGGTACTCATGACCCAGACAAGTGTCCGTCTGCTAATAATTATTGCACTTAAACATGTGTCAATACTTATAGAGAGACAGAAATATCTAGTGTATACTTCAATTAAATCTGCGTATATATGGTGAGAGCCAACAAATCCACATAAAAGAACCGTACACGTTTTCTTAATACGGAACTATAGATTACTACACACATACGTAGAGTCGAACAGGCACGCACACGCACACACGTACGCACACATATACAGCAGTAAAACCGGACATAGTCATATTAAATAAGGCAGAAAACGAGGCAACACTGATTGAGGTGAGTGTTCCAAATGACAGTGGCTTTAACAGAGCAGAGAGAGGGAGAAAGTGACAAAATACCAAGGCCTAATGTATGATATGAAGAGAAACTGGAACTTAAAAAACATCAACATTATCCCAGTTATAATAGGAGCTAAAGGCCTCATGAAGAAAAATTTCAAAAAGTTTCTGGAAAGTATTCCCGGAAAACCAAGTGCTAAAGAAATCCAAATAATTGCACTTAAGGGAACGGCGAAAATCCTTAAAAGAGCACTCGGTTGGAGCCTTTAAATAGCAGGTGATAGTCTGACATTTAGAAAAATGCCCCGTCCCTATGCTAACGAAAACAGAAATAAGTTAGTTCGTTCGTTCGCGCGTATATATCCATACACTGATCTATACACACATTTATTTATCTATTGTTATTGTACGGTAAACTTTTATTCCCTTACAGCGCAAACGGAACAATTCTACAAACAACTACAACAACAACAACAACAACAACAACGACAACGACAACGACAAGAACAACAACAACAACGACAACACCACCAACAACAACAACAACAACAACAACAACAACAACAACAACAACAACAACGACAACAACAACAACGACAACGACAACGACAACGACAACGACGACAACGACAACGACAACGACAACGACAACGACAACGACAACGACAACGACAACGACAACAACAACGACAACGACAACAACAACAACGACAACAACAACAACAACGCCAACAACAACAACAACAACAACAACAACAACAACGACAACAGCAACAACGACAAAGACAACAACAACAACATGGTAACAATCCAATGGAGTCGATTCCTTAATCACTCTCATTATTCAACTATAAATAAGCAAATAAAAAAAAACCCAACAACTCTTTAATATGCGCAACGGAATTATTGTCCTATCATCCCTATTTAGATACACAATGGACTCTTCCAATAAGTATATAATACTTTGTACTGTTATCCACTCAGCGAGTCGAGTAGCATCCCCGTCCTGAAGTTTCGTACTTTCGTCGACTTCCGTTCTGGTGTCACCTCTGACTCTTAAGTGTCACAAAAACTTTTCCATTCGAACACGACCCTCGTTATTAAAAAACAACTATTGCAAAAGATACCGGAAGAAGTACAACATTCGAAAGGTTATGAGAATTATAACAAGTATTATGAAGAAAATTGTATCATATATAATACTTTGTACTGTAATCCACTCAGCGAGTCGAGTAGCATCCCCGTCCTGAGGTTTCGTACTTTCGTCGACTTCCGTTCTGGTGTCACCTCTGACTCTTAAGTGTCACTAAAACTTTTCCATTCGAACACGACCCTCGTTATTAAAAACAACTATTGCAAAAGATACCGGAAGAAGTACAACATTCGAAAGGTTATGAGAATTATAACAAGTATTATGAAGAAAATTGTATCATATACACAATGGACTCTTCCGATAAGTATACAATACTTTGTACTGTAATCCACACAGCGAGTCGAGTAGCATCGCTACTTGCTGACACGCTATACACCAGCCGAGGATCCGTTCTCGACAATCAGTCCGACTAGGCCAACTCGATGACCCTTTATCTGTCGGACTAAGGTATTAGTCCTGGGTAATCCTAAGATGTCCACCCTCCAGGCCTTACCTTCCCTCTTTAGGAGGGGATTAGTTTATTGCTAACTGCACCGGGCGCTTCGATCTAGGAAATGCCTACGGAGCTTCCAAGGCATTTTTTAAGAGGCTAGAGTGCTCCCTTTTTAGGGGTGCTGGCTTACGCTTCCCAACTTCCGGCCTTGTGCTACATCATACTTATGTGCGAAGTCTGTAAATACCGAGTTTAGTAGAAGAAGCTACATTGATGACATTGTATTATGATATTTCAATCGTAGGCGTGTCTCTTTCCTTCCTGAGATTCTCATGGATGTCTCTGCTCTTGAGGAGAAACCAACTCTGAAACTTCTTGGTCTTTCTCTCTCATCAAATCTTTCTCGGAGTTCATACATTAGATCCATTGCTCTTTCTGCTTCTTGTAAAGTCAGGTCTCCCTATCGCTCCAAACACTTTCTCACACCCGAGTCTATTCGCATTCTCTACAAATCAACCATCAGACCATCTATGGAATACTGTTGTCATATTTGGGCTAGTGAATCTCTGTCCCATTTGAAGGTTCTTGATAAGGCGAAGAAACGTATCTGTACACCCCTCCCTCACAGACGTGATGTTGCTAGTCTCAGTCTTTTCTATAAATACTATTATGGTATGTGTTCTTCAGAATCATGTGGTCTATTCCACATTTCTTTTGTCCCAACTTGTTTGACTAGTTGGTCTAGTTGGTCTAGTGGTCTCCATCAATTTATTGGTTTGATACCTCATTGTAATACAGCTTCCTATTCCAGTAGCTTCTTTCCAAGAATCACAGGCATGTGGAACTCTCTTCCTGCTGACTGTTTTCCTCCTACTTATAATCTTGGTCTTTTCAAGACTAAGGTCAATATGCATCTCTTGTCTTTGCGATAATCATATTTGTTCTTGTTAGCTCCTTACATCAAGTGGCTTCATGCCTTGTCTGGAGCGATTTCCATTAAAAAATATTATAATATAACCTTATAGTTCTTGTCAACATATGTAATTGCATTATTTATTTATTTATCATGCCAATTCGAGAACATACATAAAAGTAATTCGTAAAACCCGTTCGATACTTATTTAAAATTTACCACATACATCTTCGAACAATTCAATAAAATTAACCTGACAATAATTAATTAAATGACTTACTGACGAAACAAAATTCCTTAAATTGTATTGACGATTATGCCCCTCTACATAAATGTATTTTACGATTGATATTTCTGTTATTAACTGACATCTGGAAACAGAGCAGATGGCAACCTGGGAAGAGACCATGCGAGAATAGGAAAGACAATTGGCATCCCGGGAAGACGGGAAAAGAGGCACATCGAGTTAGAATCACGACTTGCGAGTTGTAGTCATCGGAAAGCTACGCAAAACCTAACATCACACACACGCACACACACCCACATGAGATAGCCCCAAAAAGTCGTAAAAAATACACTGAAACATTAAAAAAACGAGCCTTAAAGAGTGGGCAGAACAAAAACGCGCCATCCACTTTCTTGATGAGATATCTAAAGAGTATATAGACAAAGAAGGTTCTTTGTACTGGCTTAAAAGAGGAGCCCTCCACTATGATCAGGAAAGGCTTATAATGGCGGCCCAAGACCAAAGCCTTATGACTAATGCATTAAAAAATATGGTAAGACTTAGTAATGATAACAAGTGAGGGTTTTGCAACACAGAAGTGGAGAGTGGGAATGACTTGATATCAAGCTGCAAAATTATGTTAGCAGATGGCAGCTACACAACGCGTCATGATGGTGTGTGCAAATACATACACTGGAACATCTGTAAAAATCTGAACATCCAATGTAGCACTAATTCCTGGGAACATCTACCGGAGAGGACTGTAGGAAACGATAAGTATACTATACATTATGATTATGTGGTTCCTACATCTACCTACCTGGAAAATGCAGCAGTAAAACCGGACATAGTCATATTAAATAAGGCAGAAAGAGAAGCAACACTGATTGAGGTGAGTGTTCCAAATGACAGTGGCTTAAACAGAGCAGAGAGGGAGAAGGTGACAAAATACCAAGGCCTAATGTATGATATGAAGAGAAACTGGAACCTCAAAAACATCAACATTATCCCAGTTATAATAGGAGCTAACGGCATCATGAAGAAAAATTTCAAAAAGTATCTGGAAAGTATTCCCGGAAAACCAAGTGCGAAAGAAATCCAAATAATTGCACTTAAGGGAACGGCGAAAATCCTTAAAAGAGCACTCGGTTGGAGCCTCTAAATAGTAGGTGATAGTCTGCCATTTGGAATAATGCCCCGTCCCTATGCTAACGAAAACAGAAAAATGTATATGAAAATCAACTCAAAATCATAACAGAGCCGAATCAAAACTTTGGACGCATAAAAGAACTCTACACTGTGTTTCACCGTGGGAGCAATGAATCTACATTTTCTCCCGCGTTTCTGCGAACGCAAACACAACGATGCTAACCGAAGAGTTCGAACGTGGACACGTCATCCAAGAGAATCTGTCAAAAAGAATTACGTAAAATCTCTTGTAATGAGGTTACAATGTCAATCCGAACTCTGGAACAAACATCGTAATAAACATCGTAATAAATTTCCAACACTGTCTAAAATTCGGCTAACAGTGTCTAAAATTCGGCTAACACTGTCTGAAATTCGGCTAACACTGTCTAAAATTCGGCTAACACTGTCTAAAATTCGGTTAACACTGTCTAAAGTTCGGCTAACACTGTCTAAAATTCGGCTAACACTGTCTAAAATTCGGCTAACACTGTCTAAAATTCGGCTAACACTCTAAAATTCGGCTAACACTGTCTAACATTCGGCTAACACTGTGTAAAATTCGGCTAACACTGTCTAAAATTCGGCTAACACTGTCTAAAATTCGGCTAACACTGTGCGTCCAATTCGTCTTTTAAAGCTCAGTTGGTCTTTACACATGAAAATTAGTTGCTCACGTATACAATTTAGTTCCAAGTATAAAAATATGCTATTATGAACACGGGTCTTTTGTTCACTGTAAAACAGTTGTCCTACACGCGAAGCATCTAATACGCTTTGAAACTGGCAAATGCTCGTTTTCGTCTCTATTGCCACAGTACCTTTTTTCGATCACCAACTGTCCAACATGGTACTCCGAAGCGTTTTGAGACGTTTGCATGCCTCAATAATGGTTTCTCCGCAACTATTATCCCCGTTCAAGCCTTGTTCTGCCACTCATCTGATTATGGTCATTGTCTGGACCTTCTCAGACTCGGACATTGAAAGATTCATCTCTGCCTGAAAATCAGAAATAGCTTTTCTTCTATCTATTGTATTAAAAATAACAAGAGGTTTTACGTCTGCTTCAGTTGTCCTTTGATTCCTGCCCCTTTTCTTGGGACTTTTAGTAAATACAAGTGTCAGCGATTCATCTCAAAGTATAACAAGCCGCGCGTGCGTGGTTCCTCTCTGTATGTGACTCGATGTGGCGAGTGTAAAATGCAATAAATTTGGGCAATTTGGGGCATTTTTGACTTCCCTTTGACTCCCTGGGGGCGCGAACCAGAATTTTTCTTAAGTTAAAGATGCTCATTTTATATCCAGAACAATTGCCTCTACATTTTGGCCAAGTTTCAGAAAAATTGAATGGATGGATCAAACGTTATGGGAGAAAAGGGTCATTTTTTTTCCATTTTGAGGACTTTTGACCCCCTGGGGGCGCGAACCAGATTGTTTCCAAGGTCAGCGATACTTATTTTCTATTAGGAACAATTGCCTCCACATTTTGGCCAAGTTTCAGAGAAATTGAATGAATGGATATAAAGTTATGGGGCAAAAATGTCATTTTTTGTCATTTCGGGGCCTTTTGACGATTTTTTTTTAAATCGGAGAATGTCACATTCTAACCTGACCAAAGTTACAATTTCATGCAAAATTTCAGAGAAATTCAATGGATGGTTGCGGAGAAAAATCCGGACGGACGGACATGCCTGAAAACATAAGTCCTCCGATTTTATAAATCGAGGGACCAATTAAGTACATCGTGCAAACAATGTATTTCTCCACAGGGTCCGCCATTATCAACTATATAATCATATTTCAACAAATGTACGATGGAGGAGATATGCAACTGTAATATTGAAACTAACAAAGGTAAAACACTTAAAAAGTTTCATATACATTTTATTTCATTTCCATTTTTATTGCAGACTTTCTGAAGTTTTAAATGCGAAAACAAATAAAAATTAAAAACTAAAATGACTTGACTGTATCCTGGGCAACGCAAAATAGATACAGCTAGTTTATATATATATATATATATATATATATATATATATATATATATATATATATATATATATATATATATATATATATATATATATATACATGTACATATATAAATGTATATATATATATGTATATGCATATATATATGTATATACATGTATATGCATATATATATGTATATACATGTATATGCATATATATATGTATATATATATATATGCATATACATATATATATATATATATATATATACATATATATATATATATATATATTTAAGTGCATATACATATATATACATATATATCTTGGTATCCTTATCGATTTCCTAAATAAAATTTTATTTCATTTTATGACATCTTTTAATGTGAAAAATAAACCCAACATTTTTAATACATATATATATATATATATATATATAGTAAGCTATGAAAATATATTTATGGCAATTTAGCTACACAGAGGCTCCCACGTTTCATCCCCGGGGGAAATCTTAAGGCTAAAATAAATATATTTTCATAGCTTACTACCTAGGTCTACTTACGTATCGAGCACTGGTGAAGTAAATACTGAAAATTGATACATAAAAAATTATATCTCCGTATAAAATTTTATGAAATACTATATATATATATATATATATATATATATATATATATATATCGCTTTTACTGAACTTTTATTGTTGACCTTAGTAAAAGGCGCTGAAGAGAGGACATCGGAATTCATATGTAAAATAATAAGAAACTAAAAATAATTTCTAATCGTCCCTGAAACGATCGTACGCTAGACCATTATTGACCTTGAATTCTTGGAACTGTAATAATAACTAATGTTGTAAAACTATTTTTTTAATAATCACTATTAACACCCTCTCTCTCATATATATATATATATATATATATATATATATATATATATATATATATATATATATATATATATATATATATATATATACAGGGTGTTTCAAAAGTTTTGGGAACATTACAAATGCGTATATCTCATGAACTATTCCAGGTAGAAAAATGAAACTGGTGCCATTTTAAAGCTTGCTTAATCAAGTTTTTGGTCATACTAATGATTTTCGTGTTATCTTTCCAGGTGCAATAATGGCGTTCTCTAAACAAGACAAGGCATTTTGCGTCCTCCAATTTGCAAAGACTGAATCGTGGACATGTGTTCAGCGTGCATTTCGCAGGAAATTTAAAAAAGAAGCCCCTGAAAGGAAATCCATTGTCAGATGGCATGCTAAATTTGTGAAAGATGGGTGTTTGTGCCCAAGTAAGCGAACAGGTCGCCCTTCAACTTCAGAAGATGCAGTTGAGCAAGTTCGGACAGCCTTTCAGCGGAGCCCCCGTAAATAAGTGAGAAGAGCCAGCAGGGAACTTCAGCTTGCTCCAGCAACTGTCTGGCGTGTCTTAAGGAAACGACTGCAAATGGTACCTTACAAGCTCAAGTTGGTCCAAAAGTTGAAGGACACTGATAAGCCACTTCGCCGTGACTTTTGCATTGCAATGCAAGAGAAGTTGGAAGATAACGGCTTTGATGACCGGCTTGTTTTTAGCGATGAGGCGAC
>OY744534.1:82289349-82294349 GCA_963556195.1 Sepiola atlantica | reverse complement strand
ATGCAAAGTTCCGAATACGTTCATCGAACACTCTCGACTAGTCTTCTATCTGTGCCCGCTTCTAGGTACATATAGATCTTAATTTCCCTTAATTACGTGACAGTTTCCGTTGGATATGGCGACTGCTTGAAGATTCTAGGCTGACTCTGTGAACCGGGTTCGCGCCTCCCGGCCGTCTGAAATTATTACTTTCCTGCACTGATGAAACGCTAACGTCTGTAGGTATTAATAATTTAAAAGAGGGGAATGCGGTTCGAAACCCTTCGTTAAAATTCATATATCTCCGATTTTTGTGAAATGTTAACACTTTATTAGATATCAATTAATAAATATTCCTCAAGTTTTAGTTTATTTGCTATATTTTAAAGGGATTTGAGGGGCATGATATAGGCATAACTCCCCATTTGAAAATTCAAATATTTCAGATTTGCATTAGCCTCGTCAGCCCAAGTTGTTAGGATGAAAACAAAAAATATATGTAACCGTTTGATTAGAATAAAAACACATATAAGCTAAGCTGTTTGACTTTTAAAGACCGTTGTGACTGAAGGTCATAGGTTCGAGCCTCGATGTTGATACGTTTGTTGACTAAAGCCACGCTGATGAGTCTTCAAAAAATAAAACACGTGTCTGTGAATGTTCATATTTATATATAATATATATTCATTCTCCTATGGGAGAGCACTCTGGGGTTTTTCTTTCTTCAATGTTTTACAAATGTTTCTGACATTATAACAACTAACAAACCGCTAATACTTTAGACTTGCACAGTCAGTTGCGACTGAAGGTCCGAGGTTCGAGCTTCGGGGTTGGCGCGTTGGTTTGATAAAGCCACATTGATGAGTCTTCAAAAGACGAAACATGTGTCTGTGGATGCTAATATATATATATATATATATATATATATATATATATATATATATATATATATATATATATATATATATATAGTAAGGTATGAAAATATATTTATGGCAATTAAGCTACACAGAGGCTCCCGCGTTTCATCCCGGGGGGGAATCTTCAGGTTAAAATGCACGGAGTTAGTTTTGCCGGGTGTTTTTATATACACGGCTAGCTAGTTAACCAATCAGATTCTTTGTTGTTCTCTTAGCCAATCGTTGGGCTTCTTAGGAACAAAGGTTAGTTTTGCAGAACAATAGAATAGGAAATAGGAAGTAAAACTATGCATTTTAGCCTGAAGATTTTCCCCTGGGGATGAAACGCGGGAGCCTCTGTGTAGCTTAATTGCCATAAATATATTTTCATAACTTATACTTAGCCCTACTTACGTATCGAGCACTGTCGAAGTTAATACTGATAATTGATACATAAAAAATCATATCCCCATATAAAATTTTATGTGGATGCATAAAATAGTAATATATATATATATATATATATATATATATATATATATATATATATATGATGTGAAGAAAAGTGAGGATAAAATGATCCGACGTAATGTAAAAGGAGACAGGCCACTGCTGATAACGCTATAACCAAAATCATGATTTTGATTCTCTGCTTGTTCACGTCAACAACCATGGCGAAATCTGAACACTTTCTGACAAATCAAAATTAATATTCTTTATGATTTTTCTACAGTGTTTTCTTCGCCATGAGGAAGTCTTTCAATAAAGACGAAACGTTGATGAATACATAAATAACAAAAATTTTGGCTGTCGTTTTTTCATTATATATATATATATATATATATACACACACACACACACACACACACATATATATATATATATATATATATATATATATATATATATATATATATATATATATATATATATATATATATATATATATATATATAGGTTAATGTAGTTTGTTTTAAACATTGTTTAGTGTGTATATAAAGTTAATTAGGTCTGGGATGGAAGTCAGTCCTAGAAGCTTATTAAAGAAGGAGGCTTCTTCGAGGAGAGGCCCATTCATTTTGACAAGGGAGAAGAGAAGATACGAGCGTTGGTGGGTAAAAGAGAGAAGCTTGGTTTCAGAGGTGTTAAAAGTAACAAACCATTTTTTCCATTTTGCACAATGTCCTCCAAGTCGGAAGAGAGAGAGAGAGAGAGAGAGAGAGAGAGAGAGAGAGAGGGAGAGAGAGATAATGATCGCCACTTTTTCCACGTTGCACAATGTCCTCCAAGTCGGAAGAGAGAGAGAGAGAGAGAGAGATCGAGAGAGAGATAGAGAGAGAGAAAGAGAGAGATAATTATCGTCAATGCTCTTCGAAGTGTTTCCATAAATAGTTGTGTCGTCAGCATAGATGTCAACGAATGATCTCAGAATATGATTAGGAAGATCGTTTATGAAGATGAGGAAGTGAGTTGGGCCCAGAATGGATCCATGAGGCAAGCCGGCTTTGGTGATATCTGCTTCGGACTTTTGCCCGCCAACAATTACTTCTAAAGACCTATCGGAGAGAAAAGAGTTGATGGTTGACAGGATATTTCCAGATATTCCATGGCTAACAAGTTTGTGAAACAAACCTTTAGGCCAGACAATGTCGAAAGCTTTTGCTATATAAAGAGCTATCGCCCTAGAAACGAACGAGGAGAGAGGTTGTGGATAAAGAAAGAGGAAGAGGAAGAGAGAGAGAGAAAGAGAGAAAGAGAGAGAGAGAGAGAGAGTGTGAAGAAAGAGAGAGTGAAAATAAAGAAAGGGTGGGAAGAGAGATTGAGAGGAAGAGACAGAGAAAGTGAGGAAAAGAGAGATGGATAAGGGAAGATAAAGAGAGAGAGAGCCTGTAGAAAAGAGAGAGAAAGCGAGAAAGAGGATGAAGAAGAGAGAGAGAGAAAGAGAAAGAGAGAGAGGTGAAGAAAGAAAGAGGTGAAAATAAAGAGAGGGTGAAAAAAGAGATTTAGAGGAAGAGACAGAGAAAGTGAAGAAAAGAGAGATGGATAAGGGGAGAGATGGAGGGAGAGAGATATATAGAGAGAGTTGGGGAGACAGGAATACCAAAATGTTTACCTTTCTGTCTTAAGCTATGTAAACTCAAGAAATAGATAGATTAAGTTTGAAATAGCATATTTGTCAGTCTGTCAAGGTCTAGTTTGAGAGAGAGAGAGAATGGGGAGAGGGATAGAGAGAGATAGAGAGAGAAAGAGAGAGAAAGAGAGAGAGAGGAAAGAGAGAGAGGGAGAGAGATAGAGAGAGAGAGAGAAAGAACGAAGAGAGGGATAGAGAGATTAGTGTGAGAGAGAAAGAAAGGTGAAAATAGAATGAGTAAAGAGAGAGAGAGAGAGAGAGAGAGAGAGAGAGAGAGAGAGAGAGAGAGAGAGAGAGAGAGAGCAAGAGAGATTGCGAGAAGAAAGCTTGAGAACAAGAGACAGAGATGGAGATTGGGAAGAGAGAAAGTTAAGAAGAAAGAAATACAAAAATGGTTACCCGTTCTATCTTAAGCTATGTAAAGTCAAGAATGAATAGCTCAAGTTGGAAATGGTATTTTCGTCGGTCTGTCATGGTTGAGTTTGGAAATATAATTTCCACCGCTTAACGTGAAGATTTTATTTCCGTTCTTTAAAAAAATCATAACCCGTCATTGTCTAGAGGGCGGCTATTTAAATAATGGAATAACATTAAAATATCAAAGAGAAGACTATAAAATATCAGGTAACATATGCCTTCCCAAGGGTTAATTTGTAAAGAAAACTTCTATTTGGGTTAAACAGAGACTTTGGATCAAATTTGCTCAACGCTTAAATGCTTTGTTTGTTCGTAATTATATTAAGACAATGTTAACATAGTATAGAATAACAAAGATGGCCGACTTTCACTGGTCCGTAAATTTAATACAAGTTTGAGATTCGGACATGGGACTTTTAATTTTCATTGCTTTTAAAATAAGATTGTTTATCGAGTACTACTGCCCCTATCCAAACAAACCGGATGGTTATCAGAAATTGTTAGGATAATCACATCTCTATATTAATCAACTAGTGAAGGGGTTCTCAACCTTTTCTCCTTAAGTACCCCCTGAGTTATAAAACCATCTTCCCGAACCCCCAATAATGTGACAATAAACATAACAGTAATTTATTGACTAACTCATTCTACTACAATAACTCTGCGAAGGATATTATAAAATTATCAAATTTTGATGACCTTATTCCGAAGAAAAATCATTTTTACTAATATTTTACAATGATGCTACACAAGCAGGAGTGAAACAATATTTTCTTAAGTATCAATCAATCATGAACTTAAGTTTGATGGGTGTGCCTTTTTGTTACAAACAAGTTCCTTAATTCGATGAGCAGTATTAAAACAGGCACATTAAGTCGTGATTAATGTTTAGGTTTTCATATTCAACAGCGTTGAAAATCCTTGTTCGCACAGGTAAATACTAGGGAACAATCAGTAAAGAGTTCAAAACTCTTTCAGATACAACAGGGTAAATTTCACTCATTTTAGACCAGAACTTGGTGAGAGAAAGAGTTTCAAATGCATCTTTTTGCAACAGAGTCGTTTACCAACTCTAAGAATTCCTCTTTCGAAGTCGTGTTCAACGTTGAGAAAGTCTAGCGAAGTCGTGTTCAACGTTGAGAAAGTTCAGCGAAGTCGTGTCCAACGTTGAGAAAGTTCAGCGAAGTCGTGTTCAACGTTTAGAAAGTTCAGCGAAGTCGTGTTCAACGTTTAGAAAGTTCAGCGAAGTCGTGTTCAACGTTTAGAAAGTTCAGCGAAGTCGTGTTCAACGTTTAGAAAGTTCAGCGAAGTCGTGTTCAACGTTTAGAAAGTTCAGCGAAGTCGTGTTCAACGTTTAAAAAATTCAGCGTATAGATAAAAAGTCGTGTTCAACGTTTAGAAAGTTCAGCGAAGTCGTGTTCAACGTTTAGAAAGTTCAGCGAAGTCGTGTTCAACGTTAAGAAAGTTCAGCGAAGTCGTGTTCAACGTTTAAAAAGTTCAGCGTATAGCTACAAAGTCGTGTTCAACACTACGGGATCTGCATTATGAGAAGAGATTGGAAGCAAGGACGCTGC
>OY744534.1:82249349-82286849 GCA_963556195.1 Sepiola atlantica | reverse complement strand
ATCGGATTCTAACTCTGCCTGATGAGATCTCAGTTTATAGTAACTGTTGATCGATAACATCGACATGCCAGTGTCGCAGATTTTGTACATGTCTGTGTAAATAAAAAAATTATCATATATATATATATATATATATATATATATATATATATATATATATATATATATATATAAGGGATTGTAAATAATTTGGACTATTGTTTTTATTCTGCAATTGATTTAAGAGCCGTAAGCTTGAAACGACGTCGTACGAAGTAGAATATTAAAAATATAATTTAATATTATAAGAAGCTCTTTTAAGTAAAATTAAAGTTAGAGCACTGTTGGATGGATTAAGTCGAGTCCTATCGAATGTCTTTATATTTACACTCGTCATTGCTTTCAGTGTTAAATATAACTTAATTTTTCCGTTATCACGTGACAATCTCCCGTGGCCTATGGGACTAAGTGAACACTTACAGATTCAAGGTGTCTCTGTGAACCGGGTTCGCGCCCTGTGAATCTCTCTCTCTCTCTCTCTCTCTCTCTCTCTCTCTCTCTCTATATATATATATATATATATATATATATTAGATGAAATAAAACTGCGTAAAAATACATAATAACATCCGAAAACAAGAAAACGATAATAAACAAAAAAGGGAGAAAGAAACCCTAACCCTTAAACCCTAACCCTAACCCTAACCCTAATAAAGACTATTTGAGTAATGAACGATTTCTTCAGTACAAATTAAAAATAAAGAAAACCAATCGTTCCAAGCCGACAGAAGAGGTTTGACGAATCGTTTGGCTGCAATCGGACAATGGCGCGGCTTTGTGTTTGAAACGCGTTGGCGTCTCGTCTCTACTGATCCAGAACGTTACACTGTCGAAAGGGTTAGTCGTTCGGGAGACTGTTTCCAGTGCACCGCCGTTTGCCTACCAACTGGTTGATAAGGGAGACAATCGCGATACAAGGGGTCGATAAAAGACCGGTTCTAACTAGTGATTTATACCGATACTAGCCAAAGTACCGACCTATGCAAAGCGCGATGTTATAACCATAATCTAAAAAACAACAACAAAAAAACAAAACAAAGAAAAATAACGCCCTAACATTTCAATATATAAAGAATAGGTGTTTGCGTGTCTGTTCATGCACCAATTATCAATGCAAGATAAATTGAATATTTGAAATTAGTAGGTTCGTGCGGATTTTTTAGTCTCATTTTAAATGATTAACTATTTTCTTTTAATTATAATAATCTATTATATAAAGGAAAGTTGTCTGTGTGTGTGTTCACATAAAACTCAGAAACTACACAAGACGCATCCAAATAGCTTATATATTATCTTAAAACAGAATATAGACACAATTTTTTGTAATATGCATTCTTTAATGGGGCAACAGGAACAAAAATAGTCATGCCGGATCGACATTTTGAGCGATTATTTTCCATCGACCGTTGGTGTGAAATTGTACATTTTGTTCTGGAATATAAAAATGTTATATATTTTAACGTATATATATATATAGATGTGAAAGGGGAAGAGGGAAGAGAAGAGAGAGAGAGAGAGAGAGAGGGGAAGATGATAAAGAGGAAAAGAGGGAGGGGAATATATATATATATATATATATATATATATATATATATATATATATATGTGAAAGGGGAAGAGGGAAGAGAAGAGAGAGAGAGAGAGAGAGAGAGAGAGAGAGAGGAAGATGATAGAGAGGAAAAGAGGGAGGGGAATAGATATATATATATATATAGAGAGAGAGAGTCATAGGAAAACGTAGAGAGAGAGATAGAGAGATAGAGAGATAGAGAGATAAAGAGATAGATAGATAGATAGAGAGAGAGAGAGAGGGAGAGAGAGAGAGGAAGATGATAGAGAGGAAAAGAGGGAGGGGAATATATATATATATATAGAGAGAGAGAGAGTCATAGGAAAACGTAGAGAGAGAGATAGAGAGATAGAGAGATAAAGAGATAGATAGATAGATAGATAGATAGAGAGAGAGAGAGAGAGAGAGGAATATGATAGAGGGGAAAAGAGGGAGGGGAATATATATATATATATATATATATATATATATATATAGAGAGAGAGAGTCCTAGGAAAACGTAGAGAGAGATAGAGAGATAGAGAGAGAGAGAGATAGATAGATAGAGAGAGAGAGAGAGAGAGAGAGAGAGGAAGATGATAGAGGGGAAAAAGAGGGAGGGGAATATATATATATATATATATATAGAGAGAGAGAGAGAGAGAGAGTCATAGGAAAACGTAGAGAGAGAGATAGAGAGAGAGAGAGATAGAGGGATATATATATATATATGTTATATATATATATATATATATATATATATATATATATATATAGAGAGAGAGAGAGAGAGAGAGAGAGAAAGAGAGGTTTTACAAAAAAGATATTACCATTTTTAAAACTCTTATATTTTGTTATTCATGCTCCCGGGCAACGCCGGGTAGCCATGCTAGTTTATAATAAAGTGTTGGGTTATTTTGTTTTACGTCTTATTAACCTGTAATGCTGGTAATTTATTTTCCACACAAATGTTTTACTTCTTTTGTAAATGAATTGGTATAAGAACAGCCGTTTTACTAATTAATCTATAGGTGGACGGGGTGACATTTGAAATGTTTTATTCAACATGTTAAATAGAACGCCACTAAAAAGAAGGGTATAACATAACCCCTTATTCTATATTAAGTGTGTGTGTGTGGGGGGGGGGGGGAGGGAGAAACCAGAAAGAATGCTGTAGCGTTATCGGTTAGTTTACTTCGTACGCTACGTTTTCTCTACAGCAACCACCGTGGCTTGTTGTTGTAGGTAACACAAGACAAAAAAGAAAACACGTACAATTAGTATGGTTTTGTTTTAAAGGTTTCCTTTGTTTACTAATAATCCACACACGATAAAAATTTGGTTATCAGTTCATTATTGCTCCAGTTGTCCCACTGATACTCTAAAAGCTGTGACGCCCCCCTTGTGACTATCTGAGTGTGGTATTTGTTCCAATACTACATTTCATCGTTTCTGTCATCGGTTAGAAATCCTTCTAGACTGAAGCAATGTTTACTTTTTTCCCAACCCAAAGTACCCCATTTTTGGGAGTATTATTTTTATCACTTTAAAAACCGTTCCTTTGTGTCTAAATCTACCCTCGTAGGGAGGCAAGTAAATATGGACTCTCTGAGTGTATGTATCTTTGCATGCATGCGTGTACCTATCTTAACGGAAACTTCTCTATCAACATAATACTACTTTTCTTTCTTCATTCGTCTCTCTGTCTCCCGAGTTCTCTGTTTGTCTGTCTACTTATCTATGTCGCTCACGTAATGCTCATTCTTCGCGCATTTTCCTTGTTTCTAACGAAGAATATTTTATGGTTGGAATTTTTAAGATCCACTGGAATTTATTTGTTTACCAAATCACAATAAACTATTTTGTACATTGTTCGTTGACTGACGTCATAATATTTTCCGAACAATAAGTTTTAATTATTTTTTAACTAAAGTATTCGCCTTTGCATTTTATCGTTTTCAGTCTTGTTTTCATTACTAATTTAATACTAATTTAAACTTCTTTTCCATAGTATTACAAATATATATGATACGCAGTAATATTCAACAGATCTGGTACCCAGACGGCGCTGAGTAAATCTGCCAGTCTGCATACGAAAGACGAAATCTCTGTTTGCTAACAACTACATAATACTTCGTATTTGGTAGGAAAGGTAAACTACATACGAAGATTTCCGTAAGGTTTATGTTTATCGATTTTTCCTTTAAAGAGGTACACAGGAGAGCATTAAATTCTCCTCTGATTTTAATGAGATTAGAACCATAGTGGTTTAAATTAATGAACATAACAGGAAATCTCACTTTACTTGTGGAAGAAGATGAAGTGACGAAAATACTCTTCTTTTATGAAGAAGTTGTTAAGATATGTAGAAGTGGATTGGGGAAAGTGATGAATTATGTGAAGGCGGACAGAAGGTATAAAACCCAAAGAAAAGACGCGAGTAAATGAGAATGATTATTGTTTTGTTTTTGCCCTACTAAGAAAAAAAGTTGATAAAACTAAATTGCATTGTATGACGTTCTATCGGCTTATCATTTTTAATCATATTAAAATTACCAATAATAACAATGCTTTCTAAAACAGGAACACTATGTCTTATTCTTTTTATATGTTACAGTTTTCTTACTGGTAGTAAAAAAAATTCAGATTATTATACCTATGTTGTTCGCTCGGCTGGAATGGGAACGCTAAAAATGTCGGAACATTTGTTTCTAATGTTATTTTTACGTACTTTTAATTTTGAATAATGAGTTTTTAAAAAAGGGTCAATCATTTTTAACATCGATAAGGACATCGGATCGAAGGTGCTGGTTCCAAAATCTACGGTTAGTTTGATTCTTAGATCGATTTTTTTAATTGCGACGCACATAATACATTCATACGTACATACACACATACAGACAACTTTGCTTTATATATTTATTTACTCCTCTGCAGGAGTTAGGCACAAGGCCAGTTTTATCTTACTCCCACAAGTAAGATGTGGCCACAGCTTGGGTCGAGTAAGTGGAGTTTGAAAAGCCAGCGCCCGAGAAAGTGAGCACTCAGGCCATTAAAAATTGCCTGGGCAGCCCCGTCGGCATTCCCCGGTGGGGGCGCCTCAAGCAGTAAGCAATAAACTTACTCCTCCCCAAAGAGGGGAGGCGAAGCCTGGGAGGGTGGACCTCCTAGAACTGCACAGGACAAACCCACAGACAGGTGGAATCAAGCCCCGAAGGACAAGACGACATCCGTCTATAGGGTGCAGTATCCATCGGAACAGATACTACACTTACTTCCTAGCGTGCCAGGTAAAAGTGTGGTTTATTATTATGAATCCGTCATGAGACGGGTATAGCAGCTAGGTACTTTACATAGTTTCAATAGAAAGAATACCCGTCAATATTTTCTGTATTTCTTTCTTTACATCTTGTGAAACAGAAGAAACCAAATAATCTGGTTATTAATAAAGAGTTGAAATTCAAAAGTCGAACCAGAACGATGGAATTCATTATATTAAAAACATGACGAGCGTTTATAGACAGAAAGAGATTTAATCTTTTAAAATACCCACAAAAATACGAAAACAAACATGGATCAGCATGGACTTAAAAGTGTATGGAAAACACTCAATGAGATGGCTCTCTCTGTGTCTGTCTGTCTGTCTGTCTGTCTGTCTGTCTGTCTCTCTCTCTCTCTCTCTCTCTCTCTCTGTGTGGGGAGGCGCCGTGCTTTGATAATACCCCGGACTGACTTTTACTCCATACCTTAAATGGAAGACTTACATGACATCTGTTGCTAAGGTCGATTGGTCATTCTACCGCTCCAGAAAATACCTGAATCCTGATGCTCTCTTTTACCTAACCTTAATCCTAACCTGAATCCTGATGCTATCTTTTACCTAACCTTAACCCTAACCTGAATCCTGATGCTATCTTTTACCTAACCTTAACCCTAACCTTAACCCGAATCCTGATGCTATCTTTTGCCTGTATAAGAGCTGTATACGTCCAAAGACGGAATACTACTGTCACATCTGGGAAGGTGCTGCACAGAGCATTTTTTCCCGCCTTGTCACAATACAAAATCGTCTTCGCAATCTAGTAGGGAATAATCTCTTTCTTTTTTTTATTATCTAAAGCCCCTTTCTAACAGAAGAGACGTTGTAAGTCTTTATTTACTCTAGAGTTATTTCCATGGAAGGGGCCCGAGATTTGGTAAATATTCAACATCAAGAATTCGTCTTGTCATCACACTTGCAAATAATTTTTCTTTCTTCCTTTGTGTACATAAAACCGAACGGAATTTCTATGAACAGTTTATTTCCCAAGAACTTACCATCTTTGGAACTGCTTCCATGTAGACTTTAACATGGTCGTCTTTAACCCTTAAATGCTTTATTTTTAATATTAGTTCAAAAAAAGTGAAAAACGTTTCATACGGGTAATATAAAATAGTATAAATGATTTTTGAAAAAAAATATTGAACAAAAATAAATGATGTTGCAAATGTGCAATAAATGGCATAATATTTTACATGTATGACAAAACACTACAATATATGCATCTAAATAATCATAATACACTAGAGAATCATAAAATCAATTTTTACTTACCATTATAATGACCAGATTTTAAAAATTTAGGCCATTGAATTAGACAGATGATACACCGATGACACTCGCTCGTTATATGGAAGATACTGATTACCTATTTAGCGGGTGTACTGATGCAACATCATACTAATACCTACTCACATTTGCCAACAAGCTCGACTGGATGCAATTTTTTTTTGTTCCATCGAAAATCCCTTTTTTTGGGGGGGGGGGGAGCATATATTCTCTCCACATCAAAAATCCATCTTTTGCCTAACTTTGCTCTAGTACTAGAACAAATTAAAGTATAAATAAAAAACAAATGAAAGAATAAATGAAAGAACAAATAAAAGAATAAATGAAAGAATAAAGTAAAAAATGAATGAAAGAAAAAAAGAAAGAAAAAATAGAAAGAAAAAATGAAAGAATAAATAAAAGAACAAATAAAAGAATAAATGAAGAATAAATTAAAAAATGAATGAAAAAAGAAAGAAAAAAAGAAAGAACAAATGAAAGAATAAATAAAAAAATGAAAGATTAAATGAAAGAACAAATGAAATAATAAATGAAATAATAAATGAAATAATAAATTAAAGAATGAATGAAAGAAAAAAAAAGGAAAGAAAAAAACAAAAAACAAATGAAAGATTAAATGAAAGAACAAATGAAATAATAAATGAAATAATAAATAAAAGAATGAATGAAAGAAAAAAAGGAAAGAAAAAAAGAAAAAATCAATGAAAGAAAAAAATGAACAAATGAAAGAATGATTGAAAAAAATCGATAAAAGAAGGACAAATGAATAATAGACTGAAATAAATTGATCAATTGTATGAACTGCGTTAGATTGCTTTTGGGGTGGTCCAAAACAAGCATTTGTTGACATTGGATTTGAATACGACCAGGTTGTAATAATCAGGGAGGCAGTTCTGCGGTAATGTGTTCCACAGGTAGGAGCAATGTCCATGGACATTCCGCCTGGCGCTAGGCACATGAAGGGAGAAAAGGAAAGTCGTTTTTCATTGTGAGACGAGCCATTTCTCTACATGTCTGTGTATAATATAAAAAAAATAACAACAATAAAAATGTTTGAAGTCTATATTTAGTAGCAAGCTCTCATGACGTTGTGTAAACTCCTGCTTGAAGCCCTTAACTTCATATTACTATTTTTATTTTTATTCGTTGTAATTCCCCTAATTTTTAATTTTCAAGTTATTTAGAAAATAAGATAAATAAAGTAAATTTAGAAGAGTAGAAAGTGACTAACTTTCGGTTTACTTCCGGCAGTCTCGTAACTCTCGCTTCCCTTATTTTGTCCTTTAGTCCTCACATTCCATGAGCAATGTTTCTGACAAAGGAGGAATAATTGCTGTTTTCTGGGTAGGAATCTATCCATCTAACACTTATCGTTGGCTAGTTTTTGACCTTAAAGTGGTATTTTTTTAGCTCCTTACATCAAGTGGCTTCATGCCTTGTCTGGATCGACTTCCATAAAAAAAACAAAGAAAATCATTGTATTGCCTATTTATGAATGTCCAGCGCGAACGCAGACCCCACGATATTATTGGAAACTTCTTTTATACAAAAGTAATACCACCACTAGATTCGTCGTACAATTTTACTCGAGAAAAGTTGGATTCTATAACCATGTTTTTTTCTTTCTGATGGCCGACGGATGACTAATTACTAAATGCCAATACTAACACTAACTTCACATGCTTTTACTTACTATTAAATATTAAATTGCTTTTTCTTTTTAACGCAAATACGTCACACATGAGTAGATAAACAACATACATTATTTTTGACTAATTTCCCAACTATATTATCTTTAAAATCTCTTATGTCGCCAAAAATCCAAGTTTGTCTTATCTTGGTATAGGGTTTTGTTTTCAATTCTATCCCAGGACAGAGAGACAGTCACTACATATATAATATAGTTACTTCTTGGCCTTTTGGCTAAGATCAAAGTGTAGTATCTGTTCCGATGGATACTGCACCCCATAGACTGGTATTGTCTTGGCCTTCGGGGCTTGATTTACGCCGGTCTATGGGTCTGTCCTGTGCAGTTCTAGGAGATCGACCCTCCCAGGCTTCGCCTCCCCTCTTTGGGGAGGAGTAAGTTTATTGCTTACTGCCCGTAGCGCCCCTACCGGGGAATGCCGACGGGGCTGCCCAGGCAATTTTTAATGACCAGAGTGCTCAACTCTCGGGCGCTAGCTTTTCAAACCCTTCTTTCCTGACCCGACCTTGGGTCACATCTTACCTTGTGGGAGTAAGATAAAACTGGCCTTGTACCTAACTCCTGGAGAGGAGTAAATAAATACTCTATAATAATCACAGGTGCAGATTAAAAAGAAGAAGAAGAAGAAGAAGAAGAAGAAGAAGAAGAAGGAGAAGAAGAAGAAAAAACAAACAAAACTAAACGAAGCAAGAAAAAATAGCGGAAGGATATACTATATACTTACTCTGTAATAATCACAGGTGTATATGTCTCTTGACATGCCGAAATCTGATATCTTTACGGTCAGTCCTTCGCCGACGAGGCAATTTCTGGTGGCGAGGTCCCTGTGTACAAAGTGTTGTGACGACAGGTAACACATTCCACTTGCTATTTGGGTACCAATGTCAATCAACCCCATCTGTAAAAAGGAAAAGAAAGAAATAGTCAAACAAAATCACACGATGTATGAATCCGCGCTGTAAAGTAAATCGGCCCGAAGATGTCACCTCGCCCATCGCTAAAAGTTTTTTCTACCTACGATGTTAATGTATAGTCCGTTGACATTTACCAATCTCCGCATGAAGATGGTGACACATTGTAAAGGCGCCTTAACGAAGATCTGGACTAAGATTTGTGAATTAAACGACCTTTGTCGAATACGACCAACAATGGTTAGGGTTAGGGTTTAGTTTAGGGTTAGAGTAACGTTTCTCAACCAAGGTTCCCCGAGACACTAATGTATTGCAAGAACAAGTGAGATAAACTAATGCACTTTTGGCTTTTTATTTAACTAGAATTAATGCGCCCTACGGGCTTAAATTCTAGCTCCCCCCTCCACCGCGAATGGCCTGCTATCATACGCAAGCAAAGGATGACTCTGCTGCCAATCATTGTAAATTTAGCCAGATATTTTTCTCATGAAGTTTTCTCATAGAATTTTTATTTACATTTCTTATTATATATTAAATTCTTTTTTTTAATATATAAAATTCTTTTGAACGCCAATACAAAGTTAAAGCAGAATAAATTCTTTTAGACTATTAAAATACTTTCCAACGCTATTGATAATGTTTACCCGTTCATTTATTCATTTTTATAATTATCGCTTATGTTTGCATTCATGTTTAGAAACATGACGTAAATCATACATCTATGACGTCAAGCCAAAGCTAAAATTATTTTGTTAAGGTGATGTTTTAAGCTCTATTTATAAGGAAGTCCAAATAGGCCAGTTGGTAGAACCTCAGACTGAAGATATCAAGGTTTCGGTTTCGATTTAAGGTCATGGCATGTTAGGAATTTATTATTTACTATTCATGCAATCTTTTCAATTTTTAAATGTAGTTAAGGTCTCTGATATTTCGAAATGAGACACATTCCGCAATGTATATATTACGTTTTAAAAAGTTGTTAATGATGGACAGACAGACGGCCAAAGTCTTTATTTATGTAAGATTTCGTATACATACTTTCTTGGTTATTGTAATATAGACATCATCATATCGATGTTATTGTAATATAGACATTATCATATCTATGTTATTGTAATATAGACATTATCATATATATGTTATTGTAATATAGACATCATCATCATATCTATGTTATTGTAATATAGACATTATCATATCTATGTTATTGTAATATAGACATTATCATATCTATGTTATTGTAATATAGACATTATCATATCTATGTTATTGTAATATAGACATTATCATATTTATGTTATTGTAATATAGACATTATCATATCTATGTTATTGTAATATAGACATTATCATATCTATGTTATTGTAATATAGACTATCATATCTATGTTATTGTAATATAGACATTATCATATCTATGTTATTGTAATATAGACATTATCATATCTATGTTATTGTAATATAGACTATCATATCTATGTTATTGTAATATAGACTATCATATCTATGTTATTGTAATATAGACATTATAATATCTATGTTATTGTAATATAGACATTATCATATTTATGTTATTGTAATATAGACATTATCATATCTATGTTATTGTAATATAGACATTATCATATCTATGTTATTGTAATATAGACATTATCATATCTATGTTATTGTAATATAGACATCATCATATCTATGTTATTGTAATATAGACATCATCATGTCTATGTTATTGTAATATAGACATTATCATATCTATGTTATTGTAATATAGACATCATCATATCTATGTTATTGTAATATAGACATCATCATCATATCTATGTTATTGTAATATAGACATCATCATGTCTATGTTATTGTAATATAGATATCATCATATCTATATTATTGTAATATAGACATTATCATATCAATGTTATTGTAATATAGACATCATCATCATATCTATGTTATTGTAATATAGACATTATCATATATATGTTATTGTAATATAGACATCATCATCATATCTATGTTATTGTAATATAGACATTATCATATCTATGTTATTGTAATATAGACATCATCATGTCTATGTTATTGTAATATAGACATTATCATATCTATGTTATTGTAATATAGACATTATCATATCTATGTTATTGTAATATAGACATTATCATATCTATGTTATTGTAATATAGACATCATCATATCTATGTTATTGTAATATAGACATCATCATGTCTATGTTATTGTAATATAGACATTATCATATCTATGTTATTGTAATATAGACATCATCATATCTATGTTATTGTAATATAGACATCATCATCATATCTATGTTATTGTAATATAGACATCATCATATCTATGTTATTGTAATATAGACATCATCATGTCTATGTTATTGTAATATAGACATTATCATATCTATGTTATTGTAATATAGACATTATCATATCTATGTTATTGTAATATAGACATTATCATATCTATGTTATTGTAATATAGACATCATCATATCTATGTTATTGTAATATAGACATCATCATGTCTATGTTATTGTAATATAGACATTATCATATCTATGTTATTGTAATATAGACATCATCATATCTATGTTATTGTAATATAGACATCATCATATCTATGTTATTAAACAATACAGTTACTTTGAGGAGAAGATGAGCCTTTGTGTTACCATTGCAATGAAGGACAAACAATAAAACACATACTAATCAAATGCAAAATATATGCACATATACGCAGCAAATATTACAAAGCAACAAATATGCACATATATGCAGCAAATATTACACAGCAACAAATATGAAAACATTATTTGAAAATATATCTCCGTCTCAAATAGTAGGTTTTCTTAAAGAATCCAACTTGTGCAAAAATATTTTTAAAAATTAAAAAATCCAGTATTAACAAAATAATATCAGACAAGGAAAATACCAATTAACTTGAATAGGAAAACAGACAATTTGAAAAATTCTCTTCAAAAGAATGACCCAAATAAAACCTTCCTTCCCACTCCCCAAAAGCATACCAAAATCTGAAAATACAACGAAACGATCATACACCAAGAACAGTCAAATCATACACGCTAAAAACAAAAAAACAACAAACAACTCCTCAAATAAGAAACATTCCAAAATTTGTCTGAATCCGAGAGGAAAACAGTTTGACCTGATATGACCTCATAATGGTTGAAAGGTCGTAAAACACTAAAACAAATAAACAAACAAACACACAAACAAGTTATTAAACAATATAACAATTATTGAGAATATATTTTGTGATGTCTGGTACAGCAGCGGTGTGAAACCGCCTTCACTAGTACATGCTAATGCAGCGAACGGTAGCTCTGTGTGATTGATTCACGTATCACGTGACTCATTCAGTTCAAGACGCATGCATAATCTACAAAATTTACATAATCTACATAGTGTACATAATTTACGTAATTTACATAAATTCCATAATTTACATGAGCTACATAATCAACATAATTTACATAATCTACATAATCTACATAATTTACGTAATTTACATAATCTGCATAATCTACATAATCAACATAATATACATAATCTATATGGTTTACATAATTTACATAAATTACATCATCTACATAATCTATATCATTTACATAATCTACATGATTTACATAATCTACATAATTTACATAATCTACATAATTTACATAATAAACATAATTTACATAATGTACACAGTTAACATAATCTACATAATCTACATAATTAACATAATTTATATAATTTAGATAATCTACATAATTTACATAATCTACATCATTTACATAATCTACATAATTTACATAATCTACACAATTTTCATAATCTACATAATCTACATAATTGACATAATCTACATAATCTACATAATTTACATAATCTACATGATATACATAATTTACATTATCTACATAATTTACATAATTTACATAATCTACATAATTTACATAATTTACATGATCTACATAATTTACATGATCTACATAATTTGCATAATCTACATATATTACATAATTAACATACTTAACATAATCTACATAATCTACATAATTCACATAATTTACACAATCTACACGATCTACATAATTTACATAATCCACATAATTCACATAATTTACACAATCTACATATATTACATAATTAACATACTTAACATAATCTACATAATCTACATAATTCACATAATTTACATAATTTACATCATCTACATAATTTACATAATCCACATAATTCACATAATTTACACAATCTACATAATTTACATAATTTACATAATCTACATAATTTACATAATTTACACAATCTACATAATTTACATGATTTACATAATCTACATAATTTACATAGTTTACACAATCTACATGATTTACACAATCTACATAATTTACATAATTTACATAATCTACATAATTTACATAATTTACACAATCTACATAATTTACACAATCTACATAATTTACATAATTTATATAATGTACATAATCTACATAATTTACATAATTTACACAATCTACATAATTTACATAATCTACATAATTTACATAATTTACATAATCTACATAATTTACATAATTTACATAATCTACATAATCTACATAATTTACATAATTTACACAATTTACATAATTTACATAATCTACATAATTTACACAATCTACATAATTTACAGAATCTACATCATTTACATAATTTACACAATCTACACAATCTACATAATTTACATAATTTCCATAATTTCCATCCTCTGAATTTATTTTCCATCATTTAGTTATACTTTAATTCATGAATTGTAAAACTCTAGACATAAGGTTCAGTATGATTACATCTTGATTTTAATTTTCGTAAGGGGACATAACAGTGGTGCAAAACTGTTCTATTGGAGCAATTAATTTTACGGGACGGATATTATTCTTTTTTATGATATTTGTTTCCAACGTTATTATTATTTTAAAGTAAGTTTATTGAATATAGAAATGTGATACTTAGAAGGCAATACAATGCAGAGGTGTGACGGATAGACACAAGTTGAAGCAAATAAGACATATAATGGTGGAACAAATGACATAGTTTCACATTTAATACAATGTATACACCCCCCACACACATATATATATATATATTTATTTTTTTATTTTTATTTTTTTCACAAACACATATATCTGTTTATCTACACAATGTTACAATGTTATGTAATACCTGTATCAAGATGGTCTGGTGAAAACTCCGTATGATATAATATTTCGGGAACACTTTATTCTTCAAAACCGTGCTCAACTCAAGTTCAAGCGTGTGTGTATATATTACATAATTTACACAATTTACATAATTTACATAATCTACATAATTTACACAATCTACATAATTTACTCAATCTACATAATTTACAGAATCTACATAATTTACATAATTTACACAATCTACATAATTTACAGAATCTACATAATTTACATAATTTACACAATTTACATAATTTACAGAATCTACATAATTTACATAATTTACACAATCTACACAATCTACATAATTTCCATAATTTCCATAATTTCCATCCTGTGAATTTATTTTCCATCATTTAGTTATACTTTAATTCATGAATTGTAAAACTCTAGACATAAGGTTCAGTATGATTACATCTTGATTTTAATTTTCGTAAGGGGACATAACAGTGGTGCAAAACTGTTCTATTGGAGGAATTACTTTTACGGGACGGATATTATTCTTTTTTATGATATTTGTTTCCAACGTTATTATTATTTTAAAGTAAGTTTATTGAATATAGAAATGTGATACTTAGAAGGCAATACAATGCAGAGGTGTGACGGATAGACACAAGTTGAAGCAAATAAGACATATAGTGGTGGAACAAATGACATAGTTTCACCCTTAATACAATGTATACCCCCCCACATATATATATATATATATATATATATATATATATATATATATTTATTTATTTATCTTTATTTTTTTCACAAACACACATATATCTGTTTATCTACACAATGTTACAATGTTATGTAATACCTGTATCAAGATGGTCTGGTGGAAACTCCGTATGATATAATATTTCGGGAACTCTTCCATTCTTCAGAACCGTGCTCAACTCAAGTTCAAGCGTGCATATGCTAATAAACAATGCTTCAAGCCAACTACATAAACCTCTTATAATTTTATTGAAGTTTAAATATGTATACATAATGGACATCGGTGAAATTCATTCTACGTCACTATGAAATAAAAGTAACTATTACTAGTTACTGTTAATGGTTTAATATTTAAAAAAAAATGTCAGTATTTTTATGTTTCTTTTTTCTTTCGATCACATGTGATGGGGAAGACGAAGTTTAAATTTATCGCATATATTCTTGTCTTCATACATGATTCTACCCACTCTTTCAGCGGTGTTAGTATAATACCTAGGTTTGCCAACTTATATTGCTTTATAACTAGTACGAAACAAATATTTGTGAAATTTCGATGTAAAAAATACGCTACTTAGTGTTTGCCCGAGAGAGTAAGTAACTACGATGTTGTATTTATGTATTGTATTTGTTAGCAAAAGACATTAGAAATTATGTAGAATTTTGTATATTCAGACAACTGTTCTTATCTTGGGTGTTTTTATCACAACGTTTCGGCCGATGTAACCTCCGACCTTCTTCAGGTGTACCTTGTCGAACTCGGGAATGTTTCTGTCGAACTCGGGAATCTGCACGGAATCTCGAACGGAACCCTTTATTAAATCCACAGGGGTAGCATGAGCTCGTTCCATCTGCCATGACTGGGAAGAAGTCTTCAGTAATTCGCAATTCTTCGTATCGCCCGCACTGAGGATTGAACCTGAGTTTTACTTATCCACTGCACCACAGGTCCATGAATTTTGGGAGCCTTAAACCTATTCTTCTTTTTGATCTAACTACTTATCACTATAGATCACTACGTATCTATTATTTATAATTATAGGTTTCCATATTATATTGAATTCTATACTAGGTCTGCTTAGTAAGTCATTGTCGCCTAACATATGTGCTGCTTGTTTGAGTCGTCTTACTCTCCACTGTTTTTCTCTATCTATAATTTTTATTTCATCCCATAAGGGTAGATGGTTTCCCTTTTCCTTCCATATGTGGTCAGCCATACCCGACTTTGCGATTTCTCTATGTATTACGGCTTTCCGGTGTTCTTCTAGCCTTACCTTGGACGACATATCCCACCTTTGTATTCTTTTCCACACTAACATGGAATCGCATACACACAGTTCTTAGTCATGACGATTTTCCGTAGGGGGTTTGACTTTCACAAGATGCTTTCGGAGAGTTATCGTTTCGGTCGAGGTAACCTCCAGCCTTCTCCGAGTGCGTCGTGTCGAACTCGAGAATCTCTCTGTCGAACTCTAGAAACTGAACATTTACTTAGCATTTTTAAGTGTTTGTTGCGTTTCAAGCTCGTGCCATACACGCAAAAAACTACTTGCCGCCATTGTTAAAAAAAAGAAAACAACGGTTTCGATTTTGTCTTTTCTTTTAAATAAAATAAATATTGCATCTATTACAAGCTTTGATGGTAGTTAATTTACCACTTCTTTTTACTAAATTTCATTCAGATGCTTAAAAAAAAAAGTATGAACCTTTCAAAACTATATATATATATTATAACCATATATATTATTTATGATTAATGGTTCCCACATTGTATTAAATTCTATACTAGGTCTGCTTAGGAGGTCATTGTCGCCTAACATATGTGCTGATTCTTTGAGTCGTCTTACTCTCCACCGACAGTAGTCCAAATATACCAAATTCTACAAATTATCAACCTTCATCTAAAAAAATCCAGAAACATTAGAAATTATGTTTTTAAGCAAAAATAATTCGCTTTGAACTAATGCCGAATACCATTTATGTCTACTTTTTTTGCATATTATACAAAAAGTTCACTTAGTTAAAAAAATATTTATGTAATGTCTTTATTCTATTATGTTATGTTAATTTCTTTAAATGTATGAAACACATATCCAGTTAAATAGAACGTTTAGACTTACGTGACATCCTACCTCGGTTATTGACATCGTAATAACTACTGCCTTAATAATGTGTACTCTGCCTATTCTATCGTTGTCAACCAATAATGAGTTTCTATTTGCAGACAGACAAACTCCACAAACACTATAAAGTTTTCAATAGTATATAAATTATTCCAGTTCACTGCGTAGTTTGTATTGAAATATTTGTACATTTGCAAAACTGTATATTTTAGAAATCCTCAGAGCATGAAACATCTGAATATCTAATGCTTGGCTGCTATTTGCCATTTTTAAAATGGCCGCCACAAAATAAATATTTTGAGTTATCTTCTAATGAACCTAAAAACATATTCAAATTGAATAAGATATGTCGTGGTTCAAGGAATCCTATGTATATCTATTCACATAAAATCACGGTTTGATATAAGATTGAAATCATGAATCAATGGAAACATTGTGTTCTCATTTTAAAAGCATTGGATCTGCGCTTATGGGTCGTTGAAGAAAATACGCCGACAAGAAAGACGGCACGGCAGCCATTGAAGCAGTATCACATGATTTCTTCTTTGATTTTTACTTAGAATCATGATTTTGTATAATGTTCTGTTTCAGGTGAACAAGTTGAGTCTCTCTCTCTCTCTCTCTCTCTCTCTCTCTCTCTCTCTCTCTCTCTCTCTCTCTCTATATATATATATATATATATATATATATTTATTAATATTAAATAAAGTGTTACAACAACATCCGGACCAAGGTTTCAGATCCGAGAAAATCGGACCTTCATCAGCGGAGTCGTATAGCTTAATCTGTAAGCTATACGACTCCGCTGATGAAGGTCCGATTTTCTCGGATCTGAAACCTTGGTCCGGATGTTGTTGTAACACTTTATTTAATATTAATAAATATCATGCTCTTATTAATTATTTAGTTAATTTTACTTTTGCATTAATAATTGAGCACTCTGCTGGGAAACTCTCCCAATTAAGAAATACGGTATATATATATATATATATATATATATATATATATATATATATATATATATATATATATATATATATATATATATATATATATAATGCGTGTTTTTAACATTTCATCTCTTCATAAGTATAATCCTTAAACCCATTTTTTCTCCCTATTTTCTTTAGAAGACACATTATTAACCCTCAAAAAAGTAACGGACAAATATACGCTACTTGTAAACATCGAGTCACGGGATTTATATAAAAATATTTTTAATTTTTAATTTTTAAATTTTTATATTTTAAATTATTTTCCATTTTTAAATCCTAACTGTTTCTTCCCCCTTTTTTAAAAAAAAACTTTATTAAACCTTCCTTAAATTTAAACAAATAAACATAACACTCTAAGCAAATAACGCGTCCAAACGAGAGTGACACGTGACTTCACATTTTCGAAACAGATGACAACAGAAGCTGAAGAGAGCCGGACGGCTAAGTCCTTCTGTGCTTGAAACCGACGGTACTAATGCTGTACTGATTTTTCTGAACTAATATATATATATATATATATATATATATATAGGGTGGGCCAAAATAAGGGTCCTATCTTTAAATTTGAATAACTTGAATTTGAATAACTTCCACAAAATAAAAGTTAAACTCACCAAACTTTATGTGTGTGTAGACTGACCCTTCCAAGATTTTTTGAAATAAACAAAACAAATTTTAGCCGAAAAACACTTCTTAAAACTTACAAAAATTAAAGTATTGTTTTTTACACTGTTTTGAGTTTTTTAAGCAAAAATAATGTTTTCTAAATGAGGGTACGTTCCTTAGGGCTAATACGGCTCATGCTTGCTTCGGAAGGGGTCCTTTACTTATTCTAAAAAAAAATATTTTTTTAAATCAATAAATAAAAAAGTTATGAATTTTTAAAAATAGGACCCTCATTTTTGCCTACCCTGTATATATATATACACACACACATATATATATATATATATATATATATATATATATATATATATATATATATATATATATATATATATTATACGTATAAATACAATAAAAATATATATATCACCGGAAAATATGTCCTATAAGTTTATACTTATATATATATATATATATATATATATATATATATATATATATATATATATATATATATATATATGTGTATTTTTATATAATTATGTTTTATTGGTGCGTTCGTTGTTTCTTTGCTCCCTACTACTTCGATTGTCTCACTTCCTAAGTGATTAAGATGCAGAAAATTGCATTATTAGCTGCCCTTATCTTTATAGGACGTATTTTTCGTTAATATATATATTTTTTATTTATTTTATACGTACATAATATATATATATATATATATATATATATATATATATATATATATATATATATATATATATATATATATGGGAAATGAAAAAGGAAAAACCAAGAGATACTTTTTATATATTCATCAACGTTTCGCCTTTATTGTAAGACTTCCTCAGGATGATAATTTTAAGAAAAATGTCATGCAAGTACATCGAAATATTGGGTTGACATGATGGGTAGGTAAGTGTTGTGAAGTTGTTCCACAGTAAATAATAAATAAAGGAAGTCAAGTCGAGGGTTGGTTTAACAAGTGTATTAACAAAGTAAGAAAGTGACTAGCTCTTGGCTAGACAGTTACAAGACTGCCTTTTGTCTTTTGGTGTCTCGCACTATTTATAGTGACAACCGGTGTTGTTTCTCCTGTGTAAGAACGGCCGGTGTAACAATAAGGAAAAGTAGTAGCCGTGGCTACTAAGAGCGCTGGACGAGGGTCCGGGATGCGAGAAGTCAGTCAGTAGAAAAGAGTGAAATTAATATGGTACATTTATTTGATCCAGTTCAAATGTGTTAATAAAGTGAACATAAAACCAAGTTTTTCAAGAGTGCTCAATACCAAGTAGAGCATTTATAAAATTACATAAACAATATTATAGCCTTACGTCAAGCAACCAACGTTTCAATGCACATTATTTTAACTCTGCCTTTGACAAAGTGCGGTAATGCGCATTGAAATGTTGGTTGATTGATGTAAGCTATAATCTTGTTTAGGTAATTTATATATATATATATATATATATATATATATATATATATATATTGACTGACTGAACTTGTCCACCTAAAAACTGTCTGCTGTTTACTGCCCGCTGTATTTAGGCATGTATAGAACTTAATCTCTCATGTATCACGTTATCATTTCTGATGGCCGTGGGGATAAAGCGAAAGCGTGCAGACTCGTCGTGGTTGATTCTATGAACCGGGTTCGCACCCATTGACCATCTGAAATTGTCACTTCCTACATTGATGAGAGCATTGAATAATCGAAGTTTAAATAGATGTGTCATTCGTACATATTTCATTTATCTTATATATATATATATATATATATATATATATATATATATATATATATATATATATATATATATATATATATATATATATAAAGGGGTTTATGTAGTTTGCTTGAAGCATTGTTAATTAGTATATAGAAATGTGATACTTAGAAGGCAATACAATGCAGAGGTGTGACGGAAAGACACAAGTTGGAGCAAATAAGACACATAATGGTGGAACAAATTAATAGTTTCACCTTTAATACAATGTATACACGCACACACCCACACCCCATATATATATATATATATATATATATATATATATATATATATATATATATATATATATATATATTTATTTATTTATTTTTATTTTTTTCACAAACACACATATATCTGTTTATCTACACAATGTTACAATGTTATGTAATACCTGTATCAAGATGGTCTGGTGGAAACTCCGTATGATATAATATTTCGGGAACTCTTCCATTCTTCAGAACCGTGCTCAACTAAAGTTCAAGCGTGCATATGCTAATAAACAATGCTTCAAGCCAACTACATAAACCTCTTATAATTGTTATTGAAGTTTAAATATGTATACATAATGGACATCGGTGAAATTCATTCTACGTCACTATGAAATAAAAGTAACTATTACTAGTTATTGTTAATGGTTTAATATTAAAAAAAATGTCAGTATTTTTATGTTTCTTTTTTCTTTCGATCACATGTGATGGGGAAGACGAAGTTTAAATTTATCGCATATATTCTTGTCTTTATATATATGTATATATACACATATATATATATATATATAATTTTTTTTTCACAAACACACATATATCTGTTTATCTACACAATGTTACAATGTTATGTAATACCTGTATCAAGACCATCTTGATACAGGTATTACATAACATTGTAACATTGTGTAGATAAACAGATATATGTGTGTTTGTGAAAAAAAAAATAAATATATATATATATGTGTATCATCTTGCTTCTCAATTGCCCCGCCACGTTGCCCACTATAAATATAGCCACTTACACTTCAGTTGCAATATGCCATCTTTGGGGTGATTTTATTTAACATCGAAACACAATATTTATTGTGAACGATTCATTGTGTACAATTAATTAAGCACAAATTGCTATTTTTACCAATATTTGGAGTGGATTTGGAGTTCATAACATTCCTTTTTTATTAGTATGGAATTTAAAACAATATATTAGATCATATTTCAATTTTAAATCGTTGATTGTACTGTCCGTTACAGTTACCATTACGCGAATCACGCTTATGGTCTACGCAATACTGCCTTAGAACAGATGAACATAATAGGTATATGCATATGCTTTGTTTTATTTTTTCGAAATTATATATATATATATATATATATATATATATATTTGGAAAGAACTTTCCCAAATATGATCTAAGGTTAAGATCGGATTCTAACTCTGCCTGATGAGATCTCAGTTTATAATAGCTATTGATCGATAACATCGACATGCCAGTGTCGCAGATTTTGTACATATCTGTGTAAATAACAATAATCATATATAAAAGCTCTATTCGATCACTATTGAGCACTTTTTAATAAACCCGGTTGAAATTGTTTCGCTGTTTCACAGCTCATCAGTGCGGCTAGACCAGTTAGTGCCTCAAGCCGGGATCGAAACGCAACCGTCGAGCTGATGTTAACCCCTACGCCATCATGCGACACTGACTGAATGTAAGTTGTATCTCAATGTAAACATTGCAAATGCCGGAGCTCGAATTAGTGTTTACCTAATGAGCATTGCCTTTTTTGTTTTACGCTAATGGCAGTTGGCGATACCCTTACAAACATAAGCTCTACTCGGGGGGGGGGGAGCTTTATATAGTCATCCACATACAGACTGTTTCGCTGTTTCACAGCTCATCAATGCGGCTAGACCAGTTAGTGCCTCAAGCCGGGATCGAAACGCAACCTTCGAGTAGTATTTTATATTACGAAATTTTGATTTTCCATTCTTTCTCAAAACGTTCGCGCCAAATCCTGCAGTTTATCGGTATTTTACGCCGTCGCATCAGGGTACAGAGATATCTTACTACGTTTGCCGATATATTCCGACTTTGAAAGGCTGCATGTAAAGTGTTTCCTCTCGAGGGCGGATCGAACATGAAACGTTATATCATTGTCGCTTCACACGCTGTCGCAAATCCTCTGCTTGTAGCGAGAAATAAGTGGTTTTATCATACATCAAAAGCTTTAGCACCGACCAGGGATGATTTATCTTTTATTGAAAGTAGAGCCCCCACCCCCTCCCCCCTTCGTCACTTACGGCTTATCGAGTCTTCTGGTTGTATGTAGGACTGCAGCCTTTAGCAAATATGAACAAATATATTAGAAGATGATATTTATGGACAATATGAAGAACACATAATGAACCCGTAAGAGCTGAAAACGAGGAATCATATTCTCTTGATTTGTATCCATGTTCTTCGAATTTAGATATATCTCACTATTGCTTGCTCTCTCTTATATATATATATATATATATATATATATATATATATATATATGATAATTTTATTTACACAGACATGTACAAAATCTGCGACACTGGCATGTCGATGTTATCGATCAACAGTTACTATAAACTGAGATCTCACCAGGCAGAGTTAGAATCCGATCTTAACCTCAGATCATATTTGGAGAGAACCATATATATATCTAGGCTGTATCTTCTCTTGCAGGCAAGTTTCGTTGAATATAAGAGACAACTCATGTCTAGATATCCTTTGGTAGATACTTTCAATAGTTCGAATCAGGATCTTAGTTTCAGGGGGGGGGGATTGGCTGATGAATTTGCCATAGTTTGGATTTGTCTCCCAAGTACTTTCGGACCCATCTGGGTCCATCTTCAGGGGAATGAGGTTAATCAGGTATAGACCATGTGTTAGTATTTATAGAAGGTTTTGGGCGGGAATTATGTACTAAGTACGAAACTATATATATATATATATATATATATATACGCACACATTGTTACAAAAAACAGAATTTGTTTATTTAATTATACCTTTTTTATTTTTTCAAATTTTTCTGATGGTCTTATATATATAATAGGCTTTTTTATTTTTTAAATGCAACTTTTATTCCTATATAATTTTATTGCTAGCTACCATATCGCAGAGTGATTTCTGGGTGTAGTGTTTGGATAGTACTACTACTACTACTACTACTACTACTACTATTATTATTATTATTATTATTATTATTATTATTATTATTATTATTGTTGTTGTTGTTATAATATTATTTGATATGCAAATTACCATATCCCACTGTAGTCTTAAAGGTAATGTATTATTATTATTATTATTATTATTATTTTTTTTTTTTTTTATTTATTTATTTATTTTTTTTTTTTTATATGTATATCTTAGTGAAATTAAAGCTGAATAATTTAAAGCTGAATTATTTCGACATTTGATTATTGGGAAATGGTCATTTGATCAGTACCACTGGAGAGCCATGAATTTTATAACTGCCCTGTTTTTAAATCTCCGAAACAGTTACATGGTAAACAGCTGATGATCCCAGTTTTAATATTTCACGCTTAAGTTAAGGTCCCCTGTTTTTGTTTCACTGTTAGATACTTGAATCCCCCCTTTTTATTTATGAATTTTCCAACGAATGCTAAGTCTGCGATATCTTGGATTTAGTTAGTTTCTCTGTGAATTTAAACTGTATTTTCCTTTCTTTTTCTTTTGTTTAAAATGACTCAAAGCTTCTTTAGACACCCCCCCCCCCACACACACACACATTTGATCAGCTGAATAATTCAAAGCTGAATTATTTCTAAGTTGAATTATTTCTACACTTGATTATTGGGAAAATGGTCATTTGATCAGTACCACTGGAGAGCCATGAATTTTATAACTGTCCTGTTTTTAAATCTCCGAAACAGTTACAGCTAATGATCCCCGTTTTAATATTTCATGCTTAAGTTAAGGTCCCCTGTTTTTGTTTCACTGTTAGATATTTGAATTTCCTTTAATACTTGTTAATTTTCCAGCGGTAAGTCAGCTTATGTAAGTGCTAAGTCTGCGATATCTGTGATTTAGTTGGTATCCCTGGGAATTTAAACTGCATCTTCTTTCTTTGTTTAAAATGACTCAAAGCTTCTTGAGACTATATATATATATATATATATATATATATATATATATATATATATATATATTATTAAAAATAACTGACAATTTTTGTCTGGCTATTTTAGTGTTGATCCCTTCAATTTTCCGGATTAAAATCTTAATCTTGGAAGGAAATTGGCTGATGAAACTGCCATAGTGTAAATGTTGGTCCAGAGTACTTTCTGACCCGTCTGGGTCCATCGTCAGTGGAATAATGACAAACAGGTAAAGACCTGGAGTGAGATTTATAATTAATTATGGCGGGAAAATTTAACTATGTTTGTTAGGTATTATAAGCATTTAAGTATATTAGTGCTAGTGTTAAAATTAATCTTGTTAATAGCAGGTTTTTTAGTTTTAATGAGTAAAGCTTCTAGTATGTGGAGTTTTTGAGTATTAGTATTATGTTCTATGATTTTAGTATTGTCTACGAGAAGTTTTCGGATTTGAGAGCGGGGACAGGAATGTTCATTAGTAAGGTGTCTAGCTATAGCACCTTACTAATGAACATTCCAGCCGAGTATAGGTCCTTGGCATTATTCTGACAAAGAGGGACTGTCTCGCCGGTTATCAAGACTTCTTTTGTCGGGTTGAGGTATAGTTCCGTGTATAGCTAACCGTCCGATGCGTCCCTAGAGAGGAATGCCGACGGGGCTGCTCTGGCATTTTTTTGCAGGCCAGAGTGTACTTACTCTTGTGCGCTGGCTTTTTAATCATCGCCTTCTAACTTTATGCCATATATTCCCGCGGTAGAGTCAGGGTTAGGGTTAGGGTTAGGGTTAGGGTTTGGGTTAGAGTAGGAGGTTAGGGTTAGGATTAGGGTTAGGGTAGGAGGGAGGTAAATGCCAGGCTATTTTTGCAGAGCCAGAGTACCTCCTCCTCTTTTTCACCCACTTTTCGGATTTAAAAAAAATAGAAATCGCTTCAGACAAGGCATAAAGCCACCCGATGTAAAAAGCTAAAAAAATGCTTCAATGTCAAAAACTAGCAAACAATAAGTGTTAGTTGGATAGATTCCTACCCAGAAAACAGCAATTCTTCCCCTTTGTCACAAACATCGCTCATGGAATGTGAACACCAAAAAACAAAATAAGGGAAGGCTGCAGAAAGTAAACCCAATGAGTTTGTGCCACATCTTACGGTGGGTAGGAAGCAGATATCTACGATTTTCCATCATTTATTTCGAAGAATTACTGGTTCGCAAACTGTGTTCATATCAGCCGTGGATACGTCCTTGTCATCATTCTGGCAAAAACAAAGCTTGGAAAGAAACTGCTGGAGTAGGAAGATGTATTACAACAAGGTAGATGAACATCTAATTGATGAAGATCACTAGACCAACGAATCAAACGAGCTGGGACAAAAGAAGCAGGTAATAAATCAGACAGTAGTGAAGAATACGTGCGATAATCGTATTCATAGAAAATACTGAGACGAGAAACATCACGCCTGTGAGAGAGGGTTAGGGTTAAGGGTAAGGTTAGGGTTAGGGGTAAGGTTAAAGTTAGGGTAAAGGTTAGGATTCAGAGAAGAAAGGGTGGGTTAGGGTAAGGGTTAGGGTTAATGTTAGGGTTAGGGTTAGGTTTAGGGTTAGGGTTAGGTTTAGGGTTAGGTTTAGGGTTAGGGTCAAGGGTTAAGATTAGGGATTAGGGATTAGGGGTTAGGGGTTAGGGTTAAGGGTTAAGGGTTATGGGTTTAAGGTTATGGGTTATGGTTAGGGTTAAGGGTTAGGGTTAGGGTTAGGGTTAAGGGTTAAAGTTATGGTTAAGGGTTCGGGTTAGTGTTAGGGTTAGGGTTAAGGGTTAGGGTAAGGGTTAAGGGTTAAGGGTTAAGGGTTAAGGTTAAGGGTTAAGGGTTAGGGTAAGGGGTTAAGGGTTAGGGTTAGGGTAAGGGGTTAGGGTTAGGGTTAGGGTTAGGGTTAGGGTTAGGGTTAAGGGTTAGGGTTACAGTTAAGGTTAGGGTTAGGGTTAAGGGTTAAAGTTATAGTTAAGGGTTCTGGTTAGGGTTAGGGTTAGGGTTAAGGGTTAAGGTTAGGGGTTAGGGTTAGGTTTAGTGTTAGGATTAGGGTTAGAGTTAAGGGTTACGGGTTAGGGTTAAGGGTTAAGGTTAGGGTTAATATTAGGGTTAGGGTTAATATTAGGGTAAGGGTTAGGGTTTGGGTGCAGAGAAGAAAGGGCGGGACTAACCAAAATTACAGATACGCTTCTCAACCTTATCAAGAACTCTTAAATTAGCAGAGATTTATCAGCCACAATTTTTTTAGTAAAAATTCACCAGTTATCAAAGCCAAAAAGCCACTCGAGGATAAGGGTTAATGAGTTTTTTCAGATGGATGGTGAGACAACACCGTTATGATTGGTAACGATGGTTGAAATTGGACAGAATTTGATTATTTAAAAGGGCGGTTTTAGAAGAATTTGTTTACATTGGACTTGATAACGACAATGTTGTAGTCAGTTCAAAGAGTTCTAGGAAAGAAACTCTGCTCATAGAAGCTTTGCTTAGTTCTAGGCGCAGAGAGGGAGAAAGGGAAATTATTGACAGTGGTTGTAGCTAGACGAGTTTTTGTTGTAATTTTTTTTACAGAGAGGGGAGACCATAAATTAGAGCTCTGCTGAGAACCTGTCATAAAAATAACGATAGAGTAGAGAAAGACTAGCAACGTCTCTTCTGTGAGAAAGAGGTAATAGGGAGGAGAAGAGGACATCGCCCACTAGATTTCGAAGTCGGTTTTGTACTTTGTCAAGACAGGAAAGGGTGATCTGAGCAGCACCTCCCCAAATGTGGGAACACTACTCCATCTTAGGGCGTATTTGGCTCTTATACAGAGCGGTAGAATGATCCAACTATTTTTCCAGCGACTTTAGCAACGGATTTGATGTAAGTCTTCTAGTTCAGGTAAGGAGTGAAGGTCAGTCCCAAAAGCTTGTCAAGGCAGGGGCTTTTTTAACTGGAGCATGGACGAGATCAGAGCGTTGGTGGTGAAAAGAGAGCAGGTTGGTTTTGGACGCATTAAAAGTAACCAACGTCGTGATATATGTTTGTATGAAATGGCATATGTATTTGTCTACGAACATTAGCGTGCGATCCATAAGCAACATATTTCTGGATTAATATTTGAACAAAACTGTGGACCTATGTAAAGTGGACAATATTTGAGGTCATTACTAACATTTGTCCATGTTCACCACTCAATTTCGTAATGGCTTCGGTTACTTCCGGTATTGTCTTAGCTGAACGAAAATGCGTTTCGATTTTGTTGACAGCTTTTGCGTGGGAAATACATTATAATTGAAGGCGATTCATTTAGCGCCTGACACTGCACAGCTAATATTGGAAAATTTTATAAAAGACGAATGAAAAAAAAGATCGAACATATGAAGAAGAATATATATTAGTGGATTGCAAACATTCCAAGATCAAACATGCACTATAGTAGTGAAATCTTAGAAGCGATGGTTGGAGGTAACTTTAATTGTTATTGCTTTTATGGTGGTGCTTTGTTACATTAGGACCCGCACTAACTTTGACCCGTTGTTAGGGTTAGGGTTAGGGTTTAAGGTTAGGGTCATGGTCAAAGTGGGGGTTAAATATAAATCTAAAATCCGTCGCTTAGAGGTCGCTTTTTTAGTTACAAAAGCGTTTATCACAACTGAAAAACAAATATTTTAGCTTTTCACTCTCTTTCTCTCTCGTGCGCTCTAGAGCCCTGATTGTTTCTCATTTTCATATCAACATCTTAAAAGAATTTTGATCTTCTTCTTTGAGTTGTTTCGCGATGAAGCTATGCTTTTTTTCCGTAGCCATTTAAAAAATGTATTCTTAGTTGTGAGCAACGCCTCTGTAACTCAAAAAGCATGTCTAATCGACAAATTTAAGATATATATTTAAATCTTAATCTTAAATAGAAATAAGTATAAAAATGAAGTAATATCTACAAGAAAGAGCCAAGTACCCGATGTTGACGGCCATTTTTCAAGTCTTTTTAAAAAAATCTTTTTCTGTCAACTTTCCCTGTTCTGTCTCTACTGGGATCTTCCGACCACCCAGTTGTCTCAATTATGATAAAAACAAAGTGCGACAAGACCTCTTATGCCCCCTCTCCAGCGTACAGTGTATCGATACTTAATGACTAACTGGGACAGCCTCAACCATGGAATAAGCAAATAAAAGCGCTTAAAAATTATCTTTGCGACATTAAAAAACGGAGACTTTATTAAAAATAACTGTCGCATTTTCTTTTTTGTGTTAAAGCCCGGAACATTTTTTTGCAGCCATAAAAAGTTATCTCATTTCATGCCAACGTTTCAGAGTTTGGCCTTTTGGCTAAGATCAAAGTGTAGTATCTGTTCCGATGGATACTGCACCCCATAGACTGGTATTGTCTTGGCTTTCGGGGCTTGATTTACGCCGGTCTATGGGTCTGTCCTGTGCAGTTCTAGGAGGTCCACCCTTCCAGGATTCGCCTCCCCTCTTTGGGGAGGAGTAAGTTTATTGCTTACTGCCTGGGGCGCCCCTACCGGGGAATGCCGACAGGGCTTCCCAGCCAATTTTTAATGGTCAGAGTGCTCACCTCTCGGGCGCTGGCTTTCTAAACCCCACTTTCCCGACCCGACCCTGGGTCACATCTTGTGGGAGTAAGATAAAAACTGGCCTTGTGCCTAACTCCTGGAGAGGAGCATTGATTTACTCCTCTCCAGGAGTTAGGCACAAGGCCAGTTTTTATCTTACTCCCACAAGTAAGATGTGACCCAAGGTCGGGTCGGGAAAGTGGGGTTTAAAAATTGCCTGGGCAGCCCCGTCGGCATTCCCCGGTAGGGGCGCCTCAGGCAGTAAGCAATAAACTTACTCCTCCCCAAAGAAGGGAGGCGAAGCCTGGGAGGGTGGACCTCCTAGAACTGCACAGGACAGACCCATAGACCGGCGTAAATCAAGCCCCGAAGGCCAAGACAATACCAGTCTATTGGGTGTAGTATCCATCGGAACAGATACTACACTTTGATCTTAGCCAAAAGGCCAAGGCCAATAGGTAAATCAATACTAATCCGGAATAACGACGTGTAAGACATTTAGAGTTATCTTCCTCAGATCGGTTACGTTCTATCGAGGAGCGCCCAATATAATTACGAATTACTTAAGACTTCTTTCCGGTCATGACTGATGGAGAGTTTCAGAGTCTACTAATTCGGAATAATTACTATTTTTTTTTTTATTTGACTATAATAAATATAGGATCGGCAACCCAATATTTAGTGTCTGTATATTCGTAACAATAAATGGGACTATTATCTTAAAAGATAATTTCATTTTTATGCACAGGTATGATTTAATAAAATGAGCGATGTTATTTAATTTCAAATATAAAGACACGGATTCTCTATCATAGTAAGGTTATCATAGTTATCCGGCGTTACCCGGGGTCATGAGCAACAAAGTAGAAGTTTAAAAGTGCGTGTAACATCTTCCTTTTAAAACCTTTATCTCTTTAGCTTCATCTATAACCTCCTCTAGCTTTCTCTGGCAATTAAAAAAAAAATCGTTCACGAATTACTACATTATAACATTAAACAGTCGCTCTAAATATCAACCCACTTGAATATTTCTGTTCCTGTTGTACCTCAAAATAATAGAATGTTACAAATATGTGTCTGTGTTTTCTCTGTGGCAATGGTGAAAAAGAATATATATCAGCATTGTAGGTGTGTCTTGTGTAGTTTTTGACTGGACTCACACAGACACAAAACCTTTCTTTATATAATAGATAGATGCAGTGAAGTATAAACGATATTCTTAAGAAGGTTAATTAACACTCTTTTTCTATCAGTAAAAATATCCTCATAATAAATTACTTAAAACTACTGCGATGTCGAGTGGACAATGTATGATCTTCATCGACATTTGTTCATAGTAAATACGTCACGAGGTTGATGGCTGGAGCCACTTCCGGTATTGGGACTAAATTTGTCTTCTTGGCCGAACGAAAGGCATTTCGGTTTCATTTGATAGCTTTATAATTGAAGGCGATTTATTTGACGCATGAGAGCTGATGAACCCATTGCTAATATTTAAAACGTCCATAAATTAGGAAAGAGAAAAAATCTAAAATATGAACAGAACGATATATATATATATATATATATATATATATATATATATATATATATAGTCTAAAGAAGCTTTGAGTTGTTTTAAATAAAAAGACAAAAAAAAAAAAGGAAAATGCAGTTTAAATTCCCACAGAAACTAACTAAATCCAAAATAGTGCAGACTTAACATTCGTTGGAAAATTCATAAATAAATAAAATATATAATAGTAAGTAAATAAAATAAAAAGGGGGGTTAAGTATCTAACAGTGAAACAAAAACAGGAGACCTTAACGTAAGCATCTAATATTAACACGGGGATCATCAGCTGTTTACCATGTAACTGTTTCGGAGATTTAAAAACAGGACAGTTATAATTTGCATGGCTCTCCAATGGTACAGATCAAACTACCATTTCCCCAATCAAGTGTCGAAATAATTACGCTTAAAATGTTACTTATATATACATAAATAATAATAATAATAATAATATACTACCCTTAAGAGTACCGTGCTATATGGTAATTTGCATATCAAATAAAATTCTTTATAACAATAGTAATACTAGTAATAATAATAATAGTAATAATAAAATGCTATCTAAACACTACACGCAAGAACCATTCTGCGATATGGTAGCTATAAATAAAATAATATAGGAATTAAAGTTGCACTAAAAAAAAAAAAAAAAAATAAAGCTTAAGTACCTTTGGTACCAGAAAGGCAAATAGATAAGAGGAAGGAAACCTAGCCATACAGATCTAAATACCCAATATATATATATATATATATATATATATATATATATATATATATATATATATATATATATATATATATATATATATATATATATGAACAAGTTTTTTGTGGTACAAAATTTTATAATGCTTTTAAATATAATAAACGGAGTCATAGCGAACGAGGCACTATTACAAGAAAAAAAAAATAGAGGAAATATTAAATAATATTTAATCGTCAATTTAAAACGAATAAAAGGATCGACTAAAATCGACAGAATAAAAGCTAAGTCCCTAGGTACCTTTCGGCCGACACATTGTCAAGAGAAAACGTCGGCAAATATCGTTTAAAAAACGGGGGAAAGAATAACGTGGGAAGGACCCCCCCCCCTAAAAAATGTAGATTGAATAATGTCATTAAACTGCAAAGAATAAATGGGCAATATATATATATATATATATATATATATATATATATATATATATATTTTAACATAGTTCACCCCAAACAAGGCAGGCCGCCACTGTAGGCGTAAAGGACTACTGAGAATAAGGGTGAAAGTCCTGGGGTGCATCCTAACTTGGGAGCTGTGCAGCGAGATGTCTGTTTACATTAGTTTTAAATTTCTGCATGTCGGTACAGTCGGGGAAACATGGATCAGGGAGGGAGTTCTAGTTGCAAAAAATTCCAAGTACTAAGCTCCTGGGACTGACTTTCACTCCGGAAATTTTTTTTACTAAGATTACTTGAATAATTAGTGCATCATGCTACCGCTCGAGAAAGTACCTGACTCCTGATGCAATCCTATGCCTATAAACGATACGTCATAAGATAGGATATTGCTGGAGAGCTGCTGCTCAGAGCACATTTTTTTCCTTGGCAGAATACAAAATCGACTTCACAATCTAGTGGGGGTTGACCTTTTCTATTTTCTATAGCCCCTTTCTTACAGAAAAGACGTTGTGAGTCTCTCGTCTCTCTCTCCCCCCCTCTCTCTCTCTCTATATATATATATATATATAGAACAGTTTTTTATTATATTCCAATAACCATGGTTCGTTCAAAGGATCTGATGATATATGATAGTACATATATTGTCTTTAATAATTATAGTAAGTAACGGATAAATTTTATTAGACAGACGAACAGCGCAGGTAAAGAATTTTTTTTATTTTTATTTTAATTTTTTTTTTATGTCTTAAATAACTAATATAAGTTAGCAAAACATTTATATGGAACAAAACGTAGATTTAGTATAAGGAACGTTTATGGTTTTGTCTTTTAAGGGAAGTGGGGTCTGATCAACTCTGCTGGGAAGCCATGAAATTAAATACTGTCTTGTTTTTAAATTCCCGAAACAGTTTTTCATGGTAAACAACTGATGATCCCTTAAAATAGTGTTAGAAACTAACTAATATAATAACTGTAAAAAATAAATTGACTTACATGAGTGATTTTCCACTGGAAGACTTGAGACTATAAGTTTTTTTTTTTTTTTTTTTTTTATATAGTTTTAATGGTTGAGAAACTTCCGAGACTATATATATATATATATATATATATATATATATATATATATATATATATATATATATATATATATATATATAATAAAATTGATATGTAAGCCATTAACAATGCGAGATTAATTTATATATATTTTTTACATTAATCTTATATTTCGGAATAAATTCCATCTTCAGAGGTGACCAGTTATTGAGTCATTTTTTAATTTTAAAAAAATAAAAAACAAGAATAACCAAACTTATTTCTTTGTTACTTGATAAAACGTCTCTCCGCACTGGTGGTGTTGGCGGCCATGATTCAAATTCCGGTGTCAAACGAAGAGCCTGGCTAGCTCCTGTAGGTTAAGTAGTATTGGTTGGTCGTCCATTTAAAGCATTGTTGGATATGTTAATAAAATTAATATGTAAGCCATTAACAATGCGAGATTAATTTATATATATATATATATATATATATATATATATATATATATATATATATATATATATATTTTACATTAATGTTATATTTCGGAATAAATTCCATCTTCAGAGGTGACCAGTTATTGAGTCATATATATTGAGTCATATATATATCGGGGGGAATCTTCAGGCTAAAATGAAGATTCCCCGGGGGATGAAACGCGGGAGCCTCTGTGTAGCTTAATTGCCATAAATATATTTTCATAACTTACTAGCTCTACTTACGTATCGAGCACTGTTGAAGTAAATACTAAAATTGATACAAAAAAATTACATCCCCTTATAAAATTTTATGTGGATACATGAAATATATATATATATATATATATATATATATATATATTTATGTAAAAATAAAAATGGAATAAAGGATAAGCAATTCAACAACTAACAAAAATAAACTCAAAAACTCATGTTGTAAAGTTCTGCCGAGATATTTCGGTCGTTAAGATACGGCCATTTTCATTCGGTTGGTAAACTTTATTTCAAAACGGAAAAGTTTTCAAATTTATAGAAAGAATGCGATTGGAAGAAAATGTCACGTGCAGAGAGCAACAAAAAGGGAGTAGGGACGTGAGAAATGTTATGAAAAGAGAAAGAAAAAGAAGATGAAGAAGAGGAAGAAGAAGAAAGAGAGACCAATCAACCAGTGCCTTTAGCACGTCAGTTGAAGAAGAAGAAAAAGAAGAAGAAGAAGAAGAAGAAGAAGAAGCGAGAGCAAAAGAAAGAAAGAGTAAAATCGACATTTGACTGTCGAAAGCTACTAAAGAAGAAAGAGAGAGAGAGAGAAAAAAAATCAGTGCTTGGATATCGCCTGCTGATTGAAATCCAAAGTCGGATTGAAAACGTCAAAAGTCTAATAGGATTAGTAGTAATTTGAAGCTATTGACGGAGGAATTCAAAACAAGGGAGGAGGAGGAAGCAGAGAGGGAGGAGTAGGAGGAGGAGTAGGAGGAGGAAGAAGGACAAGGGTAAAAATTTAACCAGCGTCATATTCATTTAAATTCATTTCATATAGAATTTGTAAAATGTTTTTGATGGTGAGTGATGTAGCTTGGATAATTCTAAAACTATGTTGGGAAAGCGAAGAAAAGAGATGTGTGTTACGAGAGTTAGTAGGAAGGAAAACATTCCTTAATATGGGTTGTGTAGTATTAGGATATGTATTAGTATTTTTGATCTTTTTTAGATGTATTTGAAACGCTTTCTTTTTAGCGGAAAGAATGACATGTTTGGGATATTTTAAAGTAGTGAGAGAGGATTCTATTTTATTATATTCCTGAGAGAGATGTTCAGGGCTGCAAATACGCAGAGCCCTGAGATAAAAACCGATTATTATATTATTTATTTATATAGTTATTATGATGTGAATAATAATGTAAGTAATCATTTTTGTTGGTTGGCTTGCGATGGACTTGAAATGAAAGGATGAGAATGTCAAGGAAAGCTAAAGAATTGTTTTGTTCACTTTCGAAAGTGAACTTAATGGAAGGTTCAAATCGGCCCTTTTTCTTACCGTATCCCTAAAAATGCTACCTATTTCAGATATATTGACGATATTTTAATCATAAAGTAGAAACATTAGCACAAGCACTCAACAAAGTCATCAGAGATCGAACCTTCGATATTGATGTCTATAGTCCAGCGTTCTACCACTGGACCAAGACGCTCTGTCTAGAAATATGTACGATTTTTATCACCTAAATATTTAATGTGTTTTTATGTAGTTATTTTTATTGGTGATTGCAGTGTTCGTTGTTATTTTGCGTATTATTATTTAGATTGTCTAACTTTCCTAAGTGATTAAGATGCAAAAAATTGCATTATTAGTCGCCCTTAACTTCATAGGACGTATTTTTCGTTAATATATATTTTTTATTTATTTTATACGTACATAAAAGTAATCCATGGACACGTGTTTCTGGCTCACAGCCGTCATCAGCATGGCTAACTTAGACAGAGATCGAACCTTCGATATTGATGTCTATAGCTACAATCACCAATAAAATAATTACATAAAAATACATTCTCTCTCTCTCTCTCTCTCTCTCTCTCTCTCTATATATATATATATATATATATATAGAGAGAGAGAGAGAGAGAGAGAGAGAGAGAAAGAGAGAGAGAATTTAAATTCATATATATCAAATTGATCTACGAAGAAATCCAATTTTAATTACAAACTATATAGAGCTTATAAATATATTGATTTCCAGATTTATTATTATTTCTTCTTCTTCTTCTTCTTCTTCTTCTTCTTCTTATTATTATTATTATTATTATTATTATTATTATTATTATTATTATTAACATCATCATTATTAATATTAATATTATTTTGATTATTAATATAATCATTATTATTATTATAATTATTGTTGTTGTTGTTGTTGTTGTTGTATAATCTTATAATATACCCAAAGCAAGTCATCAGCTTTAGAATTGTTTTATAAATATGCATAGTAATCAGAAAATCCAGGTAGTTTATCCCTCCCAAAATTCTTCTCGCCATAATCCCTAGAACAAGAGTGTAAGAAAAATTGAGGTCCATCACTTTAAATAAATAAGGTCCGAAAATAAGAGGATAATAAACATGTTCATCATTCACCCAAAAAGAAGCTATAGTGTTGGTCGTGAAAATTGTTCAAAGGATCAAACATCCAGGATGACAAAAACAAGAATACAATTTGAGGGAATAAATCAAAGGAAGGAAAATTCGAAATAATTTCGAGTCATTCAAGATTTCCGAAAGTGGGTCACGTCAATTACGGTCAAATGCAAAGGTGCTAATTTTATAATTATACTAGACCACCCGTGACCCGTTGGGTCAGTTTGTTATATTAGCTATGGAATTCATGTATGAGCGTGACACTTGTGGCATAAAGAAAATAGGTTTTTTTTACATAACAGAAGCATTTCTATGAAAGTATATTAAAATGAAAAAAGAATATAGATAGATTTCTATGAGTCGTTCTGTTTATTATAATTGTTTTTTTTTTAAATTACAGTTACTGAATTATAAGTGGTTGGTTAGGGCGATTTGAGAAAGGAAGGGGGTACAGCAGGCTTTCTCGCGTACGTAACGAAAACAGAGGGAGTAGGAGTGGTGAAATCTATGAGAGGGAAAGTGGGAGGTGGTTTCGTTCACCGACCGCTAGTATGGCTGATATTAATAATGAGTGTTGTTTTTTTGTTTGTTTGTTTTTGTTTTTTAAAAGGGAGGAGTTTTTTTGAAACTGCGACAGACTTTACGAAGTCCTCCCGTTGAATGTTTTTAGCCGTGAAGAAAACAAATAAACTATTTGATGAAATTAAATGAAATTGTTTAAAAATTTCCAGAATGAAAAATTTCATGCGTTCGTTAATCATAATAGAGAATAACGGAATTGGAATAACAGATTGAAGACGATGCTATTTACGCATGCGCAACCGGATGTTGAAAACCGGAAAGCTGAAAGCTGATTGCAAACATACAAGACAATAGAGTTTTAGTATTATATAGATTTAACTGTTGTTAGATTAGACGATGCGTTTTCTAAAATTAATTACATTTATAAGTGTGTTAATCAATTTACTTCAATCTATAAATGTGTCATAAAGCAGAGTTACTGTAATTTAATTGGTCTTCTCTACACCCTCTCAGACGGGATGTTGCTAGTCTCAGTCTTTTCTATAAGTACTATTACTTCGGAATTGTGTGATCTATTCCCTGCTTCTTTTGTTTCAGCTCGTTTGACTCGTTGGTCTAGTGGTCTTCCCCAATTTGCTGTTTTCATACCTCATTGTAATACAGCTTCCTATTCCAGTAGCTTCTTTCCAAGAAGTGCAAGCTTGTGGAATTCCTCTCCTGTTGACTGTTTTCCTCCTACCTTGGTGTTTTCAAGACTAAGGCCAATAGGCATCTCCTGTCTTTGCGATAATCATATTTTGTTATTGTTAATACCTTATAGCAAGTTGTTTCATGCCTTGTCCGGAGCTATTTCTATTAAAAAAGGTTAATAAAAATATTTTCCTGGCAACTTTTTCACACTTATTTCCTAAAGGGGAGATAACTGAGTCACGTTAATTACGGTTAAATTATATTAATAAAATGGATATAATTATATTATTATATTGAACTCTTGTTAAATTAAACGATGCGTTTTCTAAAAATAATTAAATTTATAAGTGGGTTAATCATATTACTTAAATTTATAGATATGCCATGAAGCAGAGACTTGGTAATAAAAATAAAGATAGAAATAGTTTCATCTCAAGTTTTTCACACCTA
>OY744534.1:82194349-82244349 GCA_963556195.1 Sepiola atlantica | reverse complement strand
GAAAAAATATGAACGAAACTAAAAAAAAGACAAGTATCAAATGGTATACACACTGTGTGATGGTGTCTTTACTGGATGGTGTAAATACGGTTAGGGTTATGGTTATGGTTAGGGTTAGGGATAAAGTTAGAGTTAGGGTTAGGGTAAGGGTTAGGGTTAAGATTAAGGTTATGGTTAGGGATAAGGTTAAGGTAAGGGTTAGGGTTAAGGTTAAGGTTAGGGTTAGGGTAAGGGTAAGGGTTAGGGTTAGGGTTAGTGTTTAGGTTAGGGTTAGGGTTAGGGTTAGGGTTAAGGTAAGGGTTAGGGTTAGGGTTAGGGTTAGGGTTAAGGTAAGGGTTAGGGTTAGGGTTAGGGTTAGGATAAGGGTTAGAATTAGGGTTAAGGTTTGGGTTAGGATAAGGGTTAGAATTAGGGTTAGGGTTAGGGTTAGGTTTATGGGTTGCGTCTTTACCGGATGATGTAAATAGGATCGTTACATATACAACATCGGGGGCAGAGTTGGGTTAGGGTTAGGGCTAGGGTTAAGGTTAGGGTTAGGGTAAGGGTTAAGGAAAGGGTTACGGTTTATGGGTTGCGTCTTTACCGGATGATGTAAATAGGATCGTTACATATACAACATCGGGGGCAGAGATGGGTTAGGGTTAGGGTTAGGGCTAGGGTTAAGGTTAGGGTTAGGGTTAGGGCTAGGGTTAAGGTTAGGGTTAGGGTTAGGGTTAAGGTTATGGTTACATATACAACATCGGGGGCAGAGTTGGGTACTCAAATGTAATTTAATACTAATATTCCGAATGCCGATTTTAAAGGATAATCATAATAGCAGGCGTGGCGCAACATAATCTTTCTGTGTAAATTTCCCGTTTCTCTTCACTTTTTCATACACACAACTACGTTTTGTAAATATTAACGGCATAATTGCATCGTAGAACGTTATATATAAGACGTTCATATCTTAATAGTTAGCAAATCATTGTCTTACCTTGTTCAATTTTATGGCAGTTGCTGGAGAACCTATATGTGGGTCATTTTTTCTTAATACTTGAGCTAAATCGCCGTACTTCATGTACTCAAAAATCATGTAAGGTGTCTCACGGGCATCTGCCAAAATAAAAAAACGAAGAATGATAATAATGGTGCTTCCGTGTGAGTATGTATATATATATATATATATATATATATATATATATGTGTGTGTGTGTGTGTATAGATAGATATATAAATGAAAGAAGAGAAAAAAAATGTAAGAATGACAAATCTATTTAATCTTCAGTTGTTCAATGCAAGGTGTATTGAATAAAAGCATGCTTATTTAAAAAAAATAAAAAAAAAAAAAAAAAAAAAAAAATATTAAATTCTTTTATTAAATATAACTTGAATTGAACAACTGAAGATAAAATAGATTTGTAATTCTTAAATGTTTTCTTATTTCTTTTCTTTCATTTATCTATATAATTGCTCTATCTCGTATATTGAGCTTCACGATAGGGTCACATTTCTAAATGAATACATCCTACTTTTAGTTTCAGACCTTTTATATATATATATATATATATATATATATATATATATATATATATATATATATATATATATATATATATGTATGTATATATATATATGTATATATAGGTCTGAAATTAATATATATATATATATATATATATATATGTCTAGCCACATTTATGAGTCGCAGTATATACATATATATATATATATATATATATATATATATATATATATATATATATATATATATACAAATGAAATAATTAAATATGTATTATTAATAATTACATCTATATATATGTGTGTGTGTGTGTGTGTATGTATATAGATGTAATTATTAATAATACATATTTAATTATTTAATTTGTATATATATATATATATATATATATATATATATATATATATATATATACTGCGACTCATAAATGTGGCTAGACATATATATATATATATATATATATATATATATATATATATATATGTATGTATGTAGAGAGATACATTAATAATAAGAAATAACAAATGTAAGAGTGACAAATCTATTTCAACTTCCGTTGTTCAATGTAAGGTGTATCCAGTAAAGTTGTTTTTCTTTTTTTTCTTTCCTTGAGCCAGGCTTTTTAAAGATTGGAATCTTATAATCGGAGGAGTTACATAGATAGATAAGTTGGCAGGGAAGGTGGCCAAAATAAAAAAAAATGAAAAATATGAGAAAATAATAGAAAGTGGATGCAAGTGTGTGACATTTTGACAACATTCTCACACACTTACGTCCACTTTGCATTGAACAACTTAAGATGAAATAGATTTGTAATTCTTACACTTTTTCTTATTTCTCTTCTTTCTAAAAGTATACATCCTAGTTTTAGCTTCATACGTTATTATATATATATATATATATATATATATATATATATATATATATATATATATATATATATATATATATATAATTAAGAGTTCGAATGCAAAGCGCGATTAACACCATCTTGAAAATTACGAAGCTATCATTACAAAAAGTGTTAAATTTTAACATAAAAAAAAAAAAAATATTTCACATAAAATGATACGCGCATCAGTTTATTTTTTCTTTCAAATAAAATAAGCTTTTAGTCGAAGCCTAGATTTTATACATTAGTCCCTGTATGGTCTACGGTCTCAATTAAAACAAATTGGATATATCGCGTTTTGCATTCGAACTCTTCATAGATACATATATATAGTCTCGGAAGTATCTCAACCATTAAAACTATAAAAGGAAAAAAAACCCCCAAAAAACCTTAAGTCCGAAGTCGTTCAGTGGAAAATCACCCATGTAAGTCAATTTAATTTTTACAGTTATTATATTAGTTTGCTTCTAACATTATTTAAAGGATCATCAGTTGTTTACCATGAAAAAATGTTTCGGGAATTTAGAAACAAGACAGTATTTAATTTCATGGCTTCCCAGCAGAGTTGATCAAACCCCACTTCCCTTAAACGACAAAAACATAAACGTTCCGTATACTAACTCTAAGTTTTGTTCCGTATAAATGTTTTGCTAACTTATATTAGTTATTAAAAAAAAAGTCCTCCTTACCTGTGTTGTTCGTCTGTCTAATAAAATTTATCCGTTACTTACAAAAATGTTGCTGCATTTTAAAGTGTGTAGACGAATCCATTACACTACTTTTTAGGTGATTAATGTATTTTTAGTTTTAGTTTTATATTAAAAATATAAAAAATATCAACGTATCAAAATATAAAAATATAATTTTTTTTAAAAATATATCAACAATGAAAGACAAAATATAAAAAATAAACACAAAATAAATTAAAACAAACAAGAGATTGACTAGTTTTGTTTGGATATACGAACGTCTTCAAAAAAATTTATGATTATATATTTATAGAGAAAAACGAAAACCATAGAAAAAGAAACACGAAACGTGACGCTGGTGGGTAGTAGCGTTTTGAAAATACACAGCGCGAAAAAAACAAACGACGTTAAGGGGGGGGGCGGAAAAAAACGATAAAAAGGGGCGGTAATAGCTGGTGACGTTGTTGATAATGAAATGGGCGGAGGATAATACATTGTTTGAGAGTGGTTTTTGGCAGATGTTTGGTTAAAGAGTAAGAGTCAAGTCTGATGTTAATGAAAGAAGGATGAGGGCGCTTTCGCTGCACTTGTGACGTGAGTGAAAGGATTTAGTCTGTTTGTGAAATCGAAATTGCGGTTAAACGTATTCCTGTGTATGACGAGTGCGTTAGTGGCTTATTGTATTTAAGGTCTTATTTGTGCTCGTAAATACGGGATTTCATATTTCTGGCTGTTTTGTCGATATAAAATATCGGATATGAGGTAGATTTTATTACATAGATGCCGGCTTGGGAGGAGTTGGGCTATATTTAGTTTAATTCGGTTTCATGCAAAAAAGACAAAAAGAGGGTCAAATCTCTTCGTGAAAATTCGGAAACCTCCAATTTTGGTGAAATTTTAACAATAGTTATAAAGCATCAATTAATAAATATTCCCCAAATTTCAGTTTCTAAAAGGGGTTTTAGGGGTCATAATAAAGGGCAGAACTTCACATTTTCAAATTGACATATTTCGGATTTGCATTGAATTTTAGCCATAGTCATGAGACACCAATTAAGCAAGATTCCTTGAATTTCAATTTCTTTCAAAGACCCTTTACGTTTAAGCATTAAATTTTAGACATTGACCAATAAGGATTCTAGATATAAGGTTTAGTATTATTATATTTTCATTTTAGTCTTCGTAAGAGGACATGAAATATGCGTAAAACCCTTAATTTTACACGTCCTGGAACGCGTATTCTTTTATGACAACTTTGTATTATTTGCATAATTCGAACCAATGTTCTTACCTTGAATGTTATTCCAACAACGTTTTGGCCGATGTAACTTCCGACCTTCTTCAGGTGCACCTTGTCAAACTCGAGAATCTGTACGGAATTTCGAACGGAACCCTTTGTTTAATCCACGTGGGTAGATTGCTCTCGTCCCGTCAGCCATGATCGGGTAGAAGTCTTAAGTAATTCGTAATTGTATTCTTGGTATTTATCTACCTCCCACAGCGGTAAGATGTGACACAAGGTCGAGAAAGTGGGATTTGCAAAGCCAGCGCCCTAGAGGAAGTGTAGAGCACTCTGACCGTCAAAACATGCCTGGACAGTCTCGTCGGCCTTCTCCCGGTAGGGCGCCTCAGGCGATTAGCAATAAACTAACCCCTTCTCAAAGGGTGAGAAGGCAAAACCTGGGAGGGTGGACCTCCTAGAACTGCACACGACAGTACATCAGACCGGCGAAATCAAGGCCCGAAGGCCAAGACGGTACCGGTCTATAGAGCGCAGCATCCATCGGAACAGATACTACATTCTGATCTTAGCCAAAAGGCCAAGTAAAATCACCCGAAGCATACATGATAAAATCTCTTAAATCGTTTTATTTGATTCGGTAAGAAACAAACAGACACAGAACAAACATCCTCTGAAAAACAGGTAAAAAACAAACACACATTGAAAATGTTTTATGTCCTTACCATATATGACGATGCCTAACAATTTCAAAATATTGTCGTGATCAAAAGAACTCATGATTTCCACTTCTCTTTCGAAATCCTTCTTTACTTCAGTGGTCACTTCTTCTTTGAGGACTTTCACGGCCACTTTATTCGATTGACCTTCTTCAGCTGTCAGCTCACCTGGAATAAACAGAGAAAGTAAAAGAAGAATTTACCATCATAGAATTTGGATGGAATGCCCACATTTATGTCAATTATCTATCTAATTACAAGGAGGTTAGACACAAGGCCAGGTGTGGTTTTGAGAAGCCAGCTAACGAGGATAAGCGCATTCTGCCCTACAAAAGTCCCTGAGCAGCCCTGTCGGCGTTCCATGGTAAGACACCTCAGGCGATTAGCTATATAATAACCCATTCTAAGATAGAAAGTAAAGCCTGGGAGGGTAGACCTCCTAGAACTAGACAGAACCATACCTCAACTGTCGGACTGATTGTCAATGACGTATCTCCGACCGGTACAAACATCTACCCGAGTTGTATGAATAGCAGTCGGCTATCCAAACAGGTTTTATATGGTCGACAATTCAAAGAGATTTTATATGATCGACGATCCAAACAGGTGTTATATAGTCGACTATCTAAACAGGTTTATATGGTCGACTATCCAAACAGGGTTTATATGGTCGACTATCCAAACAGTGTTTAAATAGTCGATTATCTAAACAGGTTTTATATGGTCGACTATCCAAACAGGTTTTATATGGTCGACTATCTAAACAGGTTTTATATGGTCGACTATCCAAACAGGTTTTATGTGGTCGACTATCCGAACAGGGTTTAGATAGTCGACTATCTAAACAGGTTTTATGTGGTCGACTATCCAAACAGGTTTCATGTGGTCGACTATCCGAACAGGGTTTAGATAGTCGACTATCTAAACAGGTTTTATATGGTCGACTATCCAAACAGGTTTTATATGGTCGACTATCCGAACAGGTTTTATATGGTCGACTATCTAAACAGGTTTTATATGGTCGACTATCCAATCAGGTTTTATATGGTCGACAATCGAAACAGGTTTTATCTGGTCGACTATCCAAACAGGTTTTATATGGTCGACTATCGAAACAGGTTTTATATGGTCGACTATCCAATCAGGTGTTATGTGGTCGACTATCCAAACAGGTTTTATGTGGTCGACTATCCAAACAGGGGTTAGATAGTCGACTATCCAAACAGGTTTTATATGGTCGACTATCCAAACAGGTTTTATATGGTCTAAATTTTAATTAGATACCCATGCAACGACAAATACTTCGGGATTTACTTCCTTAGCATCATAGGCAGATGTGACACAAGGCAGGAAGAAGAAGAAAACAAATAGCCGTGAACAGAACTGTTTACATGCTCCGTTTGCAGTTCCACAGGAGATCGTCAATAAACCAAACACACCACTCGAAGGAAAAGGAGGTAATGCATGGGAATATTATTTTTAGGCACTTTTCATACCAGGCGAGGAAAATCAGTTCGACTGAGTGAGTCGCTGCGGCCCCAACTACTGTTGCGTTCAGTCCCAGGAGGTCCACCTTCCCAGGTCTCTCTTCCTCGCTTTGGGAAGGGGTTAGTTTATCGCTAACCGCCTGAGGAGTTCTCACCGGGGAATGACGACGATACTTTTCAGGAACTTTTTGCGGGGCCAGAGAACCCCACCTCACACCTTGTGCTACATCTTCCCGCGGTGGAAAGGAAGGTAAACACCAAGATGGCTTCCTCGAAACCGAGCCAAACCATACCCCATTCCGTCTCATGGTTCAACTCAACTCCAGGTTGCCAGAATGATACAAAGGCGAACCGTCGGGTTGTATGCCAAATGACGAAGTACTTAAGCTGGTTTCTAAAATAATCGGTACAGAATTCGTAATAATAAAGAAAAAGCAATTAGTTCATATAAGTAATTCATTCAACATGATGATTAATTAAGGCCGCGCTTGGCATTCATTCTATTAATACAACCAGGGATTGTGCTGGCAGCCTCGTTTTCAAAATAAAAGAAAGACTGAGAAAAATCGCGACCTATATTCTCTCCGTTCGGCTTCTAATCGTGAATGAAGAAAAGGATGATTAACATTTAAACAGATAAAATTACAACAAAAATAAAAATAAAATAATAATTATAATAAAAAATAATAATAATTACAAAAAAAAGTATAATTATAATAAAAAACCGACCCCCCCGACGAAACAGAATTAAAAATCAGATTAAAAAAGAGAAAAAGTTAAAAATGAAATGAGTGTATTTGGCGAACGAATAATTATTTTACGTTTTATCTGCATCCTGTTGAATATACGATCCATCATGTCTTATCTGTCTCCAAGACTTCCTGTCTCCAAGACTTTATTTAGCTGACTAATTAATCAGAAAGTCCAGAAACATACGTTACCATCTCGCTGGTTTACCTCTTTTTCTGCACTCTCCCACCATTCCTTCTAGATATACATTGCTCACACAGACTGTTGATCCTTTTTGGCGCACGACAAGTTAAAACCCCGCTTTTATAGTCGACTGCTCTACATACAACGAGTACGTGTTCGTACCAGTTGGAGATACGTCCTTGGCAATCAGTCTGCCAGTGGCTTTATTGCTGTCGGGCTTAGGTATGGTTTTGTTCAGTTCTAGGAGGTCCACCATCCCAGTTTTTACTTTCTATCTCAGAAGGACTTATTGTATTGCCAATCCCCTGAGGCGCTCCTACCGGGGAACGCTGACGAGGCTGCTCAGGGTTTTTTTTGTGGGTCGGCCAGAGTGCGCTTATCATTGGAATTAAAAAAAAAAGAAAATTCTCATTTTTATCGATTAATAACAAACGTATTATGTACTACTTTACTCTGATGTAGATAAACAGATGCACCACTGGAGTGATTGGTCCTCGAGCCAATCCGAAGATCTGGCGTAGAAACACAAATCGCTGGACTTCTTCTTATACTATCCACGCGATTTGGTGCCTCCTAGCGGCAGTTGAAGCAAAGACACTGATCAGATCAGGTTAAATTGCGCGCTTGATAAAGATCGACTGTTAGCTGTTTAATTCCCTTTTCAGCATGGACTAATAAAAGGTATTTCTATTTGGAACTTCGATGTCGTCTGCTGATTAAATTCTAGACTTTCTATTACAACCTACAATTACATTAATTATAACGGAGAACAGTCATACCCGTTACAAATCAAACGCTGAAAAAAAAAATCAAAGTTCCTTTTCAATTGGTGAGCCCAGTTTTGAATGACTATCGATTAAACAAGATTATATTAATATTAAGATTATAAACTATATTTTTTAAAACCGACTTGTTCAATTTTAGCATCAAATTCTCAGATTATGATAAAATCTTTTTAAATACTTAATGTTCAATTTTAAGAGTAGCATTCTCTGTTACAACGAACTTGCCCAGTATCGACAAGCTAGATAAAATAAATGGCTCTAAATTAAAAAGGAGAAGCTTTGTTATATTTTATTGTGCGTGGGGGATTTGATTTCAGCCCACGAAGAAACCGCCGGTATGATGGAAGAAACGAGCGAAGTTAACGCTCGGCGAAGCGACAGACAGGTAGTAGTCGCGACACAAAGCAGGGACAACAATGGCGGTGAAGAGGAGGGACGCACGGTTAGTACAAATAGTGTCCATACAACGGCGACGCAATGACAGTGAAGAAAGAGCTACGGTTAGTACGGATAGTTTCCATGCAGCTGGGAAATGCGAATAGAAGCGACACATCCTCCCGTTTCGGAATCAACAGACGAGAGTTCTACGACGCAAGAAATTCGACATTACAACGGTTATAAACCTAGCAATTCAACATTACGCATCATTGGTAATATGCATTGTTTGGGGTGAATAAAACTTAACAAGTTAAAAAAGTATAACGGGAAAGACAATGCATGTAAGCAACTGAAACAAATTGAATGAAATAATAATAACAATAATAATACTAAATACTAAATACTAAATAATAAATAATAATAATAAATAATAATAATAATAAATAATAATAAAAAATAACAATAATTATTAATAATAATAATAAATAATAATAATGATAATAAATAATAATAATAATAAAAATAAATAATTAAAAATATTAATAAATAATAAGAATAATAAAATTAATAATAATAAATAATAATAAATAATAATAAATAATAATAATATTAAGAATTATAATAATAATAATAATAATAATAAATATAATAATAAATAATTATAACAATAATAAATAATGATAATAATAATAAATAATAATATTAATAATAAATAATAATAAGTAATAATAAGATTACTACTACTAATAATATATTAATAAATAATAATAATAATAATAATAAATAATAATAGTAATAATAATAATAATAAATAATAATAATAATAATAATAATAATAATAATAATTATTAAAAAATAATAAATAATAAAAATCTATTAATAATGGTGATTATGTATCGGTCTGTCTGTCTATCTGTGTGAAGCCGAAACTCCATCAAAGTAATATCATTATTTACTTAGTCTGCCAGCTTCTATATATACTACTACAAAAACCGCCGTAAACAGTATGCGCATTTCTCAATTTACATAATAAATTGCTTTTAAACTTCTAATAAATTAGTATTCGCAAATATATACTCATTATTGTTTTCTTCAGATTTCCACATGTATTTACGCTATTATGCTCGCTAATAACCTTACTTATAAATTATAATTATTTCTTTTATTATATATATATATATATATATATATATATATATATATATATATATATATATATATATATATACATACATGAAATGAGTTACGTAGTTAATCTATCTATTGCGAAACTAATTGAACAGCCAGCGTTACTCCATTGAATCGGTTACCTCGCTCTGATTATTCAGTATGGACGCAAGACAAGTGCATTATTTAAAATGTAAACAAAACGCTGGCATTTACCGTGTTACTTTTACTCTGATTTTTTTCATTAAAACGTTCTGAGTTTGTTTATTTCCTTAATCTTATTGCCATTATGTTTTAAAACACAAATTTATTGAATCAAATTGTTTAATTAAAATAATAATTGGTTTAAAAATTACTATTCAAAAAGCACACATTATAATGAATTTAGTTTAGGTAAACTTTTTTCTTCGATAGCATTTAAAAAACTATTCGTGTTTACTGTATTTGATTTTTTAATACTTTTATTTTCCGATTTGAAAAACTTTCAATATTATCATTTTTTTACGACCTTAACTGCTTTTATGATTTCGATTTTACCTTATACGCTGTAAAACATTTATTTAGAAACTGTTTTTATTTATTAAAATAAAAGATGTGATTTTTTTCTTTTCTGTCAACAAAAAAGTTAACACATTGTACTGGAAAACAATATAACTGATTTTAGAATCGAATTGTTTAATTAAAAAAAGGTCATTTAACAAAAACACATACATACACACAAACATACGCAATATAATGAATTTAATTTAGGTAAACTTTCTTTCCGAGAGCATTTAAATAACTAATCGCGTTCACTGTATTTGATTATTTGGTGGTTTTTCACTGTAGGACCGCACTAACTTTGACCCCGGCGTTAGGGTTAGGGGCAGGATCAAAGTGGGGGTCAGGGTTAGGGTTTAGAGTTAGGGTTAGAATCATGGTCAAAGTTAGCGCGGGTCCTACAGTAAAAGTGTACCGATTTTTTTATTGTTTTATTTTAGAAAATTTTTATTTGAAAAATACTGTTCGCTGTATTTAGATTATTAAATAGTTGATTTTAACAAATTTATTGCATCAAATTGTTTAATTAAAATAATAATTGATTTAAAAATTACTATATTCTAATAAATTTAATTTAGGTAAACTTTTCCTCGAGAGCATTTAAATAAATTATCGTGTTCGCTGTATTTGATTTTTTTTACTGTTTTATTTTAGGTACAACTTTTCTCCGATTTGAAAAACTTGTGCCTTTGCGGACTCACTGTAAATGCCAGTTGTCTTGTAACAGGATACTGTGAAGAGGGCTTCGCGCGTATTATATACGCTAAAAAAGCATGTGCCCGCTCGCAGCTACCACAGCAGAGATGTTGACGGCAGCGAGGCTGGAGAGAAGAGGCCGATATTTTCAAAATAGGCGCTCTCCTGGGTTTTCTGCAGAGATTGAAGCAGTGGTCTGTGATTGGCTGATTTTCATCCAATCACAGGGCACTTAGAATTGACTGCGCTTAATAATAATTCCAATAGAGGAAGAGGAAGAGGAGAAAGAGAAGAAGAAAAATAGAGACTGATAAAGATTAAAATAAAGAAACAAAAGCAAAAAGATGGTGTTTAGTGGAATTGTTTACCTTTGAAGACTTGTCCGAACGCCCCTTCGCCGACCAATTCCAGCAACTTGATTGAACTGACTGGAATCTCTTTGACGAAAAACTTTTTACCGATGACCCCTTCGCTATAAGCGCTGAAGTAACTTGGATTCTTGTTGATGAGATTCATTCGGTCGAGGAGTTGCATGCTGTCCGCCGTTTTCATCACTTTCTCGTTCTTCACGCGATAATGCTTCCGGTGCATTTTTCGAAGCAGCAGCATCACGCAGAGCAGCACGACGATGCAGACGACCACGATCGGCAGGAGGATCTGCAGAATGAGATGCAGCGAGAGACCGTCCGCGTTCGGGTCGCTTAGCACATTGGTCTGTTTGTAAAAATACAAAGTGAAATCACATAAAATAAACAAGGAACAGTTAGTCATGAGATTCAATCTGTACGTCGAGCGATGACAATGTTATTTAAAACACGAGCGTAGCGGATAGACAGACAGACAGACAGACAGACAGACAGACAGACAGACAGACAGACAGACAGATAAAAACATGTTATTTTAAACTCAATCACGTAAGACAGACAGACAAAAGATAAAAACATGTTATTTTACACTCAATCACGTAAAACAGACAGACAAAAGATAAAAACATGTTATTTTACACTCAATCACGCAAGACAGACAGACAGACAAAAGATAAAAACATGTTATTTTAAACTCAATCACGCAAGACAGACAGACAAAAGATAAAAACATGTTATTTTACACTCAATCACGCAAGACAGACAGACAAAAGATAAAAACATGTTATTTTAAACTCAATCACGCAAGACAGACAGACAAAAGATAAAAACATGTTATTTTACACTCAATCACGCAAGACAGACAGACAGACAAAAGATAAAAACATGTTATTTTACACTCAATCACGCAAGACAGACAGACAGACAAAAGATAAAAACATGTTATTTTAAACTCAATCACGCAAGACAGACAGACAAAAGATAAAAACATGTTATTTTACACTCAATCACGCAAGACAGACAGACAGACAAAAGATAAAAACATGTTATTTTAAACTCAATCACGCAAGACAGACAGACAAAAGATAAAAACATGTTATTTTACACTCAATCACGCAAGACAGACAGACAAAAGATAAAAACATGTTATTTTACACTCAATCACGCAAGACAGACAGACAAAAGATAAAAACATGTTATTTTACACTCAATCACGCAAGACAGACAGACAAAAGATAAAAACATGTTATTTTACACTCAATCACGCAAGACAGACAGACAAAAGATAAAAACATGTTATTTTACACTCAATCACGCAAGACAGACAGACAAAAGATAAAAACATGTTATTTTACACTCAATCACGCAAGACAGACAGACAAAAGATAAAAACATGTTATTTTACACTCAATCACGCAAGACAGACAGACAAAAGATAAAAACATGTTATTTTACACTCAATCACGCAAGACAGACAGACAAAAGATAAAAACATGTTATTTTAAACTCAATCACGCAAGACAGACAGACAAAAGATAAAAACATGTTATTTTACACTCAATCACGCAAGACAGACAGACAGACAAAAGATAAAAACATGTTATTTTACACTCAATCACGCAAGACAGACAGACAGACAAAAGATAAAAACATGTTATTTTAAACTCAATCACGCAAGACAGACAGACAAAAGATAAAAACATGTTATTTTACACTCAATCACGCAAGACAGACAGACAGACAAAAGATAAAAACATGTTATTTTAAACTCAATCACGCAAGACAGACAGACAAAAGATAAAAACATGTTATTTTACACTCAATCACGCAAGACAGACAGACAAAAGATAAAAACATGTTATTTTACACTCAATCACGCAAGACAGACAGACAAAAGATAAAAACATGTTATTTTAAACTCAATCACGCAAGACAGACAGACAAAAGATAAAAACATGTTATTTTACACTCAATCACGCAAGACAGACAGACAAAAGATAAAAACATGTTATTTTAAACTCAATCACGCAAGACAGACAGACAAAAGATAAAAACATGTTATTTTACACTCAATCACGCAAGACAGACAGACAAAAGATAAAAACATGTTATTTTAAACTCAATCACGCAAGACAGACAGACAAAAGATAAAAACATGTTATTTTAAACTCAATCACGCAAGACAGACAGACAAAAGATAAAAACATGTTATTTTACACTCAATCACGCAAGACAGACAGACAGACAAAAGATAAAAACATGTTATTTTAAACTCAATCACGCAAGACAGACAGACAAAAGATAAAAACATGTTATTTTACACTCAATCACGCAAGACAGACAGACAAAAGATAAAAACATGTTATTTTACACTCAATCACGCAAGACAGACAGACAAAAGATAAAAACATGTTATTTTACACTCAATCACGCAAGACAGACAGACAGACAAAAGATAAAAACATGTTATTTTACACTCAATCACGCAAGACAGACAGACAAAAGATAAAAACATGTTATTTTAAACTCAATCACGCAAGACAGACAGACAAAAGATAAAAACATGTTATTTTACACTCAATCACGCAAGACAGACAGACAAAAGATAAAAACATGTTATTTTAAACTCAATCACGCAAGACAGACAGACAAAAGATAAAAACATGTTATTTTAAACTCAATCACGCAAGACAGACAGACAAAAGATAAAAACATGTTATTTTACACTCAATCACGCAAGACAGACAGACAGACAAAAGATAAAAACATGTTATTTTAAACTCAATCACGCAAGACAGACAGACAAAAGATAAAAACATGTTATTTTACACTCAATCACGCAAGACAGACAGACAAAAGATAAAAACATGTTATTTTACACTCAATCACGCAAGACAGACAGACAAAAGATAAAAACATGTTATTTTAAACTCAATCACGCAAGACAGACAGACAAAAGATAAAAACATGTTATTTTACACTCAATCACGCAAGACAGACAGACAAAAGATAAAAACATGTTATTTTAAACTCAATCACGCAAGACAGACAGACAAAAGATAAAAACATGTTATTTTACACTCAATCACGCAAGACAGACAGACAGACAAAAGATAAAAACATGTTATTTTACACTCAATCACGCAAGACAGACAGACAAAAGATAAAAACATGTTATTTTAAACTCAATCACGCAAGACAGACAGACAAAAGATAAAAACATGTTATTTTACACTCAATCACGCAAGACAGACAGACAGACAAAAGATAAAAACATGTTATTTTAAACTCAATCACGCAAGACAGACAGACAAAAGATAAAAACATGTTATTTTACACTCAATCACGCAAGACAGACAGACAGACAAAAGATAAAAACATGTTATTTTACACTCAATCACGCAAGACAGACAGACAAAAGATAAAAACATGTTATTTTAAACTCAATCACGCAAGACAGACAGACAAAAGATAAAAACATGTTATTTTACACTCAATCACGCAAGACAGACAGACAAAAGATAAAAACATGTTATTTTACACTCAATCACGCAAGACAGACAGACAAAAGATAAAAACATGTTATTTTACACTCAATCACGCAAGACAGACAGACAGACAAAAGATAAAAACATGTTATTTTAAACTCAATCACGCAAGACAGACAGACAAAAGATAAAAACATGTTATTTTACACTCAATCACGCAAGACAGACAGACAAAAGATAAAAACATGTTATTTTACACTCAATCACGCAAGACAGACAGACAAAAGATAAAAACATGTTATTTTAAACTCAATCACGCAAGACAGACAGACAAAAGATAAAAACATGTTATTTTAAACTCAATCACGCAAGACAGACAGACAAAAGATAAAAACATGTTATTTTACACTCAATCACGCAAGACAGACAGACAGACAAAAGATAAAAACATGTTATTTTAAACTCAATCACGCAAGACAGACAGACAAAAGATAAAAACATGTTATTTTACACTCAATCACGCAAGACAGACAGACAAAAGATAAAAACATGTTATTTTACACTCAATCACGCAAGACAGACAGACAAAAGATAAAAACATGTTATTTTAAACTCAATCACGCAAGACAGACAGACAAAAGATAAAAACATGTTATTTTACACTCAATCACGCAAGACAGACAGACAAAAGATAAAAACATGTTATTTTAAACTCAATCACGCAAGACAGACAGACAAAAGATAAAAACATGTTATTTTACACTCAATCACGCAAGACAGACAGACAAAAGATAAAAACATGTTATTTTAAACTCAATCACGCAAGACAGACAGACAAAAGATAAAAACATGTTATTTTACACTCAATCACGCAAGACAGACAGACAAAAGATAAAAACATGTTATTTTACACTCAATCACGCAAGACAGACAGACAAAAGATAAAAACATGTTATTTTAAACTCAATCACGCAAGACAGACAGACAAAAGATAAAAACATGTTATTTTACACTCAATCACGCAAGACAGACAGACAAAAGATAAAAACATGTTATTTTAAACTCAATCACGCAAGACAGACAGACAAAAGATAAAAACATGTTATTTTACACTCAATCACGCAAGACAGACAGACAAAAGATAAAAACATGTTATTTTAAACTCAATCACGCAAGACAGACAGACAAAAGATAAAAACATGTTATTTTACACTCAATCACGCAAAACAGACAGACAGACAAAAGATAAAAACATGTTATTTTAAACTCAATCACGCAAGACAGACAGACAAAAGATAAAAACATGTTATTTTAAACTCAATCACGTAAGACAGACAGACAAAAGATAAAAACATGTTATTTTACACTCAATCACGCAAGACAGACAGACAGACAAAAGATAAAAACATGTTATTTTACACTCAATCACGTAAAACAGACAGACAAAAGATAAAAACATGTTATTTTAAACTCAATCACGCAAGACAGACAGACAGACAAAAGATAAAAACATGTTATTTTAAACTCAATCACGCAAGACAGACAGACAGACAAAAGATAAAAACATGTTATTTTACACTCAATCACGCAAGACAGACAGACAAAAGATAAAAACATGTTATTTTAAACTCAATCACGCAAGACAGACAGACAGACAAAAGATAAAAACATGTTATTTTACACTCAATCACGTAAAACAGACAGACAAAAGATAAAAACATGTTATTTTAAACTCAATCACGCAAGACAGACAGACAGACAAAAGATAAAAACATGTTATTTTAAACTCAATCACGCAAGACAGACAGACAAAAGATAAAAACATGTTATTTTACACTCAATCACGCAAGACAGACAGACAAAAGATAAAAACATGTTATTTTAAACTCAATCACGCAAGACAGACAGACAAAAGATAAAAACATGTTATTTTACACTCAATCACGCAAAACAGACAGACAGACAAAAGATAAAAACATGTTATTTTAAACTCAATCACGCAAGACAGACAGACAAAAGATAAAAACATGTTATTTTAAACTCAATCACGTAAGACAGACAGACAAAAGATAAAAACATGTTATTTTACACTCAATCACGCAAGACAGACAGACAGACAAAAGATAAAAACATGTTATTTTACACTCAATCACGTAAAACAGACAGACAAAAGATAAAAACATGTTATTTTAAACTCAATCACGCAAGACAGACAGACAGACAAAAGATAAAAACATGTTATTTTAAACTCAATCACGCAAGACAGACAGACAGACAAAAGATAAAAACATGTTATTTTACACTCAATCACGCAAGACAGACAGACAAAAGATAAAAACATGTTATTTTAAACTCAATCACGCAAGACAGACAGACAGACAAAAGATAAAAACATGTTATTTTACACTCAATCACGTAAAACAGACAGACAAAAGATAAAAACATGTTATTTTAAACTCAATCACGCAAGACAGACAGACAGACAAAAGATAAAAACATGTTATTTTAAACTCAATCACGCAAGACAAACAGACAGACAAAAGATAAAAACATGTTATTTTAAACTCAATCACGCAAGACAGACAGACAGACAAAAGATAAAAACATGTTATTTTAAACTCAATCACGCAAGACAGACAGACAGACAAAAGATAAAAACATGTTATTTTACACTCAATCACGCAAGACAGACAGACAAAAGATAAAAACATGTTATTTTACACTCAATCACGCAAGACAGACAGACAGACAAAAGATAAAAACATGTTATTTTACACTCAATCACGTAAAACAGACAGACAAAAGATAAAAACATGTTATTTTAAACTCAATCACGCAAGACAGACAGACAGACAAAAGATAAAAACATGTTATTTTAAACTCAATCACGCAAGACAGACAGACATACAGACATACATACATACATAGAGAAGATACAATGTTATCTTAAACTCAATCCTTAATTCGTGACAGGAAGACGAAACATGTTATTTTAAACTCAATGTGACAGACACACAATATCAATCCTATTACATGAATACATACATAAATATATATATATATATATATATATATATATATATATATATATATATATATATATATATATATATACATAAATATATATACATACATAAAAATATATATATATATATATACATAAATACATACATACATACATACTTACATACATACATACATACATATATATATATATATATATATATATATATATATATATATATATATGATGATGGACTCTCCCGTCGATTTTCGACGTATGAGTGCATGTAATTGCAAGGGTTGCACAATCCCCTCTCCTGAGTCGACACTGCTTGATTCCAATGGCAAGTAGTTCAAGATGACTGGAAACAATGCCGAGATAAGCAGAGAGCACATACAGCACCTGGTATTTCCAAATGGTCACTCATTTAGTACTGGTCAGGCTCGACGTCGCTTAACTACGGTGATCTAACGGGAACCGGTGTGTCAGCGTTATTGTGCTATATATATATATATATATATATATATATATATATATATATATATATATATATATATATATATATATATATATATATATATGGGAAGAGAAGGATGAAGGTAATCCGATGTAATGGGAAAATGAAAAAGGAAAACTAAAAAATGGATGCTTTTTATGTGTACATCAACGTTTCGTCTTTATTTATAAGACTCTATTAGGATGATAATATATATGTCAACCTTATATGTGTTTGTGCTTGCATGACATTTTTTCTTCATATTATCATCCTGATGAAGTCTTATAAATAAAGACGAAACGTTGATGTACACATAAAAAACATCCATTTTTTGGTTTTCCTTTTTTCATTTTCTCATACTATATATATATATATATATATATATATATATATATATATATATATATATATATATATATATATATATATACGACATACATATACATACATACGACATACATATATATATATGAATATATATGTATATATATATATACATACAACATATATATATATATATATATATATATATATATATATATATATTATAGATGATTGGTGGTGTATGAAGCATTAACAACGATGTTGTTTTTTTTTAATTGTTTTTGTTTTGATATTTCGACCAGTTCTCTGGTCTTTGTCAAAAAATGATCTGAAATAAAGAAAACTGAGGATCGTTGAACAAACTGTAATTTTGAACTGTGCGGCGTTCGTTTTTTTGTCATGACGCGTAAGATAGTCCACGCATAACGTTTGTTCGGGTTAGCAAAGAGAACCGTTGTTTTTTTGAAAAAAAAAATATTATGCGTCCGTTGTCTTTTTGAAAAAAAAAAAACGAACTTATACGCGTTCGTGATTTGATCAATGCAATAAATGGAATTTGAATGGCACTAAATTTGTGGAGGAGGGGGGGGTGATATGTTAGGAAACGAAATAATTGAATTAAACGTAAGTTAATATATAGTATAGTAAATAAGGTAATGCTAATTAATAAGCAAATACTAATAAGATATGAATAATGAAATTGATGAGAATAAAATAAATAAATAAAATATTGCCGGAAAAAATGAATAAATAAATAAATAGAAATAAATAGGGAACTAACAATAATGCAAGGAGTAAGAGTAAGGATAAAAGTATTAAAAATAAAAACAATGTATTAAAACCTAAATAGATAGAAAGTACAAGGTTTGTAGTATGTCCTCCGGAAGGGCAGACACGAGACCACTTTATATATGGGGAAAATAGGCAGTGAGTGTAAATGAATAACGCATATTATAAAGATGTAATATGAATAACACATATTAAAAAGATGTAATACATATGAGTGATAAGAATAATAATACTGATAACACTAAAAAGTTATATAAGATGAAATCATATAATAAGAATAATAATGATAGATAGGTAAATGTATGAATAAATAATTAAATAGATAAATACCTGAGGTGCCATAAAATGAATATACGATGTAAGTAAAATATATAGCAATGTTATAGGTGAGTGTGATATTAGATTAAATAATTGTTGGTCTGTATAGATGTAGGTAAATTGTGGGGGGGGGAGAATCATGTAATCTTATTTATTATGAATTATTGGTGTGCGTGGAAGTATTTATATGGGTTCAAGAGACCAAGGTCGGTATTGAGTCCTGTATTGTGCGAGCCAAATCGAAGAATCCATTGAATCTCTTTTAGTTGACGAATTTTTGTTGAGGGGAAATTGGAGTCAATAAGGAGGCATTTAATATTGTCTGTTGTATGGCCGGGTAGATTTAAATGTTCTGCCAGAGGTGTGTGAGGTGAATTTTGTCGGATAGATGTTTTATAGTTGTTCAGACGGGATCGAAAAGGGGTTTTGGTTTCTCCAATATATCCCCCGTTGTTACAAATGGAACAATATATGTAATATATAACATTAGAACTGTCACATGTCAGATGCGGGGGTTGGAGTTGGATGTTCGTGTTAGGTATGTTAAATAGGGGTGTGGTGTCCATGTGTGTGCATACAAGGCAACGAGGTGTGTTACATTTGTAGTTGCCATGTTGTGGTGTATTTTTGTGTGAACGGGTAAGAGTGGCTGTCAAATTGGGCGGTTGTCTGACTGCATTAATGGGAGTGAGGTAAAAGATGGACTTCATGCTGGGATTGGTTTGTAGTGTATTGAAATTCTTTTTTAGGTGAGTTGTGATTTTGTGCATGTGTTGGCCATGGTGGAAGACCATGGGGATGCGATTGTTGGTGATTTTAGGTTTGTACTTAAGGAGACGTAGTCTATCCATCCTATAGTTTTTTAAATAGCTTTTCTTATGTATTTGATGGGGTAATCACTAGTGATAAATTGCTGTGTGAGATTGGTGACGTGGTATATGTAGTCTAGGGGATCTGAGCATATGCGTTTTATACGTATGCACGAACTGTAAATGACGGATTTTTTCAAGTTAAAGGGTGGTTGCTGTTGAAATTAAGAAGTTTATGATTATCTGTAGGTTTAGTATAGAGAGATGTCGATATTTTTTTGTTGTGGGATTTAACTGTGACGTCTAGAAATGGAATGGAGTTATATGACTATATATATATATATATATATATATATATATATATATATATATATATATATATATATATATATATATACCACATAAATATGTATATACATACTACATATATATTTATATATATATATATATATATATATATATTATATATATACACACCACATGTTTTTTGTTAGTCTAGAGCAGTGGTTTTCAACCAGGGTTCCGCCAGTACAGTCCAGGGGTTCCGCAATTTCTAAATTAGAACAACGAACAAATAAACAACATATTAAATTCAATTTCGAAAATCTATTTTATTAATATATGCATATCTTTTAACCCTATACGGTCCGACATATGAAAACATGATTTAAAAATGTTTATATTTATACAAATACAAGTATACAAATATTATTATTATTATGATTTAGTGTATGTAGTTATAAAATAAATTGTCTATATGTAATTTCCAAGAAAACTATTGCTTAAATATGATTGGCTGATAGCTTCCACTAATTATAAGTATTTTTCATTCTAAGTATGTATATTTTATTAGTTGCCGTATGGAAACTGTGGACTGTAAAGAGTTAAATCTTTTAATATGATTAAACTCGTTACATTCATTAAACTCTTTTACAGATTTTACAACCATGGATAGATTTGTGAAAAAACGCAAGACAGATGAGGATGAAGAGACACAAGATCTGAGGCACTCATTTGAAGCTGAAACCACCACCAGTGATGCTGCCTCATCGAAATCAAGAAATGATGGAATTAACCTACAACTAAAAGTTCGTCAATATTGTGAAAAGTACATAGCTCTGGGATTTACTTGGACTGGAAACCCAGAGTGCCCTTCACCTTTGTGTATTGTTTGTGGGGAGAAGCTGGCTAACAGTGCTATGGCACCAGCCAAACTGAAACAACATTTAATAACTAAACATCCAGAGTTGTCGAGCAAAGATGAACAATATTTTCAACGAGAAATGAAATGTAATAAAAGGCAGGTTTCTATGTTTGCCAAAAAGTTCAAGTGTAGTGACAAAGGACAAGAAGCAAGTTATGCTGTGGCGGAGATAGTTGCAAGAAAAATGAAATCTCATACCATCGCTGAAACTGTAATTTTACCTGCATGTCAAGAAATAGTGAGGATAATGTTTGGAGAGGATGCTGTATCAGAGGTAAATAAAATTCCACTTTCTGACAACACAATAAGTAGGCGCATTCAAGACATGTCAGGAGACATTGAATGCAATCTTAAGTCAGAAATACTGAAACATAACTTATTTGCACTTCAAGTTGATGAGAGTACGGACATTAGTGGTAAAGCACAACTCCTTGTATTTGTTCGATTTATTGATGATGAAGCTATTGTAGAAGACTTCCTGTGTTGCAAGGAATTGCCAGGCACAACGAAAGGACAAGATGTATTTGATGTTTTGAATTCATATTTAGAGTATTGTGGATTGAACTGGAAAAACTGTGCTGGTATTTGTACAGATGGTGCCCCTGCAATGACAGGATGTCTTAAAGGCTTTGTCCGAATCGCACAAAAACAAAATCCAAATATTATCCATACTCATTGTTTCATTCATAGAGAAGCACTAGTAGCTAAAACTCTTGGATCTGAACTAAAATCTGCATTGGATATGGTAGTTAAAATAGTTAATTACATCAAGATGAGGCCACTTAAATGTCGACAGTTTGAGAAACTTTGTATGGGTATGGAAGCAGAACATTCCACCTTAATCCAGCACACAGAAATACGATGGTTGTCAATGGGGTAAGTATTGTCTCGTTTTTACGAATTAAGAGAAGAGTTATTGACCTTTTGTTTGCAAGAAAACCTGAAAGACTTTGGAGAATGTTTAAGTGATGGCCATTGGTGTTCGAAGTTAGCATATCTTGCCGATATATTTCATGAACTTAACCTCTTGAACAATAGCATGCAGGGCAGGAACGAAAATATCTTGTCTTCTACTGACAAAATAAATGCTTTTCAGAAGAAATTGACAATATGGAAGAAACGCATAGCTGCAGGAAATTTGGAAATGTTTCCATGTGTTTTTAAAAGGAATTGTCAAGAAATTAGGCTACTGATTTGGACACTTTGTTAACAGATCTTGACAAATATTTTCCATCAATATCTGTTGACCAGTATGACTGGATTAGAAACCCATTTGTAGAACTTGCCAGTGTTCTAAATGACAGGACATTAAAGCTGAAGCATTCTAAACTTAACCTGAATGCATTTTGGCTGCTGGTTGAAAAGGAATATCATGCAATTGCCCAGAAAGCGCTACGACTTCTTGTGCAATTTTCAACCTCCTACTTGTGTGAATTTGGATTTTCAGCTCTGACAACCATCAAGCACAAGAAACGAGCACAATTGCGGTCTGTGGAAGATGAACTTCGTGTGTGTCTATCAAAAACACGACCCAATCTTAAAGAGTTGTGCGAGAAACACCAGGCTCAAGTTTCCCATTTATCTCTCTCTCTCTCTCTCTCTCTCTCTCTCTCTCTCTCTCTCTCTCTCTATATATATATATATATATATATATATATATATAGAGAGAGAGAGAGAGAGAGAAAGTGTGTATATTTAGAGAGAGAGAGAAAGAGAGAGAGAGAAAGAGATAGATAGATAGATAGAGAGAGATAGAGAGAGAGCTAGAGAGAGAGAGAGATAGAGAGAGAGAGAGAGAGAGAGAGAGAGAGAGAGAGAGAGAGAGAGAGAGAGAGAGAGAGAGACGTACTGGACATTTTAAAACTATGTGATTTCAACCCCAATTAAATCGCACAAATCACCCCTGAATATTTAGCACTTCCATTATTATTAGTCGCATTCTCATCAATTAAAATCCATACCGCATCTCACTTGACGAAGGTCGACAAGGAGCTCGTTCTAATGAGACCATCTCAACCTTTATTTTCTAATGAGACCATCTCATCCTTTTATTTCGAACTCTCCACAATTCACACCATCATCCACTTTAACTCTCATCATCCATTTGTAGACTATCAAAATATTGCTATTATCTGTATTGAAGAACATCAAATATCGCATGGAAATCATTTGCTTAAGTATCAAGAATGTAGGAAAGAAAACATCATCGTCATAGCTTCAGAATGGAAGGACTCAATTAATACGGCAATTAGAAGTTTGGGTGGAGAGAAAGAGAGAGAGAGAGAGAGAGAGAGAGAGAGAGAGAGAGAGTGAGAATGAGAGAGAAAGAGAAAGGGAAAGAGAGAGAGTGCTAGAGAGAGAGAGAAAAAGAGAGAGAGAGAGTGAGAATGAGAGAGAGAGAAAGAGAGAGAGAGAGAGTGATAAAGAGAGAGTACGATAGAGAGAGAGAGAGAGAGAGAGAGAGAAAGAGAGAGAAAGAGAGAGAGAGAGATCGCTAAGGTTTCATTACACAATCGGCATATTGGTGATTCTGCAGTTTTGTCAATGTAATGTTTGATGGATTTAGTGCGAGTGGCTTGTTCCTGGTTTGCCATTAAGGTGCTCTCAGTAGATCTTTTGAGATCATCCCTGACCAACTAATTCCAGCTGTCATTATCTCTAAATGCAATATTCTTAAAGAATACACTATGTAGTTTCTTTCAAAATAATTTCAACCTTCTCTCTTGTAACCTTTGATTCTTTTTCACCCCAGTTCTTAGTATTTACTCTCTTTTCACTTCACGAAGAAAAATCTCATTACTCTCAAAAATATATTCATATAGACAACCTTCTTCTATATTCACAACATCTTCAACACTAAGTATTATTATTATTTGTACTCACTAGGCGTTCTCACACAGATCCTCGTCAGTGATTGCTCACCGACAACAACCAGTGGTATTTCTTAAAGTCTGAGTGACAACAAGCCTCTCCAAATTTCCAGTATTCTTCACTTCTTTTCGAGAACAACCGCAAATAACCTTGCGGTATCGCAACAGCCTTTTACCATTGATTTCTCTCTTGTAAGGACCATTGGTCTTCTCTGGGATTTGGGTGGCAATAACCCTCTCCAAGGTCCCAGCATTGTCCGCACCCTTCCAGTGGAGGTCTGGTTTGTGCTGTCTCTCCTCGGTCTTCTCATCCTCCTTGACCCTCTACAAATATTTTGTTTGGTGTTGACCTAGGCCGGTACCATTTATTTAAAAAAAAAAAATTATATTATACTATATTATATTATATTATACTATACTATATTATATTATATATTTTTTAAGGGGGATGGGTGGAAAGGGAAGGGGAAAGCTTGTAGTGTTTCTTGTAATTTGAGTTCATTGGTTCATTTTTGTGTGGTGTTTGCTGAGGCCGGTGTAATTTATTAGGGTCTGGGGAAGATTATGAAGTGATGTTTCTTGCAGTTTCTGTTCCTTGGTTTGTGATATGGTGTTCTTCGAGTGGTTTTGTTTTTTCCCTGTTGTAAATTCCATGTGACTGGTTACCCTTTGTAGCTTATGCGGGCTGGTCGCCGCCGCCGCCTCCGCCTCCGCCGCCGCCGCCGCCGCCGCATCATCATCATCATCATCATCATCATCATCATCATCATCATCATCATCATCATCATCATCATCATCATCATCATCATCATCATCATTTTTAAAATTTTATTTTTTTTATTATTTTTTATTTTATTTATTATCATTATTTTAAAAAAATGTATTATTATCATTTTTTTTATATAAAAAGAAACAATTTGTTTACTTCAGCGTCGCGACATTTTCGGTCCCAGTACAGCATAAAACGGTAACCACATTTGCAAGGTATCCCCCGAGAATGTCATCGACGTAAATAATATTATCTGATCTTTGAGTAAAATTATCTTCTAAAAATTATCTTCTAAAACTTATCTATGCTTCTTCAATTTTTAAAGATAATTTTGCAACTTATCGCTCTTCTCCAAATTTCATTCCCCTAACCCTAACCCTAACCCTAACCCTAACCCTAACCCCCTTACCTTTAATACATTTAAGTTTTCGTTTAACTTGGCTCCTGCTGATTTTAAATTTAAGCCGAATTTTGAAATATTTTATTTTTCATCTTCCAGTCCCTATCTTTAACAATTGTTTTTTGATCGGATCTTACTGCACATTTCTACTCCATCACATTTTTGCTATAAATACGTCAGACCAGGAAGTTATGGGTTGCACAACTCCTATCAGCTCATAAGAACCCTTAATTGGACATTATAATATTAAACACCGAGTGAGTCTTCTGAACTTTTTGAATTATTTTGTTTTTTCTATCGTTTTATTAATTTGCATACACCCTGAATACACTTTTCGCTGTCATCTACTGCATCGATAACAATCCGTTTTTTTGACGTGGTTGTCTATACATCTGAGGAGACCTAATTAAAGGGGTCGAAATAAGTTATTATGTGTACAACCTTAATGTGTGTATAGTTTTTCTTTTTATAATTCTGTTTTGCTCTGTTTAAATTACATTGAGCTCTGTTATTCAGATTCTCTACACAAAATTGAAATCTACACACTATATATATATATATATATATATATATATATATATATATATATATATATTAATTGAATCACATAATAAAATGAGAAATTAATCAGATTTTATTAAAGTTCAATAACAAGAAGTGATATTGCCTCCTTAACTCATGAGTTTTCAAAGAAAATCTTCTCCTCATGGGACCATTACCGCAATGACATTACTGCAGGTAATAAAATTAAGCTTTGAAAATATATAAAAATATATAAAAATACATAAATGTATATAAAATATCAAATATATCGGCACAAAACACACTTTTTTGTTAAACTTGCTTAAAAATGGTACTTGATCCGCCTTGCTAAACACTCAAGTGAGGATCAAAGGTAAGTGCAGTAATCCAGAGAAAAGCGCTACTCAATAAATAAGCAAATCGATCGCGACCGCAGTCAAGGGCGACCCAAATGATCCCTTTACGTGTAGCTAACAAAAACGGGTCCTTTATACTGACGCCGAATTGCTTATGTCCAGTTGCAAAGAGAAATCGCCGACGACTGGAAGTAATGTTGGAATAAGGGAAGAAGGATTTGTGTTAATTTGGAGTTTTTTGGTATTACTCCAGATTTAAACACTAGCTAACTTTGACTCCGTCGTTAGGGTCAGGGTTAAGGTTAGGGTTAGCGTTAGAGTTAAGGGTAAGGTTGGGGTTGGGGTTGGAGTTGGGGTCAAACTTAGATCGGGTCCTAATCTGAAGAGGTACCGTTTTCTCACTTTTTGACTGATTGCTTTAAAAAAATAATTCAATGGCTTTTTAGCCAAGGATTAAAGCGTAGTATCTGTTCTGATACTGCACCGCATTTGTTCTGTCCTCGGTCAGTGAATGAATAATCCTTCGAGACTAAGGGAATTTTAATTTTTGTCCCAATCCAGAGCGTCCCTTTTTCAACAGCTAGATTTTCTCTACATTAAAAACCGAACTGGTGTCTAAGTCTGCCCTCGTGGGGAGGCAAGTAAATTGGGACTATTTTCTTTACGAAGTTTCAAGGGTATCATCCAGAAATTACTGCTAACGGCTGTTGTGAGAACACCATACGAGTAATACAGTAATTATGGAATGGAACGGGGAGTACCGATGCGGGACTGTATATGTCAAGGAAGCAAAAGGAAGATACATGATTAACTCCAAGCAGTGTATACGAGAGGAGAGTTAGTTTTTAACACCGCAGAGCGGATGCGTCAAGCCGCTTGGAAGAAGAATATGCTAGTTGAAGAGAGAATCTCCAGAACTATCAGAGAAAGAGAAGAACAGGTGAGACCGGGAAGAGGAAGCCCTGCACGAAGAGTTTACGCAACAAAGCAGCAGATGTGCCTGGAGAAGGTTCATGGAGATGGTTTAAGAATGGTATTCTGACGAATGAGACAGAAGTCCTGATCCTAGCTGCGCAAGAACAAGCTTCAAGAACAAACTTGATCAAGTACAGCATAGATAAGACCCCAGAGACACCACTGTGTTGACTGTGCAGAGACTCCACGGAAACGGTAAGATACATTTATCAGTTGATGCCAAAACAAATCGAGAGTGAGTAGGGGGAGACACGGCGACAAGATGGATCTGCATGTACACTGAGAGATGTGCATAAACTACGGGATGGAGTATAACAAAAATATATAACAAAAATAAAATCATGAAATTCCTTAGAATATGGAAAATACGAACGGACAAACTCATCCAAGCAAGAACACCGGACATGATGATAGCCAAAAAGGAACTAAAGCCGTCCAAATCGTAGATTTTGCCGTTCCGGTTTTTAAAGGATGGAGAATAAAAGACAGAAAAACTAAGGAAATATATGGAACTTGCCAGCGAGCTGAAAGAAATATGGAACATAAACAAAGTGACTGTGATATCAATAATCGTAGGGGCACTAAAAACAGTAAAAAATTAAATGTATAAAAGACTAAAAGAAATTGGATCAAGCATATATATATATATATATATATATATATATATATATATATATGTGTGTGTGTATATGTGTATCGAACTAAACAACACATTGCACTGATGAAAACAGCCGTAATTGTAACGAAAATCATCAAACAAGAAGACAGAACCTATAACAACCAAGAAAAGAAAAACAACTGCCTAAATATATATATATATATATATATATATATATATAAATATATATATATTTATATATATATATATATATAAATATATGTATATAAATATATGTATATAAATATATATATAAATAAATATATATATTAATTTTATACATACATGAACGTAATTCATGGACACGTGTTTCTGGCTCACAGCCGTCATCAGTATGGCTAACTTACACAGAGATCGAACCCTCGATGTTGATGTCTATAGTCCAGCGTTCTACCACGGGGCCAAGACGCTCTGTGTAGAAATATGTACGATTTTTATCACCCAAGTATTTAATGTATTTCTATGTAATTATTTTTATAGGTGATTGTCAGCTCGTTGTCATTGAGCTTACTATTATTTCAGTTGTTTCACTTCCTAAGTGATTCAGATGCAGAAAACTGCATCGTACATATTTCTACACAGAAATACATTAAATACTTGGGTGATAAAAATCGTACATATTTCTACACAGTGGTAGACCGCTGGACTATAGACATCAGCATCGAGTGTTCGATCTCTGTGTAAGTTAGCCATGCTGATGACGGCTGTGAGCCAGAAACACGTGTCAATAGGATAACTTTTATGTACGTATAAAATTAATATATATGTATTAACGAAAAATACGGCGTTTGAAGTTTAAGCAGTTTTCTGCATCTGAATCACTTAGGAAGTGAAACAATTGAAATAATAGTAAGCTCAATAACAACGAGCTGAAAATCACCTATAAAAATAATTACATAGAAATACATATACATATATATATATATATATATATTGAGAGAGAGAGGGAGAAAGAGAGAGAGAGAGAGAGAGAGAGAGAGAGAGAGAGAGTAGAAAAACATGATCCGTTGAACTTGGGTTAGGTTTTTCAAATTAGGAAAATGTGAGTTTGCAATTGCAATAAAATATAAAAAATATAAAAAGACAAAAAAAGAATAGCCGCTTGGGATAAATATTCAGTTTGGAAAAAATCTTGTCTCAATCCATGTGATGAAACTGTAGAAAAAATACGTTGATCTTGATGAAGTCCGGATGCCTTATTTCTGTGACCGAAACATGTTTTGCAAATGTGTAGCTAAATAATATTTGTATAAATGAAAATAGTTGTGCCTATAAAACAGTTCTATTTTATCATTCAGTACACTTATATAACCACAGCAATGATTTGAACGCCATTCAAATATACTTTCTCAACATCTGAGTTCTCCATCGCCATAGTCTTACACTTCTTGCGCACAAGATATATATATATATATATATATATATATATATATATATATATATATATATATATATATACACATATATGTATATATGATGGACTCTGCCATCGATTTCGACGTATGAGTGCCCCGCCAGGGGCTGCCCACGCATGTAATTGCAATTGCAAGGGTTGCACAATCCCAACAACACTCTCCTGAGTCGACACTGCTTGATTCCAATGGCAAGTAGTAATACAAGACGACTGGAAACAATGCCGAGATAAGCAGAGAGCACATACAGCACATGGTATTCCCAAATGGTCACCCATTTAGTACTGGCCAGGCTCGACGTCGCTTAACTTCGGTGATCTAACGGGAACCGGTGTGTAAACGTGATTACATATGCATATATATACATATACATATATATACATATATATATAAACATATATATACATATATACATATGCATATATATAAACATATATATACATATATACATATGCATATATATACATATATACATATACATATATATACATATATATACATATATACACATACATATATATACATATACATATATATATATATATACATATGCATATATATATATATGCATATTTATATATATATATATATACATACATATTCATATATATATATACATATACATATACATATACATACATATATACATATACATATATATATACATATACATACATATGCATATATATATGTATATAGAAAATTAATTAATGGAATAGTGGATAAGCAATGAACCTACTAGTAGAAATAAGGACACACACACTTCATTAAAGCCAAACGAAAATAGTTTGGTCGATTTGTTCGACCATATTCATTTGCAAAAATGAACTTTATTAAACAGAACTCAACATTTTATACAGTGAAGCGTGGAAGATAATCTAAAAAGGGATTGGGTTGTAAGAGGGTAGGTTGGAAATAGATGTTGTATGTAGTGTGTTGAGTACCCGATGGGAGGAGAAGGTGGAGATATAAACCAGGTAAAGTGCAGGAAGTAGGTCAGATGTATAGGTGTGATGTGGATGTCTGGGCTAAGCAAAAGAGAAGAAGGTTAAAAGTGTTAGGAAAAAAATTACAACGTGCTGGAAAAGAAATACGGGAATGCATTATTTCAACTGTCGCTCAATAACCTTTTATTACTAACCTTTTATTAATAACCTTTTATTAATAACCTTTTATTAATAAACTTTTATTAATAACCTTTTATTAATAAACTTTTATTACTAACCTTTTGTTAATAACCTTTTATTACTAACCTTTTATTACTAACCTTTTATTATTAACCTTTTATTACTAACCTTTTATTAATAACCTTTTATTACTAACCCTTTATTACTAACCTTTTATTATTAACCTTTTATTACTAACCTTTTATTAATAAACTTTTATTAATAAATTTTTATTAATAAGCTTTTATTAATAAACTTTTGTTACTAACCTTTTATTACTAACCTTTTATTAATAACCTTTTATTACTAACCTTTTATTAATAACCTTTTATTAATAACCTTTTATTAATAAACTTTTATTAATTAACTTTTTATTAATAACCTTTTATTAATAACCTTTTATTAATAAACTTTTATTACTAACCTTTTATTAATAACCTTTTATTACTAACCTTTTATTAATAACCTTTTATTAATAACCTTTTATTAATAACCTTTTATTAATAACTTTTTATTAATAACCTTTTATTAATAAACTTTTATTAATAACCTTTTATTACTAACCTTTTATTAATAACCTTTTATTAATAACCTTTTATTAATAACCTTTTATTAAATTTAGAACTTTATCTATTGTTCCCCACCGACGCATTTTTCTTTTCTTTCCACCACGTGTTTGTACTTTTGTTTATTTCGACCATGTGTTTTATTTTTATTAGAATTATATTCTGGAATCATTTTGTAATCTATTTTTTTTCTAGAATTATATTCTGGAATTATTTTGTAATCTATTTTGTTCTAGACATATATTCTGGAATTATTTTGTAATCTATTTTTTTCTAGAATTATATTCTAGAATCATTTTGTAATCTATTTTTTTTCTAGAATTATATTCTGGAATTATTTTGTAATCTATTTTGTTCTAGACTTATATTCTGCAATTATTCTGTAATCTATTTTGTTCTAGAATTATATTCTGAAATTATTTTGTAATCTATTTTGTTCTAGAATTATATTCTTCAATTATTCTGTAATCTATTTTGTTCTAGAATTATATTCTGGAATCATTTTGTAATCTATTTTTTTCCAGAATTATATTCTGGAATTATTTTGTAATCTATTTTTTTCTAGAATTATATTCTGGAATTATTTTGTAATCTATTTTTTTCTAGAATTATATTCTGGAATTATTTTGTAATCTATTTTTTTCTAGAATTATATTCTGGAATTATTTTGTAATCTATTTTTTTCTAAAATTATATTCTGGAATTATTTTGTAATCTATATTTTTCTAGAATTATATTCTGGAATTATTTTGTAATCTATTTTTTTCTAGAATTATATTCTGGAATTATTTTGTAATCTATTTTGTTCTAGACTTATATTCTGGAATTATTTTGTAATCTCTGTTTTTCTAGAAATATATTCTGGCATCATTTTGTAATCTATTTTTTTCTAGAATTATATTCTGGAATTATTTTGTAATTTATTTTTTTTAGAATTATATTCTAGAATAATTTTGTAATCCATACTTTTCTAGAATTATATTCTGGAATTATTTTGTAATCTATATTTTTCCAGAATTATATTCTGGAACTATTTTCTAATCTATTTTGTTCTAGAATTATATTCTGGAATTATTTTGTAATCTACTGTCTTTTGTTCAAGTTGATTAAAGTTGATTTCTTTTTATTTTCTGATCATTGTAATGGAATTTCAAGCTATTCGCGACTTTTGTGCTCTATATGGAGTAAGCGAAAGAACTACCCGCGATTGGTACACTTAGTTCCCATATTTTTTGGTTTACCGTTATTTTTGTTCTTATTCTTTTGTTTCCTTGGTCTTTCCAATTAAGTGTTCTTAATACTTATAGAAACTATTTCTTTGTTCACTGCTTCGTGATTCTTAAAATGGCGTCCGAGATTTCCATTCATATATTTAAGAAAAAAAGACGTAAAAGAAATCAAGAATCTTCCAATTTCAAAGACGAATCTTGACCATGATTCGTATAGCGATACAGACCGGCTAAAACGTCTATATCCGTCCATTTTTTAATCTATAAAATGTTCGATATTAACTGGACTCTCATGCCTTGTATAACAACTCCCTATTGCTACATTATAATATTATTTCAATAAGCAGCAGAAGCGGTGGCAGCCTAGGCTTGTGCCAACACAATGTATGTTTTTGTGTGTGAAGGAAATTAAGTTCCCTCGGGTTCATATGATTTTCTTTCAATGTTTATGTTTTATTTCTATTTTAACTAAACTGTGGCAGGTTAGTGTTCGTTGATTATGTGGGTTGGTTTCCGCATTTCAGAACTTTTTTAGGATTTGGTCTATTCTTGTCATTGCAGTACGTTGTATGGTCACAGTCTTCCCTTTGATTTCAATTTCTTCTAGTCTATTTTCCAGATTTTTCGGAACTATTCATCCTACAATTATTGGTATTTAGCGATGTTCTTCATGCCCCAGGTTCCTTTTAGTTCTCTTGTAAGTTCCGTGTACTTGCTTCGTTTATCTGCCTCTTTGATCTTCACCCTGTGATCTGCTTGGACGGCGAAATCTATAATCTAGCAGGTAATTTATTTCTTGTTGACTATTATCACTTCCACTCTCATTAGCTGGGTGATTTTATCCCAGAGGATTTACAACATTTCATTTTGTAAGGCTGTCTCCGGCTTGTGTCCGTTCAAAGTACATATTGAAAGTGCAGACGTTTTCAGTCTACAATTTTCCCACACAGTTGTGTCGGATTTTGTATTCGTTTGGGGGCTAGTTTGACACATTCACTTTTTCTGTGATTTCCCGTTTCGTCGCTTTGTCAACAGAGTTTACATTTACAGTTTTCATGGGTTTTGTCTATTTCGGCTTTGATATAATTCGTCTTGATCGCGTTGTTTTTTGTGTGACTGTCAGTAGTGACATCATCATCATCATCATCATCATCATCATCATGATGATGATGATGATGATGTCAATTCTTTGCAGCTACCAGCGTGGTATTACTCTGATATTTAAGGCGGACTATGTTTTGGCGTTAAATCTTTACAAAACTTTTAAATCTCTATTTAATCTGACCGAGAGCAGCACGATCAGTATAGTTGGAATGCTATTTAAACAAATGAATAGCAACCCAATCCTCAAGTCTCCTTTGGTGTCATGAAATCGGCCGGTAAAGTTTCTCTGCAGTGACTAAGGCACGAACAAGATATGTGCACGTGTTGTCACCAACAAAGGGAAGTAATCGCGTGATTTCAAACAAGTAAAGAATCATTCATTGTGTTTTTTCAAACCCAAATGGCCAATCACAATTGGAAAATGTCTGTTTGAATGCATGATAATTTGGCAGATCCGAGAAGATATTTAGCTGGCTTTCTTTGAGGCTTTCTCCAATGACTTACTGTAATTGTGTTGAAATACGTTTGGATTTACGATTCACATTGAGAGTGGTTCAATATAATATATATATATATATATATATATATATATATATATATATATATACGTGTAAATATATATATATATACACATATATATATACATGTAAATATATATATATAAATATATATATACATGTATATATATGTATATACATGTGAATATATATATACATGTAAATATATGTATACATGTATATATATACATGTAAATATATATATACATGTAAATATATATAAATATAAATTTATATATATATATACATGTAAATATATATATACATGTAAATATATATATACATATAAATATATATATACATGTAAATATGTATGTATATATACCTGTATATATATATATATATATATATATATATACATGTAAATACATATATATATACATGTAAATATATATATATACATGCAAATATATATATATACATGTAAATATATATATATAAATTTATATATATATACATGTAAATATATATATACATGTAAATATATATATATATAAATTTATATATATATACATGTAAATATATATATACATGTAAATATATATATATACATGTAAATATATATATATATAAATTTATATATATACATGTAAATATATATATATATATGTAAATATATATATATACATGTAAATATATATATGTAAATATATATATACATGTAAATATATATATGTAAATATATATATACATGTAAATATATACATATATACATGTAAATATATATATATATATATATATATGTATGTAAATATATATATATATATGTAAATATATATATATACATGTAAATATATATATACATGTACACATATATATATATGTAAATATATATATACAAATATACATGTAAATATATATATATATACATGTAAATATATATATATATACATGTAAATATGTATATATATATATTTATACATGTAAATATATATATATACATGTATATACAAATATACATGTAATTATATTATATATATACATGAATATATATATATATATATATATACATATATATATATACATGTAATTATTATATATATATATATATACATATATATATACATGTAATTATTATATATATATATATATATACATGTAATTATATATATATATATATATATATATATATATATATATATATCTGATTTCGAATCAGTGGTGATTTGTAAAACCAGGTTCGAGCTCTCCGATCGACGTGAATTAACATCCGCATACACTGAAGATTGCGTAAACATGAAACAACGATGTCTGTCGGTAAAAGCAATTAATATTTACTTTAAAATGTAATTATAGCCCACTTTACTAGGATTGATGCACTCTGAGAGAATTTATAAACGAGCAGTAATACTATGGCTTAAAAGCGAAATTCCGACCCCATTTGTTGTTGTTGTTGAATCACTCTTCACTGCTCCCTATACGCGCGCGCTGATTTGGCGTTTATAGATTTAAATCCCTCCTAATTGTCATGCGAATTGTGCGCCGGTCGAGGGGAAAGACACCCGACTACGAATCAGTGGCGATTTGCAAAACCTCCGACCGACGTGAATTAACATCACCTTCACTGAAGATTGCGTAAGCATGAAACATCGATGTCTGTAGGTACAAATAATTAATATTTACTTTAAAATATATATGTATATATTTTCAAGGGGTTACTATCTGTGGAACACATCACAAAGGGACGGATTCCCTGCAGACTACAACATGGTCGTCTTCAAATCCAATGACAACAAATACCGATAACAGAGCAAGCTTTGTTCATTCCATCAATCATTATCAATCCTCTCGTAATATTATTCATCATCCAACTGACCTACTCATCCATTACCACTTATTATCGAGTGACGTTTGGCCTTGATAAGTGGTGGCTCTTTAGTAAAAATATAAACATTACCATTACCTCGCTTTTTTTTTACCGAATCCTAAAGGTATTTACCTTATTTCAATCGTGGTAAGATGTGACACAAGAGGCTGTGTACTCTGGCTCAACAAAAAATGCCTAAGCAGCCCCGTAGACATTCCTTAATAGTTGCGTCTCAGGAAATTAGAAATAAACTAACTACTGCTCAAATCTAGAAAGTAAAGCATGGAATAGAACAATACCCCAGACCGACAGAGCAGGACAGCTCTGGCCATAGCGACAAACCCCATCGGACTGATTGTCTGGGGCGTATCCTCGACTGGTATAGAAATGCTAAAATCATTTTCGCATTTCTAGTTGCTGCTACTTTTATAGCAAATTAAATTGTATTATAGCAATATTAGAAACATGTGAGTTAGAATGGAATCAGTATGGTAAATTTCCACGTAGCTTTAAAAATTAGGTGAACTGGCAGTTTTCTATTTAAGATTAGAAGAATGCTACGTGTACGAATAGGATTAGTATGGTAAATTTCCACGTAGCTTTAAAAATTAGGTAGAGTGGTGTTTTTCATTTAAGATTAGATGGAAGCCACGTGTCCTGGCTCATACGTCACTAGCTCAGGAAGCGGATGTGGCAAATTTGGTCTCTTTCATCCGTGCCACAAGAGAAGGTAGTTGGGCTTTTAGAGAGCGGCTTCTTCCTCCACCTGGAGAGAAGGTGAGGGTTGTGAACAAATTAAAGCTCATTTAAAAGATTTTAAAAAGCCTAATTGTATTTATTGGTATTTTTTTTATAATGTTCGTAAACGCGTTTATTGAAAAGAAGAAGAAGAAGAAGAAGAAAGAAGAAGAAGAAAAAGAAGAAGAAGAAGAATGAAAAGAAAAAAAGAAGAAGAAAAAGAAGAAGAAGAAAAAAGAAGAAGAAGAAGAAAGGAGAAGAAGAAAGAAGAAGAAGAAAAAGAAGAAGAAGAATGAAAAGAAGAAAAGAAGAAAAAGAAGAAGAAAAATAAAAAGAAGAAGAAGAAGAAAAGAAGAACGGAAGAAGAATAACAAGAAGAAGAAGAAAAAGAAGAAGAAAAAGAAGAAAAGAAGAAAAAGAAGAAAAAGAAGAAGAAGAAGAAGGAGAAAAAGAAGAAGAAGAAAAAGACGAAGAACGAAGAAGAAAAAAAGAAGAAAAAGAAGAAAAAGAAGAAAAATAACAAGAAGAAGAAGAAAAAGAAGAAAAAAAAGAAGAAAAGAAGAAGAAAAAGAAGAAGAAGAAAAAGAAGAAGAAGAAGAAGAAAGAAGAAGAAGAAAAAGAAGAAGAAGAAGAAAGAAGATAAAGGAAAAGAAGAAGAACGAAGAAGAAAAAAAAGAAGAAGAAAAAGAAGAAGAAGAAAGAAGAAGGAGAAAAAGAAGAAGAAAGAAGAAGAAGAAAAAGAAGAAGAACGAAGAAGAAAAAAAGAAGAAAAAGAAGAAAAAGAAGAAGAATAACAAGAAGAAGAAGAAGAAAAAGAAGAAGAAAAAGAAGAAAAGAAGAAGAAAAAGAAGAAGAAGAAAAAGAAGAAGAAGAAAAAGAAAGAAGAAGAAGAAAAAGAAGAAGAAGAAGAAAGAAGAAAAAGGAAAAGAAGAAGAACGAAGAAGAAGAAAAAAAAAGAAGAAAAAGAAGAAGAAAAAGAAGAAAAAGAAAAAGAAGAAGAAGAAGAAGAAGCAAAAGAAGAAAAACGAAGAAGAAAAAAAAGAAGAAAAAGAAGAAGAAGAAAAATAAGCCAGCGACAGAAAGAAGAAGAGATGGAGACTATGACTGCCACATCAACACCGACACCCGACTAGTGAATCTCGTCAACCAAGTGAACGGACCGTGGAGATCGAGGAGAACGCACCCTGGGGATCCAAGAACACCCCAATCGTATCAGAGTATTGTATTGCATTGAATGTCAGCTTCCTCACATTTTAATAGAAAGCATACTTTATGTTTCGGATTTCTGAGATGAGGATGGATAATGTGGATAGAATCCAAAACAGCCGGTGGAAGAAACATCAATTAGAGACCGGAATCTAAAGCAATCTCATCGTCTCCCCATGGAATGCATATCGCTGACTGATGACAGAACCCGCACGAACAATACCTGGATATATCATATAAGCAAGAATTTCAAGCGGTCAAATCTCATCAAATAAAGAAATCGAAAAAAAAACTGAAAGCAAAGAACATAAAACTCCAAGTCCAGCATTCACCAACAAAAGCCATTGTCAACAAAAGTAAGCATCAGCTGACTAGCCCTGAGGAATCAGTGCTAAACAAAGGTCTCAACTTCGTCACAACTATCAAGCGGATTCCATTCCTAGACATTATATATCCAATAGAAAGGGAAGCCTTGAATAAACCCAAAGCCTAAGGAGTTGAGCTAAGATCGAATGTGAGACAACCACACAAAAATTCAAACCTCAGAACCAAACGTCTCAAAGGAAGAAGTATTGGCTATCAAGTCGCTACGAAGTGATGATGATATCATAATACTACCAGCAGACAAAGGAAATGCTACAGTGTTAATGGACAGAGCGGAATATTACAAGAAATTGGCAGATCAAATGGGATCTGGTTGCTATTGTAAAATAAAAAGAATCCGATTTTGAAGACAGAGAGAAAGCTGTCACAAATCCTCAGTAAGAACAAAGACATAATGCCACCTGCAAATAACAGTCAGCTAGTCCAGCATTACAGCAACCTACTATACCTATACGGCCTTCCTAAAATTCACAAAGACAGTATTCCATTAAGGCTTATTGTCAGCGCCTGGCGTTAAGCATACCATCCATTGAGCCGATTCCTGGTAGATATAATAACCACACTCACAGGCAAATCTCCATTGTATGTCAAGAATTCAGCTCACTCCGTAGAAAAAATCAATAACGCTTCCAGTTCTAAGTTATTAGGGGTTGAAATTTCAATCGTCAATACGAGTGATACTAAAAACACAATTACGAATTACTTGAGATTTCTACCCGGTCATGGTTGACGTAACGAGAGCAATCTACCTCCGTTAATTAAATAAAGGGTTTCGTTCGAAATTCCGTACAGATTCCCGAGTTCGACATTAAGATTCCCGAGTTCGACAAGAGGCACCTGGAGAAGTTTGGAGATAACATCGGCCGAAACGTTGTCAGAATAACATCTAAGATGAGAACAGTAGTCTGAATAATCCAAATAATAAAAAGAATGCTTTTATAGTCTTTAGAAAATGTTTATGAAATAAGCTTCGACTAAGTACGATGAGGAAAAAAAAAAGCAAATCTATCTGAAACTCTCCTGATTTTATTGTGTCTAATCAATTCACGTTTAGGTTTACGCGAAATAAAAGAAAATAAATTTCGTTTCGTTTGTTTGCAGTTCGAAACAAAAACAGAAACAGTGAAATGAAACGAAACACACAGTTCTTTAAAGCAACCATCACGTGACCACGAATTAACCGGAGATAATTATAGGTCTTTTTAATGAAATTTTCCATCGTTTTAATTGATTCGGATTTGACCGATTAGTTATCTTTTTTAATTTCCGTTACGTATTTCTTCTTCTTCTTCTTCTTCTTCTTCTTCTTCTTCTTCTTCTTCTTCTTCTTCTTCTTCTTCTTCTTCTTCTTCTTCTTCTTCTTCTTCTTCTTCTATTTGGTTGATAGAACTAACAAGGTCGTTTGAAATCTCTCACCGATTTTTATTAAATACTTACGATACTGGTGATATGGTGTGTGTATGTTTGCCGACAATATGTTACGCATTAAGCTGCGTTCTGTTGATGCGATTGTTTACGCGGATAATATTACTAAACAAGACATTATTTAGTCCGCGGGGATGAAAATAAGCAAGTCACATGCTGTTGAATAACACGGGTAATTATATAATTTGACTTCACACGTAATAGAATTCCAGGAAAGAGGAATGTAGTTGAAAGCAGCAGCGGCAATGAATATTGTCGTTATTACGTATCGATTCTCGATTGGACAAATTCAGCAATCAGTAGTTTCTTTCAGCCAATCAGATACTTCCAACGCATAGTATAAAAACGCAAACACACAGTCTTTTTTTCCCTTTTATTCTGTTTTCTTTCAGACAATACACTTGCGTACGTCACAGTCCAGCCAAGCTCCTTTGGGTGCGAAGAGTCTTGACAGACGAATGAGAAGCTTACTCGAACTATTAAACAGCGCCGACATATACACGCTGTTAAACGAACACTCTCGCACGTAAGGGTTAGTACGTACATTCTCTGAACAACAAAAACAGGTACACTAATAAACACACGTCTTCGTATGCTTGTCGTATTTATACACACGTAAACGTACAATGCGCCAGCCGATGGCATTGTGTCTGAGATGGGTATATTTGCTAACGACACTACGCTATACTTTCGACATGTAGGTAAAACGAACTCGCACATATTCGAGGCAATGGCTGAATCCTTAGAAAGTGACCCCCAGTCTGTAGTTAAATGGGGGCACAAATAAATGGTAACATTTACTGCTGCTAAGACAAACCCCCTTTCCTTCAACAACTACAAGAAACCTCTTCAACCACCGATTGTCATGGCAAATAACACCCTACCTGAGTGTCCTAGGTTTACACTCCTCGGCTTAACATTCACAGGTAACATAAATTGGAACAAATACATAGAAGATATTGCCAAGGCTGCTGCAAATAAAGTGGGCTCCCTCTACCGAGCTAGAAAACTTTTCACACCTAAAAGTATCCTATATATCCTACAAAGCCACCATCCGCCCATGCATGGAGTATTGTTGCCACATCTGGGCTGGTGCACCATCCACTAGTCTCTCCCTCTTAGACAAAGTCCAAAAAAGAGTATCTAATCTAATAGGTCCCTCATTATCTACCAAGCCCAGCCCCTGTCCCATCGCCGCAATGTTGCACCCTTGTGCTTGTTTTACAAGTACTTCAATTGAATACACCGATGAACTTGCTGCTCTGGTTCCCCCTCGACGTAAATACACTCGACCAACCCGACAATCAGCTAAATCACATCCATTCACTGTGGAGGCCCCCAGATGCCGAAGAGCCTTCTACTCTACTCTTCTGGTCTCCTCGGCCTTTTGGCTAAGATCAAAGTGTAGTATCTGTTCCGATGGATACTGCACTCCATAGACTGGTGTTGTCTTGTCCTTCGGGGCTTGATTTACGCTGGTCTATAGGATTGTCCTGTGCAGTTCTAGGAGGTCCACCCCCCAGGCTTCGCCTCCCCTCTTTGGGGAGGAGTAAGTTTATTACTTACTGCCTGAGGCGCCCCTACCGGGGAATGCCGACGGGGCTGCCCAGGCAATTTTTAAACCCCACTTTCCCGACCCGACCTTGGGTCACATCTTACTTGTGGGAGTAAGATAAAAACTGGCCTTGTGCCTAACTCCTGGAGAGGAGTAAATCAATACTCTAATAGCTTCTTTCTTCCAGTTGTCGGCCTTTAGAACTCCCTCCCTGCTCCCTGTTTTCCCGACTGTACCGACATGCAGACATTTAAAACTAATGTGAACAGGCATCTCACTGCACAGCTCCTAATTAAGGATGACCATTAAAACCGTCACCCTAATTCTCAGTAGCCCCTTACGTCTACAGTGGCGTCCTGCCTTGTTTGGGGTGAACTAAGTTTTAAAAAAAGTTTCAATAAAATTAATTATTTTGTGTGGATAGACTTTGTCATAGCTCCTTTTTTTATAACATTATATCCTTCTCAGAATAATTTATACGTTTTCTTTAGACGTTTAATCAAAATCATTACTATAATAGAAATTGCCTATCAATATATTTGTAATAAAATATCGGAATATTATTTAAAAGTTACTTGCGGTTAAATTATACCGATAATTATATTCAATTTAATTAGTTAATAAAAGTTGCGTATATATTAATAATTCCTTTCAGCGCGATGATCATTTCACATTCGTTATCACAATTGCAATCACCATAATACCACATGTACGCGATGGAAATCCTGACTTTTTATTTTACTCATGTTCGCTCCCAAACAAGGGATATTGCCACTAAAGGGTAAGGGGCTAATGCGATAGAGGCCAGATATATAAGGGAAACATGGATGGGGAATTGGGCAGCAAGATGTTTGTTCACATGTCATTTACATTTTTTTCATGTTGGTACGGTCGGGTAAACATGGAGCAGGGCGGGAATTCTGAAGGCAAGCAGTTCCAGGGAAGAGGAGCATGTTCCGGCATCTAGGGAGCTATACAGTGAAGGGGTGTGATTTTGTTGCTCATCGGGTGGATCGGGGATATTTAAGTTGAGGGAGTACACGTGCAGTAGGGGAGATGAGATAAAAACAAAAATCAAAAATGGATCAGGTTACTTGGCCTGAACGTTATCCATTAGGCTTAGCACGATCGCCGGTCATTATCAAAACTCACCTTATTAACCCTTGCGGAAATCTTGCTCAAATCCACCATACCATTTTCCGTCTTGACATGTTCACCTGAAGTAATAAAAAATAAAATTGTATGAGAAAATAACAGCAACACGACCACCCACACCTCCATCAAGGTCAACCCTTCCTTATCGTGGTAGGGGCGATGGCATCATGGTAGTGCCAGAGCTATTCCGTCTGGAACTTCTGTTCCTGACAGGGTCGTCCATGGCGGACAGATTTGGCACTAAACGGTATAGGGTCGCAACCTGGCTAATAGGGCCGCGGTAAACATCCAGGAGAAGTCAGCATCAGGATCCGTCGCCCTCTGGTCATCTCTGCTTCTGCGTATAGCAGGCAAATACGTGTCAGGCGCATATCCACCAAGTTTAATGTCGGTGGAGTGAGTGTGACGACATTTCTTTCACATTATTCCTTTGTGTATTTTGGGACAAACCTTCCCCGACTTTGCATGCAACCGCTGAGCTTTGCTGCTTTCGGTATCGGTTCTAACAACTTGAAATCCTGCATGTAAACGAATAGCTGCGACAAACGAGGACTTCATGCAGACCAGCCAATCCTGAGGCACGATCTTGGTGAGCTCTATGCAGAAAACTGACTCGTTTAACAACAACAATAACAACAGCAACAACAACAACAACAATAATAATAATAATAATAATAATAATAATAATAATAATGTGAAAACAAAAGAAATAATAAAAATAGGCGCATATGTTTGATAGGGAGTTGTAACGAAATGATCCCCAATGAGTTAAATAATAATAATAATAATAATAATAATAATAATAATAATAATAATAATAATAATAATAATAATAATAATAATGTGAAAACAAAAGAAATAATAAAAATAGGCGCATATGTTTGATAGGGAGTTGTAACGAAATGATCCCCAAGGAGTTAAATAAAATAATAATAATAATAATAATAATAATAATAATAATAATAATAATAATAATAATAATAATAATAATAATAATAATTATGATGGGTATCATAATAATTCGTAATAGCTTTTACGATAACGAGAGCTAGGGTTGCAAAAAGTGTGCTGATAGAATCTAGGTTAATTTTGGAATTTTATTAGGAATGCGTTTTTAGAATTTGCATGAAACTACTGCATATTACTATTCTTGGTGTCGGGGGTAAAAACCTGCAATCATGCAGGTTAACGAACGAGGAGGATGCAGACCAGACATCCGGAGGTGCGATTTTCGTGAGCTTTATGCAGAAGTCCGACTTCACCACCACCACCACCACCACCACCACCACCACCACCACCACCACCATCATCATCATCATCATCATCATCATCATCATCATCATCATCATCATCATCATCATCATCATCATCGTATATCGAACTCGGAAACCTGTGCGAAATGTCAAAATGAACTCTTTATTTAATACACGGAGGGGGTAGATTGTTCTCATTCCGTCAGCCATGACCGAGTAGAAGAGTTACTTTATATTATAATCGCCTGTAATACTGAGTTTTATCTACGACATACTCACGTTGACTGACCGGTTCTCATTAGATCACCGAAGTTAAGCAATGTTTAGCCTGGCCAATACTAAATGCGTGAACATTTAGGAATACTGGGCGCTGTATGTGGGAGGATGGCGAACCCCCATTTGTAAAAGCCGCAAAATATAACGTCTGACTCGAATGGTTTTCATTCCCTCGAAACTTCCTTCTTCGGAGGAAGCCGGCTGAACCCGCCAGGTAATAAGTATTCGGAGTATTCGGACTACTATTTTTTTTTTTACCTCGGTTGTTCTATTCACAACATTTCGGTCGATGTAACTTTCGGTCTTCTTTGGGTGCATATTTTCTATTCATTGAGGCAAAAATCAGGCCAATGCATACATATCTTTGAAATAAGTCTGACAGTGATTCCCTAGAAATTGCAAAATTTGAACACGGCCTGCCAACACCCATTGTCTATAACACTCGCATTTCCACAGCAATACGGACTTAGAAAAAAAGATAATAACAATCTATTTTCCGGATGTTAAGGAGATCATTACTAGTCATATCGGCACATTTCATCGGCGTCTGGCAAATGCGAGGAAGGCATTAAGCATTCCAGCACGTCTTGTTTGCATGATAATCGTTTTTCCTGTTAACAGTCTACACCTCAGTCGATCACATAAACATCTATCACGTGTAGCGTAGACTCATCAATAGAATAGGAATATCAAATTATAGTCAATATTGTTAAAACTGGAGACATTATCAATAAAAGAGTTTTTTTTTCTTACTTATCTCCCTTTGTTTCGCTCTTCTTTTTTCGTTGTTCTTTTTGATCATATATAGACTATGTTACTTTCTTCTTTCTTTAGTATTCAGAAAATCCTCCGAGTTTTTCTTATTATTCGTACTTTTATTTGACGCGTATTTGTTTTGCAATGATTATTGTTTCTTTTGTTTAACCCGTAATGAAAAAAGGGGGACTTCTCTTCAACAACAAACGACATATCACAAACTCCATTTTTTTCTCTCTCTCTCACTCTTTTTCTTTCTCTTTCTCTCTATCTTTCTCTCTTTCTCTCTTTCTCTATCTCTCTCTCTTTCTCTCTCTCCCTTTCTCTCTCTTTCTTTCCCTTTCTCTTTCTCTTTCTTTCTCTCTCTCCCTTTCTCTCTTTTTCTCTCTCTTTCTTTCCCTTTCTCTTTCTTTCTCTCTCTCCCTTTCTCTCCCTTTCTCTCTCTTTATTTCCCTTTCTCTTTCTCTCTCTTTCTCTCTCTCCCTTTCTCTCTTTTTCTCTCTCTTTCTTTCCCTTTCTCTTTCTCTTTCTTTCTCTCTCTCTTTCTCTTTCTTTCTCTCTCTCTCTCTCTCTCTTTCTCTCTCTCTCTTTCTCTTTATTTCTCTCTCTCTTTCTCTCTCTCTCTCTTTCTCTCTGTCTATCTTTCTGTCTCTCTCTTTCTCTCACTCTCTCTCTTTCTCTCTATCTTTCTTTCTCTCTCTTTCTCTTTCTCTCTCTCTTTCTCTTTCTTTCTCTCTCGTTCTCTCTCTCTTTCTCTTTCTCTCTTTCTCTCTCTCTATCTTTCTGTCTCTCTCTTTCTCTCACTCTCTCTCTCTTTCTCTCTATCTTTCTTTCTCTCACTCTTTCTATTTCTCTCTCTCTCGTTCTCTCTCTATTTCTCTCTCTCTCTCTCTCTTTCTCTTTCTCTCTCTTATTCTCTCTCTCTCTTTTGTCGGGGAAAAATATTCCCTGCCTATACCCTGAAGGGGGCCGAGGCAGCAGTCGAGGGAAAGGGTTGCAAAAAAGAACTGCTCTTTAATGCGACCCCCCCCCCCCACAGGGTCCGGTAGCAATATGTATCAATGGCGAGAACGAAGTTCTCTGATGGCGCAATGTCGAACGGTCCGGTATCCACTACCCTGTCTGACTATAGCGTAAGAAAATGGTAGAACCGAAAATATAGGTTTTTGAACTACCTCTCCTACCCTTATTTCTGACCATAAATACACTCGTCCAACTTCGCCCATGTCGGGTCACATCCCCCCTCCCCCGAATCCCACCCCCCATCAGTAGGCATAACCATCCACTTTTCTTTTCACACTTTCTCTCACTCTCTGTCTCTCAAAATTCGACTATGTATACCAATTCGCTCATCCTAAAGAAGTTGTTCTCCACATACGCAAATGAATGCCACCTATAAAAAATCTTAAGTTATTTTTTAACTAAAAAACGAGTGCCTTCATTTTTATCTCCATTCGATGGAAGATCAAACTAATTTATAATGTTAATGATCAAAATATCGTCTGCTAGGCTCCCATTGATAGTTATCATTAAAAAAAACCTCATTACGAAGCCACGCCCCTTTTTTTCAGAACTATGGAAGTTCATAATCATCAAAATTGTTTCCGTTCTTGATTGACCCACTTAACGATAACTCTATTTCTGTATCACTTCTGCGCATTCGTAGGACGGATTGTATTGTATGTAAACATGTAACAACATTTAAAGATAAAAAACGAAATTTTCTGAAATCTGAATTTATTAATAACTTCAGCCATTTTATTTATCGGGTTGCATTTTGTTAAGTACTGAAGCTCACAGTTGAACTCATGTTTCGATACTAAAACATTTGAAGTTGTCAATTTTGTGAACATTTGTTAGAATAATAAAGCAAATATATTTTTGAATATTGTTTTTACAACTGTATCCGTAATAAATTAAGCGAACAGTTAACGCAAAAAAAAAAGTCCTGGTGTTATATCCAGCGGCTAAGAGAACTTAAACGACTGGATCAGATGGATAAGTTGCAGCTCACGTCCGCTGACCCGACCTTTGGGTTCGTTAGACTCTTACGCTTGGGAACACCGTTGGAACTTGAGGGTTGTATTGACTTTGTTCTGGCTCCTTGCCCGAGACCTTATCGCCTTTGGTGTTTACGTAACTTATTTCCAAGAGGTTAGACACAAGGTCATGTGAGGTTTTGAAAAGCAAACGCATTAGAAGAAGCGCACTCTGACAAAAAAAAAATGCCCGAGAATCCCCGTCGGCATTCCCCGGTAAGAGGCGGCCCAGGCGATTAGCAATAAATTAAGCCCTTCTCAAAGAAAAGGTAAAGCCTGGGAAGGTAACCTCCTATAACTGAATAGAATCATACATCAACCTGACAGCGGCAATGCCAATGTCGTACTGATTGTCCAGAACATACGTTCTTACCGAATTGGGTGGTCCCATCAGAGGCTTGCACTCCGACGGCATTGCTCTCGGTATCAACAAGTACACAAACTTCTGCACAACGGCAATGTATCGATCCAAGATGCAATGTCAGTTGACTAAAATTGCATAGAAAATAAATATAGATTTTTTTTTATCGAAAAGAAAGTTGACATTTTTTGTGTGTGCAGATGTTGACGCTAGAAGACTTATAAAAATTCTGAATCTGCACATTTCTATTTTCTGAGCAATCACATATATTTATGTCTAGGAATAACGACTCCCGCTTCTATTGAAGTTTGAATTCACGCATTTCTATTTCCTGACTAATTAAAATCGCGCGAAAAGTACGCTACGTTTTCCGCACAGGCATTTGTCGGTTATCTTCACGGACGTCGCCTTTTTTCTTACGCCTAGCAGACCACGAGAAGATACGTGCTCGACAATCAGTCCAGCAGAGACTGGACCATTACGATGGCGTTTTTTTCTTTTCTTGTCGTATTTGTTCAGTTCAGCTCTATGAGGTCCTCCCTCCCAGGCATGTCCTTTTCGCTTTAAAAAGGAGTTACTTTAAAGCTAACTACGTGAGGCGTCCTCTCCGGAAAATGCTAATTGGGCTGCTCAGGCATTTTTTTGACATCACCTCCTGTGCGGTAGCTTATTCACCCCACCTTCCGGCCTCGTGGTAGAGGGAAGGTAAATACCAACGCAGAAGATCCGGCATGCCCCTTTTTAATATATCTTTTTCATAGTTTGTAATATTGAATTTGGGTGTGGTTCCCAAGGATGTACTTTATAGGACGGAAGGGGTTTAAGTAAAGTGACATTATATATACTATATATCATATATTATATATATACATATATTATATATATATTATATATATATTATATATGTACATATTATATATATTATATATATTATATATATATTATATATATATGATACATATATATATATATATTTATATATATATGATACATATATATATATATATATATATATATATATATATATATATATATATATATGCGATAAAAAGTCGAGCATAAAATGTGGACGGTTATTCTGGTCTAGGGGTAGAATGCTAGACTACGAGTATTTACATCTAGTGTTTCATCTTTGCTCTGGGTAGTCAAGCTTATATATATATATATATATATATATATATATATATATATATATATATATATATATATTGCAAACATATAACTTCCATAGACCAATTATAAGTACATATGTATCAACATATTTATGCGGGCAGCTCTATTTTCCAAATAACTTAATTATTTATTTATATTGTCTGATAAATGTGTTCACGTCATAAAACAATATCCAAAAATTGAATTATTTTCATCAATATTATTTGCATTTATATTGAACAACGTCCAACTGTTATTAAAGCAGGAAAAAAAATAAGGAAACAAATAAAAAATGCAAAGTCAATATTTCAATGGTTCGTTTCCCAATTAATTTCAATCCGAACACGCCCTAAGAATAGGTTTACAATAAAAGACTTGTCATCTTCCTGCAACCCTCCAATGAGTCTGTCAACTGTATTGGAAGACAAAGAGGCTGTTATAAAAATCTGGATAAAATTTTTCGTTACAAGCCCAGAACTTCCGGTGATTCAAAATGGTCTCTTAGATTGTTATTATTAAAAGGGAGGTAATTCAATAGATTTTTCAGAAAGACCGGAAATCTAATCAGGCAAGAGAGATAATTCTGCATTTTTTTTTTAGTTTATCTCAGATTGTTAATTCAAAAGATTTCTCAGAAAGGCTGGAAAATCTAATCAATTTGTTTTAGTTTATCATTTATGCCAGTAAATTAATTTTAATTCATCTGAACTCCTTTAATAAATACTAATTTATTAGCTCGTGTCTTTCGATCGTAGGCGTGCCCCTTTTCTTTCTGAGATTCTCATAGATGGATCTGCCCTTGAGGAGAAACTGACTCTGAAATCTTTTGATCTTTCTCTCTTATCAAATCTTTCTTGGAGTTCATATATTAGATCCATTGCTCCATACATGGTCTTGGATGGATCTCTTTTCTTCCTAAGATTCTCATGAATGGCTCTGCTCTTGAGGAGAAACTGACTCTTAACACTTCTTGGTCTTTCTCTCTCATCAAATCTTTCTTGGAGTTCATACATTAGATCCTTTATTCTTTCTGCTTCTCGTAAGGTCGGGTCTTTCTATCGCTCCAAACACTTTCTCACACACGAGGCTATTCCCTATCTCTACAAATCCACAATCAGACCATGTATGGAATCTCTGTCCCATTTGAGGGTTCTTGAGAGGGGCAAGAAACGTATCTGTAATTTGATTGGCCCTACCCTTTCTTCTTCTTTACACCCCTTTCTCTTACAGACGTGATACTGCTAGTCTCAGTCTTTTCTATAAATACTATTATGGCATGTGTTCTTCAGAATTATGTGATCTATTCCCTGCTTCTTTTGTTCCAGCTCGTTTGACTCGATGGTCTAGTGGTCTTCATCAATTCGCTGTTTTGATACCTCATTGTAACACAGCTTCCTATTCCAGTAGCTTCTTTCCAAGAACCGCAAGCTTGTGGAACTCTCTTCCTGTTGACTGTTTTCCTCCTACATAATATCTTGGTCT
>OY744534.1:82176849-82189349 GCA_963556195.1 Sepiola atlantica | reverse complement strand
AAAGGGATATCTTAAGTGGTCAGTTTCTGGGTGGTCCATTACAAGTGAGAAAGACTCGGACAGGAAAAAAGATATGAAAGGAGGAGACCTGGTCTCTGGGCAAGAGAAAGCAGTCAGTTGGAGTTGAACTTTCGAGGTGGCAGTTGTTTTTTCAGTGGTCCTCAGGAACACAGGATCTGTTGTGTCAGGTTGGACTTGTTTCCATTTTGCCGGGGTAAAGGATCTCATCTTGCAAGTCTGCCATTCAATTTTGGAACTCGAGTATCATTTATAGCCAACAATTAAATTTGTTAATTGTTGATCAACTGTACTAATAGTCGTTACGTGGCTTGCAGAACGGAGATGAGATCGAACAGTAACCTTGGACCTGCACAACGTGTGAAGACGATTACGGTCAGTGCAGTGAAACCGCTCACGCATACACACATATACACACTCACGCATACACACATATACACTATTTATACTCACGCATACACACATATACATGTATATGTATGTACTGACATATTTATATACTGTATACAAGGTATATACAAATATATACAAATAATATTTTGGTATATAATATATATACAAATATGTATATATTTTGGTTAGTATGTTTATATGTAAATATGTATATATATTTTTGGTATATAATGTATATACAAATATCTATATATTTTCGTTAGTATGTATATATGTAAATATGTATATATATTTTTAGTATATAATGTATATACAAATATCTATATATTTTGGTTAGTATGTATATATATATAAATATGTATATATATATTTGGTATATAATGTATATACAAATATCTATATATTTTGGTTAGTATGTATATATAAATATGTATATATATATTTGGTATATAATGTATATACAAATATCTATATATTTTGGTTAGTATGTATATATGTAAATATGTATATATATTTTTGGTATATGATGTATATACAAATATCTATATATTTTGGTTAGTATGTATATATGTAAATATGTATATATATTTTTGGTATATAATGTATATACAAGTATGTATATACTGTATATACGCCACAATTAAAACATGTATATACAAACTTTATATATATATATATATATATATATAGAGAGAGAGAGATAGATATATATATATAGATATATATATATGTATTTTTACTCACGCATACACGCATATACACACTCACGCATATATAAATGTTCACACTTCTACGTCGGAGTAGAGATTTTTACTATAATCTTAGAAATTACATTATTAGATTAAAACTCGTTCAGCAACCAACTGACAATCTCATTCACCCTTATCCTCCGGTGGCTTTTGACCTTTGTAAGTTATGACTAATTAGTATAAAAGAATTAAAGCCGAATATTTTACAAGAAACATTATCTTATCAAGAATTAATAAACGTAATTTTTATTTGTCTAATAATTATTAAATTAAATAAAATCTCTATTATAGAATCACAACTACAGGACAGAGGTTGAAGAGAGTCCGACATAGGAGGCCATCTATAGATCCCCTTTTTTTTGGATTTGAAACCGACGGTACCGATGTTATCTTAATCTTCTGTAATTACACATATAAATAAAAATTAAACATAAGAACGTGATATTCGTTACAAATCGTGTGATACTATCTCTGCACAGCATCCTTTTATTTAAATAAATATAAGCGTGTTAAGCCGCATATGCATGGCGGTGTACAAAGGGTGCTTCGGAGTATTGTTACCCTCTTTAAAAAAAAGTAACAACAATAGTGTAACAAGTAATACGGAAATACAAATCGCATGTCATGGATTCAGTTTATTCACTTTCATTAACACAGTCGCACATTGGTATATTCTGCAGTGAAACCGTCATTTTTGTGGCTCAAAACGATGCGGTGTCGTGATCGGTATGATGTTTTACGAAGTTATGTCCCTTTGGTGAACCAATCCCAACCCGATCAGTCTCTCATTAACTTCGGTTGATTGAAGACATCGGGGATGGGGTAAGGTATTACCAGTCGAGGATTGATTCTCGAGAATCAGTCCGGCAGGTATTGGGCCATTTCGGTGGCCTTTTATCTGCCGGGCTGAGGTATACTGTCCTGAGGTTTCTTAAGAGGTGCACCCTCCCAGGCCTTACCTTTCCTCTTTGGGGAGGAGTAAGTTTATTGCTTGCTGTCTGAGGCTCCCTGACCGGGGAATGCCGACGGAGTTGCCCAGGCTATTTTTGCCAGGCCAGAGTGCTCCTTCTTTAGGTGCGCTGGGCTTGACTCTTCCCCGACTTGCCGCCCTTGTGTCACATATTCCTGAGGTGAGAGGGAATTAAATACCTGTCCCTTTGGCAGAAGTAGCAACTTTTCGAACTTCCCTGTAGGAGGGAAGAGTTTTAGGCTGGCCGACCTGTATTCTAATCAAGTATTATGTGCCACTGAAAGCATAGATTCACCCATTAATGTATTTTATAAGATATGAATTAAACTGTAACGTGGTTTATCAACAGCAGCCTTGAGAGCGATTAATTCAGCGATCTCTAAACTTCTTTCATAATGGCCGGATAACCGAATGAATGACGAGCGTTGACCGCATCTTTTTTTTTTTGGACTCCATCTGTTTCAGTAGACAATAGAGTTCTGCCACTCAGATTAATCCATTGCTAGTCTTTCTCTACTCTATCGTTATTTTCATGGTAGGTGGTTTGCTGACTTCTTTCCTGAAAAACATTCATAGCAAAAACTTATCCAGCACGTTTACTGTGATTGTGCAAGCCTATCCTAAACATAACATTTAAATTGTTTATTTACTCCTCTGCAGGAGTTAGGCACAAGGCCAGTTTTATCTTACTCCCACAAGTAAGATGTGACCACAGGTCGGGTCGAGTAAGTGGGGTTTGAAAAGCCAGCGCCCGAGAAAGTGAGCACTCTGGCCATTAAACATTGCCTGGGCAGCCCCGTCGGCATTCCCCGGTAGGGGCGCCTCAGGCAGTAAGCAATAAACTTACTCCTCCCCAAAGAGGGGAGGCGAAGCCTGGGAGGGAGGACCTCCTAGAACTGCACAGGACAGACCCATAGACCGGCGTAAATCAAGCCCCGAAGGACAAGACAATACAAGTCTATTTGTATCATAACATTTTCGTTCCATACGTTTCATCACGCGAATACGAGTACCGGCGCAGGCCGTGATTAACAGACATCTCGAGCCAGATCCGGCCATCGGGCCCTAGTTTGGTGACCCATATGTCAGCTGAAGATGATGAGACACCATTGAATATGATTGTGTACGTCCGTTCAGTATATTACTATGTGCCACGTTATATTTACAAAGATTTGTACATTCCCCGTATTTCGCCATTAGGTTAGCTGACTGAGTATGAAGCTGTAGAGGATTCCCTAGGTCAGGGGTCACGAAACTTTCTTCATGGTGAAGCTGATAACTGAAAAAATGACAAACACGGGCCGCATACTCATTCTATGAAATACTTGCAAGCCATGACGAAAGCCGTAGGAATAATGATGAAACACTAAGTTTATCATTATATGTGATTGGCATGCAATGCAAAAAATTCAATACAATCAACGTATTTAAGTACTAAAATCTTATCAAAGAAGTTAACGTTAGCAAAAACATAATTACATCACACCTAATGTGCACATATCCGAATCTTACAAACAAAGCAGCGAAAAGGTTATTGAGATTTGTGAAACTGACGTTCGGCTTTCAAGATACCATCAGTGTTTGTATTTGGAGTTGCTGCATCCAATCAAGAGAATTGCTTTGAAATGTTTTGTTCGATGTGTCGACTTCATTTAATTGAAACTTAAATTATATCACGACATCTCGTGTTCCACACATCTTATCACGCAAATGTAAGTACCGTTGGCGGGCCGGATGAATTAATGTCGCAGGCCAGACCCGGCTCACGTGCTATAGATTGGTAACCCCTGGATTAGTTGATTGCGATCAACGTATTGAGCACCTTACTGTAGCTTTTAAAAAAAATTTTTTTTTTTTAAATTTTTTATTTTTTACTGATGAGCCGTCACTTATCAAGGCTTAAATACACTCGAGGATAAGGGTTAATGACTTATGAGGACGGTTTATGACAAGTGTTTATTGACATTAAATTTAAAGAAGACCATGTTGTAGCACCCAGGGAAGAAACGTTGTGGCAACGTGTTACACAGATGAATAGTACTTTTTTCAAGAAACTCTGTTCATGGAAATTCCTTTTGATATTAGGTACACAGAGAAAGAAAGAAAAGTTCTTGGCATTGGCGGTAGTAAGAAGAGTTCTTATGAGACCATCCATCTCGTACTCTTTTATAAAATGTCCACGCGTTATACGACTTAACGTAATTATCGCTAAAGACTCAGTCGACGCTTATCTTCCCTTTTGAACACAATTATTTGTTTCGCCGAAACTTTGCATCTATAATTATCTAAAGTGTTTTTTTATGAGAGCAAAACAAAAAAAATTGTACACAAAAAAAGACATTTTTTTGGAAACGTCAAAACAAATCGAAAACAAACAATTCAGAAATTGCTGACTGCACATTTCTTTGAGTCGCGCTCGGTTGTTCATTTTGGTTCTTATTTGACCAAAACAAAATAGTTTTAAGTGAACAGTAAACAAAACAAAGAAAGAAATTATTGTCTGGCCGAACGGATAAATTAATTTTATTTTGTTTCTTTGTTGAACGAAATCTTGCTTCATTTTCCTGGCCGAAAAGTTTAGGTTAAGAATTAAACACAAGACAAAGCTAACACGTAGTAGTAGTTGTTGTAGTAGTAGTAGTTGTAGTAGTAGTAGTAGTTGTAGTAGTAGTAGTTGTAGTAGTTGTAGTAGTAGTAGTAGTGGTAGTGACTTTCTTGTTTTAAATCTAGAAAATGACCACTTCAATTCGACGAAGTAGATAATTTCAAAAACTTGAAGAAATTATTGCCTGGTCGAACGGATAAATTAATTTTATTTTGTTGTTTGTTGGACGACATATTGTTTCATTTTTCCGCCCAAAATGTTTAGGTTAAGAATTAAACACAAGACAAAGCTAACACGTAGTAGCTGTAGTAGTAGTAGTAGTAGTAGTAGTAGTAGTAGTAGTGACTTTCTCGTTTTAAATCTAGAAAATGACCACTTCAATTCGACGAAGTAGATAATTTCAAAAACTTGAAGAAATTATTGTCTTGTCGAACGGATAAATTAATTTTATTTTGTTGTTTGTTGGACGACATATTGTTTCATTTTTCCGCCCAAAATGTTTAGGTTAAGAATTAAACAGAAAACTAACCCGTAGCTTCATAAGTCAACTGATTATTTTATAACCTTTGACCTACTCAGTAAGTGTAGTATCTGTTCCGATGGATACTGCACCCCATAGACTGGTGTTGTCTTGGCCTTCGGGTCTTGATTTACGCCGGTCTATGGGTCTGTCCTGTGCAGTACTAGGAGGTCCACCCTCTCAGGCTTCGCCTCCCCTCTTTGGGGAGGAGTAAGTTTATTGCTTACTGCCTGAGGCGCCCCTACCGGGGAATGCCGACCGGGCTGCACAGACAATTTTTAAACCCCACTTTCCCGACCCGGCCTTGGATCACATCTTACTTGTGAGAGTAAGATAAAAACTAGCCTTGTGCCTAACTCCTGGAGAGGAGTAAATCAAACTCAGTCAGCTTTCGTCTTTAGATGCTGCGCCCCGCTGCACTACCTGTCTCCCGCAAAAAAACAACAAAAAAACAACCATACTAGTAGATTTAATCACCGCAATCCATCAGAATAGGACCAACTTATGGCGCTGATACAATACACTTAGGAGAGAAAATCGCCTAAACAAATAATCGGAACATATATCTAATTAAATATATGGAAATAAGTTCTTAATAAACCACAAAAAATTAATAAAAAAAAAACTTAAATAATTAAATTGAATAAAAATAGCAATAAAAATTTAAATAAATTATATAAACAAACTTAAATAATTAAATTGAATAAAAATAGAAATAAAAATTTAAATAAGTTAACAAAAATAAACTTAAATAATTAAATTGAATAAAAATAGAAATAAAAATTTAAATAAATTAAAAAAAACCGTAAATAATTAAATTGAATAAAAATAGAAATAAAAATTTAAATAAATTAACAAAAAAAAAATAATTAAATTGAATAAAAATAAAATTTTTTTTAAATAAATTAACAAAAAAAACTTTAATAATTAAATTGAATAAAAATAGAAAAAAAATTAAATAAATTAACAAAAACAACGTAAATGATTAAATTGAATAAAAATAGAAAAAAAAATTAAATAAATTAACAAAAAAACACTTAAATGATTAAATAAAATAAAAATAGAAAGAAAAATATAAATAAATTAACAAAAAAACAAACTTAAATATTAAATTGAATAAAAATAAAAATAAAAATTTAAATATATTATCAAAACAAACTTAAATAATTAAATTGAATAAAAATAGAAATAAAATTTTTAATAAGTTAACAAAAATAAACTTAAATAATTAAATTGAATAAAAATAGAAATAAAAATTTACATAAATTAACAAAAAAAAGTAAATAATTTAATTGAATAAAAATAGAAATAAAAATTTAAATAAATTAACAAAAAAAATTAAATAATTAAATTGAATAAAATAGAAATAAAAATTTAAATAAATTAACAAAAAAAATTAAATAATTAAATTGAATAAAAATAGAAATAAAAATTTAAATAAATTAACAAAAAAATTAAATAATTAAATTGAATAAAAATAGAAATAAAAATTTCAATAAACTAACAAAAAAACTTAAATAATTAAATTGAATAAAAATAGAAAGAAAAATTTAAATAAATTAACAAAAAAAAACAACTTAAATATTAAATTGAATAAAAATAGAAATAAAAATTTAAATAAATTAACAAAAAAATTAAATAATTAAATTAGATAAAAATTGAATAAAAATGTCAATAAACTAACAAAAAAACTTAAATATTAAATTGAATAAAAATAGAAATAACAATTTAAATAAATTATCAAAAAAACTTAAATATTAAATTGAATAAAAATAGAAATAAAAATTTAAATAAATTAACAAAAAAAACTTTAATAATTGAATTGAATAAAAATAGAAAAAAAATTAAATAAATAAACAAAAACACCGTAAATAATTAAATTGAATAAAAATAAAAATAAAAATTTAAATAAATTAACAAAAAAACACTTAAATGATTAAATAAAATAAAAATAGAAAGAAAAATATAAATAAATTAACAAAAAAAAACTTAAATATTAAATTGAATAAAAATAAAAATAAAAATTTAAATATATTATAAAAACAAACTTAAATAATTAAATTGAATAAAAATAGAAATAAAAATTTTAATAAGTTAACAAAAATAAACTTAAATAATTAAATTGAATATAAATATAAATAAAAATTTAAATAAATTAACAAAAAAAAAGTAAATAATTAAATTGAATAAAAATAGAAATAAAAATTTCAATAAACTAACAAAAAAAAACTTAAATATTAAATTGAATAAAAATAGAAATAAAAATTTAAATAAATTAACAAAAAAATTAAATAATTAAATTAGATAAAAATTGAATAAAAATGTCAATAAACTAACGAAAAAACTTAAATATTAAATTGAATAAAAATAGAAATAACAATTTAAATAAATTATCAAAAAAACTTAAATATTAAATTGAATAAAAATAGAAATAAAAATTTAAATAAATTAACAAAAAAAACTTTAATAATTAAATTGAATAAAAATAGAAAAAAAATTAAATAAATAAACAAAAACAACGTAAATAATTAAATTGAATAAAAATAGAAATAAAAATTTAAATAAATTAACAAAAAAACACTTAAATGATTAAATAAAATAAAAATAGAAAGAAAAATATAAATAAATTAACAAAAAAAAACTTAAATATTAAATTGAATAAAAATAAAAATAAAAATTTAAATATATTATAAAAACAAACTTAAATAATTAAATTGAATAAAAATAGAAATAAAAATTTTAATAAGTTAACAAAAATAAACTTAAATAATTAAATTGAATACAAATATAAATAAAAATTTAAATAAATTAACAAAAAAAGTAAATAATTTAATTGAATAAAAATAGAAATAAAAATTTAAATAAATTAACAAAAAAAAAATAATTAAATTGAATAAAATAGAAATAAAAATTTAAATAAATTAACAAAAAAAAAATAATTAAATTGAATAAAATAGAAATAAAAATTCAAATAAATTAACAAAAAAAATTAAATAATTAAATTGAATAAAAATAGAATTAAAAATTTAAATAAATTAACAAAAAAAATTAAATAATTAAATTGAATAAAAATAGAAATAAAAATTTAAATAAATTAACAAAAATAATTAAATAATTAAATTGAATAAAAATAGAAATAAAAATTTAAATAAATTAACAAAAAAAATTAAATAATTAAATTGAATAAAAATAGAAATAAAAATTTCAATAAATTAACAAAAAACAACAACTTAAATATTAAATTGAATAAAAATAGAAATAAAAATTTAAATAAATTAACAAAAAAATTAAATAATTAAATTGAATAAAAATAGAAATAAAAATGTCAATAAACTAACAAAAAAACTTAAATATTAAATTGAATAAAAATAGAAATAAAAATTTAAATAAATTAACAAAAAAAAAAATTATTAAATTGAATAAAATAGATATAAAAATTTAAATAAATTAACAAAAAAAATAAAATAATTAAATTGAATAAAAATAGAAATAAAAATTTAAATAAATTAACAAAAAAAATTAAATAATTAAATTGAATAAAAATAGAAATAAAAATTTAAATAAATTAACAAAAAAAATTAAATAATTAAATTGAATAAAAATAGAAATAAAAATTTCAATAAACTAACAAAAAAACTTAAATATTTAATTGAATAAAAATAGAAATAAAAATTTAAATAAATTAACAAAAAAAACAACTTAAATATTAAATTGAATAAAAATAGAAATAAAAATTTCAATAAATTAACAAAAAAATTAAATAATTAAATTGAATAAAAATAGAATAAAAATGTCAATAAACTAACAAAAAAACTTAAATATTAAATTGAATAAAAATAGAAATAAAAATTTAAATAAATTAACAAAAAAACTTAAATATTAAATTGAATAAAAAGAGAAATAAAAATTTAAATAAATTAACAAATAAACTTTAATATTAAATTGAATAAAAATTGAAATAAAAATTCAAATAAATTAACAAAAAAAGTAAATAATTAAATTGAATAAAAATAGAAATAAAAATTTAAATAAATTAACAAAAAAAAAACTTAAATAATTAAATTGAATAAAAATAGAAATAAAAATTTAAATAAATTAACAAAAAAAAACGTAAATAATTAAATTGAATGAAAATAGAAATAAAAATTCAAATAAATAAACTAAAAAACGTAAATAATTAAATTGAATAAACATTTAAATAAAAATTTAAATAAATTAACAAAAAAAACTTAAATAATTAAATTGAATAAAAATAAAAATAAAAATTTAAATAAATTAAAATAAATAGACACAAATAAAACAGATAAATTCACAAATAATATAAAGATAAATTAATAAATTCAAATGAAAACAAAAATATGGTTATGAAACTTAAAGAAGAAAAAAAAAAGGGGGGGTCTATTTTCGTGACATACGATTCATGGTGCTCACCGCCGCGAAACTATCCGCATATCAGCAAATGACCCACAAAATTTACATAGATGAAAAAAAATATTGCGTGTCTTATTAAAATCGCGAGTAGTTCTAGAATTGCAGTTCCGCGTCTCAATTGCAAGGTTCTGTGCGTGGTTGCGACGATAGGATCTTCCGAGGCATGGCCGTCCTTCACTATAGCCATATCCCAATAATTCGTCAAGCGCTAAAGATCAACGCTAAAGTAGGCCTGTAAAAGTTGATTATTCCAGCCAAGATCTTTGCCAAAAACGCATACAACAAAACTCGTTGTGGCGGACGCGATGAGACAAAATCTTAATCGAGTGGTGGAAATAAACTTGGCTTACTTTAACGCCGCCATAAACTAGCCTGTCCCTGTCTAGCGTGTAGAATCTCGATGTGAGAAAGAAAAAGTAAACGCTGGAACCAGAGTATTCATATATATATATATATATATATATATATATATATATATATATATATATATATATATATATGGGAAAATGAAAAAGGAAAACCAAAAAAATGGATGTTTTTTATGTGTACATCAACGTTTCGTCTTTATTTATAAGACTTCATCAGGATTATAATATAAAGAAAAATGTCATGTAAGCACAAACACATATAGGGTTGACATATAGGGAAAAATGGCAACTACTTTTTTTTTTCATTCCTCACCAAGTACGGACGTCCACCCTACTGTTTTCTCCAGTAGTGGACATTATTTCCTTTTTCCCAATATATATTCATTTCTGATCTTTACCCTATTTTCCCATTACTATAATCATATTTTTTTAAATTTCCTCATTACTATAATAATATTATTTTTTTAATCTCCCCATTAGTATAATAATATTATTTTTTTAATCTCCCCATTACTATAATAATATTATTTTTTTAATCTCCCCATTAGTATAATAATATTATTTTTTAATGTCCCCATTACTATAATAATATTATTTTTTTTAATTTCCCCATTACTATAATAATATATATTTTTTAATCTTCCCATTGCTATAATAATATTATTTTTTTAATCTCCCCATTACTATAATAATATATATTTTTTAATCTCCCCATTAGTATAATAATATTATTTTTTTTAATCTCCCCATTAGTATAATAATATTATTTTTTTTAATCTCCCCTATTACTATAATAATATTATTTTTTTAATCTCCCCATTAGTATAATAATATTATTTTTTTAATCTCCCCATTAGTATAATAATATTATTTTTTTAAATCTCGCCTATTACTATAATAATATTATTTTTTTAATCTCCCCATTAGTATAATAATATTATTTTTGTAATCTCCCCATTAGTATAATAATATTATTTTTTTTAATCTCCCCTATTACTATAATAATATTATTTTTCTAATCTCCCCTATTACTATAATAATATTCTTTTTTAATCTCCCCATTAGTATAATAATATCATTTTTTAAAAATCTCCCCTATTACTATAATAATATTATTTTTTTAATCTCCCCATTAGTATAATAATATTATTTTTTTTAATATCCCCTATTACTATAATAATATTATTTTTTTAATCTCCTCATTACTATAATAATATTATTTTTTAAATCTCCCCTATTACTATAATAATATTATTTTTTTAATCTCCCCATTACTATAATAATATTATTTTTTTAATCTCCCACTTACTGTGATAATATTCTTTAACCTATCTTCCTATTACTATAATAATATTATTTTTTAAAATTTTCTCATTACTATGATAATATTTTTTGACCTATTTTTCCATTACTATAATAATATTATTTTTTAAATCTCCCCATTACCGTGATAATATTTTAAAACCGATTTTCCCTATTACTATAATGATATTATTTTTAACGTATCTCTCCATTACTATAATCATAATTTTAAAACCTATTTTCCCATTACTATAATAATATTATTTTTAACGTATTTCCACATTACTATAATAATATTTTAAAACCTATTTTCCCATTACTATAATAATATTATTTTTTAACGTATTTCCACATTACTATAATAATATTTTAAAACCTATTTTCCCATTACTATAATAATATTATTTTTTAACGTATTTCCACATTACTATAATAATATTTTAAAACCTATTTTCCCATTACTATAATAACATTATTTTTTAACGTATTTCCACATTACTATAATAATATTTTTAACCTATTTTCTCATTACTATGAGGATATTATTTTCTAACGTATTTCCACATTACTATAATAATATTTTAAAACCTATTTTCCCATTACTATAATAATATTATTTTTTAACGTATTTCCCCATTACTATATTAATATTTTAAAACCTATTTCCCCATTACTATAATACTATTATTTTTTAACTTATCTCCCCATTACTATGATAATATTTTTCAACCTATTTTCCCATTACAATAATAATATTATTTTTTTAACGTATTTACCCACTATTATCATAATATTTTTCAACCTATTTTCTCATTACTATAATAATATTATTTTTTAACGTATTTCTCCATTACTTTAATAATATTTTTAACGTATTTTCCCATTACTATAATAATATTATTTTTTAACGTATTTCCCCATTACTATACTAATATTTTTAACCTCTTTTCCCATTATTATAATAATATTATTTTTTAACGTATTTCCCCATTACTATAATAATATTTTTTAACTTATTTTCCCATTACTATAATAATATTATTTTTAACGTATTTCCCCATTACTATAATAATAATTTTTTAACTAAGTTTCCCATTACTATAATAATATTATTTTTTAACGTATTTCCCCATTACTATAATAA
>OY744534.1:82169349-82174349 GCA_963556195.1 Sepiola atlantica | reverse complement strand
GTTTATTTTTATTCAACAAGTATTAGATGTTTATTTTTATTCAACAAGTATTAAATGTTTATTTTTATTCAACAAGTATTAGATGTTTATTTTTATTCGACAAGTATTAGATGTTTATTTTTATTCAACAAGTAATAGATGTTTATTTTTATTCAACAAGTATTAGATGTTTATTTTTATTAAACAAGTATTAGATGTTTATTTTTAACTAAATAGAGCGAAGTAAATTAAATAGATGCTACGATTGGACAAATCATTTACATTTACAATTTTTAGTAGCTAATTAGAATTATAAAAAAATAATAGTTAATTATGTATTAATAATTATGAATTAAATTCATATAAAACTCGGATTGATTGTAACCTATTAATATTAATTAGTGTTATGTTCTTTCTCTACCGCTTCAAATAAGAATACTTACAGAATTATGTCCTTTCCACTTTGACTATCTTTCGGTCTGGATAGATTTTATGCTTTTTATTTTCCTTGAAATCGAGCTCTCCATAGTTTAAATTTTAGAACCCGACCACGAAAGTAAAGTCCAGTATTTTCCAAATATGCAAAGAATATTAACCACGATTCTTGGACTTAGTATTTACATTATTGTTATATTTTATTATTTTAATAGTTATCATATTATTATAATGATGTTGTTCTTTTTTACACTTTACATATATTTTATTGATGACAGACTGAGCGGTGAGCATTAATTTCTTAAGAAGAAAGAGTGGATGTATTTTGAGTTAACTGTTGAAGCATTTTATTTTTGGCTAAAAAAAGGTGATAGGTTTCCCGAAGATTTTCACGCTTTAAAAGATAAAAATAAAATAATATACTAATATTATTATCTTGATTATAAGTGTCTAATTAAAAGCCAGCCAATCTTCTGCACACACACACACACACACACACACACACACACACACACACACACACACACACATATATATATATATATATATATATATATATATATATATATATATATATATATATATTAAATTCCCGAAACAGTTTTTCATGGTAAACAACTGATGATCTCTTAAATAATGTTAGAAGCAAACTAATATAATAACTGTAAAAACTAAATTGACTTACATGAATGATTTTCCACTGAACGACTTGGGACTTTAGGTTTAACATTTTTTTTTTTAGTTTTAATGGTTGAGAAACTTCCGAGACTATATATATATATATATATATATATATATATATATATATATATATATATATATATATATATATATATATATATATATATATATATTGATTTATTGGCTATCGTCAGTGCGTGGTTGTTGAATACATGGCAGTTTAAACGACCAAAGACAGAATAGGCTGCCATGACCCTTTTCTCCACACCTTTCTTACATTTGAGAGTATTGATTTACTCCTCTCCAGGAGTTAGGCGCAAGGCCAGTTTATATTTTACTCCCACAAGTAAGATGTGACCCAAGGTCGGGTCGGGAAAGTGGGGTTTAAAAATTGCCTGGGCAGCCCCATCGGCATTCCCCGGTAGGGGCGCCTCATGCAGTAAGCAATAAACTTACTCCTCCCCAAAGAGGGGAGGCGAAGCATGGGAGGGTGGAACTCCTAGAACTGCACAGGACAGACCCATAGACCGATGTAAATCAAGCCCCGAAGGTCAAGACAATACCAGTCTATGGAGTGCAGTATCCATCGGAACAGATACTACACTTTGATCTTAGCCAACATTTGAGAGTAGATGTTAAGATGCTGCCTCGGTATGAACACTTATCCACTTCTTCTAGTGGATGGTTATTTACAATGGTGTTAGTGTTTGGGGGCAGAATACCAGGTAGATGTTAGACGAAAATGCGCTATGAAGTCCAGCTCAAGCGCATCCTGGCCCTAACCAAAATAGATCCGTCCTCGTGGGAACAAACTGCCAGAGACCGGAAAACGTGGAGAAAAACAACACATCAAGGCAGAAGAGGATCGTGGAAAATAAAGAAGTAAGACAAAAGAGTAGAAGAGAGCGGTGTGAACCACATCGCCAGCCCGCTACCCTTCTTTGTAAACAATGTCCGCGGCTCTACCGCCATAGACTGCGCTTCCAAAGCCACATCACCCATAAACATCAATAAAAAGGATAACAGACAGACGACAGAACCTGATGCTAGGACACGAGTGGGAGTCGACAACAATATATATATATATATATATATATATATATATATATATATATATATATATATATATATACATAACTATATATATATATATATATATATATATATATACATAACTATATATATATATATATATAAATATATATATATAACTATATATATATATATATATATATATATAACTATATATATATATATATTATATTAATATATATTAATAACAAGCAGTACAAATAGTTTCATGCAAGACCCAAACACAGTTTGTTTATCACTTTCAACTGCTCGTGTAAATTAGCTGCCGACTCGCTATTTACAAAGTTAAAATCCTCCTTAATTATTAGCTAATTCCCTATGGCCGAGGGATTAACGCTCTTGACTGCGAATCAGTGGCGATTTGTGATCGGAGTTCGAGCCCGCCGACCGTTGAGAATTAACTTCCTGAAGATTGCGTTAGCATGAACCATCGATGTCTGTAGGTAATAAATAATTAATATCTATTTATAAATATTATATATATATTAGTGTTATTATGCTTTGAAGTTCATAGGTGTTAAACCACTTAAACTATGGTGTTTATAACATAGTGATCAATAACTATATATATATATATATATATATATATATATATATATATATATATATATATATATATATATATACGAATTCAAAGATTTAAAATAATTTAAATCAAATTTCAAAAGTAAAAGGTTGCAGCAAACATGAATTTTTATGAGCGAAACTTTTATTATTGTTATTTTAAATCTTTGAATTCGTTAAGTTAATCATTCATATATTTCTATGTACGAGATAATCTTGTAAACTAATTAACGGATCATTATGAACTCAGGAATATATATTTTAGGCAAAACGATAACATGATCAAATTATTTTTTAACATATAAGGTTGCATATATGTAAAATTATATATATATATATATATATATATATATATATATATATATATATATATATATATATATATGTATATATATATATATTTCCTTGTTCAAGATAAACTTCTAAAAACAGATCATTATGAAGTTTGGAATGTTGAATAATGCCCCTATGAGAATGGACGTATCTGACTTGGGCGATTTGTGACGAATTCATCTCGTGCAAGTTCGTGTAAAAAAAGATATGGGTTTTGCCACAGGAAGTATTTTTAAAATGGCCCGATTTCTCATATTAATTCCGATTAAGTACGCTCCGCCTACGATCTGAACTCAACATCTCACTATTGGAGTTACTTCATTTTTTAACGCTTTTCCATGCTGTCTTCATGAAAAGCTTTTCTTCTCCATCTAAATCTCCTTTAATTGGACACCTTATCAACGGACAATTCCCAACTGGACAAACCCCATATCTTTTTTACACGACCTTTTTTCACTCTCCATGTTTTAATATTTTTTCAAATGTTGAAGTTTGGCTTTTCCACTGCCAACTTATCTATCTATATAATTCCTCTGATGATAAGATTTCGATCTTTGAAAAACCTTGGCTTAAGGAAAGAATAATAAACATAATTTTATTACAGAATATACCTTGCATTGAACAATTGAAGTTTGAAATAAATCTGGACATTCGTACATGTTTATCACTCTTCTTTCATCTATGTTTATAATTGCTCTATCTTGTAAATTGAGCTTAAACCATTTCACTGTAGGTTCTATCTACTAAAAGTTAACTTTTAGTTTCATATTTTATTTATATATATATATATATATATATATATATATATATATATATATATATATATATATATATATATATGTTTATTGAAAGTGCATGCGTAAGCTCCAATGCGATTCGTAAAAGCCGTTTAGTTTTGTCTACTATTTATAGATAAATCATTGTACAAATAGATGTTTGCTTAATATCCATTAAAACCTTGCCATGAATTCATACGCTCCGCTCCCCTCAGGTTCCTCATCGTCGTCATCATATTAACCCGGGACGCCCTCTTTCATTGCCCTCCTCCGATACAAATGTCCATTTTTAACAAGCGTTTTGGGAGTGTTCCCACTAAGTACTCTTCTTTTTGGAAGTAAGAAAAGAAAATGAAATTCGTTACAGATCTATTTCCTTGGCTTTATTCTTTACGCTTTTTATAGCAAATTTGATAGCTTGCAATGTACAGTGACTGTCTTTTCAACCGTTTCAAACTTGATTATCTGTTTTATTCCAGGGATTTTATTTGCGGGGAAAAATACCTTGGAACCAGGTGTAGAATAATAATATTTCATAAAATACATAAAATAAAATATAATAATAATAATAATAATAATAATAATAATAATAATAATAATAATAATAATAATAATAACAATTATGATGATGATGATGATGATGATGATGATGATGATGATGATGATGATGATGATGATGTCCCTCCTCTGGTCTTCTCATCCTCCTTGACCCTCTACAAATATTGTGTGTGGTGTCAGCTTAGACCGGCACCATTTTAACACTTTTTAAAATTTTTTATTATTATTATTATTATTATTATTATTATTATTATTATTATTATTATTATTATTATTATTATTATTATTATTATTATTATTATTATTATTATTATTATTATTATTGTTGTTGTTGTTGTTGTTGTTGTTGTTGTTGTTATTATTATTATTATTATTATTATTATTATTATTGTTATTATTATTATTATTATTATTGTTATTATTATTATCATTATTATTATTATTGTTGTTATTATTATTATTATTATTATTATTATTGTTATTATTATTATTATTATTGTTATTATTATTATTATTATTATTGTTATTATTATTATTATTATTATTATTGTTATTATTATTATTATTATTATTATTATTGTT
>OY744534.1:82131849-82164349 GCA_963556195.1 Sepiola atlantica | reverse complement strand
TCAATATTCATTATTTATTCTTTGATTCTATATTATATATTAGACGAGGTACCCATCTATACAGGCATTTTCAATATTCATTATTTATTCTTTTCTTCTATATCATATATTAGCCGATGTACCCATCTACACTGGCATTTTCAATATTCATTATTTATTCTTTTCTTCTATATTATATATTAACCGAGGTACCCATCTACACTAGCATTTTCAATACTCATTATTTATTCTTTTTTTCTATATTATATATTAGCCGAGGTACTCCTCTGCACTGGCATTTTCAATACTCATTATTTATTCTTTTATTCTATATTATATCTTTGCCGAGGTACCCATCTACACTGTTATTTTCAATATTCATCATTTATTCTTTTATTCTATATTATATATTAGCCGAGGTACCCATTTACACAGGCATTTTCAATATTCATTATTTATTCTTTCATTCTATATTATATATTAGCCGAGGTACCCATCTACACAGGCATTTTCAATATTCATTATATATTCTTTTCTTCTATATTATATATTAGCCGAGGTACCCATCTACACTGGCATTTTCAATACTCATTATTTATTCTTTTATTCTATATTATATCTTAGTCGAGGTACACATCTACACAGGCATTTTCAATATTCATTATATATTCTTTTATTCTATATTATATCTTAGTCGAGGTACCCATCTACACAGGCATTTTCAATATTCATTATATATTCTTTTCTTCTATATTATATATTAGCCGAGGTACCCATCTACACTGGCATTTTCAATACTCATTATTTATTCTTTTCTTCTATATTATATCTTAGTCGAGGTACCCATCTACACAGGCATTTTCAATATTCATTATATGTTCTTTTATTCTATATTATATCTTAGTCGAGGCACCAATCTACACAGGCATTTTCAATATTCATTATATATTCTTTTCTTCTATATTATATATTAGCCGAAGTACCCATCTACACTAGCATTTTCAATACTCATTATTTATTCTTTTCTTCTATATTATATATTAGCCGAGGTACCCATCTACACAGGCATTTTCAATACTCATCATTTATTCTTTTATTCTATATTATATCTTAGCCGAGGTACCCATCTACACTGGCATTTTCAATACTCATTATTTAGTCTTTTCTTCTATATTATATCTTAGTCGAGGTACCCATCTATACAGGCATTTTCAATACTCATTATTTATTCTTTTATTCTATATTATATCTTAGCCGAGGTACCTATCTACATTGGCATTTTCAATACTCATTATTTATTCTTTTATTCTATATTATATCTTAGTCGAGGTACCCATCTATACAGGCATTTTCAATACTCATTATTTATTCTTTTATTCTATATTATATCTTAGCCGAGGTACCCATCTACACTGGCATTTTCAATACTCATTATTTATTCTTTTCTTCTATATTATATCTTAGTCGAGGTACCCATCTATACAGGCATTTTCAATACTCATTATTTATTCTTTTATTCTATATTATATCTTAGCCGAGGTACCCATCTACACTGGCATTTTCAATACTCATTATTTATTCTTTTATTCTATATTATATCTTAGTCGAGGTACCCATCTATACAGGCATTTTCAATACTCATTATTTATTCTTTTATTCTATATTATATCTTAGCCGAGGTACCCATCTACACTGGCATTTTCAATACTCATTATTTATTCTTTTCTTCTATATTATATCTAAGTCGAGGTACCCATCTATACAGGCATTTTCAATACTCATTATTTATTCTTTTATTCTATATTATATCTTAGCCGAGGTACCCATCTACACTGGCATTTTCAATACTCATTATTTATTCTTTTATTCTATATTATATCTTAGTCGAGGTACCCATCTACACTGGCATTTTCAATACTCATTATTTATTCTTTTCTTCTATATTATATCTTAGTCGAGGTACCCATCTATACAGGCATTTTCAATACTCATTATTTATTCTTTTATTCTATATTATATCTTAGCCGAGGTACCCATCTACACTGGCATTTTCAATACTCATTATTTATTCTTTTATTCTATATTATATCTTAGCCGAGGTACCCATCTACACTGGCATTTTCAATACTCATTATTTATTCTTTTCTTCTATATTATATCTTAGCCGAGGTACCCATCTACACTGGCATTTTCAATACTCATTATTTATTCTTTTATTCTATATTATATCTTAGCCGAGGTACCCATCTACACTGGCATTTTCAATACTCATTATTTATTCTTTTATTCTATATTATATCTTAGCCGAGGTACCCATCTACACTGGCATTTTCAATACTCATTATTTATTCTTTTCTTCTATATTATATCTTAGTCGAGGTACCCATCTATACAGGCATTTTCAATACTCATTATTTATTCTTTTATTCTATATTATATCTTAGCCGAGGTACCCATCTACACTGGCATTTTCAATACTCATTATTTATTCTTTTATTCTATATTATATCTTAGCCGAGGTACCCATCTACACTGGCATTTTCAATACTCATTATTTATTCTTTTCTTCTATATTATATCTTAGCCGAGGTACCCATCTACACTGGCATTTTCAATACTCATTATTTATTCTTTTATTCTATATTATATCTTAGCCGAGGTACCCATCTACACTGGCATTTTCAATACTCATTATTTATTCTTTTATTCTATATTATATCTTAGCCGAGGTACCCATCTACACTGGCATTTTCAATACTCATTATTTATTCTTTTCTTCTATATTATATCTTAGTCGAGGTACCCATCTATACAGGCATTTTCAATACTCATTATTTATTCTTTTATTCTATATTATATCTTAGCCGAGGTACCCATCTACACTGGCATTTTCAATACTCATTATTTATTCTTTTATTCTATATTATATCTTAGCCGAGGTACCCATCTACACTGGCATTTTCAATACTCATTATTTATTCTTTTATTCTATATTATATCTTAGCCGAGGTACCCATCTACACTGGCATTTTCAATACTCATTATTTATTTTTTTCTTCTATATTATATCTTAGTCGAGGTACCCATCTATACAGGCATTTTCAATACTCATTATTTATTCTTTTATTCTATATTATATTTTAGCCGAGGTACCCATCTACACTGGCATTTTCAATACTCATTATTTATTCTTTTATTCTATATTATATCTTAGCCGAGGTACCCATCTACACTGGCATTTTCAATACTCATTATTTATTCTTTTATTCTATATTATATCTTAGCCGAGGTACCCATCTACACTGGCATTTTCAATACTCATTATTTATTCTTTTATTCTATATTATATCTTAGCCGAGGTACCCATCTACACTAGCATTTTCAATACTCATTATTTATTCTTTTATTCTATATTATATCTTAGCCGAGGTACCCATCTACACTGGCATTTTCAATACTCATTATTTATTCTTTTATTCTATATTATATCTTAGTCGAGGTACCCATCTATACAGGCATTTTCAATACTCATTATTTATTCTTTTATTCTATATTATATCTTAGCCGAGGTACCCATCTACACTGGCATTTTCAATACTCATTATTTATTCTTTTATTCTATATTATATCTTAGTCGAGGTACCCATCTATACAGGCATTTTCAATACTCATTATTTATTCTTTTATTCTATATTATATCTTAGCCGAGGTACCCATCTACACTGGCATTTTCAATACTCATTATTTATTCTTTTATTCTATATTATATCTTAGCCGAGGTACCCATCTACACTGGCATTTTCAATACTCATTATTTATTCTTTTCTTCTATATTATATCTTAGCCGAGGTACCCATCTACACTGGCATTTTCAATACTCATTATTTATTCTTTTATTCTATATTATATCTTAGCCGAGGTACCCATCTACACTGGCATTTTCAATACTCATTATTTATTCTTTTATTCTATATTATATCTTAGCCGAGGTACCCATCTACACTGGCATTTTCAATACTCATTATTTATTCTTTTCTTCTATATTATATCTTAGCCGAGGTACCCATCTACACTGGCATTTTCAATACTCATTATTTATTCTTTTATTCTATATTATATCTTAGCCGAGGTACCCATCTACACTGGCATTTTCAATACTCAATATTTATTCTTTTATTCTATATTATATCTTAGCCGAGGTACCCATCTACACTGGCATTTTCAATACTCATTATTTATTCTTTTATTCTATATTATATCTTAGCCGAGGTACCCATCTACACTGGCATTTTCAATACTCATTATTTATTCTTTTATTCTATATTATATCTTAGCCGAGGTACCCATCTACACTGGCATTTTCAATACTCATTATTTATTCTTTTATTCTATATTATATCTTAGCCGAGGTACCCATCTACACTGGCATTTTCAATACTCATTATTTATTCTTTTATTCTATATTATATCTTAGCCGAGGTACCCATCTACACTGGCATTTTACATACTCACTATTTATTCTTTTATTCTATATTGTATCTTAGCCGAGGTACCCATCTACACTGGCATTTTCAATACTCATTATTTATTCTTTTATTCTATATTATATATTAGCCGAGGTACCCATCTATACAGGCATTTTCAATATTCATTATTTACTAACGGGACCCGTGTAAATTAAACGAAATTATGTTTTTAATACTAAAATTTCGAAAATTAAGCGAGTTGAATGTTTTTCAAAATCTAGGTGCGGCACGCATGCGCAGAGCTTTTGCCGGAAGCGTGACACACGAACACACACGCTATCGTATTAATATATAGATTATTTTCTTCTCTAGTATATATTAGCCTGGCGTTTTTTTTCTGGTTTTCCAATTTCAGTGAATTTAAAGTCGAATCATAAAAACTGTTCGCAGGGAAAGATTCTGAAAACCACTCTAAATAAATAGCTTTTGTATATCGGAACAGAGGCGACGTATAATATTTATTAAGTTTATTTATTTTTTAATTTAGACGTCTTCGATTGACGAAATAAATTGTTTAGATTGAAGAGTTCGAAAATCGAATAAAAACAATAGAAAGTATCGGACAACCGCCTCCGTTTTATTTTACCGTAATGGCGGCGATTGTCCGGGTCAAGAAATAAGAGAGTACTAAGAGTAAGTTACCCACAGAAGGGATATTGTAGTTAACAGGATAGCTTGTGGGTTGGGAAATTCTTGTGATAACTAATAGTATAAATATAAGTATACGGGCCAGATAAAACAATGAAAACTACTGAAATACCGGACAACTGCCTCCATTTTTTGTTCGCCGTAATGGAGGCGATTGTTTGCTTTTTTCAATCTTTTTATTGTTTTTATCTGATTTTCGGACTCTTAAATTATTCACTAGTTTTATACCTTACATTTTTATCTCTCTCCCCCTCTTTCGCTTTCTCTTCACTCTCTCGCTCTATCTCTATAAGTGTGTATGTTATGTGCATATATGTGTATATGTATATATATATATTTATGTATATATATATATATATATATATATATATATATATATATATATATATATATATAGTCTCGGAAGTTTCTCAACCATTAAAACTATAAAAAAAATAAAATAAAAAAACAAAATTAGAGTCCCAAGTCTTCCAGTGGAAAATCACTCATGTAAGTCAATTTATTTTTTTACAGTTATTATATTAGTTTATTTCTAACACTATTTTAAGGGATCATCAGTTGTTTACCATGAAAAACTGTTTCGGGAATTTAATATATAATATATATATATATCACAAGGAATATACGTGGATAATTTAAACATTTTATAATATTTTAAACATGATTATTGGCTTTTGTATTCAGATTTAACTGTTTGTTGCTGGATTAATTATGTATTTGATATTTCGTATTTAACGATTTGAAATCTCTGGTTGTCCATCGGCCATTTTTCTGATGATGGTTTTCTCTGACTTTTCTTTGGATTTGCCTTTTCTTCGTCTACCTGGGGAAGGCGGACTTTGTTATAACAGCCTGGGTTACCTGCATTTTCCTCCGACTCATCTTGAAAAATATGAAAAATTTTTTTATTCTAAAATTGTCATTAAATCTGTTATGGGGTAAGCTGATCTACTTATTTCAGGAATATATCGACTTACCCAGACACAATAAATGCAGTAACATCTAAGCGTCATTTAGCAGCGAAATGTTGTAGTTATAACGCATACTCCTGTAACATACTTATGTTAATACACTTATGTTAATTATACCACTTTGTTTGTATTCATTATTACCGGCCTGCAAGGCCACCACAAAATCATAGAAGGATATCACCTCGAATTTATACTTTATACATTAATAGTTTTATTGGATATTTTAAATATTAAATATGAAGCTTCATCTATACTTTAGGAAATTGATTCCGAATAGAATGGACATGGACTATATCAATTTAATTTATATATATATATATATATATATATATATATATATATATATATATATATATATATATATATATATTGTTGAATATAAGAGACAACTCGTGTCTAGATATCTTTTGGTAGATCCTTTCAATAGTCCGAATCAGGATCTTAGTTTCGGAGGGAAATTGGCTGATGAATTTGCCATAGTTTAGATGTGTCTCCCAAGTACCTTCAGACCCATCCGGGTCCATCTTCAGGGGAATGAGGTTAATCAGGTACATCAATGTGTTAGTATTATAGAAGGTTTTGGCGGGAATTATGTACTAAGTACGAAACTATATTTAGAGCTATAGACATTTTAGAATATTATTACTGATAATTCTATTAATTAGGTTTTTTTTTGGTTTTTATATATACGGCTTTTAATATACGGAGTTTTTGTTTGTTAGTACTATATTGTAAGATGTTGGTAACTTCTACTAAGAGTTTTCTGAATTCCGATCGGGGACATGAGTTGTCATTAGTTAAGTGTTGGGCTATGGCGCTAGTATCAGACAAATGCATCGTCAATCTTCTCGACAAATCATCAGCCAATTCCCCTCGAAACTAAGATCCTAATTCGGACTATTGAAAGGATCTACCAAAGGATATCTAGACATGTGTTGTCTCTTATATTCAACGATACTTGCCTGCAAGAGAAGATGCTGCCTATATATATATATATATATATAAATATATATGATAATTTTTATTTACACAGACATGTACAAAATCTGCGACACTGGCATGTCGATGTTATCGATCAACAGTTACTATAAACTGAGATCTCATCAGGCAGAGTTATGATTATTTTTATTTAAACAGATATGTACAAAATCTGCGACACTGGCATGTCGATGTTATCGATCAACAGTTACTATAAACTGAGATCTCAACAGGCAGAGTTAGAATCTGATCATAACCTTAGATCATATTTGGGATATGATCTAAGGTTTAGATCGGATTCCAACTCTGCCTGGTGAGATCTCAGTTTATAATAGCTGTTGAACGATAACATTGACATGCCAGTGTCGCAGATTTTGTACATGTCTGTGTAAATAAAAATAATCATATATAAAAGCTCTATTTGGTATTGAGCACTATTTATAAATCCGGTTGAAATTCTCTGGATTACTACCCTGTGGATGGTTTACTTGGATTATATATATATATATATATATATATATATATATATATATATATATATATATATATAGTTTATGTATTATATAAGTTTATGTAGATGTTAATCCGTTGAAACTCCAGTGTTTGTAAAAAGTGCTCAATAACAAGTAGAGATGTTCTTAAGTATACATTTTTATTTGTACAAACATTATTGGTTACATATGTGCATACATGTTTCGGTTGTACTCTTCACAGAGAGTCAACCTCTTCAGACAAAAAAATGAGGAAGTCAAATGGGATTTGGACAACTTTCTTATTAAGTATATTTTTGGGGGGTTGGGTGGGACGTGTTTATTATTTCACCGGTCAATCTTAGTATCGAATTACATTATTTACTCGTTAACCCTTTCAATTCATTTCTACTTAAAAAAAAATGTTTTATTACTTTTATCATTTAATTTACAACTCTTGTTCCTTACTCTCTCTTTTTATGACCTACTTAATTTCTTACTTCTCAACTAAACACACAAAGTCTTAATCTTAATAAAACATCTCATCATATATACACAGAAATATATACCTAGATAACCATACATATATGTCAATAATTCACGGAAAAAGAAATAACACTTTATATTTTATTCAATTTTCTATTTTTTTATTTTATTATATTTTATATTTTTTTAGATTTTATTGAATTTTATATTTTTCTATTTTATTATATTTTATAATTTTTAAAAATTTTATTGAATTTTATATTTTTCTATTTTATTATATTTTATAATTTTTAAAATTTTATTAAATTTTGTATTTTTCTATTTTATTATATTTTTTAATTTTTTAAAATTTTATTGAATTTCATATTTTTCTATTTTATTATATTTTATAATTTTTTAAATTTTATTAAATTTTATATTTTTCTATTTTATTATATTTTATAATTTTTTAAATTTTATTGAATTTTATATTTTTTTAATTTTATTATATTTTATAATTTTTTTATTTTATTGAATTTTACTCATATAAATGATACAATAAACGAATAGAATATTAATTAGAATAAAAAAGGTTAAGAGTTAAAAAAAAGTAAGAAAGTTTGGTGTGTGTCTGGAAATGTACTGATAGAGTGGTGGGAATGGAGTGAAGAGAAGGGTCAGTTATATTTGTCTGTTTATATATATATATATATATATATATATATATATATTTCAATTTTCTTATCTTTTTGTTATTGTTAGGAATGGGGCACTTAACCAGATGCCAGACATTCACCCACTATTTCAAAGACTCAAACCGAGAGATCTTTTGAGGATTCTAACTGCCTTTTTAAGTGAATTTTTTTGTATCTTTCTTGCACTTGGTTCACCGAGTATATTCGCCAGGTAGTTTTTTCATGAGCCTGGTTGCTCCTATGATTACTGGAATGATAGAGATCTTCCTAAGGTTTGCAGTTTTCTTTTTCATGTTGTACATAAGCCTTGTTATTTAGTTGTGTGCGTGTAAAGTTACACATATGTATACAAGCACACACTCACTTATCAGACCCAACGGATGTTACTGTTCTATTCCGCAAATCATGTGATATACTTTAATCTAGAGCGGTTGACGGTTGTGTATTCGGGTCTAAGTCGCAAGTAAATATTTTCTGTAGTCTTGCATAGCCTAAATATTTCGGATCTGGCGAAGAAATAGTTTGTAAGATTCTAAGTTTTTTACTCGTACACAAGCTACATTTCTTGGGATGTGGGGTATATGAATTTTCAGTGAATATATTTTATCAGATCTAGAGTTAAATGTTTATTAAAATATTTTCCACGAATCCTAAATGCAAGACTTCTTCCAACTAATACAAGAAAAGGTTCAAAGTTGTTTAGAAAAGGTTCAAAGTTGTTAAGAAAAAGTCCAAAGTTGTTAAGAAAAAGGTTCAAAGTTGTTAAGAAAAGGTTCAAAGTTGTTAAGAAAAAGTTCAAAGTTGTTAAGAAAAGGTTCAAAGTTATTAAGAAAAAGTTCAAAGTTGTTAAGAAAAGGTTCAAAGTTGTTAAGAAAAAGTTCAAAGTTATTAAGAAAAAGTTCAAAGTTGTTAAGAAAAGGTTCAAAGTTGTTAAGAAAAAGGTTCAAAGTTGTTAAGAAAAGGTTCAAAGTTGTTAAGAAAAGGTTCAAAGTTGTTAATAAAAGGTTCAAAGTTGTTAAGAAAAGGTTCAAAGTTATTAAGAAAAGGTTCAAAGTTGTTAAGAAAAAGTTCAAAGTTATTAAGAAAAGGTTCAAAGTTGTTGAAAACATAAAAAGCAAGTTTTCAGTGACAGAATCAGTTAGTCAAAATATCTCACTCGGCTCGCTAGTATACACAGGAAGCAATCAACTGACTCACGCATGTTAAAATTTGCACTTGATTCTTTAAACATATAAACTACTAAATACTATGGGAAAAAGTGAACTTACTCAAGTAATATCTGCACTTGATTATAAATATTAAAAAGCCTATAATATTAAAAAAGGGAACTTACCCAAGTCCTTCACTGTCATATTACACGCTTCTGTATCGGTTAGCCATGTAAGATTCTCCGTGCAGTAGCATCGTGTTGTATTTTGATATTTTTGACAAATTGCCATGTTGCAATAATCTGATTGGCATGGTCCAAATTTCTCAAAAACTGAAAAAAAAAAAAAATGAAAATACTTAAAAAAAAAAAAAAATAAAAATGCCTTCAGTTATTTACATTTGTTTATTCTTTTTCATACTATTAACCTTTATAGTATGTTTCGATCTATTTTCTCTTCGGCCTTCTACAGAGATATTACTAATTCAATTGCTTAGTTCAGTTCAGTTGTTTTGTTTTACGGCATATCAACCATTTTTGGGTGAAATAACCCGAAAATTGTTGATATACAGAATCGAGTTATTTTGTTAGAAGTTTTTATGCTTCAAAGAAAGATTGTTGTTTTTGTTTTTGGCTTTGCAGAACATGATTGCGTTTTGCAAAGGGAAAGGAAGAACACGATTACATCAATGTTTGGTGCATTTTTGGTCATCTATAAATGAAAAAAAAATTAAGTGATCCTCTTTGTTCCCCTTTTTTCTCGTGATTCTCTGTTCTTCGTTCATATCACGAATTTCAATTTGAATGTTTATTAACATTCTTATAAACAAAAAATAGGGGGAAAGACATTCTTAACGCACACACAAATTGTGGGTGTATTCTTTTTGTTGTTTGCACAGTTGGTGCAGGTTTTGTCAGGAAGCCCCAGACTAATTCAGTTGATTCACCCGTTCTCATAAACATTTTAGTATAAAAAAACAATCAGAGCAGCTAGTCAAGTAGATAACCCTACTTGTACTTCTCTGGTTATCCCGGCGTTGCTTTCAATCGTCTCAGATTATACCTTACCACTACACGTAAGCCATATCGACCCGGGAGAAAGACGGTTGGAGATTGCGCAACCCTTGTTAACTATTATTAACATTTATTTATGAAATAAAAAAAAATAACAGCACAATAACAAACTAGTAAGAGATGATATCTTTTCTCTCCAAAAGCTCTGTTCTCACAGAACAGAGACGTTGCTAGTCTTTCTCTACTCTATTGCTCTATCCATGGTTGGTGCTTGACTGAACTCCAATCTCTGATCCACTATTCAAAACATTCACAGCAAGAACTTGACTGTCAACTGACACCGCAACATCTTTTTGTTTCTTCTTCTGTATACCTAAAACCAACCGGAGTTTACATAGACAGAGTTTCTTTCCAAGACCTCCCATATGTGGAACACTTTGGTGCGGGATTGCTTCCCCGCAGAATACAACCCGGCCACCTTTAAGTCCAATGTCAACAATTACTTAAGTAATCCATTTTTCCTCTTTCAGCCATCGTTTTCAACCATCTTATAATATAATTCAGCATCCAAATGCCAATCACATTGATCTTTATCCTCGAGTGGCTTTCGGCCTCGATGACTCATTAGTATACAAAACGGTAAGTAAGTGTATTTGGAAAATAGAAATGCGTGCAGAGATGAAACGAAAAATTTGAAAAACAGATGTAAAAACACGTTGAAAATAGATTAAAACGAGGCAAAAACATAAAAACGACGTAAAACACGTTAAAACGACGTAAAGATTGACGTAAAAACCGATGTTAAAACAAGCGTCTAGCGATGCTAACCAGCTCTTCCCCCAATAGTCTAACCCTAGTAACGTGGTTTTTCAAAGATACGAGACTAACTATAGTCTAACCCTGGAAACGTGTTTTTTCAAAGATACGAGACTAACTATAGTCTAACCCTGGAAACGTGTTTTTTCAAAGATACGAGACTAACTATAGTCTAACCCTGGAAACGTGTTTTTTCAAAGATACGAGACTAACTATAGTCTAACCCTGGAAACGTGTTTTTTTCAAAGATACGAGACTAACTATAGTCTAACCCTGACAACGTGGTTGTTTCAAAGATACCCGACTTACTATAGTCTAACCCTGGAAACGTGTTTTTTCAAAGATACGAGACTAACTATAGTCTAACCCTGGAAACGTGTTTTTCAAAGATACGAGACTAACTATAGTCTAACCCTGGAAACGTGTTTTTTCAAAGATACGAGACTAACTATAGTCTAACCCTGGAAACGTGTTTTTTCAAAGATACGAGACTAACTATAGTCTAACCCTGGAAACGTGTTTTTTCAAAGATAGGAGACTAACTATAGTCTAACCCTGGAAACGTGTTTTTCAAAGACACGAGACTAACTATAGTCTAACCCTGGAAACGTGTTTTTTCAAAGATACGAGACTAACTATAGTCTAACCCTGGAAACGTGTTTTTTCAAAGATACGAGACTAACTATAGTCTAACCCTGGAAACGTGTTTTTTCAAAGATACGAGACTAACTATAGTCTAACCCTGGAAACGTGTTTTTTCAAAGATACGAGACTAACTATAGTCTAACCCTGGAAACGTGTTTTTTCAAAGATACGATACTAACTATAGTCTAACCCTGGAAACGTGTTTTTTCAAAGATACGATACTAACTATAGTCTAACCCTGGAAACGTGTTTTTTCAAAGATACGAGACTAACTATAGTTTAACCCTGGAAACGTGTTTTTTCAAAGATACGAGACTAACTATAGTCTAACCCTGGAAACGTGTTTTTTCAAAGATAGGAGACTAACTATAGTCTAACCCTGGAAACGTGTTTTTCAAAGACACGAGACTAACTATAGTCTAACCCTGGAAACGTGTTTTTTCAAAGATACGAGACTAACTATAGTCTAACCCTGGAAACGTGTTTTTTCAAAGATACGATACTAACTATAGTCTAACCCTGGAAACGTGTTTTTTCAAAGATACGAGACTAACTATAGTCTAACCCTGGAAACGTGTTTTTTCAAAGATACGAGACTAACTATAGTCTAACCCTGGAAACGTGTTTTTTCAAAGATACGATACTAACTATAGTCTAACCCTGGAAACGTGTTTTTTCAAAGATACGATACTAACTATAGTCTAACCCTGGAAACGTGTTTTTTCAAAGATACGAGACTAACTATAGTCTAACCCTAACAACGTGGTTGTTTCAAAGATACCCGACTTACTATAGTCTAACCCTGGTAACGTGTTTTTTCAAAGATACGAGACTAACTATAGTCTAACCCTGGAAACGTGTTTTTCAAAGATACGATACTAACTATAGTCTAACCCTCGAAACGTGTTTTTCAAAGATACGAGACTAACTATAGTCTAACCCTGGAAACGTGTTTTTCCAAAGATACGAGACTAACTATAGTCTAACCCTCGAAACGTGTTTTTCAAAGATACGAGACTAACTATAGTCTAACCCTGGAAACGTGTTTTTTCAAAGATACGAGACTAACTATAGTCTAACCCTGGAAACGTGTTTTTTCAAAGATACGAGACTAACTATAGTCTAACCCTGACAACGTGGTTGTTTCAAAGATACCCGACTTACTATAGTCTAACCCTGGTAACGTGTTTTTTCAAAGATACGAGATTAACTATAGTCTAACCCTGGAAACGTGTTTTTCAAAGATACGAGACTAACTATAGTCTAACCCTGGAAACGTGTTTTTCAAAGATACGAGACTAACTATAGTCTAACCCTGGAAACGTGTTTTTCAAAGATACGAGACTAACTATAGTCTAACCCTGGAAACGTGTTTTTTCAAAGATACGAGACTAACTATAGTCTAACCCTGGAAACGTGTTTTTTCAAAGATACGAGACTAACTATAGTCTAACCCTGGAAACGTGTTTTTTCAAAGATACGAGACTAACTATAGTCTAACCCTGGAAACGTGTTTTTTCAAAGATACGATACTAACTATAGTCTAACCCTGGAAACGTGTTTTTTCAAAGATACGATACTAACTATAGTCTAACCCTCGAAACGTGTTTTTCAAAGATACGAGACTAACTATAGTCTAACCCTGACAACGTGGTTGTTTCAAAGATACCCGACTTACTATAGTCTAACCCTGGTAACGTGGTTATTTAAGAGATATTAGAAAAACTACAGTCTAACCCTGGTAACCTGGTGGTTTCAGAGATAACCAACTAACTATAGTCTAACCCTTGTAACGTGGTAGTTTCGGAGATACTAGACTAACTATAGTCTAAAATGGTAACGTGGTGGTTTCAAAGATACCCGACTAACTATAGCCTAACCCTTGTAACGTAGTGGTTTCAGAGATACCTGACAAACTATATTCTAACCCTGGTAACGTGGTAGTTTCAGAGATACTAGACTAACTATGTCTAACCCTGGTAACTTGGTAGTTTCAGAGATACAAGACTAACTATAGTCTAAAACTGGTAACGTGGTGGTTTTGGAGATACCCGACTAACCATTGACTAACCCTGGTAACGGGGTGGTTTCAAAGATACCCGACTAACTATAGTGTAACCCTGGTAACGCATTGGCTTCAGAGATACTAGTCTGATTATAGTGTATCCCTGGTAACGCGGTAGTTTCAGAGATACCCGACTAACTATAGTCTAACCCTGGTAACGTATTAGTTTCGGAGATACTAGACTAACTATAGTCTAAAAATGGTAACTTGGTGGTTTCAAAGATACCCGACTAACTATAGCCTAACCCTTGTAACGTAGTGGTTTCAGATATACCTGACTAACTATATTCTAACCCTGGTAACGTGGTAGTTTCAGAGATACCGGACTAACTATTGTCTAATCCTGGTAACGTAGTGGTTTCAGAGATTCCTGACTAACTATATTCTAACCCTGGTAACGTGGTAGTTTCAGAGATACTAGACTAAGTATAGTCTAAAACTGGTAACGTGGTGGTTTTGGAGATACCCGACTAACCATAGACTAACCCTGGTAACGGGGTGGTTTCAAATATACCCGACTAACTATAGTGTAACCCTGGTAACGTGGTGGCTTCAGAGATACTAGACTAATTATAATGTATCTCTGGTAACGTGGTGGTTTCAGAGATACCCGACTAACTATAGTCTAACCATGGTAACGTGGTGGTTTCAGAGATACTAGACTAACTATAGTCTAACCCTGGTAACGTGTTTTTTCAGAGATACTAGACTAACAGGGTCTTGGTTACAATCTAGGAGGAGTCAGCACAAGGACCCATTATCCTTTTCTCGGAGTGAAGCGGCAACGTCGATTCTGCGCTATTCTTTTGTGGGTTCTATAGCAAACCTTCCTCGACTTCGCATGCAACCCCTTGCTGTTCTCAGACTCTGGAGTAAACACCTGAAAATCTGCAAGTTAACAACTAGGTGGAAGCAACGAAGAGGACTTCATGCAGACCAGATAATCCTGAAGCACGATCTGCATTAACCCTTCTATACAGAAGTCTGACCCGCCTTACAAACACAACATAACCAGCTCTTTCATTCTCCTATCCACAGCAATTTGTACTATACACCCAAATTCCATGTGTTGATGTCATTAAGTTTGTAATCTGTATTGGTTGTCGCGCACTTTGATGCTGTTTAACTTTTCAGCTTCGTGGTAAAAGTCTGGCCCATGATGTTCATGTCATCTGGTAGTAAACTGGTGCTACAAGATCAGGCTGTCTGAAGATACCGGCTTCCTGACCAAAAATGCATGAAACATTGATGTTATTATGTTTTTCCTTTCCCTTTGCAAAACTCGATCAGGTTCTACAATGCTAAAAACAAAAATAACAATTTTCCTCTAAATAACAACGAAACCAAACACCATGAATAAATATTTGAACATATAAAGAACTTAAAGCATAAAAATCTTTAACAAAATGCCTGGATTCGGCATTAAATAACCCGAAAAGGGTTGATATACCGTAAACAAAACAACAAAACCAAACACCATGAATAGATATTTGAAGATATAAAGAACTTAAAGCATGAAAACCTTTACCAAAATGACCGGATTCAGCATTAAATAGCCGGGTAGTTCTATTGCTCCGCTGCCAGGTTTCCATTCTTTACCAAGAAAACTGACTTTATTTTACTTTATTGTATAATCCTCAGACGATATTTCGGATACTGTTCGGTGTTTTACAAATCTTACCACCGGTAAAATAAGGAAAAACTACATTGTTTCAGATCTGGTTAGCCCAGAGATTTTCATGCATATCACAAGGTCTTTTACCGGTAGATTATTTCTTGAATGCTCGGTATAATTTGCTTTCAGGATACCTTCTCTGTCAACGTGGCCAAACCATCTCATTTTTTTTCTTTCTTGATAACCCTGATATTATTTCGAAATCCAAGAATTTGTTTAATTTCAGTTATCTTGTTGCGATCTAAACGGGGTTTCTCGACTATGGTTCTCAAACTATATAGAGTTTGAGTTTCAAGGCTTAAGAAGAATCGTTTCTGCTCCAAATAGTTTTCTTTAGTCTAACCAAGTGCAGTTGGGGCTAGAGTGAGGGTTAGGGTTACGGTTACGGTTAGGCAGTTAGGGGCTAACGCTATCCTTCTGTTTACGTAGTTTAATATATCGAAACTGATCGAAATTATCCACCTTTTCAACATTGTTTTGTTGCCATATTTGAGTTTTTCCCAAAGGGCACATTTTTTATATGGAAATCGCTCCAGACAAGGCATAAAGCCACTTGATATAAGGAGCTAAAGAAATTACACCTTCAAGGTCAAAAACTAGCAAACGATAAGTGTTATATGGAAATATTCCGACTCAGAAAACAGCAATTCTCTCCCCTTTGTCAGAAACATTGCTCGTGGAATGTGAGGACTACAGGACAAAATTAGGGAAACGAGAGTTACGAGGCTGTCGAAAGCAAACCCAAGGATCACTTTCTACTCTCCTTTGTTAGATGGATAGATTCCGACCCAGAAAACAGCAATTCTCCCCCCTTTGTCAGAAACATTGCTCATGGAATGTGATGACTACATGGCAAAATTAGGGAAACGAGAGTTACGAGGCTGTCGAAAGTAAACCCAAGGTAAATTAAGTTACATTAAACTATGTTTATGTTTTGAAAATGTTATTATATAGTAAAAACTTACAAAATAAACAATGTAGATTCTTTTTTTAATTTCTTTTTTATGGAAATCGCTCCAGAAAAGGCATGAACCCACCTAATGTAAGTAGCTAAAAAATACTACGTCAAGATAAAAAACTAGTTAGATTGATAGATATTCCGACTTAGAAAACAGCAATTTTTCTCCTTTTGTCAAGAAACATCGCTCATGAAATGTGAGGACTACGGGACAAAAAAGGGAAGCCAGAATTACGAGGCTCTCGCAAGTAAACACAGGCCCCACTTTCTACACCCCTAGAACACTAAACACTTGTTTATTCCAAAAACTCATCCTAATTTGTATTCGGGTTGTTTACATTAGAACGCCGATTTTTATTTTGTTGGAAATTTCGGCTCTCCATAACCAGTAGATCAAGATTATACTTATTTACTGTTACTTACCCCAAGAATCTCTGGAGAGTTCTTGCGGTTCAATGGAATGATAATGTTTTTAAGTCTTTTATGTTTACACCAGTTCCGATAATTGAATAATGATAATTTTGTCACATCTGCTGTCGTCCGAGGCGTGTATAACTCATTATACACACCGTTGCTGGTATACCGCGCGTCGTCTCCAATTAATTCACAAGACACATAAGGATTCTTTAAAATGGAGGATTTATAAGCTTGGAGACATGGTAACAATACGATTACAGAGATCCAAGAGAGAGAAAAACAGTCAAAAAGTGTTCACTGGTTTAATATATATATATATATATATATATATATATATATATATATATATATATATATATATATATATATTTGAACGCTTTTCCATGCTGCCTTCACGAAAATACTTCTTTCCCATCTAAATCTCCTTTTATTAGACAACTTATCAACGGACAATTACCAACTGGACACACTCCATATCTTTTCAACACAAACTTTTTTCACTCTCCATTACTTAATAGTTTTTCAAATTTTGAATTTTGGCTTTTCCACTGTCTACTTATCTAACTATGTAATTCCTCTGATGATAAGATTTTGATCTTTGAAAAGCCTTGGCTTAAGGAAAGAATAATAAACATAATTTTATTACCGAGTATACCTTGCATTGAACAATCGAAGTTGAAATAGATTTGTCATTCGTACATCTTTATCTCTCTTCTTTCATTTATCTTATATATATATATATATATATATATATATATATATATATATATATATATATATATATATATTATAATATAAAATGAAGTAATGAAATACGGTGTCAATCAAATTTTATTAGAATTCAAAGTTCAAGCAAAGTATCCTTAAGTCCTTAGCTCACCTTCAATTACACGTATTTGGACTGCTGTTTGTAACTTGGAGTAATTGTCTTTCCTGATTATGCTTCTCAATATGTATGACCTGGATGGACTATATGGATTCAACAAAAAGTATGTTTTTGGGTTGATATGTTTTGATGTTATGTATTTTTGTGTATTTGTGTATATAATTTTATATATTTTCAAAGCGTAATTTTATTACATGTAGTAGTATAACTGCGGTAATGGTCCTCTGAAGAGAAGAATTATCTTTGAAAACTCATGAGCTAAGGACTTAAGAATACTTTGCTTGAACTTTGAATTCTAATAAAATTTGATTGACACCTTATTTTATTACTTCATTTTATATTATAATATTAATGCTCTATCCAGTATATTGAGCTTCAGTTTTTATCCGGATGTTTCACTAATTATAAGATATAAGTTGACGCTTATATCTTTTGTTGGATTACTTTATATATATATATATATATATATATATATATATATATATATATATATATATATATACAGAGAGAGAGAGAGAGAGATGCAGAGAGAGAGAGAGAGAGAGAGGGGGAAGAGAGAGAGAGAGAGGTTGTAATGTGGCATGTTCTAATTGTATAAAAAATGCTATTTACGGAGTGAGTTTTCAGCAGTCTTTAACCATAAATCCAGCTCCTTACTTGATCGTATGGCTTTGAGATAAGCCTGGAGAAACTGCTACTACATTACTATTACCGTAGAAATAGAGAAAACAGTGCTTTGGTGTAAATAAGACTTATCTGTCAGGAAATACAACCCATCTAAGAGAAGGAAAAATGAGAGGAAAAGCTCCAGGAGTCAGACCCTGAATCTCCAAGGGAGTTCTAGTGACGCTTGCTGCAGAACTGGAGCCATATATATATCAGTGCTTGCTTTTCCAAGGGACCATTCCAGCGACGTGGAGACAGGGTATGTTCCATGGGTAACAGCTTAACCCCCATATTTACTTAATCATGCTTTGCGTTCTGGGGAGGCCACTCAATAGTCTTCCGAGACTGAAGAATGCAAATATATACTACAGTAAAAAAAAAAAAATTCTTACAAAGTGAGTAATCATTAAATTCTCCTTAAAAAGTGACCATCATGGATTCCTGACAATTATCGAGTATGTGTTGGATATCCGAACTCGGATCGACCTTTCAACCACTTAACCTCATGATCCTGGAAATGCGTCAAATTGATTATCGATCTTGTTGATATTTTCTTCACTGTCACCGACGATTGCTGCGTGGGTAGCAGCTTTCCAAGACGAGACACCATCTGACCTTATATTAACGTTGTTAATAATCAAATCCGACCAGTAGCCTCCTTTTTTAACAAAATCTAAAAACGTTAAAATAATCGTCGTCATTAATATACCAGTCTTCCTAAAACACGATTAGACTAACATTTTGTTGTTCACCCCCAAACAAGACAATGATATGGGCCAAATTTAAAAGAAGTCCCCTTCGACGGGGATTTGAGAAACAAGATGTTTGTTCATATAACATTTAAATTTCTGCATTTTTGTACGGTCGGGGAAACAGTGAACAGGGAGGGAGTTCCAAGGGCGAGCAGTCGGAGAAAATAAGCTATTAGAGTAGAAAATCTTCCGGGTGGGATTTTGCGGTTAGTCGGGTGGTAAAAAAAAGCAGAAATGAACCCGTCCACGTACGAAGAATTTATATCCGAACACATTGAACGATCGTATGTTTTTGTTGGGGTGAAATGTCGGCGTATTTTTTTTAAAATATGTTCAGAGAATATTTTAGAAAGTTATGTGGTCATTTATTTATTATTGTTAGGTTATATATATATATATATATATATATATATATATATATATATATATATATGCTTATAATACCTAATAAATATAGTTTCATATTTAAAGTTTCCCGCCATAATTAATTATAAATCTCACTCCAGGTCTTTACCTGTTTGTCATTATTCCACTGACGATGGACCCAGGCGGGTCAGAAAGTACTCTGGACCAACATGTACATTACGGCAGTTTCATCAGCCAATTTTCTTCCGAGATTAAGATTTTAATCCGGAAAATTGAAGGGATCAATACTAAAATAACCAGACAGAAATTTTCGGTTACTTTTAATAATACGTGTCTTAAGGAAAGAATGCTGCCTCGATATACATATACACAGACACTTATATATATATATATATATATATATATATATATATATATATATATATATATATATATATATATATATATGGATTCGTCCAAACACTTTAAAATGCAGCAACATTTTTGTAAGTAACGGATAAATTTTATTAGACAGACGAACAGCACAGGTAAAGAATATTTTATTTTTTAAATAACTAATATAAGTTAACAAAACATATGTATATATATATATATATATATATATGGTGTATATATATGTATATATGTATATATATATATCTATATGTATATATATATGTATATATATGTATATATATGTATACATATATCTATATGTATATATATGTATATATATGTGTATATATATGTATATATATCTATATGTATATATATATATATGTATATATATGTATATATATGTATATATGTATATATATATGTATTTATATGTATATATATGTATTTATATGTATATATATATGTATTTATATGTATATATATATGTATATATATGTGTATATATATGTATATATATCTATATGTATATATATATGTATATATATATGTATATATATGTATATATGTATATATATGTATTCATATGTATATATATATGTATTTATATGTATATATATATATATATGTATTTATATGTATATATATATGTCTATATATATATATGTATTAATATGTATATATATATGTATATTTATATGTATTTATATGTATATATAATACATATCCCCCTATCTATAGGTTGGGCTCTCTGGTAGTGGAACACTCAACGTTATCTAGCACGTACTTACCTCCACGATGCACCTTCTTGTACACGTAACTCTAACTCTAACTCTAACTCTAACTTAACTTACAATTGAAAATTCCATCTTTTTGTCTTTAACTAACCACACGTGAAATTGTTTATTTGAAACTTTATATTTACACACCCAACATTTGATCTTGTTACCTTGCGAAGCAAATGGGGCATGACAAAAGTGTTCAGGAATCGTTAGACAGCGTGGCCCAGAGAAGGACGAACGCAGCCAGGTTTCAACAGCGCAAGACACACTGCATGACGGATATCCATAAATGTACGCCTCATACGACCCGGAAAAGAGGACCGTTTACGTTTTCATGAACCAAACAGACCGAATTCGGCAGCCACTGAGCGCAAGTAAAACAAAACAACCCAACGTTTTCGGATGAAAAATGCCGACGGCCCTTATCAAAAGTCACGTGTATTGATTTACTCCTCTCCAGGAGTTAGACACAAGGTTAGTTTTTATCTTACTCCCACAAGTAAGATGTGACCCAAGGGCGGGTCGGGAAAGTGGGGGTTAAAAATTGCCTGGGTAGCCCCGTCGGCATTCCCCGATAGGGCGCCTCAGGTAGTAAGCAATAAACTTACTCCTCCCCAAAGAGGGGAGGCGAAGCCTGGGAGGGTGGACCTCCTAGCACTGCACAGGACAGACCCATAGACTGGCGTAAAGCAAAGACAATACCAGTCTATGGGGGTGCAGTATCCATCGAAACAGATACTACACTCGCATCACTATGCGTTAATACGATCGTTATACAGAATGAAAAGAGGAAATCTATGTATGAGTTTCTGCCTAGAAATGCATCATTGTTCCATTTTGATTTCGGTCTTTGCGATTTATGGCTTTCTTTGATGTCAAAAATCATCGTTTTCTATTGGATCTTGTGGTGCCGTTAATGGTATCGTCCGCATTTGAATGGCAATTGCCTTTTTGAACGGAAACATTGAAATTAATATTTCGATGCAAACGTTGGGGAGGGGGAGAGAGAGAGAGGGAAAGAGAGACAGGGAAAGAGAGAGAATTGTAATTAGAGAGAGGAAGAGAGAAATGTAATAAGAGAGAGAGAGAGAGAAAGAAGTGTGATTAGAGAGAGAGAGAGAGAGAGATTAGAGAAGGAGAGATAGAGAGAGAGAGAGAGGGGGGGGGAAGAAGTGTGATTAGAGAGATGGCGTGTGAGAGAGAGAGAGACAAATGTGACTAGAGACAGACAATTGTGATGAGAGAGTGAGGTGATTACAGCGAGATAGATAGAAGTGTGATTAGAGAGAGAGAGAGATAGAGAGAGAGATAGATAGAGAGAGAGAGAGAGAGAGAGAGAATATACTTATATATAAAGAAAGAGAAGTGTGATTAGAGAGAGACTTAGTGAGAGAGTGGGAGAGTGAGAGATACTGCAAGAGAGAGTGAAGGAGAGTTAAAGTTAGAAGGCGATATGATTAGAGAGAGAGAGAGAGAGAGAGAGAGAGAGAGAGAGAGAGAGGGGGGGGAGAGGGGGGTGATTAGAGAGAAAGCGAATGAGAGATGGCGAGAGAGGGGGAGAGGGAGTCAATGGCACTTTGACGGTTTTCTAATTCCATTACGTTTAACTGATTCCATTCTTTCTATGAAGAATGGTAATCTCGCTGAGAAAGCATTTCCGGTTTTCTTGCTCGCACCACTCCCTCTCATTGATTCATTCAAGTTAGAAGAGATGCCAACGATTGTATGGGATTTTCTTCTTCTTCTTCTTCTTCTTCTTCTTCTTCTTCTTCTTCTTCTTCTTCTTCTTCTTCTTCTTCTTCTTCTTCTTCTTCTTCTTCTGTTTAAGTTTCAAACACCATTTCTAATTTGTATTCTTTTCTTCTCTTACTATTCTAATTTTATCTTGCTCAATTTCATAAGCATACTCGAAGAATACCCGTCCCAGATAGATAGATAGATAGATAGATAGATGGAGAGAGAGGGATAGATAGATAGATAGATGGAGAGAGAGGGATAGATAGATAGATAGATAGATAGATAGATGAAGAGAGAAAGAGAGAGAAAGATAGATAGATAGATAGATAGATGGAGAGAGAGGGATAGATAGATAGATAGATAGATGGAGAGAGAGAGAGAGAAAGATATAGAGATAGATAGATAGATAGATAGATAGATAGATAGATAGATAGATAGATAGAGAGAGAGATAGAGAGATGGAGAGAGAGGGATAGATAGATAGATAGACGGAGAGAGAGAGAGATGGATAGATAGATAGATAGATGGAAAGAGAGAGAGAGAGCGAGAGAGGGATAGATAGATAGATAGATAGATAGATATATAGAGAGAGAGATGGAGAGATAGATAGATAGATAGATAGATATATGGAGAGAGAGAGGGATAGAGAGATGAGAGATAGATAGATGGAGAGAGAGGGATAGATAGATAGATGGAGAGAGATAGAGATAGATAGATAGATAGATAGATAGATAGATAGATAGATAGATAGATGGAGAGAGAGAGAGATTATAGATAGATTTGAAGAATACTCGTCTTAGGACGGGTAAAATTACTTTCTCGAACAAAACACTACTTTTACGAAGATGTAATCTTTCTTTCTTTCTCACTTTACATTTTTCTTTTTTCTTTCAGTTTGTATCCTTCTTTCTTACTTTTTTCTTTCTTTCTGTTTTTTCTTTGTCTTTTATAATAGTATATGTTTACTTTCTTTACCTCACTTTCTTTTTCGTTTCTTTCTTTCTCAAATCTTTCTTCCTTCTTCCTTTCTGTCTTTCTTTTCTTTCTTTCTTCTAACGTCTGATTAACTTTCTCTCTTTCACTATCTATTGTACCCTCCACATACTATACTCTCTCATTCTTCCTATCCATTTCTTCCCCTCTCTCTTTTCTCCTTTCCTCTTTCTTTCTTTCTTTCTTTCTTTCTTTTGATCAGTGCATTCATACATATTTTACATTTGTCGGTTCGTTTATTGTTAACCTTTCTTCTCCGTCCCTATATATTTGCTTCCCCACGAGGGCAGACTGACCCACAGTCGTTTTTTTTAATATGATGAAAATCCAGCTCCCTCAAAAATGTCGCTCTGGAATGAAAACAAAATACCCATATAGTCCCTTCGCAACCCCCTTACCAATTAGGCAACAACTCCACATCCTCGGAAAGATAAAGTAATGCCAGGGAGGATGATATTTGAAGACAGAACAGATACTACACTTTGATTTTATCCGAAGATGTGATCTGTCTGTCTTTATTATTCTAAATTTGGAATAGGTTTCTCGTTTTCACTATCTGTAGTATATTTCTTTTGACAATAATTAATTGGGGTCTGCATTCACGCCGGAAATTCATAAATAATAATAAAAAACAACGTGACTTTATTTTATTATATTTATTATTTGTATTTACCCATTCATATTTTTAGATGAAATTTACAAATTGAAATAATAATAATAATGTGTAAGTCACGAAGAGATCGGGAAAAATCTAAATTTAAGTGACAGTTTTGCACCACTTTTATATATTTTATATATTATTTTCAAATATATTTTTACCATTACAATTTAAAAATTAAAATAATAATAATGTGTAAGTCACGAAGAGATGGGAAAAAATCAAAATGTGACATAACATATATTGTTACCATTACAATTTTAAAATAGGAATTATCTCCTTTACATTTTGAGCCTTCTGGGTTATTATTTAAAATTGTCTCCATTCTAATAATCTTCCTTGCCGCCAAATTTTAGTTCAGGTTTGCCTCGAGACGTACACACTATAACAATATGCGAGAAAAGTCGCCCTTTCACCGTTTTTTTTTCTTCGGGTGGGAGAGACTAGGTATATGTGAAATTAAAACACTTGTTTTCCACACGATTTCCGCATTGTATTACTGTCTTCTTATTTGCACACTTCGATCTAACTCCCCGTTTTTTTCTCAGGGATATCAAACAAGTGAAGGACAGGGGATAAAATAAAGGGTTCAGTTCAAAATTCTTGGAAGGTTCTCACAGGATTCAAAGAATCCAAAGAACGTTCTGGTGAAAGAAGAAGTATTTTGTCTATAAGGAGAAATAGAATACACGTATTTGTTTCGGCTATCGCCTTGTGCGTTTACGTGTGTGTAAATATGATAGGCGTGTAGGTTAGTGTGTGTGTATTAGCGTGTCTGTTTTGCGAGTGAGAGAGTGTATGTACGGATTGTGTATATGCTTTCGATGTGTGCGTGTGTATGTGTGTGTGCTTCGCTAGGAGTACAGAAGTTCGTGAAAGGCTCTCATTATGTTGAGAACTTTTCGGTCCTAAGGGCCTGTCTGGATGTTGACCCGCGCACCAGTGTTATCTATGAAAGGAAAATACCGGAAAAAGAGACAGAGATACGCTGTGTTTTGGTTTTTATAGAACGCGCGAGATTTTGCGACTTAATATTTCTTGTGCTATGTTGTGTTCAAAGAAACGGCTGGTTTCAGCTTTTGAACCAATCAAAAGTCGGTACGTAAAAATAACATTCACTGTCGCTGCTGCTTCGAACAAAACAAACAAGGCTAGGAAAATACCCGGAAACATGCAAACATGGTTAATAATAACATTATATATATATATATATATATATATATATATATATATATATATATATATATATATATATATATATATATATATTGTATCTGAGAGGTTTAACTACATCGATCTGTAAAAAGATAAGACAGATCAACCACATAAACAAAAAAAAAGGCGAGAGAAATCGATCGAGATCGATCCCTCGGTAGAGTGATTGAGAAAGAGATATAAATAAATTAATGTTAGGGAAGCAACAATCGGTGGATTGCTCTTTTTGGGGGGGGGGTAATCCAACTATTTGCATTCTTCCAATTGAATACTTCCCTACCCCGAAATGACAGCAGGCGAAGTATTTACTTATTTCAGCTGACCTTCGACCGTACAACAAATTAGATTATTTACAGTTTGTGCTCTCCAAAAACCCTACCCATTGTCTGGCTCTCTCGCCCACCAGGACACGAACGGGAAGTCAGCGTGGTGCCGATGAACGGAAAGAAAGCAATAAACATTCTTAAAATGCCGCATAGCAAACGTGTCTTTCGCTTACATCTTAAAGACGCCCCCTTTTAGCCTCGAGAGACAATGGATAACCCCTGTAAGGATGCATGTGCAGGTTCTATAGTAAAGCAATTGCTGCGCAATCTCTAACCGCGTCTTTTTTGGAACCGGTATTACTTTAGTCCAGTTGGAAAGGGGGAAGTCCAGAACGACTGGAAATAATAGTGGGATACGCAGATATTTATCTACCTCCCACAGCGGTTAGATGTGACACAAGGTCGGGAAAGTGGGATTTGAAAAACCAGCGCCCGAGAAGTTGACCACTCTGGCCTACAAAAAATGCCTGGGTAGCCCCGTCGGCATTCCTCGGTAGGGGCGCCTCAGGCGATTAGCAATAAACTAACTTCTTCTCAAAGGGTGAGTAGGCAAAGTCTGGGAGGGTGGACCTCCTAGAACTGCACAGGGAAAACCCATAGACCGACGTAAACCAAGCCTCGAAGGCCAAGACAATACCAGTCTATGGGGTGCAGTATCCATCGGAACAGATACTACACTTTAATCTCGGCCAAAAGATGTTTTTTTTAAATTTTTAAAATTTATTTTTTATTTTTATTTACTCCGCTACAGGAGTTAGGCACAAGGCCAGTTTTATCTTACTCCCACAAGTAAGATGTGACCCAAGCTCGGGTCGGGAAAGTGGGGTTTGAAAAGCCAGCGCCCGAGAAGGTGAGCACTCTGGCCATTAAAAATTGCCTGGGCGTCCCGGTAGGGGCGCCTCAGACAGTAAGCAATAAACTTACTCCTCCCCAAAGAGGGGAGACAAAGCCTGGGAGGGTGGACCTCCTAGAACTGCACAGGACAGACCCATAGACCGGCGTAAATCAAGCCCCTAAGGCCAAGACGATACCAGTTTATGAGGTGCAGTATCCATCGGAACAGGTACTACACTTTGATCTCGGCCAAAAGATGTTATTTCGGAGTGTTATTTCTTGACTAGTTGCCCAACCAAGGCTTGAGAGTCTTGTTTCTCCTATTGTTTAATCCATCAATGAAAATATAGATTTATTTCGAGGTTACCAGTCGATCATTAAATAAGTTCGTGGTTTTTACGTGTAGTCTCAGATTTAATTCGTATCATTTTCGAAAATTCAATCTAATATTTTAGGAGCAAGAAAGAGCCGGCGTTGCCCGGGATTGAATGAGACACCCCATGTTTAACTGCTCGCAGCCCAAACATACCACTATCCTTTTAACTTTTATTTTTAAACTTCATTATTTGGTTGGCAACTAATTTCCCGCTATTTTTAAAACTTAAATTAAAAAGGTTTAATAAAAATTAATCAGTAATTTTATCCCAGTTCTTGGTTACAACTTCTTCCCAACGATCAACAGAATTTTCTAATACCTCGCAAAAAAGAAGAGGCATACATCCATAGTCTTTAACCCTTTCGAGGCACACACGGCGTTTTCCTTAAATGGTATCCCCTGCTCCAAGTCATAGAATCCTTTATTAACATTTTCATTCTTATTTTTTTTAATTTTTACAATTTTCAAATTATAAATTCAATAAAATAAAATGAAGTAAAAAATCGCATTTTCTTTATATTTATGTCAGGCGCGAAAGCAGACCCCACGACTAATATTTAGATTCTTTTGATCAAAATGAAATATACTTATCCTAGAACCCTTCGTAATGTAGTTTCAGAATATATATGGTTATGGGGTTGTCTATCTTACAAGCAGTTCGTGAACGAACAAACAATCAAACAGATAGGAACTAAATATATATATATATATATATATATATATATATATATATATGTGTGTGTGTGTGTGTGTGTGTGTGTGTGTGAAGAGATGTCTCATGATATTTTCTGAATATATGTTTTTTGAAATAATACTGAAATCGGATGTTTTTTTCTTAAATGACTTCTGTATGTGATGTTGTAAAGGGCGCTGACGAAGTGACGGTTTGGAGTAATCTTGAATATAAAATAGAATAAAAATATTCCAAATTGTCTTGGAAACGATCGCACGCTAAATAATGGTTGCGTTTAAATTCTTGGAACTGATATAGATAATGTTCTAATTTTGTTGATCTCAACACACTTTATATATATATATATATATATATATATATATATATATATATATATATATATATATGTATGTATATATACCATGATAAATGCCAGTATACTGAAATCATATGCCCTTAATAGGGTTAAGATGAAAATTCATATACACTAAATGTACAAAAGCAAGGAAATTCCCAAAATTTTACACTTTTATTGTCATTAATTAAGGGTATGATTACATATCAACCAAACCATTTCATTATCACATCACTACAGTATAAATCTCTATGCATGAGTGGATGAAGTGTGTGAGGTGCGCTGAAGAAACATTCCTACCAGTAAAATACATAGCCCTGTTGTGCTCGCATACCCTTAATGACAATAAAAGTGTAAAAATTTGGGAATTTTCTTTGCTTTTGTACATTTAGTGTATATGAATTTTCATCTTAACCCTATTAAGGGCATATGATTTAAGTATACTGGCATTTATCATGGAATGCCACTACTTTTGTAAAGGCTATGCCTCAATACAATGGTCATTTTAAAGTTTTTTTGGGAATTTTCTGGAAAACTAAGGTATATGGTAAACTGAAATTAAAATGCCATCAACTAGACCCTAAAACCTCTATCTCTGTCAACAATCAGCTGAATCCACCAAATAGTTGATGAGATACAGGGTGGCACATACGTACGTACGTACACACAGATAACATGATTTCATGATTGAACTTTCTGGATCTCTGGGTTGCCTTAACTAATGATGCTGAAATTCTACACACTTATAGAACCTATCAAATAAACATTTTGTGCAATGTTTTAACTAATTTGGTTTATTGGTTTTTGAGTTATGATTGATCAAAGAAATGAGATGTCCAGCATAGGCCATTTTTGAATTCTATTAAGGAATAGAGCGCTCTCGCGCCTCCCTTGATATATATATATATATATATATATATATATATATATATATATATATATATATATATATATATATATATATACGAGGCCTGTCTAAAAAGTATCCGACCTTAGGTCAGAAAAAATATTTTAAATATGTGACGGGGTTGGGACCCTACCCCGTTCAAAGTAGACTCCTTGTGCTTGCACACACTTTGGCCACCGATCTATCCACTGCCGGAAACACCCCTGGAATCTTCTTTTTTGAATTTAACTTTCAGACACTATCACACTGCATAAACATGCCAGATAGACTCTTCCATTATTTGACAGTGGTAACGCCCTGCTGGTTAGTAATGACAGAAGTTCCCTGAACTTACTCCATCCGCTGCTAACTCTGACAATAAGATTAACACCTGTCCACCCTGTGCTGTAATGGTATCACCAAGGTATCTAAACGTCTTCGACAACTTAAATAGTTCTCATGCACCTCCATTGTCTTACACCTCTTGCACACAAATGTGTTTACACCTCTCAACCTACCAGTAATTCCACTGCATTTCTTGTATACCCAATGCTTACAGCTACCACAAACAATTGAGTTGCACTCGACCTCGATTTCCACAAACTAAGCAGTGGAACTTTTCGCTTTTTGTGAGCTTTCCAACACTATATCCACTAATCATCACTTTGGTCTTAGTAACATTTACTTTGAGACCTTTACTTTCCCAAACATTCCTGCAAGTCTTTAACTTAACAAGTAGGTCCTCCATAGTTTCATAAGAAAGTACTTAATCATCAACATTCAGCATCTCTCCCGGATCTATTTGGACAAAGCTTCTAAGACACAATTGAAAAGCAACAACGGACTCACTGCAGAACTCTGATGTACATCTACTTTAACATTAAAGCTGGCACTAAATGTGCTGTTAATTCTAATACGGCTTTGAGCATTTCTGTACTTTGCTTGAATAACCTTTACGAACAACTCGTTTGCCCCTTGTTTACGCAAAGCAACAAGAGAAATTCTCTTAGCAATCTGTGAAAAGCTTTCTCCAGATCCACAAAGGCAAGATACAGGTTGTGGGAAGGCAAGATGCAGGTTGTGGAAAGGCAAGATGCAGGTTGTGGGAATACGAGATACAGGTTATGGGAAGGCAAGTAAAGGTTGTAGGAAGGCAAGATACAGGTTGTGGGAAAGCAAGATACAGGTTCTGGGAAGGAAAAATACAGGTTGTGGAAAGGCAAGATATAGGTTGTGATAAGGCATGATACAGGTTGTGGGAAGGAAAGATACAGGCCGTGTGAATGCAAGATATAGGTTGTGGGAATGCATAATACAGGTTGTGTGGATGCAAGATACAGGTTGTGGGAAGGCAAGATACAGGTTGTGTGAAAGAAATATACAAGTTGTGGGAAGGCAAGATACAGGTTCTGGGAAGGAAAAATACAGGTTGTGGAAAGGCAAGATATAGGTTGTGATAAGGCATGATACAGGTTGTCGGAAGGAAAGATACAGGCCGTGTGAATGCAAGATACAGGTTGTGGAAAGGCAAGATATAGGTTGTGGGAAGGCATGATACAGGTTGTGTGAAGGAAAGATACAGGTTGTGGGAAGGCAAGATACAGGTTGTGTGAAGGAAAGATACAGGTTGTGGGAAGGCGAGATACAGATTGTGTGAAGGCAAGATACAGATTGTGTGAAGGCAAGATACGTGTCGTGGAAAGGCAAGATATAGGTTGTTTTTTATTATTTTAAAATTAATACATTTGTGATATTATTTAGGATTAGGTAAAATGTTCAATGATGACATCGTTTGATAAAAAGAAAATTATTAAAGCGTAAATATCGTTTTTTTGTGAATAGAAAATTTTATTTATTATATAAACATTTTATTTGTTTTTAGTGAATAGAAATGAGTATATGAGTGTACATATAAAGTAGATGTTTTTTACCCTCGATAAAATATAAAATCGGTGATTAGAAAAATATGTGTTTTATTATTTTTTTCCGGGTGATTATGAGAAGAGTCGGAGGAGTAGATGTGAGCGTGAGAGTAAAAACTAAATATGACTAAATAGAATAAAATATTGATCAGTATAAAATATTAAAATCGATTTAAAATAAGAAAATTGCTTAAAAAACACAGACCAATATTTGCCTTAAATGACCGAGGAAACAGATTAAATTATCTACCTTGTATTAACAAAGCTATTTGCCACAGGTAGATAATTAAATCTATTGTTTCGTTCATATAAAACAAGTATTGATCTGTGTTTTTGAAAACAATTAAAAGAAATTTAAATCGATTTCATCGATTTTCATATTTAATCCTGATCAATATGTTATTCTTTTCAGTTACTTTATAGATAAGATGGCATCTTTTAAAATATTCGCATTCATGTATTCATCCAGCCAAAATCAATCATTTTTTCCGTAATGTAAAGATACACGACACAAAGGTTTTCCACAAAGGATTCTGTCGTGGTCACGTATGCATATCATACACAACCGTAACAATATAGTACGTATGTTCAGACGTACCTTGTTTTCCATTCGTATTTAGTCTCTTTAAATCAATAAATCGATCAAATGAATGGATGGATACGCTATTGGACGATTATTCAAATAAAATGCAAGCTCAGTGAACGGTGATGTTTCTTTGATTTCTCCGTTCTAATCGATATGAGCTGATTTTGTTCAGCAGCCATCGCATGGACACGATTTAATAAAACAAGAACGGATCTTCATATGCTTCCCTTCAATCTGCCTGTTTAGCAATTAAAATACTGTTTAAAATTTAAATATGACAGACTGACGGACGGACTGACAGACAGAGTGGCGGACAGAACGTCTTTTAGAGATGCTTAGACGCACGTAAAATAAAACTTCGCGTTTAATGATTAAAATGCTATCCCAATCTTTAAAGGAATCTTTTACCATGCTTAGAAATATATATTTTTTTATTTTCAAATTTTATTGGCAAATATATAAGCACCCTCCAAGACTAAATAAATTATTCTTTATTTTCAAATTTTATTGGCAAATATATAAGCACCCTCCAAGACTAAATAAATTATTCTTTATTTTCAAATTTTATTGGCAAATATATAAGCACCCTCCAAGACTACATAAATTATTCTTTATTTTCAAATGTTATTGGCAAATATATAAG
>OY744534.1:82126849-82129349 GCA_963556195.1 Sepiola atlantica | reverse complement strand
GAGAACCCAGAAGTAAAAAGATTCTACAAAGGAAGCATGCCACTGACGTTTAAAACAAGGCATTACGGTCATAAATTATCATTCAAGCGTGAAATATATAGTAAATACACTTCATTATCTATGCATTTCTGGGAAGTAATTCAAGAAGAAAATAAAACAACAGTTGTGGGATGGGAAATAATTAAGAGAGCCAAAGTCTGTAAATCTTTTGGGTCACCATTGCTTAGTATGCTCATATGAGAAGCTTAAAATAATAAGATTTAAAGACAGGGACTAATTGTTAAATATAAGACAAGAACCAATTCTGAACTGCAAACATTTCAGAAGAATACACTCAACAGGTTCTGAACGATAAGTATAGGTTACAAAAAGAAAAAAAACAACAGCTCAGCCCAAACCCCCCGTCAATATTTTTATGTTATTGCAGTTTACTTTATTATATTTTACATGACGTCATTGTATTAGAATTTTGTAATTTAATTTTTAGTTTTAATTCATATATTTGTTTTTATCTTTGTTTTATTTTAGCACGTAGTAATCCCAAAATAGGCACTAGAATTTCAAATTTTTACTATTAGACAGAAAATTTCATAGATTTAAAAAGTTTAATTTTAGAAAAATGAATTGGCAAGGTATTTTATTACGATACGTACAAGAGTCTTATTTGACATAGTGTTAAGAGTGAAGATAGTTATGTATGCATATGTACGTTGACATTGTAATTCAAGTGATGTGTTTGTGTATGTGTACTTAGATGAGTGCATGTATTTGCATATGTACGTATATGTATGCATGTGGTATATATATATATATATATATATATATATATATATGTACATATATATATATATATATATATGTATATATATATATGTTTGTGTGGATATATTTGTAGTGATACATCTGTTGTTATATATGTATATGTGTATGTGTATATATGTATGTAAGTATATATGCATATGTATGCTTATCTAGGTCTGTTGTTCTAGTTGCATAAGTATGTACGCCTGATTGTGTATATATGTATAGATGTATTTTTCTCTGCTGGATACCTTCTGCTGTTTGCAGGTACCAATGTAAAGCCATTTTCTTTTATCTTGTCAACTGACATACAGAGGATGTAGTCAAGGCAAATTATTAATAGATAGGGAGCTATAGTATCACTCTGAAGAACCCCCGCAGTGACTTAAAAAATTCTGCGTCTCTTTCAGGCGATCGCACCATAGACTCAGTTCTGCTGTACAAGATCATTATTGCATCAACAGTGTATTATTTTGCACCAGACACCGGTCGCAATGTAAGACGAAACTAATGGCAAACATTTGGCAGTTATAATAGAGCTAAGAACTTCAATATACCCAAATTACTCATCAATATTCAAATATAATGAGGGCCTGATTTGTATTAAATAACGTTTTAGGACTAACAGTCATGTAAATGGTAGTGAAGGTATCTGGGATACTGAATTCTGTTGTAAAGATCATTATTGCATCAACAGTCTTATCTGGGGTACTATATGCCAAAAGAATTTTCTTCATCTCCCCTTTGTGTATCGTATATAAAGTGTAACGGAGAGCGACCGATTGAAGTAGATGCAGACACTTGTCGGCGCCGTTCAAAGAGGCAGCGTCTGCTATGCTGCGTGTGTGGGGCGAACCCGAAAACCCTCGTTGCCGAATAAAAAGAAAGAGGAGTGGGAGGAGAGAGGCGTCAGAAAGTGAAATAAGATTTTAATTATTTTATTTGTTCATGCAAATTAGGTTGTTTGCATGCGTGGGATTTTCGTTATAATAAAGAGAGCGAAAAGTTAAGAGTTAGTTAGTTTTTTTCGTGTATATCGTTCTGAACGCGTATTGGAAAGTGAGCAAAAGAAAAAGAAGAGTGCTGGATTTTCTTTCATGTTGATTTGAAAGACGTTTTTTTTATATACAGTTGAGAGAGACGTTTTTTTTCCCTGCCATTTGGACTTGATCTTGGCGACATCTCTATTTAAAGATTAGTTCGTTATTCTTTTTTTTTCCTACATAAAGTCTTCGAGAAATGCACGAAAAATAAAACTGCCTTCAGATTTCTTTCTCGTACACCCTCCATAATTCCCCGAATCGTTAAGATTTGCGCTGATGTTGATCGATTTTTCGTAAATCCATTTTGATTTCGTCTAAGGAATTTCTCAATTTCAGGTCAGATTCGGTTAAACAAGATGGCATTGTATATTTTGGTAGAACTGGTTGTTAGAGTTATTCCTCGTTTGTTTGAGGCAATACACAGGTCTCCCTTTTGTGGAGAATTGGAGTATGCAGCCTTTTGTCCATTTATCTATGCACTGTTTATGATACACAACGTTACAGAATTCAAGCAGGATGTCATTCAATTCCTCTGTTTTGCAGACTTTGGGAAGAATTTCGTCCAATCCATCTGCTTTACCATTTTTTATGTTCGTAGAACTGTTTCGAGCTCTTCTATGGTAAAGTTCCCAGTTTTGATGTTGAGTTGTCCATTG
>OY744534.1:82076849-82121849 GCA_963556195.1 Sepiola atlantica | reverse complement strand
TTATAATTAATGGTTCCCCTATTGTATTAAATTCTATACTAGGTCTGCTTAGTAAGTCATTATTGGCCAGCATGTGTGCTGCTTCTTTTGATCGTTGTACTCTCCACTATAATTTGTACTTCATCACATAAGGGTAGATGGTTTCCCTGTTCACTTTATATGTGATCAGCCATACCCGACTTTTCGATATCTGTACGTAATACGGCTTTCCGGTGTTCTTCTATCCGTACTTTTAGTGAGTGACATGTCTCACCTTTGTATAGTTTCCCACACGTACATGGGATCGCATACACACAGTTCTTAGTCATACATTTTTTCTGTAGGGGGTTTGGCTCTCACATAATGCTTTTCGGAGAGTTGAGTTACTCTTGAATACGGTCCTGATGCCATATGGATTACATATTCTTTGGATTTTTCCCGACAAGCCCTTCATATACGGGATACAAACTGTGATTAGTTTTCAGGTGGTGCCCTTTGGTGTTTCGGTTATATTTCTTGGAGCTGATGTCATGCTTTCTGGATAGTTGTTTTGATGGAGGGTTTCTCTCAAGCTGTACATCTCCTCTTGATTTTATTTATCTTCCTCCCACAAGGTAAGATGTGACACAAGGTCGGGAAAGTGGGATTTTAAAAACCAGCGCACAAGAAGGTGAGTACTCTGGCCATTAAAAATTGCCTGGGCAGCCTCGTCGGCATTCCCCGGTAGAGGCGCCTCAGGCGATTAGCAATAAACTAACCCCTTCTCAAAGGGTGAGAAGGTAAAGCCTGGGAGGGTGGACCTCCTAGAACTGCACAGAACAGATCAGATCGATAGACCGGCGTAAATCAAGACCCGAAGGCCAAGACAATACCGGTCTATGGGGTGTAGTATCCATCGGAACAGATACTCCACTTTGATCTTGGCCAAAAATATCCTCTTGATATGTTTGGCTGTTACTACATATTGTCTTTGCTCGATGTTGTAGGCAGCGGACAATTCAGTTGAAATGTAGATACATTGTGATGATAACACTCAAGATGAGAACATTAGTCTGAATCATCGAAATTATACACAAGAAAAATGCTATTTTATGCTTTTGAAAAGTTTATATGAAACAGTTTAACTTTGCGCGCTCAAAATATACAGTCTTTAAACCAAATCGCCGAGTTCGACAGAACTATTCCCGCGTTCGAGAAGATGCACCTGAAGAAGGCCGGGGGTTACAGCGGCCGAAACGTTGTGATGATAACACTCAAGATGAGGACTGTAGTCCGAATAATCCGAATTATAACAAATGTTTCATATTAGTTGTTATGTATTGTATATAGAAACAGTTGTTAGCATTAATTTGTAATAATGATTAAATATAAAATGTCTGTTGTTTTTATGATATCAAATTAAGATCTCTGATAAATATGTGTTACTCTTGTATACTGCTGGTGTGCCTAAAAGAATCACAACGAACACTTATGTATAAAAATGCAATGCTATATGTTTTTATTTTTCGTTTGCGGCGGACGAGTAGTGTCAGTGATAGGGTGAGGAGATTCACAAGAGTTGGCGGAAGTTGATCTCTCGAATTCGCTAGCCGGCCAACTTTCTGCGGATCTTAATTTAAGCCAGTTAATATAATAAGTTTGACATACACGCATCTAAAACTGCAACGAACAGCAAAACGTACAATTACTTTTACTACAAACTATGTTTCCAGAATAATTTCCTTGTGTTGTGGGGAATGATAGACACCTTATCTTTATTCAATAAGGTGGACACCAAATCAATTAAGATGTTTATCGCAAAAAAAAAACTATAATCGTCCAGCTGATTAAAATTGTATATGATGTTAGTGATACTATCTTAGATGTTGACTAAAACTCGACATCCCAAAAATCTAATAATGTGAAAATGATGCCCAAGATGCCAGAATCCAAAATCCCTCAAAAATACTAGCTGTCATTATTTTGTATTTCGAAAAGAAACATGAATAATGCTATTAAAATATGCATTTTACAAACAAAATACTTTCGTCCATCTACAACGTATTTGGACTCTTTTAACTCTCATTCATTGCTGAACTCCTTAACTTTCATTGTCTTAACAAGTTGTCAATACAAATATTTTGTATGGATATACTTTGTTGCTCCGAGTGCCATTTCTTCAATAGCTTCTTAACTTAATTGAAGTATTGGTCACTATTAAATAAAAAAAAGGCTTTTAATCCCTATTCTCATAATGTTTAAAAAATAAGTATTATTGGATATTTAAATATGCATATGAAGAATCCCCTAATGTTTTCAAGTACAATATACGAAACAGTTTTGTTTTATCTTCTTTTGAAGACAAAACGAAACTAAACATTTATTGGACTTAAACATTGCGAGATTACATAATAATTGACGTGGGATATGCGCCGACCAAACGGTCTTGCTGTAACAAGATTAGAGACGGGTGAATAAAAATAATGTTGAAAACAGTAGTTTTCACACAAGACTAGAGTAAGCATAAGGTTAGAGGGGTGGAAAATTCCACTCGAAGATAACAGACTAAAGTTATGATTACGTCACAGTATATTACGTCACGAGAGAAAGTATGTGGCAGAGAAACGAGATTAATTCTGCTTTCTACAAGGATAGGGCGGGAAATTATAGCCCATCTAGATGTACGTTGCTGTAAATTGCTGTGAGAAAAATAACTAAACCCCAGCAGCACATAATGGCTTATTTGTTTGTTTTTTTATAAATTTTTCTTCATCAGTACGGCTACCAGAATGAAAAAGAAAGAAAGAAAGAAAAAAGCTGAGAGACGAAATATCCATAGAGCAATTTACAATGAGTCGACTGAACAGGACTTCGAACATAATATCGACCAGAGATGTTTGTTGCAGTCTGGACCGAAGAACACTCCACCATACTACATAACGGGTGTTGTTTCTGCAAGTGGCTATCATACGTCCAATGTACCATGTGTCTCACACAGTATCGGAACCCCAAATAAATTAAACGTTTTATTAATGCATTCGAGATATTTTCTAAAAATATTTGTGTTGCTAATCATAATAGCACACGAGGTTTCAGACATAAATAAAATAGCAAACACGTATCTTACCAAGAGAAAACTATTCAATAGACCAGCGTTTCTAAACCATTTCACTCTTCTGGATCTGGCACTAACAGATCAGTCTGTCTGAAGATACTGGCTTCTTGACCAAAAATGCACCAACTATTGATGTTATTGTGTTTTTCCTTCCCCTTTGCAAAACTCAATCATGTTCTGCAAAGCCCCAAAAATATTTGTCCTCTACAAAACAGCCACACCAAACCCCGTTAATAAACACTTGAACCTGAAGCATAAAAACTTTTACTAAAATGATCACATTTGGCATTAAATAACTCGAAAAAGGTTAATATGCCGTAAAACAAAACAACCAAACAACACTTGGACATATAAAAAACTTGAAGCATAAAAACTTTTACCAAAATCACTGTATTCGGCATTAAATAACCTGAAAAGGTTGATATGCCGTAAAACAAAACAACCAAACCAAACACCATGAATAAACACTTGACCATATAAAGAACTTGAAGCATAAAAACTGTTACTAAAATGACCTGATTCGGCATTAAATAATCTGAAAATGGTTGATATGCCGTAAAACAAAACAACCAAACCAAACAACATAGATAAATACTTTAACGTATAAAAAACTTGAAACATAAAAACTTTTGCCAAAATGATCGGATTCAGCATTAAATAACCCGAAAAGGGTTGATATGCCGTAAAAAATCAACATAACCACCCTTGCGTAACCCTTAAAATAAATGACATGTCTTAATGAACCTCTGCGCAAAACCAAAATTATATACCATATCTTTCTCATTTCATTTTCATCGTAGTTCACGTTTTAAAAATCATAGTATATATTTTTGAATAACTGGTTTAAGGAAAATAATATTTCCTTGTCAAATGTTTCAGAAATTCTATCTAAAATCTCATGCATTTCGTTTATAGTATCTCACCCGGGAGTTCTCATTCACACAAACACAAATTCTAAACCCAAACGTAAAAAAAACAAACATAAGTAACCAATAATATTTTAATTATTCAGACCACTGTTTTCATATAACCTCCGACCTTTTGTCGAACTCAAGAATATGTGGGGCATAGATCCGTTGCGCTATGGATATAAGTGATAAGTAATAATCAGTTCTAAGTGGCAGTCTTCTGGGGGTTGAAGGTTCAATCCTCAGTAACTTGTAAAACTATTTGGTAGATAAATATTGGCACATAGGATTTGAAAAATGAGAAAGTAAGCAACCTGGTAACATTCTTCAGGGGTTATAATTGTGGCATATGCTTAATGGTAGCATATGTTTAATGGTAGCATAGGTTTAATCGTAGCATAGTTTTAATTGTAGCATATGTTTAATTGTAGCATATGTTTAATTGTAGCATATGTTTAATTGTAGCATAGGTTTAATCGTAGCATATATTTTATTGTAGCATATGTTTAATTGTAGCATATGTTTAATTGTAGTATAGGTTTAATTGTAGCATATATTTAATTGTAGCATATGTTTAATTGTAGCATATGTTTAATTGTAGCATATGTTTTATTGTAGCATATATTTAATTGTAGCATATATTTTATTGTAGCATAGGTTTAATTGTAGCATATATTTAATTGTAGCATATGTTTAATTGTAGCATATATTTAATTGTAGCATATGTTTAATTGTAGCATATGTTTTATTGTAGCATAGGTTTAATTGTAGCATATATTTAATTGTAGCATATATTTTATTGTAGCATATATTTTATTGTAGCATAGGTTTAATCGTAGCATAGTTTTAATCGTAGCATAGTTTTAATTGTAGTATATGTTTAATTGTAGCATATGTTTAATTGTAGCATATATTTAATTGTAGCATATGTTTAATATTAGCATATGTTTTATTGTAGCATATATTTTATTGTAGCATAGGTTTAATTGTAGCATATGTTTAATTGTAGTATAGGTTTAATTGTAGCATATATTTAATTGTAGCATATGTTTAATTGTAGCATATGTTTAATTGTAGCATATGTTTTATTGTAGCATAGGTTTAATTGTAGCATATATTTAATTGTAGTATAGGTTTAATTGTAGCATATGTTTAATTGTAGCATAGTTTTAATTGTAGCATATGTTTAATTGTAGCATATGTTTAATTGTAGCATATATTTAATAGTAGCATATGTTTAATTGTAGCATATGTTTAATTGTAGCATATGTTTAATTGTAGTATAGGTTTAATTGTAGCATATATTTAATTGTAGCATATGTTTAATTGTAGCATATGTTTAATTGTAGCATAGTTTTAATCGTAGCATAGTTTTAATAGTAGCATATGTTTAATTGTAGCATATGTTTAATTGTAGCATATGTTTAATTGTAGCATATGTTTAATATTAGCATATGTTTTATTGTAGCATATATTTTATTGTAGCATATGTTTAATTGTAGCATATGTTTAATTGTAGTATAGGTTTAATTGTAGCATATGTTTAATTGTAGCATATGTTTAATATTAGCATATGTTTTATTGTAGCATATATTTTATTGTAGCATAGGTTTAATTGTAGCATATGTTTAATTGTAGTATAGGTTTAATTGTAGCATATATTTAATTGTAGCATATGTTTAATTGTAGCATATGTTTAATTGTAGCATATGTTTTATTGTAGCATAGGTTTAATTGTAGCATATATTTAATTGTAGTATAGGTTTAATTGTAGCATATGTTTAATTGTAGCATAGTTTTAATTGTAGCATATGTTTAATTGTAGCATATATTAAATTGTAGTATAGGTTTAATTGTAGCATATGTTTAATTGTAGTATAGGTTTAATTGTAGCATATGTTTAATTGTAGCATATGTTTAATATTAGCATATGTTTTATTGTAGCATATATTTTATTGTAGCATAGGTTTAATTGTAGCATATGTTTAATTGTAGTATAGGTTTAATTGTAGCATATGTTTTATTGTAGCATATATTTAATTGTAGTATAGGTTTAATTGTAGCATATGTTTGATTGTAGCATATGTTTTATTGTAGCATAGGTTTAATTGTAGCATATGTTTAATTGTAGTATAGGTTTAATTGTAGCATATGTTTTATTGTAGCATATATTTAATTGTAGCATATGTTTAATTGTAGCATATGTTTAATTGTAGCATATGTTTTATTGTAGCATAGGTTTAATTGTAGCATATATTTAATTGTAGTATAGGTTTAATTGTAGCATATGTTTAATTGTAGCATATGTTTAATTGTAGTATAGGTTTAATTGTAGCATATGTTTAATTGTAGCATATGTTTAATTGTAGCATATATTTTATTGTAGCATAGGTTTAATTGTAGCATATATTTAATTGTAGTATAGGTTTAATTGTAGCATATGTTTAATTGTAGCATAGTTTTAATTGTAGCATATGTTTAATTGTAGCATAGGTTTAATCGTAGCATAGGTTTAATTGTAGCATAATATTAAATGTAGAATAGTTTTAATTGTAGCATATGTTTAATTGTAGCATATGTTTAATTGTAGCATAGTTTTAATTGTAGCATATGTTTAATTGTAGCATATGTTTAATTGTAGCATAGGTTTTATTGTAGCATATGTTTAATTGTAGCATATTTGTAAATGTAGCATATGTTTTATTGTAGCATTGGTTTAATTGTAGCATAGTTTTAATTGTAGCATATGTTTAATTGTAGCATATGTTAAATTGTAGCATATATTTAATTGTAGCATATGTTTAATTGTAGCATATGTTTAATTGTAGCATATGTTTAATTGTAGCATATGCTTAATTGTAGCATGTTTAATTGTAGCATATGTTTTATTGTAGCATATGTTTAATTGTAGCATATGTTTTATTGTAGCATATGTTTAATTGTAGCATATATTTAATTGTAGTATAGGTTTAATTGTAGCATATGTTTAATTGTAGTATATGTTTAATATTAGCATATGTTTAATTGTAGTATAGGTTTAATTGTAGCATATGTTTAATTGTAGCATATGTTTAATTGTAGCATATGTTTAATTGTAGTATAGTTTTAATTGTAGCATATGTTTAATTGTAGCATATATTTAATTGTAGTATAGGTTTAATTGTAGCATATGTTTAATTGTAGCATATGTTTAATTGTAGTATAGTTTTAATTGTAGCATATGTTTAATTGTAGCATATATTTAATTGTAGTATAGGTTTAATTGTAGCATATGTTTAATTGTAGCATATGTTTAATTGTAGCATATATTTTATTGTAGCATAGGTTTAATTGTAGCATATATTTAATTGTAGTATAGGTTTAATTGTAGCATATGTTTAATTGTAGCATAGTTTTAATTGTAGCATATGTTTAATTGTAGCATAGGTTTAATCGTAGCATAGGTTTAATTGTAGCATAATATTAAATGTAGAATAGTTTTAATTGTAGCATATGTTTAATTGTAGCATATGTTTAATTGTAGCATAGTTTTAATTGTAGCATATGTTTAATTGTAGCATATGTTTAATTGTAGCATATGTTTAATTGTAGCATAGGTTTTATTGTAGCATATGTTTAATTGTAGCATATTTGTAAATGTAGCATATGTTTTATTGTAGCATTGGTTTAATTGTAGCATAGTTTTAATTGTAGCATATGTTTAATTGTAGCATATGTTTAATTGTAGCATATATTTAATTGTAGCATATGTTTAATTGTAGCATATGTTTAATTGTAGCATATGTTTAATTGTAGCATATGCTTAATTGTAGCATGTTTAATTGTAGCATATGTTTTATTGTAGCATATGTTTAATTGTAGCATATGTTTTATTGTAGCATATGTTTAATTGTAGCATATATTTAATTGTAGTATAGGTTTAATTGTAGCATATGTTTAATTGTAGTATATGTTTAATATTAGCATATGTTTAATTGTAGTATAGGTTTAATTGTAGCATATATTTAATTGTAGCATAGGTATAATTGTAGCATATGTTTAATTGTAGCATATGTTTAATTGTAGCATATGCTTAATTGTAGCATGTTTAATTGTAGCATATGTTTAATTGTAGCATGTTTAATTGTAGCATGTTTAATTGTAGCATATGTTTAATTGTAGCATATGTTTAATTGTAGCATAGTTTTAATTGTAGCATATGTTTAATTGTAGCATATGTTTAATTGTAGCATATGTTTAATTGTAGCATAGGTTTTATTGTAGCATATGTTTAATTGTAGCATATTTGTAAATGTAGCATATGTTTTATTGTAGCATTGGTTTAATTGTAGCATAGTTTTAATTGTAGCATATGTTTAATTGTAGCATATGTTTAATTGTAGCATATATTTAATTGTAGCATATGTTTAATTGTAGCATATGTTTAATTGTAGCATATGTTTAATTGTAGCATATGCTTAATTGTAGCATGTTTAATTGTAGCATATGTTTTATTGTAGCATATGTTTAATTGTAGCATATGTTTTATTGTAGCATATGTTTAATTGTAGCATATATTTAATTGTAGTATAGGTTTAATTGTAGCATATGTTTAATTGTAGTATATGTTTAATTGTAGCATATATTTAATTGTAGTATAGGTTTAATTGTAGCATATATTTAATTGTAGTATAGGTTTAATTGTAGCATATGTTTAATTTTAGCATATTTGTAAATGTAGCATATGTTTTATTGTAGCATTGGTTTAATTGTAGCATAGTTTTAATTGTAGCATATGTTTAATTGTAGCATATGTTTAATTGTAGCATATATTTAATTGTAGCATAGGTATAATTGTAGCATATGTTTAATTGTAGCATATGTTTAATTGTAGCATATGCTTAATTGTAGCATGTTTAATTGTAGCATATGTTTTGTTGTAGCATATGTTTAATTGTAGCATATGTTTTATTGTAGCATATGTTTAATTGTAGCATATATTTAATTGTAGTATAGGTTTAATTGTAGCATATGTTTAATTGTAGTATAGGTTTAATTGTAGCATATGTTTAATTGTAGTATAGGTTTAATTGTAGCATATATTTAATTGTAGTATAGGTTTAATTGTAGCATATATTTAATTGTAGTATAGGTTTAATTGTAGCATATGTTTAATTGTAGCATATGTTTAATTGTAGCATATGTTTAATTGTAGTATAGGTTTAATTGTAGCATATGTTTAATTGTAGCATATGTTTAATATTAGCATATGTTTTATTGTAGCATATATTTTATTGTAGCATAGGTTTAATTGTAGCATATGTTTAATTGTAGTATAGGTTTAATTGTAGCATATATTTAATTGTAGCATATGTTTAATTGTAGCATATGTTTAATTGTAGCATATGTTTTATTGTAGCGTAGGTTTAATTGTAGCATATATTTAATTGTAGTATAGGTTTAATTGTAGCATATGTTTAATTGTAGCATAGTTTTAATTGTAGCATATGTTTAATTGTAGCATATATTTAATTGTAGTATAGGTTTAATTGTAGCATATGTTTAATTGTAGCATATGTTTAATTGTAGCATATATTTTATTGTAGCATAGGTTTAATTGTAGCATATATTTAATTGTAGTATAGGTTTAATTGTAGCATATGTTTAATTGTAGCATAGTTTTAATTGTAGCATATGTTTAATTGTAGCATAGGTTTAATCGTAGCATAGGTTTAATTGTAGCATAATATTAAATGTAGAATAGTTTTAATTGTAGCATATGTTTAATTGTAGCATAGTTTTAATTGTAGCATATGTTTAATTGTAGCATATATTTAATTGTAGTATAGGTTTAATTGTAGCATATGTTTAATTGTAGCATATGTTTAATTGTAGCATATATTTTATTGTAGCATAGGTTTAATTGTAGCATATATTTAATTGTAGTATAGGTTTAATTGTAGCATATGTTTAATTGTAGCATAGTTTTAATTGTAGCATATGTTTAATTGTAGCATAGGTTTAATCGTAGCATAGGTTTAATTGTAGCATAATATTAAATGTTGAATAGTTTTAATTGTAGCATATGTTTAATTGTAGCATAGTTTTAATTGTAGCATTGGTTTAATTGTAGCATATATTTAATTGTAGTATAGGTTTAATTGTAGCATATGTTTAATTGTAGCATATGTTTAATTGTAGCATATATTTTATTGTAGCATAGGTTTAATTGTAGCATATATTTAATTGTAGTATAGGTTTAATTGTAGCATAGTTTTAATTGTAGCATATGTTTAATTGTAGCATAGGTTTAATCGTAGCATAGGTTTAATTGTAGCATAATATTAAATGTAGAATAGTTTTAATTGTAGCATATGTTTAATTGTAGCATAGTTTTAATTGTAGCATATGTTTAATTGTAGCATATATTTAATTGTAGTATAGGTTTAATTGTAGCATATGTTTAATTGTAGCATATGTTTAATTGTAGCATATATTTTATTGTAGCATAGGTTTAATTGTAGCATAGGTTTAATTGTAGCATATGTTTAATTGTAGCATAGGTTTAATTGTAGCATATGTTTAATTGTAGCATAGGTTTAATTGTAGCATATGTTTAATTGTAGCATATGCTTAATTGTAGCATAGTTTTAATTGTAGCATATGTTTAATTGTAGCATATGTTTAATTGTAGCATATGTTTAATTGTAGCATATATTTAATTGTAGCATAGGTATAATTGTAGCATAGGTTTAATTGTAGCATATGTTTAATTGTAGCATATGCTTAATTGTAGCATGTTTAATTGTAGCATATGTTTAAGTGTGGCATGTTTTAATTGTAACATAGTTTTAATTGTAGCATAGTTTTAATTGTAACATAGTTTTAATTGTAGCATATGTTTAATTGTAGCATATGTTAAATTGTAGCATGTTTAATTATAACATAGGTTTAGTTATGATAGCGGTTGATAATGAGTGATTTACTATTTAGACAGAAACTTTATAAAACTGGGTATAACTATGAAAAAATGCTACATCTTCTATCAACCTTGTTATCGAACGACTCATGGCAATATTACGGTTTCTTGTAAGTAGATTTAGCCATTCACTGACTGACACCCGGAAAATATTACATCCGTTCCAGGCTTAATGTAACTGACTACATCGTAGTTGTATGTATCGTTTTGTGAGTGGTAGTGATGCAACGATTACCGGCGCGGACCGTTGGCTTGACATGTCGCTTTTAAGTTCACAACTGATTGCGCTCTATTCTCTATGGTCTTCTAATCTTCTGAAAGTCTGAAGCAGAACCTACGTACGTTCCCCGGATGAAAGTTCAAAAAGCCAGTCGTAGGAACGAGAAACGAAAGCATTTTAGGTTCTTACCCAATTAAGAATATCATAGCGAATAATTATGGATACATGATGCATCCCTGTTTTTTAAAGAATGACTCTGTCTCTTTTCAAGTTCAACTGATTTCCGTGGGCAATAACAACACCCACATTCGTAGTGATCATTTAGTCCAATAGAATTCTATTTATTTATCTTTTACGGAGACATTACGTGCAATTAACCAACAATTTATTAGACGTGTCTTCGAGATATTTTGTCCGTTCGTCGGCCAGTCTGTCTGTCACGTTTACGTTTGGAACAATATTTTCCATTGGTATGTCACACTTAACTGAGAAATAACATTTTCGTCGGTCGACCACACTTACGTCTGATCGACCGACTAAAATGCTATTAATTACTTAAGCGTGACAGACCAACGGAGATGATATTTCAAAATTAAGCGTAATAGAAAATGAAAAATGTGATTTCCAACTTAAGCGTGACAGACAATGAAAAATGTGATTTCCAACTTAAGCGTGACAGACAATGAAAAATGTGATTTCCAACTTAAGCGTGACAGACAATGAAAAATGTGATTTCCAACTTAAGAGTGACAGACAATGAAAAATGTGATTTCCAACTTAAACGTGACAGACAATGAAAAATGTGATTTCCAACTTAAGCGTGACAGACAATGAAAAATGTGATTTCCAACTTAAGCGTGACAGACAATGAAAAATGTGATTTCCAACTTAAGCGTGACAGACAATTAAAAATGTGATTTCCAACTTAAACGTGACAGACAATGAAAAATGTGATTTCCAACTTAAGCGTAACAGACAATGAAAAATGTGATTTCCAACTTAAGCGTGACAGACAATGAAAAATGTGATTTCCAACTTAAGCGTAACAGACAATGAAAAATGTGATTTCTAACTTAAGCGTGACAGACAATGAAAAATGTGATTTCAAACTTAAGCGTAACAGACAATGAAAAATGTGATTTCCAACTTAAGCGTGACAGACAATGAAAAATGTGATTTCCAACTTAAGCGTAACAGACAATGAAAAATGTGATTTCCAACTTAAGTGTAACAGACAATGAAAAATGTGATTTCCAACTTAAGCGTGACAGACAATGAAAAATGTGATTTCCAACTTAAGCGTGACAGACAATGAAAAATGTGATTTCCAACTTAAGTGTAACAGACAATGAAAAATGTGATTTCCAACTTAAGCGTAACAGACAATGAAAAATGTGATTTCCAACTTAAGCGTGACAGACAATGAAAAATGTGATTTCCAACTTAAGCGTGACAGACAATGAAAAATGTGATTTCCAACTTAAGCGTGACAGACAATGAAAGAGTTACGAGGCCGCCGAAAGTAAACCCAAGGTCCAATTTCTACTCTCCTTTGTAAGATAGATAGATTCCGATCCAGAAAACAGCTATTCTTCCCCCTTTGTCAGAAACATTGCTCATTGAATGTGAGGACTGAAGGACAAAATAATGGAAGCGAGAGTTACGAGGCTGCCGAAAGTAAACCCAAGGTTCACTTTCTACGTTCCTCGTGCACACACATCTCTGCGAATCTGCCTATGAAATAATGTTGTCCGGATTTTAAAAGTTGGACCTAAATAGCATTTAAGCTGACAAATCAAATTTTCATTCTGACTATCCAACTCTGTAGGGATGGCACGGTAGCTAAGTGGTTAACGACGCAGACTGAGGACCTGGGTGTGCCGGGTTCGAATCCAGTTCGTTCCGCAGAAACACTTTCATCAAACCCCACACCTGACTTTGTGTCTAACTTCATGGAGAGGAGGTAAATAAAAAATCCGAGTCCCTTTTCTTATTGTTGTGCCATGTTATTTTAAATATATTAGTGAACTTCGGTTCAATATATTAAAAAGAAAACAATCCGCTCCGGCAGTTTTCTAATATGTAAAAATCCTTGAAGTCACCTTAATAGAAAAATCAGCTAAAAGGAATCACTCTTATAGCCTTTTAGTAAGAGTTATCGATTTTGTCTTGTATTTTTTCAGATTTTTTTAGTAAATTTTTTTTTTTAGCACAATGGATCCCGGGCGACACCGAGCTGATACAACTCGTTATATGTAAAGTGTCTGTTATCAATTTTTGGTTGTCCGCCTCTGTTTTTGTGGGTAAACCCCAAAACTAATAAACCGATCATTAGGATTTCAGAACACAGCTACTTAGCGTAAAGATTGGTAATGTGGACTATATTTAGTTTAATTTAGCAAAAGGGAACGGAAAATTTTTGGTGCTAATTCAGATACAATAGACACCAATTAATAAATACTCCCAAAATTCTGATCATGATTGGAATAAGGATTCTATACATAAGGTTTAGGTGCATTATCTCTTGATTTTAATTTAAAAATGAAAATACTATTTCAAGTATAAGCGTGACAGACCGACAGACATCGATATATGAGGACGCATCTGAACAGCTTCCAAGTAAATAATTCGAGAAAGAACTTCGCCGGTGAGAATGAGAGAAAAACGAAAAAAACACCCCCCCCCAAAAAAAAAGTGGAGAGAAAAAGCGTAAAACACGAGACAAGACAAACTCACGTGGAATAACGCCAACTCTCGAAGGATACGAGAAGAGAAAGTCTGAAGCATGAAGCACGACGACACGAAATGCGAAAATCTCCAAGGAAATTTTGTTTAATTAGATTCTATGAATGGACGTCGTCAAAGGAATAACAGTGTTTTATTGATAAAACGAAGAGAATTACGAAGAAAAAAATAGTTATTAAATAGACTTCACATCTTTCTGGAAAAACATGCAATAATTTACATGGACTGACGCTATTATTTGCCTTCTAAACACACACACACACATACACACACAGACACCCCCCCCACACACACATATATATATATATTTATATATATATATTTATATATATATATATATATATATATATATATATATAGTATAAATTTTTATTTATACAAACATTATTAGTAGGGGTGGGACGTAATGGGTGAAAATTTCAGATTCATGCGAGTAGTATTTTTTTGTGTTCATTTATACATAAATAACATTAAACAATAAAACATTTTGAAAATTTTGCAAAATTCAGAAAGTGCAGGCCAAAAATAGCCGTTAGGGTTCCACGGGACTCAAAATCCATCATTTTTCGGTGAAAAAGTGGTTTCATGCGATATTGCAGGTCCTAAAACATCATCAAAAGCTATGAATGGATATAGATGGTTAAATCTGATACAGTACTTTAATTTAGGACCATTTTCAGGCTGTGAAAGGGTTTTCATGAATGTAAAATAGCCAACAACTAGTAACCTGCACCTTCTGAATTTTGCAAAATTTTCAAAATGTTTGATTGTTTAGTGTTATTTATGGATAAATGAACACAAAAAATTTACTACTCGCATGAATCTGAAATGTTCACCCATTACGTTCCACCCCTAATATTAGTTACATATGTGCATACATTTTTTGGTTGTACTCTTCATAGAGAGTCAACCTCTTCAGACCAAAACGAGGAATTGAAATGAGATCGGACGTTTTCTTATTTAGATTAGTTTATCATTATTATATCTTGTTCATGTAACTTGATTGATTCATAGTTTAACCCTTACCCTAACCTTAACCATAACCCTAAGCCCATCGGAGCACAATCCATTAAAGTACTTGTAAAACAGGCACAAAGATGACAACATTTCGGCCATGGGACAACGGCTGGAGTTTGGTGGATAGTGAGGGGCCTATTAAGTTGACGACTCTTTTTTGGACCTTGTCTAAAAGGGAGAAACTAGTGGATGATACACCAGCCCAGATGTGGCAACAATACTCCATGCATGGGCGGATGGTGGCTTTGTAAAGATATAGGATATTGGCAGGTGTGAGTATTTAAAGTGGGAGAAGTTTACTAGCTCTGTAGAGAGAACCCACCTTCTTTGCAGCAGCCTTGGCAATGTCTTCAATGTATTTTATTCATAATCACTATTTATCATTATTATATCTTGTTCATGTAACTTAATTGATTCTTAGTTTTTTTAATGTTTATATATGTTTTTAAAATGAAATTCTAAAATTTGCCGAATTATTTTAATGAAACATTTCGCTGAATAGAATAAAATTTTATAATTTAAAATTTTACATTTTATGTTTTTTTTTTTTATAATTTAAAGTCATTTGCTATTAAATGTGTAAATCGTGAATTTTTGTTAAGGTTTAAATATTCTCGTTTAAAATTTCATGTATTATCAACATTTTTTATGTCTTATCAAAAAGAGAAATTCAAACGAGAGATTGCGAACTTTCTTATCATGTATATTTTCTTGGATGGGATGTGTTTATAATTCAACGGTCAAGCTTAGTATTTACTTACATTGACACTTTCAATTCGTTTCTATTTATTTTTTATTTATTATTTGACCTTATGACCCCATTTATTTGTATTTTCTTAGTCGTTACCTTTTTCTTTTATCACCTCTTTGAAATAAGTTTTTATTTACTCTAGAAATCTTAACAGCTGGATTCCGTACATCTAAAATTAACACAGAATACCCCGACCTACATACATATATGTTAATACATACACACGCACATGAATTACCTACTAGACACCATCCTCGAGTGTCTTCGATTTCTGCATACAAATATTAAAAATAACATAGTATTCGAAGCCCAAATAAGATACCCTCTGTATAGCTACCCCACACTAGCTAATACGATAAATGGTGCAGCTTCTCCAAGTGTTGTTGACTCTAGTAACAACACTAAGCTGGATACTCCACTAGACTAGATGAATTTTTGTCCTGGAATCTGGTAAGACCAAGAGACCACAAGAAAGATATACTATAACATAGTTAACTGGTCAATTGGGGAGAGGAAAATTAATGTCCTTCAAATTCTTACAAATGCAACGTTTGACAGAATAAAGAAGAACTTTAATAGAATATTCAAATAACTATGTATATATATATAGAGATCAAGTGTTAGCTCCAGAAAAGGGTCCCTTGACTTCCGAGAACTTCGACTGAAGTAATATATTTCATGTATACACGTATGCTATTATAAGGTGTGCATATATCTTCAGTATTTACGTAAACAGTGCTCAATACGTGAGTAGAGCTTAGTAATTGTAGTAGTAGTAGTAATACAAAAATATATCTATGGCAAGTAAGCTACACGGAGGCGTCAATGTTTCATTCTAATAAGGAAATCATCAGGCTAAATGCATTTAGCCTGATGGAATGAAACATGGGCGCCCCTGTGTAGCTTACTTGATATATATATATATATATATATATATATATATATATATATATATATTACTAAAAATGTGACTCGTTGAGTCAAGCATTGAGCTTGCATTAAATTATGTTAATTAGAAAAACGTGATTTTACAAAAACGGTTACATATAGAAAAAGACAAAATCCAAAATTAGTCTCTTTCTAATCGCAATCTCTCTCTACTTCTCTTTGTCTTTCTTCTGCAACTACGGGGTTAATAGTATTAACTGCCTGTGGTGATATTCCCTTTTATTTATAATAGATTATTTCAATCTTTTTATTCTTTCAACTATTAATAAACAGAAAGAGAGAGGGGGAGAGAATATCTGACGTATAACTGAAAATCGCTGATAGATTTTGTCTTGATATTTTTGACTCTTCGTAGAGAGAATTATTCTCTGGCTAACTCCTTGGCCCTTTGGCTAGGAGCAAAGTGTAGTATATGTGCTTATACAGCACTTCATCTTTTCTGACCTCGGTCAGTGAAGAAGAAATCATTGTATATGTAAGCAATTTAAATTTGTGTCCCAATCCATAGTGATGTTTTTTGGAGAGCTGGATTCCTCTCCCCTATATTAAAAACCGGCATTGTATATAAATTTGCCCTCGTGGGGAGACAAGTAGATAAGGTCAGTAAATTGTGTTATTCTCGTCTCGATGTAATTTTTTTGAGTCGCACAATTCCGGTATCGACCCATTCCATGTTTTCAACATCCCTCGTCATCCAAGTAATTGATAGTCATCTATGAAAGTTCCATTGTCTCCTAAGGGTTGATATCGACCATTTGCTACTTTCACTTGAAAGCAATGCTTGAGAAGGCATTTCGTTTAAAAGTTGTTCTACCATTTCCGTATTAGACTCGTGTTGAAAGTGGAATCATTTTTATTCTCGTAGATGTGTTAGAAATATTGACGAACCCTTTGGTTTTATGTTTCGGAATTTTTGAGATGAGGGTTGACAATTTGTAGAATTTGGAATATTCGAACTACCGTTTTCTATCTTGGGTGTTTTTATCACAACGTTTCGGCCGATGTAACATCCGACCTTCTTCAGGTGTACTTTGTCGAACTTATGAGTGTTTCCCGAGTTCGACAGAAAGATTCCCAAGTTCGACAAAGTACACCTGAAGAAGGTCGGAGGTTACATCGGCCAAAACGTTGTCATGAAAACACCCAAGATGAGAACAGTAGTCCGAATATTCCAAATTCAACACCTTTGGTTTTATATTGAATGAAAGAAGTCGGATCTAAAATATACTCTAAAACCAGAGAGATTTCACTACATCAGTCGGTCGACGCGTGCTGCTCCTGTTTTTCTTTAGGAGGGGGCAGCACGCAAAAACACGCCTTTTCTCGTTCAAATTTCGTTGACTAAGGGTTAGGAAGAAGGCACTGGCCGGAAATCACGTGGTAGTCGTAACTTCTGTTCGGTACTCTAAACGTACTGCAACGGTGAAAAGTGTGCGAACATAGATCTTACACGACTGAAGTTATGAGTTTATAGAAAATGGACATTACTGTAATAGTTATGGTCTACGGCGAAATAGATAAGTGGCTTCGAGCCTGGATTATATTTAGGTGAGTGACCGTTTTTTTATTTAAAAATATTTTTAAAATAATGAGTCACTAATTATCAAGGCCAATTGTCACTCGATGATAAGATTTAATGAGATGGATCAGTTGTTATTTGAATGATGTAAAATATTATGAGAGGATTGAAAATGATGAATGGAATACATGAAATGGAGCTTGATTACCGAGGAGAACGGTTTATGACAAGTACTTTAAGTAGTGATGGGACGATTCCAATACTTTTGCCCGATTCCGATACAATTATCGATACTGTTCTAAATTCCAGATTCCGATGCAATAATCGATTCCGATTCTTTTTAAATTTCGCAATATTTAGTTATAGAGTTGTTGTCTTTTTAATTTTCAGATTAAATTCGTGTAATGTGTGCATATACAGGGTGGGCAAAAATAAGGGTCCTATTTTTAAAAATTCATAACTTTTTTATTTATTGATTAAAAATTTTTTTTTTTTTTAGAATAAGTAAAGGACCCCTTCCGAAGCAAGCATGAGCCGTATTAGCCCTAAGGAACGTACCCTCATTTAGAAAACATTATTTTTGCTTAAAAAACTCAAAACAGTGTAAAAAACAATACTTTAGTTTTTGTAAGTTTTAAGAAGTGTTTTTCGGCTAAAATTTGTTTTGTTTATTTCAAAAAATCTCGGAAGGGTCAGTCTACACACACATAAAGTTTGGTGAGTTTAACTTTTATTTTGTGGAAGTTATTCAAATTCAAGTTATTCAAATTTAAAGATAGGACCCTATTTTGGCTATTTTCGCGAAAGTAGAAAATATATTTTTGCCGCTGCGTACATAGCACGAGTAGATGTTTCTAACTATATATTAAAAAAAAAAATGTTTTCCCGGTAATAGATTGAAAATATTTAAACATCTGAAATCTATTTCTGTATTTATTTATCTTTAACACATTTTACATTAGTTCATCGTTAGTTGACAAAAAATTATTTTTAGTTTTTTATAAACAATGGAACATACCCTACCAGGACCCTTTTTTTGATGTTCTATTCTAACAGACATTACTGACATATCTAACTGCCAAATCTTAGGAAATATTGAAATATATGTCTCACAACGTTAAATTGAACTGTTACATTTACTGGGTTAATGAAAATACGACAAGAAATGAAAGTCACTAAGCTGATCATGTTCTAGTTACTTTTACTGAGCCGAGCCAATTTATGCAAAGTTTCATTTTTTTTACACAAGCAAAATAAAAACAAGTCAATCGTGAGACTGCATACCTTCACCTAAAAAACGTAAGAATAGGCCAAGTACTTATCTGAGCCTTACTTCTCCATATTGTATGAAGTATTCCCGAGGTTATGCCTTTGTGTTAATTCGAAAAGGTTTTATCTGATCAGGCTGAAATTGTACATGGTGCTTACCGTTATCAAAGAGCATCAGATACATACATCAAATTTGGAAACTAGGACGTTGACATTTAGTAAAGATTTCGACTATGACCGATGTTTTCAGAGTCAAGATCTAAGTCATATAAGATACGGGACATCATTGTCCACAATATGAGCCAAGTAGCGTGTCTCTACAATGAACAGAATCGGATTTCTTGCAAAAAGTGTGACTTTTATCTTTTCTGTGATCTTGACCTTCACCTTTGATCTAGATGTCTCCAAATTAAATCAGTTCTAAGTTATATTATGGCCGATATTTTGATCGAGCTTGACGATTGGTCAAGTAATGTGGACGCTAGGTTGTACACCAACATAGTGACAAACAAACTCGATCGAAAACATAAACTCCGCGTTGGCGGCGGTAATAAAGTTACATCATATTTAGATGTTTATATGATCTATAGATTTTATTTTACTGGTAGTTTAAAATCAATAAATCTGTGAAATTCCATCGTTAGTATCAGCAATCGAAAGTTTAATTTTCTTTTTAAATCATCGTTTTTGGAATCGGAAAATAGGTCTAAAACTTTTCTGTTTCGATCCCCATCCCCAAATTCAGATATTTACGATTCCCGAATCCGATTAATCGCCTCACCACTATGTATTTGTTGGCATCGTATTTGAAGACGATCATGTTGTGGTCTACAGGAAAACAGTCCGTGGTATAAAATGGTGTTATAGTTTGCTTGAAGCATTGTGAGTAGTGTGTAAGAAGTTTGATTATTGAAAGTGTGACAATGCGATATTCAGTTGAAGACGCTGTTTGATAGAACATCGAACGAAGCAAAGGCAGATAAAACAACAATATTGAAGAATTCAATAATTATCGAGTAAATACTTACCAACGTAATGCACCGAATCAAAGATAATAGTGTGATACATTTTTTATATTTCGTGGTAAAACCTTTTTCTCAAAGCAAAAACTTCATTCAACCCAGGGAGCGTTTTTCAACTATAAGCCATGCTATACTAGGTGTTGTAATCAAACGCTACTCTCATATTATAAATTGATAACAGCTTTGTTTGGAGTATAACTGGTGACAGACCCGGCCCCTGTTCAGGCAATCGGTGACGTTTTACCTCATAAAACCGGAAGTAACTATTGGCTTTATGAGCTTTCAGCCTTAGAAAGGAAGTTCGGTTAAGTTGACTTAAAAGATCGAAATTTACAAATTTTAATTTAGTATGAGTTGTTTTAACAAGAGTTATGACAAATAGGTAATAAAATAGCTGTATTTGTGTTTAATTTTTGTCCGTACTCTATATACACGATTTCAAAATATTATCTTGTATTATTGATTTTTAAAAAAAGTAAACCGTTTTGATGGTAACATAGGAGTGATAAATGAAAAATCTTAACAGTTAACTATTTAAAATTAGATTCATCAAAATGAGATTTATCAAAATGAGATTTATCAAAATTAGATTTATCAAAATTAGATTAATCAAAATTTGATTCATCAAAATTAGATTCATCAAAATTAGATTTATCAAAATAAGATTCATCAAAATTAGATTCATCAAAATTAGATTTATCAAAATTAGATTCATCAAAATTAGATTCATCAAAATTAGATTCATCAAAATTAGATTTATCAAAATTAGATTTATCAAAATTAGATTCATCAAAATTAGATTCATCAAAATTAAATTTATCAAAATAAGATTCATCAAAATTAGATTCATCAAAATTAGATTTATCCCAATGGTCGTTTATTGCTACTGTGAATCAAATTTCAGACGTTGTGCTCTTCGGCCTTCTATGGGTGTCTTTTGACGTAGCCTTCTGGGAGTTTTAAACGGAATCCTTTATTTAGTTCGCTGAGATGGATTGACCTTATTCCGCGTTCCATGCCCTTTTTGTTATCCATTATTAGTTAACCTTTCTTAACTTTCTTAATCTGGGATTGAACTCGCAACCTCTAGGTAGAATCCATTCTAGAATATCAACCAACGCCTATATCAACAAATATGTGATTTGAAACTTAAGCGTGACAGACCTCTCGAGGGAAAGATACTCCCATGGAGATGCTTCAACGCATCTAAAAGAAGATACGCCCAATTCAATCGACGGGTGTAGCGATGAAAATTATATTTCAAACCGAAGCATAACCGACCAACCGATCGTCTGAATCTACTGACTTATTGACAGACCAACTGATTGACAGACTGACCTAATGACTGACTAACCGACCTACCCAAATACCGACAGACTGACTGGCCGGCGGACCTGCCGATTGACCGACCTACCAACCTACAGTCAGACCAACCGTCTGACCTACCGACCGACTGATCTACCGATTAACAGACTTACTCCACAACCGGCCGACTTACTGACCATCCGACTAACTGACTGACCGATCTATCGACAGACTGACCTACTACCGACAGACTGATTGACCTACCGACCAATAGACTTATCTATCAACCGAAATCTGATGAGCGACCTACCGACAGTCTGACTACCGACCTACCTACCGACCGACTGACCTATCGACCATCAGACGGACTAACCTACCGACGAACACTGACCTACCAATCAACCGACAGACTGACTGACCGACCTACCGACAGGCTGACCTACCGATCAACATACTGGCCTACCAACCGACCGACTTACTGAACTACCAACCGACCAATCTACCGACCGACCTAAAGACCAACGGACAGAACGACCGATATACCGACAAAGCCTATAATAGACATGCGAGGACATATCTAATAGTATATCCACCTCATCTCAGCAATATACTCAAATAATATTGTAAGTTTAATTTCGACACTCAAACATTGTCAGTTTTAAAATTCGCCTGGGAAAGTTTCTGAAGTGGACTGTTTTCACTAGCGCCCAGGACAATTTCCGTACACTTTATTTATCAACGTCACTTCTTACGGATAAGCGCATATCGAAACTCGGGGAAAGTTCCGAAGTTAAAGGAAAAGTTATTGGAATACTTTGTCGCCGCCTTATTAATAAAGTATGAGTTGAAAATAGAAATTCTTGTCAAAAGAAATCGATTCACGCCTTCGAACTCAAGTGAAATCCATTGCTTTTTCATTTTGAATAAACGTAAGCGTTGAAGTGACATTGCTGACGGATGATGATCGTAGTGATTTTATAGGTGGTTTCCAATCTGTATAATAACGAGAACTCGTTTAATGCAGGTTTATGATATAACGAGCCGAGTTACCCTGCTTTACCCGGGGTATAGCTAAGAGAATAAAGTATCAGTAAACAACCTAAATCTAAATAAATAATTTATTCAGGTGATCTATACGTAAACGAGTGTTATTATCGATCATCACGAAAGAGACACCGGAGAAATGATAATTTCGTCCATTTTTGAAGAGAAAGATATGATAATTATTTGACATAAACATGATAAATATATTATATATAAATATCATATATATATAATATATATTATATATAAATATAATATATATGTATATGTTATATATATATATATATATATTATATATAAATATAATATATATGTATATGATATATATATACATATTATATAAATGTAATATATGTATAATTATATATATATAAATATATATATATATATGTATGATATATATATGTTATACATAAATATAATATATATGTATATGGTATATATATTATATATAAATATAATATATATATATGTATATGATATATATATATATTATATAAATATAATATATGCATAAATATATATATATATAAATATATATATGATATATATAAATATATATATTATACATAAATATAATATATATATATATGTATGATATATATATATATTATATTATTATAATATATATATATGATATATATATATATTATATATATTATATATAATATATATATGTATAATATATACAATATATATATATATATATATGATATATATATATGATATATGTATATATTATATATATTATATATATAATATATATATATGTATAATAATATATAATATATATATATATAATATATATGTATAATATATATATATATAATATATATATATATATATATTTATGATATATTATATATATATTATATATATAATATATATATGTATAATATATATATATATATGATATATATATATGATATATATATATTATAATATATATATATGTATAATATATATATATGATATATATATGATATATATATATATGATATATATTATATATATTGTATATATATAATATATATATGTATAATATATATATTATATAAATACATATATATATATATGATATATATAATATATATATGTATAATATATATATAATATATATATATGTATAATATATATATATATATATATATATATATATATATATGATTTATATTATATAAATATAATATATATATATGTATTATATATAAGACAGTTTTTTGTATTATATTCTAATAACCATGGTTTGTTTTATTACTTTTATTTTTATTTTTTTCACATTTCCAAAAATTCCAAATTTCTGTGAGATATATTTAACGGTCCGTTTCATTTGTTTTGTCCCAAACAACATTTGTATGTCATCACTACAAAATCATCAGAAACAGTTCACAAATAATAAAAGAGTTCTTAGATTAGAGTGTCTTGAAAAACACCTACATCATACATCAGTTTCATTTTAAGGTGAAAATCTTTTAGAGCAAACACTCACACGTGTGCGATCAAACTAATCCGCCATTTTGATTTTTTTTCGTTCAAAGCTAGTATATATATGTATTATATATATATTATGTATATATATAAATATAATATATATAATATATGTATATATATTATATATATATATTTTATATATATAATATATATAATATATGTATATATATTATATATATATATTATATATATATATATATATACATATATATATATATATTATATACAATATATATATGTATAATATAAATATATAATATATATATAGTATATATATATGATATGTATATTATATATATAATATATATATATGAATAATATATATTTAATATATATATAATATATATATATATATATATATATATATATATATATATATATATTGTGCAGCTAAAATTAATGATTTTACCATATTTATAACCTATCCAATCCGTAAGCGGATATTTCGAGTGACGAACTGTTTTCCGCTTCACCAGGTGTTTCTCAACATGAAGTCGACGTAAATCGCATGATCCACAAGACGCATGAAATCCCCAAATAGAAAAGGAAAATTCAAAACGTCAAATAAAAAAGTAACACCATTTGTTTTGAAAGAAAATATTTTTATCAAAATAAAAACTTTTCAGAAAAATTAGATAACATCTTTTCAAATGTGTGTAAATGTTTGTAGTCAACCTTATTAAAAAACAACAACTAGAAGAAGTTGTATTTGCTGTATTTATCTGTTTACTAACCTGAATAATACAAAATAAAATGTTTTTATGTATAATTTTGGTTATTCGGGCTGCATTTCACATCTTGAGTGTTATCATCACAACGTTTCGGCTGCTGTAACCTCCGGCGTTCTTCAGGTGTATCTCTTCGACTTCGGGAATATTTCTGTCGAACTCGGGAATTTGGACGGAATTTTGAACAGAACCTTTTATTAAATCCACGGGGGTAGCATGCTCTTTGTCCATCAGCCATGACTGGGAGAAGTCTTCGTATAGCCCGCACCAAGGATTGAACCTACAAATGACTATAGAACTGCTTATTTCATATGAGTATTTGCCATTCTTCAGACGGTCCTGTTTATCAACGGGCAATTGGGAACTTGGCCTAACTTTTAAATAGTAATTCGTTGTCTCTTTCAACATATTTTATGATTTTCAGCCCAGGAAGACTTTTCAATATGACTAATATTTCCCACCTCAGGAATTACTGAGCCTTGTTACATCCACGAACGAACCCTCTATTGGACTTTTTACCATCTGGATTATTTTGGCCGCACCTGAAGACGGTGGTTTCTGGAGTTTAACTTTGAAACCTCTCAATTTATTTCTCGTGCCTTCTAACGGCCTACCTACAAACCACTTTCTCCGCTGGACTTTTTGACACCGGACTTTTTACAATCGGACACTTGCTTGCATTCGGACAGCTCTTTGCCTTGTTTTTTCCCCCACAATCTTTGTTTTACTTTTTCAGATTTTAAATCTTGGCTTTTCGCCAACTTATCTATCCCAGCAATTTCCTCTAATGATAAGATTTTGATCTTTGAAAAGCCTGGCTTAAGGAAAAATTCATTAAATAAATTGTTTTTTTTTTGCGGAATATACCTTGAATTGAGCAACTGAATTGAAAAAAGATCTGCCTCCGTTGCTTTTCTAATTCCTCTCTCTCTCTCTCTCTCTCTCTCTCTCCCTCTCTCTCTCTCTCTCTCTCTATATATATATATATATATATATATATATATATATATATGGAGATGACACAATTAAAGTATACGTCGGACATTCATAAAATTACGCTAAAGAAAATATCCAAAGATATAAAATACTGCAAAATTGTCGTCTGTTAAAGCAAACTTTAACACGATCCAACCTGTGTGCGCCCCTAACATATACTGTTTTATCCCGAGAAGAAATAAGCAAATTACACGCATACACACACACATACACACACACATACACACACGCATACACACACATACACACATCTATTTAATATTTCACCCTCTCTTGTATTAACCTATTTTTGTAATCGTCCCAGCAATATTGACTGACTTCCGGTGACTATTCATAGACTAGGAAGCTAACAGCGCCACGCAGCGGATGTCAGGTGAACAACAAATGGCAAATGCCTTTAATAATTAGTTGCTTGTTTCAAAGGGTAAGAGAGATGCGCTATTTTTAGTGAGATTTAATTAAATTTTAAAAATAACAAATATTCCTCGTAAAGAAAATCAGGATTTCCGGTTGAATTTAGGATACGAAAATAAATAAATAAATAAATATGCTATGTTGTCCATGAGTGCAAATTTTAGATTTTATTGCGAGGTCAAAGACCAGTGGTTGAAAAAATGTGATTTCAGTTTTAGCGCACTTACGTGCATTTTATAGTAAAGCATAGCGGTATTTATGTTTCAGATTTTTTTTTTTAGATAAGGGTTGATTATTTGGATTATTAAGACTAGTATTCTCACCTTGGTGGTTGGTGACTATAACAACAAAGATGAGAATAGTAGTCCGAATTATACAAATGATACAACTTATTATTAGTGTGTAAATTAATAGGCATGAAACGTCCCTACATAGAATACTGAGCAGGCATACTTCACGAAAAAGGCTCAATCTCTTACAGACTAAGTTATACTTCTCTTAATTTTGAGCGTTTTAGGATACTCTCAACGTTTATTTAATACCAATTCTTTATTCCATGAAAAATGCCAGTATACTGAAATCATATGCCCTTAATAGGGTTAAGATGAAAATTCATATACACTAAATGTACAAAAGCAAAGAAAATTCCCAATTTTTAAAACTTTTATTGTCATTAAGGGTATGCGAGCACAACAGGGCTATATATTTTACTGGTAGGAATTTTTCTTCAGCGCACCTCACACACTTCATTCACTCATGCATAGAGATTTATACTGTAGTGATGTGATAATTAAATGGTTTGGTTGATATGTAGTCATACTCTTAATTAATGACAATAAAAGTGTAAACATTCGGGAATTTCATTGCTTTTGTACATTTAGTGCATATGAATTTTCATCTTAACCTTATTAAGAGCATATGATTTCAGTATACTGGCATTTTTCATGGAATGTCACTACTTTTGTAAAGGCTATGCCTCAATACAATGGTAATTTTTAAGGTTGTTTGGAATTTTCTGGAAAACTAAGGTATATGGTAAACTGAAATTAAAATGCTATCAACTAGACCCTAGAACCTCTATCTCTGCCAAAAATCAGCTGAATCCATCAAATAGTTGATGAGATACAGGGTGGACCATACGTACGTACCCACAGATAACATGATTTCATGATTGAACTTTCTCGATCTCTGGGTTGCCTTGACTAATGATGCTGAAATTCTACACACTTATAGAACCTATCAAATAAAAAATTTTGTGCAAAGTGTTAACTAATTTAGTTTATTGGTTTTTGAGTTATGATTGATCAAAGAAATGAGATTTCCAGCATAGGCCATTCTTGAAGTCTATTAAGGGATAGAGCGCTCTCGCGCCTCCCTTGATTTTTGGTTGTTCCGACAAATTGTCAATAAAAATTGATATATTCTTGTATGGATCGACTTTGTCATTCAATTCTGATAATTACCTTTTCCGCCTACACATTTTCTAATACCCCGAAAAAGAGTTACGCTTGAAACGCAACGACCAACAAAACTGACATTTTATGATGTTTACCTCCTCCCCAGGAGAGGGAGTTGGTTTCTTGCCGTTCGTCTGAGGCGCATCTTACGGGGAAATTCTGACGGGTCAATACTCAGTTATTTTTCTACCTTTCTAGGGTGCTTCCTTAGATGAGCTGATTTTTCCCACCATATCAAACTGATTTCATGTCTAACTGTGGCAAGGTTGCCGGTGCCTCGAAAAGGGGCCTACAAGGATTTAAATAAGGAGCGGATACATTATACTTCTAAAATCATATCGGGGATCGTATTTTTTAAATTTTCGACAAAATGCAAAAATAATCTTAGAAAAAGACTGTTTTTTCGCACGCCACAGACAGGTACGTCCGAGATAAGAGCTCACATCTTTGTTCTTAAGCCAAACTTGCCTCTCGGTTTTGAAAAGACTTCAACATAAAGTCTTAAGCCTACTGCTATCTGCCTTGTCCCAAAACACATGAGATCGAAATACGTAAATAATATTCTATCTATGTACGAAAAGAAAATATTTAACTTAATACTTATTTCTTTTTACAAGTTATATATCTACCGCCCACAGCGGTAAGATGTGACACAAGGTCGGGAAAGTGGGATTTGATAAACCAGCGCCCGAGAAGGTGAGCACTCTGGCCATTAAAAATTGCCCGGGCAGCCCCGTCGGCATTCCCCGGTAGGGGCGCCTCAGGCGATTAGCAATAAACTAACATCTTCTCAAAGGGTGAGAAGGCAACGCCTGGGAGGGTGGACCTCCTAGAACTGCACAGGAAAGACCTATAGACCGGCGTAAATCAAGCCCCGAAGGCCAAGACAATACCAGTCTATGGGGTGTAGTATCCATCGGAACAAATACTACACTTTGATCTTGGTCAAAAGGCCGAGAAAGCACTTATTTCTTTTAACAAAGAAAACCGGAGATTGTCTTGATTTTGCTGTTTTTCTCGCTTGAAGTGACCTCAAAATCTTCAGTTGATGCCAAACCTGTTGACCAGCGCCGGACACCATCCTCTTGATCTTTCAAACACAACGTGGAGAGAGCGGTAAATTTACCAGTCGCGACGTTTCGACATCAACCAGTTTTCGTCAGCAGATAAACATTCTTCAACGAGGTATCGGTGGATTTCCGAAAATCTCCTACGGTCGAATTCGATGACGTCACACAGGGACGTGGTAAAAACCGTGCTGCAATGAAAGCGGGTAACTAGAGGTTCCAGCCTCACTAGAAATTTTAATTTCCTGATTTTATTGAAGAGTATTTTCGCATCCCCCAAGCAAAGTCTGTTTAAATTGCTGGTGCTGTTATAGGTGACGCGCCTGATTTCCGTGACTTCGCGTCGGCAACGATCGGGCAGGTCGCGGAAGCGCCCGAGAGTTGTCGAGACGAAAACGTCAAGCGTTAATGGAAGACTTGCAGGCGATAATATAAGACGAATAAATTCAAAGAAAAAATACATAGATAAAAAAATAAAAAAACGAACAAAATGTAAAGAAAGAAAATTTTTTTTAGCGGGGGGGGGGGATTTTGTAAATCTTTTCTTTTTCATTTGTATCGCTGTTTTCCTTTTTTTGCTAACATAAAACAAAGAAGGAAAGAAAAATGGGTTAGGGTTTAAGGTTAGGGGTTAAGGTTAGGGTTTAGGGTTGTTCTTAGCGAAAGCCAATCCCTGCATTCAAACTGGCAAGCTCTAACTGGAAGACTGGCAGACGATAATATAAGACAAATAAATTCAAAGAAAAAATACATAGATTAAAATAAGTTTTTAATGTGAAAATAATGTTTTATTTTATTTTCTTTGGAGGGTTGTCGACGCGAAGTCACGGAAATCAGGCGCGTCATCTATAACAGTACCAAATTGCTTTATATTCATATTGATAGTGAGAAGTTTTAGTGCGTTTGGAATAAATTATTCTAGTCAAGTGCGCCGCCATTTTGAGCCGATCGAACAAAATTGAGTAAACCAACCAAGAAAAGACGTTTACATTTCAGGAGATTATGTGAAGACACTCAAGCAATGGCAGTTCAGGAGAGATGCAGTTGGGATTGCATAACCCTTACTCCAGTATAGGCTTGTAGGGTATATCCATTGTTTCTAAGACTTAAACGAGGCCTTATTGTGTAATAGTAGTAGTAGTAATAGTAGTATTAGTGAACAAACCGGTATATAGAATAAAACAAAGAGAAAGTCTTATTTGTTTTATCATGTTCTGTCAGGAAAAGTTGTCCTTACCTTCCGGTGGCTTCTGGCGGAGTGATGGGGAAACAGCTACCTTGTTTGGATTGTTTATTTATCCACCTAAATTTGCATAGTGGTCACATGACACCCTTTTGGCTAAATAAAAAAGGCTGTTTGTGGCTGTTTAGTGCCTTCGTTTTGAGACTGTCAGTAGGTCATAGTGTGGCTCCTATTACTATAATTATTACAAGACCTTGGCTTAGTTTACAACACCAAGGTCGCAACACCGGCAATCTGTTGCAACATCCCCTCTATCCGCAATTACAGAGGCAATGGGGTGTACTTTCCTGTTCCTTCTGCCAGTTGCCGTTATTGGTCAACTTTGTAGCGTCACTTTTCGCTACAGTTGAAGATGTGAGAGAAAGGCCAGTCATGCGGTGATATATGAATACAGGAGGAGAAAATCTTTGGTTACAGCTTTGAAGTTTTATTGAACTCAGTTCATAAACTCAATTGAGATTAAGACGGTATGTTGGAATTAGAAACGAAAGAGACTCGCTAATGCAAAGCTAGCAGTTTTAGCTGAATACAAAAACATATATTTATGAATTTTGACATCGCCGATTCATTGCTGGAATTAGACAAATCGGTTAAATTATAAACAGTATTTACATAAATTATCATTGATTATAAACAATATTTACATAAATTATCGTTGATTATAAACAATTTTTACATAAATTATCGTTGAATATAAACAATGTTTACATAAATTAACGTTAAATATAAACAATATTTACACAAATTATCGTTGATTGTAAACAATATTTACATAAATTATCGTTGATTATAAACAATGTTTACATAAATTATCGTTGATTATAAACAATGTTTACATAAATTATCGTTGATTATAGACAATATTTACACAAATTATCGTTAGTTGTAAACATTGTTTACATACAAAAATGTCTTACTTTACTTTTAGTCTTCTGTTTTTTTCTTGCTTGAGTTGGAGGCGACCGGTTGAGTTTCAAAATGGCTAAGTGTTTTGCTCGAGAAACTTTTATGATTGTGTGTTTTCAAGGATGGGATTTCTGTTTGTCAGTTAAAAGACATGACATATGATGACGTCTTTCTAATTAGTTGACAGAATATCTATGTCTTCCTGATATAGTATTTTACTGGTCTTTTAACAATAATTAATTGTCACTTGAAACATTTTTTTTTACTTTTACCCCCTCCCCCTTTAAACAAGACACATTGCCCCTGAGACGTAAGGGGCTACTATGATAAGGGTTCAGATTTAAAAGGGAGAATCCGAAGTGGGGAGTTGTGCGGCAAGATGTTTGTTCACATTCCATTTAAATTTGTACATGTTGATATAGACGGGGAAACAGGAAGTAAGGAGGGGATTCCAAAGGCAAGCGATATGAGGAAAGAAGTAGAAATACTTCCGGTATCTGAGGACCTGTACAGTGATGGGGACATTTTACTGGGTTAATCGGGGCTATTAACGTTGAGGTGATATAAATGAAGGGGCATAATCACGCATATACGGCATAATCACGTTGACACATCGGTTCCCGTTAGATGACCGAAGTTAAGCAACGTTGAGCCTGGCCAGTACATAATGGGTGACCATTTGGGAACACCAGGTGCTGTATGTGACCTGAAGAGGATATGGGCACCACCAGGTTCTATCATGCCAACAGAAAAGTTAGGACAGATAGAGGATCTGCTTGACCCCCTGAGGACGTCCGCGGACGTCATGGGAAAACAACAACAACAACAACATATAAGTTCAGTAAGTTCTTGTTTTAGAGACGCCCAAACATCTCTAAAAGAGACCCCTGTCCGTCACTTGTCCGTCACTTGTCCGTCACTCAGGTTCAACGTAAAAATGACATTTTCTCCTATCTGTTACACCTCAGTTTGAAATAATATCTTCGTCGGTTTGGTAAGGCTGAACGATCATTTCATCGCTAAGAAGAACGACTAAACGCATCTTATTTTAGATGCGTCCAATCATCTCTAAAAGAGGCGCTGTCCGTCGGTTTGCCACGCTTAAGTTTGAATTGCCATTTTCGCCGCTTAAGTTTGTATTAGGTGTATTATTCGGACTCCTATTCTCATCATGAATGTAGTTCTCACAAAGTGTCGGCCGATTTAATTTCCGAAGAACACATGCCATGATAGTATTAATAGAAAAGACTGAGACTAGCAACAACACGTCTGTGTGAGAGATAGAGAGGTTACAGAGAAAAAGAAAGGGTTAGGGTTAATCAAATTAAAGATACGTTTCTGCACCTTATCAAGAACCCTCAAATTGGACAGAGATTCACCAGGCCAAATATGAGATATAGGTTATAGGTAGGAAGAACACAGTCAGCAGGAAGAGTTCTACAAGCCAGCGGTCCTTAGAAATAAGCTACTGGAATAGGAAGCTGTATTACAATGAGGTATAAACAGCGAATTGATGGAGACCACTAGACCAACGAGTCAAACAAGCTGGAACAAAAGAATCAGAAAGTAGACCACGCAATTCTGAAGAACACATGCCATAATAGTATTTATAGAAAAGACTGGCACTAGCAGCATCACGTCTGTGAGAGAGAGAGAGAGGGCGTAGAGAAGAAGAAAGGATGGAGCCAATCAAATTACAGATACATTTCTGCACCTTATCAAGAACCCTCAAATGGGATAGAGGTTCACCAAATTTTTGTAAAAAATAAATCAAATAATCAATCCGTCAATGACCGATGACAAAAAAGATAAAGTGTAGCATCAGAACAGATACTACACCTTTTTCCTAGCCAAAAAGGAGTCACGTAACCGCAGCTATATATGATATATTGAGAAGATTGCGTTTCCATTTTAATTTCTGCATTCATACTAAAATGTCGGTCTGTTTAACTTCAATCGAAACATGTCCACACATCTGTAGTCGAAAATGTTTCTATAAAATAGGCAGACATGGATAAGGATATTGTTCTTTGTTGTTGCTGTTGTTGTTCATAAAAGAATAGAATTTCTAATCACGGATCAAATGACAAACCGTTCTTTGTTTGAGGCCCTTGGTCTCTGCTTCAAAATGGGGTCGCTAAAGACAATGAAACGAACGTTTTCTAAATAAAATAAATTTATTTTGTGTTCGTCTAGTGCAGTTCGTGGGATTAGCAAGAAATTTTCTTCAGATCGCGAAACTATGAAGATAATCATCTCCCCTTTCGTGGTAAGGATCACCCATTCTTACCTAATGGTGCTGTGTTCACCTAGTTGGGTTGATCCGGCTTCTTGCAAAGGAGGAAGTTTCTAAGGAATTAAATTCATAAGCGGTCCCCAATCACATGTTTATCTCGGTCAGGGAATCTAACAACGTTGGTTTATGCAGTTTTAATTTTTTATTTTGCAGTTTAATTTTTTTATTTTGCAGTTTTAATTTTTTTATTTTGCAGTTTAATTTTTTTATTTTGCGGTTTAATTTTTTTTATTTTGCAGTTGAATTTTTTTATTTTGCAGTTTAATTTTTTATTTTGCAGTTTACTTTTTTTATTTTGCAGTTTAATTTTTTTATTTTGCAGTTTAATTTTTTTATTTTGTAGTTTAATTTTTTTATTTTGCAGTTTAATTTTTTTATTTTGCAGTTTAATTTTTTTATTTTGCAGTTTACTTTTTTTATTTTGCAGTTTAATTTTTTTATTTTGCAGTTTAATTTTTTTATTTTGCAGTTTAATATTTTTATTTTGCAGTTTAATTTTTTTATTTTGTAGTTTAATTTTTTTATTTTGCAGTTTAATTTTTTTATTTTGTAGTTTAATTTTTTTATTTTGCAGTTTAATTTTTTTATTTTGCAGTTTTAATTTTTTTATTTTGCAGTTTAATTTTTTTATTTTGCAGTTTAATTTTTTTATTTTGCAGTTTAATTTTTTTATTTTGCAGTTTAATTTTTTTTATTTTGCAGTTTAATTTTTTTATTTTGCAGTTCAATTTTTTTATTTTGCAGTTTACTTTTTTTATTTTGCAGTTTAATTTTTTTATTTTGCAGTTTAATTTTTTTATTTTGCAGTTTAATTTTTTTTATTTTGCAGTTTAATTTTTTTATTTTGCAGTTTAATTTTTTTTATTTTGCAGTTTAATTTTTTTATTTTGCAGTTTAATTTTTTATTTTGCAGTTTTATTTTTTTATTTTGCAGTTTTAATTTTTTTATTTTGCAGTTTAATTTTTTTATTTTGCAGTTTTAATTTTTTTATTTTGCAGTTTAATCTTTTTATTTTGCAGTTTAATTTTTTTTATTTTGCAGTTTAATTTTTTTATTTTGCAGTTTAATCTTTTTATTTTGCAGTTTAATTTTTTATTTTGCAGTTTAATTTTTTTATTTTGCAGTTTTATTTTTTATTTTGCAGTTTAATTTTTTTATTTTGCAGTTTAATTTTTTATTTAGCAGTTTAATTTTTTTATTTTGCAGTTTAATTTTTTATTTTGCAGTTTAATTTTTTTATTTAGCAGTTTAATTTTTTTATTTTGCAGTTTAATTTTTTTATTTTGCAGTTTAATTTTTTTATTTTGCAGTTTAATTTTTTTATTTTGCAGTTTAATTTTTTTATTTAGCAGTTTAATTTTTTTATTTTGCAGTTTAATTTTTTTATTTTGCAGTTTAATTTTTTATTTTGAAGTTTAATTTTTTTATTTTGCAGTTTAATTTTTTATTTTGCAGTTTAATTTTTTTATTTAGCAGTTTAATTTTTTTATTTTGCAGTTTAATTTTTTATTTTGCAGTTTAATTTTTTTATTTAGCAGTTTAATTTTTTTATTTTGCAGTTTAATTTTTTTATTTTGCAGTTTAATTTTTTATTTTGCAGTTTAATTTTTTTTATTTTGCAAGGTGTCGCCATCATCTTACAGCACCTAGTATTCCCAAATGGTCACCTATCTGGTACTGACCAGGTTCACCATTGCTTAACTTACGTGATCTAACAAGAACATGCTATATACTTACCTGAGTATGTATATATCTAAAGCAAAAATGGGGGAAAACATAACTTTTTAAAATGTTTAAGTAAACATACATCTCTATCTATAATTTAGCGCTTTTATATAAACCTTATTCTAGAATCCTTATTCTAATTTAGTGCGGATTCACTAAAAAAAAAACTTATGGACATAAACTCACAGAAATTACCCGTCCAATATCAGATGAAATTAATTCCCCGAACAGTTTTGCACCATTTTTATTCCCCCTTATGAACATTAAAATAAATATATAATGATACTAAACCTTATATCTAGAATCCTTATTCTAATTTTGATCAAAATCAATTACACGATATTCATTCTAGAAAATGTCTCAAATGTAAGTGTTATGGAGTAAGCTGATCTACCTATGTCAGGAATAAATTGACTTACCGAGACACAACAAATATATAACATCTAAGCGGCAGTGGCAGCAGCAGTGGCAGTTATGGCACCAAGCGCATGACGCGTACTCATGTAACATACTTCTGTTAATAAACTTTTGTTAATTATACCACTGTGTTTGTCTTCATTATTATCGGCCTGCTTAATCTTAAGAAATTGAAATTCAGGGAATTTTGCTTAATTGGTGTCTGATGACTATGGATCAAAGCCAACATATAAAGATCTAATAAGACCTCATATAGAATACTGCACCCAGGCCTGGGCTCCAGCGACTAGATATGAAAATTGGAATGTAATATTGAAACTGGAAGGCATACAAAGAAGGGTGACAAAACTAATAAGTAAAGTAAAGGAGTGCAGTTACATAGAGAGATTGGACAAATTGGGATTGACTACTTTGCTGGAGAGAAGAATGAGAGGTGATATGATTGAGACTTTCAAGATAATAAATGGCTTTTCTAACTATGGTGGGCATTTTTTTAGTATTTCTCCTAGATCTGGAAGGTTATTGTCAAGGCAGTTTTCAAAAACTAGATCTGTTAACCAGTTAAGTTTTTTTGCTCACCGAGTAATATGTTTTTGGAATAAGTTGCCAGATCAGATTAAGAACAGCAATAGCGTGGATCAGTTTAAGATGAGGTTGAATGAATTCAGAGAAAGTGGTAGGAGGGAGAAATTGACGAGGCACTTTTGGGAGTTATCAAATGAAATATTTAACAGAATTTGATCTGGATATCGATACTGTACTAAGAGTTTGATTTTTTTTAACAGTTGAATTGAGAAGATAGTTAAAGGGGAGATAACCAAGGAGGCATAACAAACAAATAAATAAATAAATAAATGCAAATCTGATATATTTGAATCACGAATTGCTGTCGTCGACTGTTGCATGCGTTAGTAACGTAGATTCGCAGTTAGTCTTGATTACTTTCATACTTTATCTGTAAGTGTGTTTACAACACGCAGATTAATGTGTGAGTTCATCGAGTTAAAAACAAAGTGCAACAAGACCTCTGAAGTTCCTTTTCCATCGAATCATATAGCGATACTTGATAGCTGACAGGGACAGCCTCATATTTATCATATCAGAAATTCTTCAGTATCCCATGTTTGATAAGAATGTGTCCTGCATCACATCCGAATTTACGGATTGGTCAACCATTGGTATTGAGAGCTTCATACTATCGCAGAAATTTCAACTGAAAGCCGTGGTAGACTCCAGAATGTGCCGCCAACATTGCAAACAAAAAGCACAATTTCGATTGCTATAGATATTCCAAAACAAAAGCCGCCTTTAGGACTTCAAGCGACGACTTCAAAATGGGTTATTGAGAACGCGAGAGAATCATATGCCCAATTTGTTAAATCTAAAGTGGCTGATCAGAGGCTTGGTTCCCACGAGTTTTTGCGAATAACAAAGTCCTGGACAGATGCGTGACTTCGATTCTAACCGACATCAATGAACCATAGGTGATTTCCTCAGCATCCAATAAAGCCAAACCCCCTGCAAAAATAATTTGCATCAAATTTGACCCTTTGTGATTGGGGCCGGCTACCACCTGAATTTACCCTATGACTGAAAATACTCTGAACGACTCCATATATCTGACCGGGATGTTGCCAAACTTTTCAATAACCTTGATACCAGCGAAGCAACTGGTCCTGACAGCATTCCAATAATAGCACTTAAAAAACTGCCATCGGAACTTGCTCCTATTCTTACAAAGTTGTCCAATCATTGCTTAAAGGAGAAATAATTCCCAGCTCATTGAAAGACTTCGCCATTCCGTCTGCCCAGTATTTAAAAATACTGGAAATCGGTCCTCTGCATCTCGGTACAGACTAATCAGTTTCCTGTGCGTCATGAGTAAGTTGCTTGAATATGTGATAACTCAAGAAGTTGTCACAATCATCTCAGCAGAAACAGCTTAGACAGTGACAAGCAGTATTGATTTCGTCCTGCAAGATCCACAGCTGATGTGCTGACTGTAATATCACACAGTATCAGTGAATCTATAGATAAGGGCTTCGCTTCTAGAGCAATGTCTCTTGACATATCAAGGGCCGTTGATAGGGTTTGGCATAAAGGTCGACTCCACAGGCTTGCTAGCTATTAAATATCTGGAAACGTCCTCACAACTATCAAATTCTTTTCTCTCTGATAGGTTTTATAAAACTAGTTTGTTCTTATCGAGAATTTATCTTACTTACACAAAACATGTATTTTGCAAATTTTGCGAGACAAAATAAAACTCTCTTCCCCTCTACAAATTTTTTTTTTTAACCTACCTACAGCTTTGATAATTAAGTTTATTTGGAAACAAAACAGCCACTTTATTTACCCCCCCCCTTTCGGATCACAAAATTGAATCTGAGAAAACATAAAACGGTAACATAGTGTCATAGGCTGGGTGTAAAACGACATTGGTTCCTCATTCAATCCCGGACAACGTCGGGTTTTCTCGCTAGTAGGCGTTTACACCTATTAAAAATTCAGAAAGACGTCCATTTCAATACCTTTGCTCTTTGGAACGAATCTTATGGGTACATTAATATCTTCTTTTCGCAAAGTACAATTCTAAGCCAAGTTGCTGTATTCTTCTAGTCGTTCCAAAATGTCTTTGTTTTGTTGCCTCTTCCTTGCCTTCTATTTCCGTCGGAGGCGTAGTTTAGCAATTTCCTGAATCACTAGACCGTGCGACGTTTCGGGTGTTTGCGATTTTCATCATTTCCTGTTCTCTTAAACACATTCCTCGGAATTTCTTTTTATTGGTGGTACAAGCCAAAAAAATGTTTTTAAATGACGTCAGATACAGTGTCCTGTTAAACCAGTTCCTTTCAATTGCCAGTATATTTGCGGTAGAGGATTTATATCTACTAGCAAATATATGCTCCCTCCAATCGCATATGTTTGCTAGGATTGTGTCATGACGAACGAACAGATACTACACTGCTTCCAAAGAATGAGGTAATGCATGAGAGGATGGGATGACCATTGGCACAGATACTACACTACTCCCAAAGGAGGTAACGCCTGGGAGGATGACACATGACAACAGAAGAGATACTGCAATACCCCAATTGAATTAAGCATTGAAAAATAGTACAATTAATAGAAGTAATAGTATAGTGTCGACTTCAAAAGAGTAGATACCAAACTACCATTGCACCATGACGAACATATAATAAATTGTCCGCAAAGGAAGAGGCAATGCCCGGGAGGATGGTCTTTTGAGAAAAGATCAAATACTACACTAACCTTCCCTCTAAAAAAGCGGAGGTAATGTCTGATCTCCATGGTATTATGACGATCGAACATATACTACACTTCCTCTAAAGCCGGAGGTAATGCCTTGGAGAATCGTCTCATAGCAATATAACATATTCTACACTACCTTCCTTACCTAAAAAGGAGGAGGTAATTCCTGTGAGGATGGTCTTATGAATACAGAGCAGATACTACACTCCGTGAATTAAGCATTGAAATATAGTACAATAGTATAATCATTAGAAGTAATAGAATAGTTTTGGCTACAGACAGATACTAAATCTTCATTACTAATAGATTTGTCATTTAAATTTTTTTTAGGGAAATCGCTCCAGACAAGGCATGAAGCCACTTGCTGTAAGGAGCTAACAAGAACGAAATATGATTATCGCAAAGACAGGAGATGCCTATTGGCCTTTGTCTTGAAAAGACCAAGGCTTTAAGTAAAAGGAAGTCAGTAAGCAGGAAAAGAGTTCCACAAGTCTGCAATTCTTGGAATGAAGCTACTAGAATAGGAAGCTGTGTTACAATGAGGTATCAAAACAACGAATTGATGAAGACCACTAGACCGACGAGTCAAACGAGCTGGAACAAAAGAAGCGGGGAATAGATCACATAATTCTGAAGAACACATGCTATAATAGTATGTATAGAAAAGACTGAGACTAGCTCCACCACGTCTGTGTAAACGAGTGTGCAGATACGTTTCTGCACCTTATCAAGAACCCTCAAATAGGACAGATATTCAGCAGCCCAAATATGACAACATTACTCCATACATGGTCTGATAGTAGATTTGTAGAGATAGAGAATAGCCTCAGGTGTGAGAAAGTGTTTGGAACGATAGAGAGAACCGACTTTACGAGAAGCAGAAAGAGCAATGGATCTAATGTATGCACTTCAAGAAAGATTTTACGAGAAAGAACACCCAAGAAGCTTCAGTCGATTTCTCCCCCTATGATTTATTTAAGTCAGATGTTGTCCTCCAGCTGTCAGTTCTAGTCTCCATTGTTTTCTTTATAAGACTAATACTCCTGTCAGGTATCTTGTATATTTTTAAGCATTCAATTATCCATGCTTGAGGGATTCTGTCGTAGGCGTTCTTGTAGTCAATCCATGCCATGGCTCGGTTCTTTTTTCTGCTTTTTACTTCCTTCAGGATCTTTTGATCTATGTATAGCAGATCATGCGTCCGTCACTCTTTTCCCTTTCCGGTGGTGGTGATGGTGGTAGTAGTAGTAGTAGTAGTATTATTATTATTATTATTATTATTATTATTATTATTACTACTACTACTACTACTACTACTACTACTACTACTACTACTATTATCATCATCATCATCATCATCATCATCATCATCATCATCATCATCATCATCATCATCTATATATTAATACGATAGCGTGTGTGTTTGTGTATCACACATACATCAAAAGCTCTGCGCATGCGAGCCGCACCTAGATTTGGAAAAAATATTTAAGCCACCTAATTTTCGTAATATTTTAAGTATTTTCCTTTTGCGCAACGGTTAGCGATTTAGACGTCGGTTTTTGACGTTGGCTCGACTGGTTTATAGTTCGATCGCAAGCAACCTCTCAGATTTTTTTTCCATACATCGAAGGGGGCAGGGAGGTAAGGAGGGGACGACCGGGGAGACACATATTAATACGATAGTGTGTGTGTTATTTTGTGTGTCACGCTTACATCAAAAGCAACGACCTTCCGAATCTTTGTATGCTACTCATGAATTGGAGCCAAATTTAATTTAATCTATTTTATTCAAACATGTATAGGTTAATTTGTAGAATTTAGTATAATCGGACTACTGTTCTCATCTTGGATGTTTTTATCACAACGTTTCGCCTGATGTAACCTCCGACCTTCTTCAGGTGTGCTTTGTCGAACTCGGGAGGTTACATCGGTCGAAACGTTGCGATAAAAACACCCAAGATTAGAACAGTAGTACGAATATACAAAATTCTACAAATTATCAACCCTCATCACAAAAATTCCGAAACATGTATAGGTTTGGAACAAGATAATTAGTATTGAAAACATCATTTCATGTAATTTACACGGGCCCCGCTTGTTATTATTATTATTATTATTATTATTATTATTATTATTATTATTATTATTATGTACTCACTAGCAGTTCTCACACAGGCCATCAGTGATTGCTCACCGACAACCGGTGGTATTCCCTGGCGTCTGAGTGACAACAAGTCTCCCCAGATTTCTAGTATTCTCCACCTCTTTTCGATAGCCACCACAAATAAACTTGCAGTATCACAACAGCCATATACCATTGATTTCTCGCTGGTAAGGATTATTATTATTGTTATTATTGTTATTATTATTATGATTATTATTATCATTATTATTATCATTATTATTATCATTATTATTATTATAATCATTATTATTATCATTATTTTTATCATTATTATTATCATTATTATTATCATTATCATGATTATTATCATTATTATTATTATAAATATCATTATTAGTCTTATCATTATTATTATAATTATCATGATTATTATCATTATTATTATTATCATTATCATTATTATTCTTATCATTATTAGTATTATTGCACATGTTTTCTTTGGTTAGGTTATACCCATTTTTAACAAGGTCAAGTGCCAGTCTACACCTGCTAAGTATTGTGATAACTAATTTCACTTTTCTTTCAAGTGCAATACAATGGAATAAGCACTAAAAGAGTCTAGAGACTTCTAATATCGGTAATGGTCTGCCACATATTCTCATTAACGATTACACACCTGTAATCTATTCAATACTCCTTAGTTAAACGAAGTGTATAGCTTAAATGCAATAACTAACATGGCGGCCCATGGAAATTTCACACTGACAACGTAAATAAGTCTTTACTTTTAATTGTATATCATTTATGCGAAACGCCGACAAAACCTCCATTTAATTTGAACAGTAAATAAATAAGTCTTAATTTTATAATTGTCTATCATTTATACGAACCACCGACATAACCTCCATTTTATTTGAACAGTAAATAAATAAGTCTTAATTTTATAATTGTATATCATTCATACGAAACGCCGACATAACCCCCATTTAATTTGAACAGTAAATGAAGGCAAATACATTGCATGTATTACTGTCCAAACTGGGGGTAGTCAAACGGGTATTTAAAAATTCGCCAGTCCAATCTTCGCGCTTTACGATGCAAATGCTGTTTAAAACTAAAATTCGCATTTGATCATGTAATATTTTAAATATTAAAATGCATTTTTCATGGCAATCGCTCCAGACAAAGCATGAAGCCACTTGATGTAAAGAACTAAAAAACATAGCACTTCAAGGTGAAAAGCCAGCCAACGATAATTGTTGTATAGATAGATTATTACCCAGAAAACAGCAATTCTTCTCCGTTTGTCAGAAACATCGCTCATGAAACGTGAGGACTAAAGGACAAAATAAGGGAAGCGAGAGTTACGAGGTTGCGGAAAGTAAACCTATTGTAAAAGATTTTACGTGACAGACTAAATTATAGCGTGACAGACCATAGAGACCCGAGGACATAGCTGAACACTCTTATAAAGAGTAGACGAGACATAGCATTTTCGCGTTATAAAAAACACAAAATGGTTGTCAGAAAATTCCTTCGACGCGAAGCAGATCCATGACACGTAAGCAATTTAAATTATTTTTTCCCACAAATGTCAACAAACCATACATTTTACGATACCTTATCTCGTAACAAGGCCAATCAAGTTAGTCATAAAAACGAGTGATACTTTGTTCTACTGAAATTGGAACGGAAATCACAGAGGTCTGCTGTTATATCTGACTCATATACCAATTATATTTGTTTTTAAATCTTTTATGTCGCTAATAGTAACGTTTGTCCGATGTTCTAATTTATCGAAAATTCCTTTGACCCTAAGGGGTAGTTTAAGATCTGACTTTGAGTCAGACGTGAAAAGTTTCAAAATTGTGATAAATCGCGACCTCCAACTCTACCAGGAGTCAAGTATCAAAATAGATTGTTCGATAGATAATCCTAACCCTAACCTTCTCGTTCGATAGAACTCCAAAAACTGGAATACCTGATCGAATTCTCAAAAATAAAACGATCCGGAGAGAGAAATGCCATCTTAAATAAGTAGTAACAAACAGACATTACCCTAACCCTAACCCTAACCATAACCCTAACCCTAACCCTAACCCTAACCCTAACCCTAATCCTAACCCTAACCCTAACCCTAACCCTAAACCAAACCCTAATATTAACTCTAATCCTAACCCTAACCCTAACCATAACCCTAACCATAATCCTAACCCTAACCCTAACCCTAACCCTAAACCTAACCCTAATATTAACTCTAATCCTAACCCTAACCCTATCCCTAATCCTAACCATAACCCTAACCCTAACCCTAACCTTAATCCTAACCCTAATCCTAACCCTAACCCTAACCCTAATCCTAACCCTAACCCTAAACCTAACCCTAATATTAACCCTAATCCTAACCCTAACCCTAATATTAACCCTAATCCTAACCCTAATATTAACCCTAATCCTAACCCTAACCCTAATCCTAACCCTAATATTAACCCTAATCCTAACCCTAACCCTAATATTAACCCTAACCCTAACCCTAATCCTAACCCTAACCCTAATCCTAACCCTAATATTAACCCTAACCCTAACCCTAACCCTAATCTTTACCCTAACCCTAACCCTAATCCTAACCCTAACCCTAACCCTAACTCTTACCCTAACCCTAAACCCTAAACCCTAAACCCTAAACCCTAAACCTAACCCCATTCCAGTAGAAGGGTAATAAAAGAAAGCCGGGATCGTTCCATGCTTTCGACTACAAGGAAGCCAAACGGGCACACAACCCTCCTTTGACCGCCAGCACCCCTATGACATGTAAGCAAGTTAACTTATTTTTCTTAAATTCTCAAATAAGGAAGAAACCGTATGTACCGACTGGATTTCGATCGTAGGTGTATATCTGACAGAATTGTAAAGAAGGCGACTATTTTTAGTTTTTTTTAGGGTTGATGACCCCGGTGTGACCCTGTTACCAATTCCATATTCCGATGTTTTTTATTCTTCTATAATAAGATTGAACTTTAAGAATACGGTCGTCACACTCGTAGCAAAACAACGGAAACAAATAACCTATTTCGTGGGCATGCTTCAGTGACATTTGTAAAAGCCAGCGAGGCGCGTGAACCGTGAGAGTCTGGAAAGGGTATCGGAAGAAAAAGTGAGTACAAAACAATCGTACATTCAAAATCTACCCAAATGCAACCGAATGTGTCAAAAGCCTAAAAAAAAAATATACAAGCATTAAACCGTGCACACTTCGCGAAGTCATAAGAATCCCGGGAAAATATACCCCCCCCCCCCGATGACATAGGTGTTTGATGCTATCTGGGGATCTAACGAGAACCGGTGTGACAACGTGACAATATTCGTACATAATCAAGGGAAGGGGCGAGAGCGCTCTATCCCTTAATAGACCTCACGAATGGCCTATGCTGGAAATCTCATTTCTTTGATCAATCATAACTCAAAAACCAATAAACCAAGTTAGTTAAAACTTTTCACAAAATTTTCATTTGATAGGTTCTATAAGTGTGTAGAATTTCAGCATCATTAGTCAAGGAAACCCAGAGATCCAGAAAGGTCAGGCATGATTTTGTGTTATCAGCTGATTTTTGGCAAAGATAGAGGTTCTAGTGTCTAGTTTATAGCATTTTAATTTCAGTTTACCATATACCTTGATTAGTCAAACTCCCAACTATATCAGTTATGAGAAGGCATTGTATTGAGGCATAGCCTTTACAAAAGTAGTGAGATTCCATGAAAAATGCCAGTATACTGAAATCATATGCTCTTCATAGTGTTAAGATGAAAATTCATATACACTAAATGCACAAAAGCAAGGAAATTCCCAAATTTTTACACTTTTATTGTCATTTAGGGTATGCGAGTACAACAGGGCTATGTATTTTACTGGTAAGAATTTTTCTTCAGCGCACTTCACACACTTCATCCACTCATGCATAGAAATTTATATTGTAGTGATGTGATAATGAAATGGTTTGATTGATATGTAGTCATTCATGGAATATATATTTATGTATAGGTTTTCGATATTAAAACTAAAAATCGGTTGATATGCCGTA
>OY744534.1:82066849-82071849 GCA_963556195.1 Sepiola atlantica | reverse complement strand
TTCCATTTACAGGTCTAACTATTTTTCGTTGACTCACCTTATACATATATACATACATATATATATATTTATATATGTATATGTATGTATGTATGTACGTACGTATGTATGTATGCATGTATGTATACATGAATTTAACGTACGTATCTATTTCACCTGTAGTTGGGGTAGTCGTTCGGGTTCATACCTATTCCAAAATTAGTACTACGTAAATTACTATAATAGATCCGATGGTATTTGAACTCGAATTGCTGATTTCATAGGCCCCGACGTTATCAGAACAATCACGCACCAACATCAGCGAGTCGCATTGTGTTACAGAATAACATTGCGTAGTATATATTGCAATATCTCTAGGCGCGTCATTTTACAATGATACCGCCGCTGGGATTTATAATTCGCATATCAATTATTGAATAAGATTTTTTATTAATTATTTCAGAACGGAAGTGACGTTTGGACGAGGACGTAACGGAAGTAATTTTTTTTTTACTTTTTCTTTTATGTGTCGCTTTAATTATTATTCGATTTCATTTACATTTCTACGCTCGTTTTTTTTTAATTTGGTTTTTTCTTATTTTTTCATGTTATTTTATTTTATTTGTGAGTTTTTTTTCTCTCTTTTTGTACTATTTCTGTTTCTTTATTTTTTTGATTTTTTTCTTGTTTTTATTTCTTTTCTTTTTTAAATGTTAATTGAGTGCGTTTGTATTCACGGCAGAGCGCGTGGCCTGATTCGTGAGCGTTGAAATTCATAATAGGTCAGTGGCGGATTAAACGTAAAAGAATACATACGAATCAGGTAATTGAACGCACCGAATAGTCAGGCTGTTGATGATCTTTTATTGTCGAATGAAATGCTAATTTTCTGACTCCTGTGGGCACGGAGACTCCTTTTTCCCCCGAACAATGAAATTATCCGGAGCCGGTTTGCAATGGCTTTAGCCCATTTGAACAACGGACTAAATGCTAAATGTCTCTCATATGTTGTGTGGAATGATATATCAAAAACATGTAGACTTTTTATCACCAATTTTCTTTGTGTTTCTAGTGGAATTATCAGATCCCCATTACAAATCTTTTTTCTATCATTAATCTTTGTCTTATTTCTTTTTACAGTCTTTCCGCCTTGGGATAATTTCCTCATGGATAATGTCTAGTATCCGCAGCAAATCTATCTAAAAACAAAACAGCAAAATGTATCTTCAAATGTAAGAATGTATCTTCAAATTCTTATTCTGTTTAATATTTTTAACTCCTTGTAAAGTCGCGACTTTGATAGTACATCTACGTGTGGAATTGAACTTTTCTTGGCATATTCTATGTCAAAGTAAAATGATATTAATCTTATTATTCTTAGTAGTCTAGATTTCGGGTAATTCTTTTCTTGGAATAAATTTCGGGTAATTCTTTTCTTGGATTAAATTTCGGTTAATTCTTTTCTTGGATTAAATTTCGGGTAATTCTTTTCTTGGATTAAATTTCGGTTAATTCTTTTCTTGGATTAAATTTCAGTTAATTCTTTTCTTGGATTAAATTTCGGTTAATTCTTTTCTTGGATTAAATTTCGGTTAATTCTTTTCTTGGATTAAATTTCGGGCAATTCTTTTCTTGGATTAAATTTCGGGTAATTCTTTTCTTGAATTAAATTTCGGGTAATTCTTTTCTTGGATTAAATTTCGGGTAATTCTTTTCTTGGATTAAATTTCGGGTAATTCTTTTCTTGGATTAAATTTCGGGTAATTCTTTTCTTGGATTAAATTTCGGGTAATTCTTTTCTTGGATTAAATATAAACTCGAATAGTTTTGGATCGCTTCTTCAAAGAAATATTTTTCCAATTAAAATTATCCGGCTCTAGTGGTCGTACACACTATAGCCAACGCTTCATTATATATATTTAAATAATTCAATTCAATGTTCGTTAGTCTTCTTGATAAATAAATAATCGAATTCCTTCTTGATAAATAAATAATCGAATTCCTTCTTGATAAATAAATAACCGAATTCCTTCTTGATAAATAAATAACCGAATTCCTTCTTGATAAATAAATAACCGAATTCCTTCTTGATAAATAAATAACCGAATTCCTTCTTGATAAATAAATAACCGAATTCCTTCTTGATAAATAAATAATCGAATTCCTTCTTGATAAATAAATAACCGAATTCCTTCTTGATGAATACATAACCGAATTCCGTCTTGATGAATAAATAATCGAATTCCTTCTTGATAAATAAATAACCGAATTCCTTCTTGATAAATAAATAATCGAATTCCTTCTTGATAAATAAATAATCGAATTCCTTCTTGATAAATAAATAATCGAATTCCTTCTTGATAAATAAATAATCGAATTCCTTCTTGATAAATAAATAATTGAATTCCTTCTTGATAAATAAATAACCGAATTTCTTTCTTGATAAATAAATAATCGAATTCCTTCTTGATAAATAAATAACCGAATTCCTTCTTGATAAATAAATAATCGAATTCTTTCTTGATAAATAAATAATCGAATTCCTTCTTGATAAATAAATAATTGAATTCCTTCTTGATAAATAAATAATCGAATTCCTTCTTGATAAATAAATAATCGAATTCCTTCTTGATAAATAAATAACCGAATTCCTTCTTGATAAATAAATAATCGAATTCCTTCTTGATAAATAAATAACCGAATTCCTTCTTGATAAATAAATAATCGAATTCCTTCTTGATTAATAAATAATCGAATTCCTTCTTGATAAATAAATAATCGAATTCCTTCTTGATAAATAAATAACCGAATTCCTTCTTGATAAATAAATAATCGAATTCCTTCTTGATAAATAAATAACCGAATTCGTTCTTGATAAATAAATAATCGAATTCCTTCTTGATAAATAAATAATCGAATTCCTTGTTGACAAATAAATAATCGAATTCCTTCTTGATAAATAAATAATCGAATTCCTGTGATAATATTCCAAAATATTGAATGTTCACTTGCATTTGTAGTTACTCGAATGTCCTTTTGGTGTTAAACAATTTCACTATTGTTTTTATTTCCATAATTAATTATAATATGTTAAAAGCTGTTTCTTCTACTTATGACCAGATGAATTGAACATAATTCTTTGTTAAATTTGAAAACAGTTAAGGCAGGTATGTATGTTTTGGTAAATATCGCCTGTGGAAATTTACCAAACCATAAAAAAAGATTCAAGTTCTTTTTTTAATTTGTTGGTATAGATATTTGTAGCATTTTTCATTTGTCTGGGTCTGGTGATATACTTTTTTTTTAAATGGAAAAACATAACAATCATATTTTACTACCGTTGTTTATACATTCTTTTTCATTTATTCACATTCCAGCTTTTCTTAATTTATTACAAAATTATATCGGTTTTCGTTTTTAATTCATTTTCATCAGTAGCTCCTATTCATATATCGCATTGGTAACAGACCAAAATGTTGACATCTTCCCCTCAAACCTATTCGATGGCTCTTTGAAATATGTGTTACATAGTCCTTTAATTACTTGTACCTTTTGTTCTTCGACGTGGAGGGATGTCGTCTCGATGTCGTCCAGCAACTGAGTTCTCTCCTCGTTTCGGGACTGCTGTGGAACATTGCCGCCATCATCGCCACACGCCGCGCCTTCGGTATCATCATCGTTGTATTGTGCAGTAACAAAGATTCTCATACACAGCGAAAAACAAGGCATACTCTCTCTTTTAAATTTGATTACTTTTATTTAGGCGTCAGTTTTCTGTCGCTCTTGGAGATGTTTTACTAACGTTGAGAGAGAGACCAAATTACTACTTTATCGTAGTAAATTCCTAGCAATCTATGGTCCATTAAGTCCTTAGCCATTCGAGGAGGGGGGAAGAAGGAATTTCATTACGCCTGTATTCTTTTAGGGAAATAAATTCCCTGTTCATTTGCAGACTACATGGAGAAAATGCGTCCGTTCAGCTTGCTTCCAAAAACCAGACTCTCAAAACTATATATATATATATATATATATATATATATATATATATATATATATATATATATATATATATATATATATATAGAGAGAGAGAGAGAGAGAGAGAGAGAGAGAGAGATAGAAGAAAAAAGAGTGATAAATATGCGACGATTGTCCAAATTTATTTCAAATTTCAATTGTTCAATGCAAGGTGCATTCAGTAATAAACTAGTGTTTATTATTCTTTCCTTAAGCCAAGGCTTTTCAAAGATCGAAATATTATCATCAGAGGAGAAATACAGATGGATAAGTTGGCTTTCGAAAAAAACAAAGTTCAAATATTTGAAAAATATGAAAATTATTATTAAAAATTATTAAAAATAATTTTTGTTAAAAAAACGTATTGAATGAAAAGAAAAGTTCCGTGAAAAAGATATGCAAATTGTCCGGGTGGTAAATTTCCGTTGAAAAGAAGTCCGGTGAAATATATATATATGAAGCAATCCAACAAAAGATATAAGCGTCAACTAATATCTTATAATTAGTGAAACATCCGGATAAAAACTGAAGCTCAATATACTGGATAGAGCATTAATATTATAATATAAAATGAAGTAATAAAATAAGGTGTCTGGTTGAATCGCTGGGGAGAGAAGATTACTTATTTTTTTCGCTCTGCTGGCAAGATGCGACGGGGATTCAGTCTTATTTTGCTCAATTCGGATTTAACGGGTTTTCTAATTAAACAACGAACTTTGATTTGACTTGGGTTGCACATGTCGGGATTTTGGAACTTTGATTGGACTTTTTGTATTATTTGATTTATTTATCATTAATATTGAATATGGACACATTTCGCGACTGGATAACTTTGCCAGCCTCTTCAATTTCACGTATATTGACTGCTGTTTATAACTTGGAGTAATGTCTTTCCTGATTATGCTTCTCAATTTGTATAACCTGGATGGACTGTATGGATTCAACAAAAAGTATGTTTTTGGGTTGATATGTTTGATGTTATGTATTTTTATGTATTTGTGTAT
>OY744534.1:82036849-82064349 GCA_963556195.1 Sepiola atlantica | reverse complement strand
CCATAACTCGTTTTTAAAAAAAATTATTCTTTTTTCTGAGAGAAACTTGAAACTTAGATGTGATGACAAGGCAACCAGGGCTAAAGGTGACTGGTACAAAGGTCACAGGTCAAGTTTCGACACATCGGATGATCAATAATGCAGAGTAATCATAGAATTAAAAAAATCGTTCGCCGGAATTATCGATATTTGGAGGTAGTTTTTTATTAAAAACATTAGGATATCAGTGGAATGAATGAACTAACAATGTAAAGCCTACAAGAGGACATGTATGTTAAGTGTAATATATCTATGGTTATATATATATATATATATATATATATATATATATATATATAAATTCCCGAAACAGTTTTTCATGGTAAACAACTGATGATCCCTTAAAATAGTGTTAGAAATAAACTAATATAATAACTGTAAAAAATAAATTGACTTACATGAGTGATTTTCCACTGGAAGACTTGGGACTATAAGTTGTTGTTTTTTTTTTTAATATAGTTTTAATGGTTGAGAAACTTCCGAGACTATATATATATATATATACATATATATATATATATATATATATATATATATATATATATATATATATATATATATATATATATATATAAGAGGTTTATGTAGTTTGCTTGAAGAATTGTTTATTAGTATATAGAAATGTCGTACTTAGAAGGCAATACAATGCAGAGGTGTGACGGATAGACAAAAGTTGGAGAAAATAAGACATATCATGGTAGAACAAATTAAATAGTTTCACCCTTAATACAATGTATACATACACATATATATATATATTTATTATTATTTTCTCACAAACATACGTATATCTGTTTATCTACACAATGTTACAATGTTATGTAATACATGTATCAAGATGGTCTGGTGGAAACTCCGTATGATATAATATTTCAGGAACTCTTTGCTTCTTCAGAACCGTGCTCAGCTCAAGTTCAAGCGTGCATGTGATATATATATATATATATATATATATATATAATGAAAAGTCACACTTGAAAGTGCTGTGAAATGGTTATAATTAGAGGAATATTTTGAATAAATATTTTGAAAACCTGGACAACGCATTTATTTATGTTTTTTAAAATAAATTATTTATTTATCTTAAAAACTTGAGCACTTTCGGTGATATACACCCTTGTTAAAAGTATAAGCATATTTTTTTCCTCTTCGGTTTTCGTTTAATCCTTCTTGATTGAGACATATTTATCGCAGTCAAGTTGAAATTCGTCTTGATGTTATCGACGATTAATGTTGATATGCCAGTGTGTGTAGCACGAGGTTACGTGAATAGGGTAGAATGAAAAGTTCACACTGGGAAGCGCTGATGAAATGGCAATGATAAGGAGAATATTTTGAAAAAATATTTTGAAAACCTGATCAACGCATTTATTTATGTTTTTAAATAATTTATTTAAAAAAAACATAAATATATGCGTTGTCCAGCTTTTCCAAATATTTTTTCAAAATATTTTCCTTATTATATATATATATATATATATATATATATATATATATATATATATATATATATATATATATATGTCGCCTTTTTTGTAAGTATAAAGAAGATCTTCTCCTGAACAATAGAAACAGAAACGGAAGAACTTTTCACTACACTTCAACAACTCATTAGAACAGTTACATATATATATATATATATATATATATATATATATATATATATATATATATATATATATATATATATATATATATATATATATGAGGAATAATAAACAAAATGCGAATTAAAAAGTGATTTGAGGATAAGCGAATCAACAAACTAACAAAAATATAAACTCAAAAACATACAAAAGCTCTACCAAGATAATTCAGTAGCTGGAAAGCAACCATCCTCGATTGGAAGCGAGAACTTTAATGAAAGGAAATTCAAATTGTACAAGACCCGTACGAAAAAACAACAACAAAAAACGTAAACAAACAAGTCAAGAACAGTAGCAAGAGAGAAAGAAAATATGTGCAAATCAGCATTTGACGTAACTGCCAAAAACAGGCAAAGACGCAGCAAATCTCTTTATTTTGCATATATATATAAATGTGTGTGTATGCATTTATTTTAATAATATACATTTATTAAATGATTGGATGTTCCATACCGCGGACTTCATTGGTTATGCGGAACTGTGAAGCTGCATCGCAGTCGAAACACGTCTGGACCTCACCAGAGGATTGCCATAGGGTGTATGAATTTTTTTCTTTTAAGTTAGGAATGATTCTATCTTAAAAAAATTGCTTATAATGCCTAGGTCAGATTAGCATGCGCAAATTCGTCTAATGGATGGGTAACCAATGAAGTCCGCGGTATGGAACATCCAATCATTCAATAAATGTATGTTATTAAAATAAATGCATACACACAAATTTATATATATATATATATGCAAAATAAAAAAAAGATCTGCTGCGTATTTGCCTGTTTTTGACAGTTACGTCCAATGCTGATTTTCACATATTTTCTTTCTCTCTTTCTACTGTTCTTGACTTGTTTGTATACTATAAATAACACAAATACTATAACAACAACCCCATACAAAATACACACTTATATTGGGGCAAGTGCCTTCCCCATTAGGACCCGAATCTCAAACCATATCAACTCTTTCAAACACAATAATAACAATGCCACTAGCACCTCTCTATCCAATCTAATAAAAAACTTTAACATTAAAAACACTCCCTACTCCCTACGTTGGACTATATTAAAAAGGTCGAATTCCTACATTCCAGGATCCGCCTTCTGCACACCATGAAACATCTTAAAATGAGCTCATCTCTAATTGCAGGCACAAACGAAAATTTAAATACATTAATTTCATTACTCTCTCTGACACCCCTCCTCCCAGCCAACAACCCCCCTTCTAGCATCAGACAAATTTTTAAATTCTATAATTTGTTAATTTGTTAATCTTTAATTCTTAACTCCTCCAACCTTGCAAATAACCATCCCAATAACATAACATATCCTCTCCAGTACACCTAATAATTATATCAACCCATAGCACTTATTGTAAATTGAGAACTAACATTACTCTTACTACACTCTACCGATCCTTAACCACTCTAACTACAATACCATTATTCCTACTCAACACTATAGCTCCTATTTCCTTTGCTTGATTTTTCCTTCTTCCTTTTTGTTCTTCTATTTGCCAACCTTCGCATACACTTCCATTGCTTCTTATGCTTTTTATTTTTACCTCCTTTCTATCTTCCTTGTATCCATTCTATCGACCCTTTGTATGCCTCTCTCTACCGACAATATCTTCCTCGTAGATTCCATTTATCTCACATTTAACTACGCTCCTTGGTTACTCCTTACATTGGTCCATCTGCTTCCCCTTATAAAGCTATTTATAACTTCAACGCACTAGAATTACATTTAAGTTTACTTGATTCAACTCAACCCTACCCCATAATACTTATAATAGAAATCAATTGTTACAAGCAGTCTAACCTTATCCCCCAAATTGTCCCCAACCCTAAATTTTAATATGATTGAGTATAACTATACATTGAGCTTGTCTTACTTAATTATTTAATTATTTAATTACTTAATTATACATTTGGGCTTGCCTTATTTAATTATTTATTTATTTATCTATTTATTTAATTATACATTTAACCAACTAGGAAGCCCTTTAAACTTCTTAGAATATTTAACTAGTAAACGCTATTCTTTGCCCGACTTATTACGTACTCAACATTTAAACTTTAGATTCCCATTCATTGCAACCCTAATCTCTTCAACAGAAACCCTTTTACACTTTCGAAATTATTTTTGTCTTCCGTTCAAAATCCGTTTTAATTACGGCCCCCTTCTTTTCAAATAATATATACACTCAATGACCTAAATCTTCACCTATGGCCAAGCCCTACCCACATCGGATCTAGTACCTACCAACAATACCCATAGCAGTAGAACCCTTCCCCCTCCCTTTTTCCCTTCCAGCAGCAGCCATGGCTTTTTCAACTAACCCTCCCGCTTTCTTCCCTCACGCTTTACTTTCCCTTCTTTCCAACCCACCTCCTAATTGTGCTTCGTTTTAACTTAAGGACTTTTTCTTAGAATCGCTTAAATATTTCACTACTAAAGTCATTTGTATACGATTCAACTTCGGCCCAGGAAGTATTTTTAAAATGGCCCGATTGTTTATATTAATTTCGTTTAAGTGCGCTCCATGTACGATTTAAACTCAACATCTCACTATTGGAGTTACTTCATTTTGGAACGCTTTTTACATTCTGCCTCTACGAAACACTTTTTCTTCTCCATCTAAATCTCCTTTCATTGGACACCTTATCAACGGACAATTACCATCTGGACAAACCCCATATCCCTTTTACACGAACTTTTTTTTCACTCTCCATTGCTTAATACTATTTTTCAAATATTTGAATTTTAGCTTTTCAACTGCCAACTTATCTATCTGTATAATTCCTCTTATGATAAGATTTCTATCTTTGAAAAGCCGTGGCTTAAGGAAAGAATAATAAACATAATTTTATTACAGAATATACCTTGCATTGAACAATCGAAGTTTGAAATAAATCTTGACATTCGTACATGTGTATCACTCTTCGTCCATCTATCTTTATAATTGCTCTATCTCGTATATTGAGCTTAAACCATTTAACTATAGGTTCTATCTACTAAAAGTTTACTTTTAGTTTCATATATGTATATATATACATATTTATATATATATATATTTATTTATATGTATACATATTTATATATATATATATATAAAAATTGGGAAAGTTCATTTTATAAAGCATCTTTTGAAAGTTAATATAAATATAGAGGCAAAAATGCCTTCAAAAACCATGTATTAGATGCGAGTAATTAAATCAAAATAAAAATAAAAATATTTCGAAACATTTAACAAAATATTTCAAAATACCTTCTGTTTTTTTTTCTTCATCTTGATTTTTTTTTAAGCTAATATTTCGCTTGACAAAAACAAGCTTCGACAGAGCCAAGACAAATAAAGGTATAACCTTTTTTTCCATAATTTACTTCCTGGTGTTGGTGAAGTGTCACGTCCGGTGTTGTGAACTATTGTTGAAAATGTCTGTTTTAAATAGAATAGAACTTGATTGCGCATGGTCGCTGCGAGTTATAAATTAGGAAAGTTCATTTTATAAAGCATCTTTTGAAAGTTAATAAGTGTTTTAAGTTTACGGAATAAAACAATTATATTGATAAATGAAGCGGAAGAAATAAAAAAATGTAAGATCATCAAATCAATCTAACTTATCTATCTATTTAATTTCTCTGATGATAAGAAACCATCTTTTGAAAAGCCTGGCTTAATGAAAAGGAAAACATATACATTTCTTTTATTGAATACACCTTGTCTTGAATAACTGAAGATGAAATAGATTTGTTAGTCTTACATTTTTTATTTATCTTCATTCATTTATCTCTCTCTCTTTATATATATATATATATATATATATATATATATATATATATATATATATGTGTGTGTGTGTGTATGTGTAATTATTTTTATAATAATTATTTTTATAGAAACATGCATATATTTTTTTGTCTAAACTAAGGTTCTTATATGTGGCTCTATATTTACATATATATATATGTATATATATATATATATATATATATATATATATACATATATATATATATATATACATATATATATATATGTATATATATATATATGTATATATATATATATATATATATATATATATATATATATATATATATATATATATATATAACTGTCTCGCCAGTCGATTCAAACCCCGGAGTACAGTCAGTTTTGATTTCAAATCCAAGTGGTTCCAAAATAAAAAGATAAAGCCCCTAAAGAAAGTAAAATGAGAGCAGAGTGTAAAACGAAAAAGAAAGAAAGCAAAAATTCAAAACCGAGAAAAAATAGAATGAAAGAAAGAAAAAAAAGAAGGAAGAAATAACGAAAATTAAGAAGAAAAAAAACAAAGAAAAAGTGAGAGAGAAGTGAAAGGAAAGAAATAACGAAAAAGAAAGAAAGAATAACAAAAGAGATAAAAGAAAGGCCAGAGTTTCCTTTTAACTCACTAGTTCCTACAAACTCACTCCTGAAATATTCCTACCACTTTATGTCTCCCTCGTCAAACCACTGTTAGATTATGGTGTCTAGGCCTCTGCTTCATATCTAATACGTGATATCTAGCACCCGGAGAGAGTTCAACGATTGGCTACTGTAATTGTGAAGGGTCTATGAGATCTGCCCTATAAAAACCCTCTCAAGAAACTTAACCTTTTCTCCCTTGAGCGCCGACGATTACACTGTGATCTCATTTGGGCCTACACTATCGTCAATGGCAATTATGATCTCCTTCAAGACCTATTATTCACTCCTACACAAGAGAGAAGTCTACGCGGGCATTAGCAGACCGCTGATTTCGAAACCGCAGGAGGGTCACTCTCTTAATCAGGGTCTATGGGATCTTCCCTATAAAAGCCGACTCAAGAAACTTAACCGTTTCTCTCTTGAGCGCCGACGATTACGCGGTGATCTTATTTTGGCCTACAATTTCCTCAATGGTTTTACCATATACATCAGGACCTATCATTCACTTCTGCACAGAAAGAGGTCTACGCGAACACCTCGAGAAACTATTTCACCGCCGATTTCGATTGAACTGGAGGATCGACGCTTTCTCAATCAGGTTCCCTGGACATTTGAATAGTCTCCCAAGATTGATAATAAATGTACCAACAATGCATCAATTCAATGTGAATTTGAGCAAGTGCTAGGCTACTGTATCCTCTTCTGTGTAAATTTCTACCACCCTTTCCTAAATGGCAACTGAAACATGCTGGTTTTATTTTTTGCCAAATGAATTAAATTGAATTGAATTGAATACCATTCCGCGTCAGAATAGACCTGAGAGTAATAGTAACAATAATTGAATCAACACTTTCCCAATTTACCCAATCAGAGCCTCAGAAATGGATGTGATTCCTTTTCATACACAGTACGGTTGGGGTGGGTTGGCTTAAGTATTTGATTGGGGTGTGGAAATGGGGTAGTCAGAGAAAAAGTACAAAGGGCTAGGGAATATGGATTTCGGAATGGTTTAGTAGAGGCGAACACCTTAACAAACAATGCTCTAGACGGTTTAGTGTTGTACCCGGGAGACGTAACCTTTAAGAAGACAGTAAAAGAAGAAAGAAGGAAAAGAGGAAAGAAAGAAAGACATATTTGAAAGTGATAGTACATTCGAAAATAAAAGAAAAAGAATAAATGAGAGAGAGAGAGAAAGAGAAAGAGAAAGAGAGAGATAGAAAGAGAAAGAGAGAGAGTGAGAGGGAGGTGCGAGAGGAGAGTGAAGGAAATAGAAAGAGAAAGAGAAAGAGAGAGAGAGAGAGAGAGAGAGAGCTGTAGGTATGAATGAAAAGTAAACGTGTAAGAAAAATAATATATATGGGGTTAAATAAATTTTGAAAAAGCCAGAAAAAATAAAAACAGGCAATAAAATAGAAAAAGGGAGAGAGAGAGACAGACAGACAGACAGACAGACAGGCTGAGAGAGAGAGAGGGAGAGAGAGAGAGAGAAAGAGAGAAAGAAAGAGAAAAAGAAAGAAAGAAAGAAAGAAAGAGAGAGATAGAGAAAGATAAAGATAAAGAGAGAAAGAAAGTGAGAGAGTGTGAGAGAGTCAGAAAGAGAGGCAGAGAGGGAGGCAGAGAGAGAGAGAGAGGGAGAGAGAGAGAAAGATAAAGAGAATGAGAGAGAGAGAAAGAGAGAGATATATAGAGAAAGAGAAAGAGAAAAAGAGAGAAAGAGAGAGACAGAGAAAGAGAGAGAGAGAGAAAGAGAAAGATATATATATATATATATATATATATATATATATATATATATATATATAGAGAGAGAGAGAGAGAGAGAGAGAGAGAGATGAAAGTAAAAGAAATAAATATCCAGCCCCTGTCTCGCATCGTTTTTACAATTCCCCTTCTTCACTGTAAAGGTCCCTAGACGCCGGAACATTTTCACTTGAAATAGCTTCTTTCCACGAACCGCTTGCTTTTGGAATTCCATCCATGCTCCCAGTTTCTCCGGCCGTATCGACACGCAAGAAATTTAAACGTAATGTAACCAAATATGTTTTCTGCCTAAATCCCTACCTAGGCTGCTCTCTATTACTCTAACTCTTATCACGATAGGCCTTTACGCTTCCTTGTCCATATGTCTTGTTTAGGATGAATAAAAGTTTTTTTTTTTTAAGAAAGAAATGGAAAAGAGATAGAAACGGATTAAAGAGAAGGGAATACGTAAACAAGAAACAGAAAGAAAGCAAAAAGGAAAGAAATAAAAACAAGAGAAAGAGAGAAAGAAAAAAGGAAAGAAAAAACGACGGAAAAAAAAGAAAGAAACATCGGAAGTAAAGTCAACAAGAAAGAAAAGGGAAATGAAGAGAAAGTGTAAAAATAGAGAAAAATAGAGGAAAAACTAGAAAAGAAAAGAGTATAAATCTAAGAAGAAAAAAAACGAAAGAAAGAAAGAAAGAAAAAAAGACGAGAGAATAAAAAAGAAAGAAAGAAAGAAAAAAAGAAAGAAAAAAAGAAAAAAAAAAGTAATGGCTAATATTGAATACTAGAAAAAGTTATAAAGACTTATTTTTTAATATATATTTTTATTCTATTAAAAGAACATATTTTACACTAAACACGCAAACAATTATTACACGAAATAAACGCTGACGATTCTTTTTGCATATAATTGACTAGATGCAAAGTGTAGTATCTGTTTTGATACCGCAATTCATCTGCTCTGTACTCGGTCACTGAAAGGGAAATCTTTGTAAACTGAGGCAATTTTTATTTATGTCTCGATCCAAAGGGCCCTTTTTTCTAGTGAGCCGGATTGTCCCCAAATTAAAAAAAAAACGACGTTTTGTCTAACTCTGCTCTCGTGGGGAGGCAAGTAAATGAGAACTACAAATATAGTATCTGTTCTGTTCCTAAATCAGTTTTCCTTCAAAATAAATAATAAATAAATAGTCATAAAACGAGCCATTAAAGAGAGATAAATAGACTGAGAAAGGGTGATGAGAGAGAGAGAGAGAGAAAGAGCGAGAGAGAGAGAGAGAGAGAGGAGAGAGAGGGGGAGGGGAAAGGAGATGGAGGAGGAGGTGGTGTCAGTAAGAAAGAGAGGAGGGTGAAGAGAACGTAACGAAAATGAGAAACGGGTAATGCTTTTTACTTTTGCCAGTAATTTCATGTCGGAAACAGATCTCACTCCTGTGTCAAAGAACTTGACAGCAAACAGGAAATGACTGGTGCCATATGATGCGCACGCATCAGTTTTGTTCACTTCCGGTCATTCATAGGCATCCCCTTATACTCCTAACACCACCACAACTACCATCACCACTACCACCACTACTACCACTACTACCACCACTACTACCACCACTACTACCACCACTACTACCACCACTACCACTACCACTACCATCACCACTACTACTACCACTACCATCACCACTACTACCACTACCACCACTACCACTACTACTACTACTACTACTACTTTGTCAGTACATCCATAGCTTTCACGCAGACAAATATAGGCAAGCAAAACGGGCAGCATTTTAAAAAGACGTTCGACACCATAGATAGCTAAACTCTTTCGCTGGTTTTGTTTAAATTCACTACTTTAATACTTTTTTTTATGGAAATCGCTCTAGACAAGGCATGAAGCCACTTGATGTAAGAAGCTAAAAATACCACCTCAAAGTTAAAAGCTAGTCTATGTTAAATGTTAGATGGCTAGATTCCGACCCAGAAAACAGCAATTCTCCTCCTTTTGTCAGAAACATCGCTCATGGAATGTGAGGACTAAAGGAAAACAAATAAGGGAAGCGAGAGTTACTAGGCTGCGGAAAGTAAACCCAAGATCCACTTTCTACTCTCCCGCTGACACATCTGGGGAGGTGGCGTAAAGAGTACCATTTTATGCCTTGGCAGGGTACAAAGTCGCTACGAAATCTAGTGGGGGTCATCTATTGTTATTTCCATGGAAGGTGCTCGACAGAGCTCCAGTGGTTGGTTCCTCTTTGTAAGACATTCACAGCGATAACCCGTATTACTATCACAACGAAAAAAGCATTTCCTTTCTCGCCTCCATGTGCCTAGCGTCCGGCGGAATTACCATGGACAGACTTCTTTGCAAGGGTTCCCCACCTATGAAACACATTATCGCGGGACTGCTTCCTCGCCGATTACAATTTGGTCGTCTTCGAATCCAATGTCAACAAATTTTCGTCACAGATTATCCCATAAGTAATCAAATGGTACATCGATCAATTTTAGTACTCCCATAGTGTTCCTCATATTTGGGCTGGCAATCTAAGTAACCATTATCCCGAGTGGCATTTTGGCATTAGAAAAGTGGTGACCCAATGGTAAAAAAAAGATCAGGTTTTAGTCCTCGTATCTCTATGAAAGGTTTGGTCGGTCTGGCACGATTCAGTTTAAAGTAATATTGTCATCGTTAACCGTGCAGATTACAGCTTATTTGAGATGATTTCCGTCGCATGGTCTGTCACTAACAAGTTTAAAATGACATTTTTGTTGGTCTGTCAGGCTTACGTTTTACATATCATTTTAAGTGCGTCTACGCATCTTTATGACGTCGCCTCCACGGCCGGGAAACGACAACATATAACAATATTTACATGCGCGTGTGTAAGAATAAGGTTAGATTGGAAATTTTCTCACTTGACTTAAAAATGACGTAAGAGAATTTAACACTTCATTAGAAGTAAGAGTAAAGCGTAAGATACGTGTTAAAGGAAGTTGAATGGACGGAAGTAAAAAATGACACGTAGGAAGGAAGAGATAAATACCGTCGTCTTTGGCAGATGAGCTGATTGTGTTCAGTCGGAGTTTATATAATTTTCGGTTTTTCCCCCCTCCCCTCGAAGCTTATATGGAACCTTAGAATGCTTTGAGAACATTAATGGATAGAAGAATTAAGGGACATGCACCGTTGAGCAACACTGTTGTTGGAGTATTTTATGTTGTGCATCATTGCATTTACCAGGTGAGAGAGAAAGATGGAAACTTTCATTTCCACATCATCACAGAAATGAAATACGACCAGATGATTCTGCCTACAAAGTGAACGCACTGTGGAGATATAGGAACACCTTGGTATAGCTACAAACAGACCGACAGTCAGGCCGACTGATGCGAACACCGATCTTTCTTTCTTTCAAGAAACATATGTGATGTATTATCAACCGTTTAATGACCGGCAAAAAAGAGTCGCCAACCTAATAGGTCCCTCACTGTCAACCAAGCTCCAGTCCCTGTCCCATCGCCGCAATGTAGCATCCTTGTGCTTGTTTTACAAATACTTCAATGGATTATGCTCCGATGAACTGGCTACTCTGATGCCGCCTCGACGTAAATTCACTAGACCAACTCGACAATCGACTAAATCCCATCCATTCACTGTGGAGATCCCCAGATGCCGGAGAGCTTTCTACTCAAATAGCTTCTTTCCTCCTGCTGCTGGCCTCTGGAACTCCCTCTCTGCTCAATGTTTCCCCGACAGTACTGACATGCAGAAATTTAAAATTAATGTAAACAGACATCTCGCTGCGCAGATCCCAGTTTGGGTTGACCCCCCCAACCTTCTCCCCTTTTCTTTCTTCTCAGTAGCCCCTTACGTCTACAGTGGCGGCCTGCCTTGTTTGGGGTGAACTACGTTAAAAAAAAAGAAAGAAAAAGTGAAAGCTTACGGAGTTCAGCTATGCTACCAGCAAAATAACAGCCAGGCCGACTGATGAGAACAATAACTGAAAGCTTACAGAGCTTCTGTTTCATCATAATCAATCTCTAATCCAATAACATACATGATGTGTCACCTTTTGATCCCTAAACTATGCAATTAAACATCTAATACCTTTCCAAGACTCATTTCTATTGTTTTTCGTGACATCATATAACCCAATAAAGCACAAGTCATTAAAAATCTTTTATTTTTATTCATATTTATTATTATTATTTGTATGTTATGTCTTTTTGTGTAGATCCCCTTTTTATATATTGAATTCAGAGTCAACTAGTTTTAATATCAATGGTTATTTTGTGCGTGAGTATACTTAAAATAGTCCACGGTGCATTACCTTTCAGGATCAAACAGAAATGTGGGAACAAGAAAAAAGAGCGAATCATGCTGAGGAATTACAGAATCAAGAAAGTGCTAAGTAATGCTAGTGAGCGAGCCGAAAAGACGCATGAATATGAGTTCTTAAACAAGAATAATAACAAAGAAGCTCATATCCTCTTACTATGCCAATTTGTGAGATCCAAATAAATCAAACAGTTCGGTATAACTCATTTTGGAGTTGGTTATAAAATATTAGAACGACGGTTGAGTTCGATTCAGTCCAAATGAGCTTTCTTTGATAATTTTGATATTTGAGCTTATACGGCAGTTCAGTCCCATCCACCACACTGGAGGATCAAGCAACACTATCAGTACGACAAAGATAATAATATATATCGTATTCGATCTATGATGGATATACCATTATATACACACACGAAAGAAGTAAATAGATACCCGAGAAAAATATTTCATATATGTGCAAAGATTTTGCTTCCTTCACCGACGGCCAACACCTGGAGCTGTACGAAGCAGTAGTAAAAGTTTGAAACATCAATATTTTACACAAATTAACATTTTTGTGTGTTCAGATATCGATATATCTATTATATATCACAATTTAAGTATGACACAAGGCCAAAGAAGCATTAGTATTCTCATAGTTTTTTGAGGAGTCATATTATAAGTTAATCTGAAAGTGGACTTAATCAGTTACAAATTTTCGTAACTCTCGGGATTCCACTTTCCATTGTTAACTGAGCGATTATCTAATTAATCAGTTAGGGAAAATAATCAATATTATCTTGCGTAGGTTCACCAGGACTCTTTGACAACAGTCTTCACTATGAATGATAATAAGGATGTCTAACATAATAAGTGTGTCTAAAATAATAAGAGTGTCTAACATAAGAGTGTCTAACATAATAAGGGTGTCTAACATAATAAGGGTGTCTAACATAATAAGGGTGTCTAACATAATACGGATGTCTAACATAATAAGGGTGTCTAACATAATAAGGGTGTATAACATAATAAAGGTGTCTAACAAAATAAAGTGTCTAACATAATAAGGGTGTCTAACATAATAAGGATGTCTAACATAATAAGGGTGTCTAACATAATAAGGGTGTCTAACATAATATAGGTGTCTAACATAAGAGTGTCTAACATAATAAGGGTGTCTAACATAATAAGGGTGTCTAACATAAGAGTGTATAGCATAATAAGGGTGTTTAACATAATAAGGGTGTAAAACATAATAAGTGTGTAAAATATAATATGGATGTCTAACATAATAAGGGTGTATAACATAATAACGGGTGTCTAACATAGTAGGTGTGTCTAACATAATAAGGACGTATCACATGATAAGGGTGTCTAACATAATAAGGGTGTCTAACATAATAAGCGTGTCTAACATCAGGGTGTATAACATAATAAGGGTGTCTTACATAATAAGGGTGTCTAGCACGTTGAAGAATATTCGCAATCTAAACCTGAAGAAAAAAATGTTGTTGCACAGATATTTACACAATTGATACGACATTAATATTGCGTTGATATTATTAGGAAAATAAAAACAAAACAACTGCAATAAAAAAACTATTATATTCTAAACATGTTCCATGGCGTGACATATTTTTAATCTGAACATTTGAATATGTATGATCCATATTCCCACGAAGATTAGCGATTACGAGACGTTTGTCTGAGAGTTTGATGAGACATATCTGATTAGCCCTCAAAAGTATTATAAGAGTCATTATCATTTCAAATTTTCAGTCTGGTTTCCCAATCTCAACGTTTCGGTAGTTATGCTTTTCGGTCGTCTTCAGGTGCTTTGTGTTGAACTCCGGAACCGTCATGGAATATTGTATCCAAACCTTCATTAAAGTCCCGAGATATTTTTTCAGTTAAATTTCCTTTATTTACTGACTAGCAGAGCTACCCGGCGTGGCCCGAGTACATAAAAAATAGAACAGGTATAAAACTGTGTGTAACATCTTCATATTAAAACTCTTACCCCTTTCTATCTTTCTCTCTTTCCTCCTTTCCCGCTTTTTCACATCCGTTTTCCCCATCCATCTTTCACCTCGGCCCATCTCATTCCTCTTTTCTTGTTTCAATGCATTGAAAATAATAATAATGTAAGTTATTCACCTCTCCTTTATATAATAGATAACAGTGGAAATGAGTGAAAAACCGACACCCCCTGACGTAACGTGGCCCAGTTGACTCCAAAGACTGAATGATCTTTTAATTTTTGTTGTTGATATCATTCTCCAGAGCAACGCCGATTTAGAATATACCAACTTTGTGAGTGTTTGTTTTGTAGTTTTTAAAACTTTAAACTGGACCCCCCACATACCTTTTCTATATATAATAGATGATGAAATTTCCGTCAGTACTAGATACATCAATGGGTTCGTCTGATTCAGCTTATAAGCAAAAGAAAAACTTAGACAAAACCTTCTTTCATTATTAGTCTTGCTGGAATAAACTAACGATTCTACGCTCTGAACAATAAAGTCACAACATGTTTATATTATAATGTTAGGAGAAATATAAACGGTATCTTGTCATATATTTTAGAGATTCACTCGATGACAGCAACTCCATTGTTTTGATGAGGATGAATAGCAAAGATGAAAGAGATGCTGTGAACAAAAGCAGCACGGAAACGCATCAAAGGCCAAATGAAAGTCTATATTTGAATTGTCTGCATCAAATGGAAAACCACAAATTACATCTCCTTGGCGATCCTGTTAGAATAAGGTGAACAGAAATTGATGGGCCACTGTCAGTTTTCGCACAGAAACAACATTCTTGATGCCATCTAAGTGGATTTTGCACCTCCAAAAGGTTGGAACGCAGACCCCCTAGTGTTGTATGGAGGTCATGCGGTAGTTAGAATCGACGCTAAGAGTTGAGGAACTTGGTTTATATTTATTATTATTCGTTTGAGAAATTTATATTGTGGAAAACCCCTAACCCTAAGGCCTTGTAGAGGAGTTAAAACCAGAACACACAGAGAATGAGTAAATAAACTGTTTTTGTAAACCATCAAAGAAATAAATACCGTAGCAATTCCCACTAATATGGCATCGATATGCCACGTCAGAAAGTATTGTATGGTCCAGATTCCAATGACAAGATGGCAATATTGTAGTTCCGGTATTATATTACTATTGAACAGGGCATTAGAATCACACACTTAATGATATCCTTAATTGTACTTAAACAATACATTAAAAGTATGCACCCAATAAAATATTTAATTACAATTGAACAGGGAATTCAAATAACGCACTTAATGAAATCTTTAATTGTACTTAAACAATACATTAAAATTATGCACCCAATAAAATATTTAATTTTTGGACAGGGAATTCAAATTACGCACTTAATGATATCCTTAATTGTACTTAAACAATACATTAAAATTATGCACCCAATAAAATATTAAATTTCTATTGAACAGGGCATTAGAATTACGCACTTAATGAAATCCTTAATTGTACTTAAACAATAAATTAACATTATTATTGAAAAGTATTTGCTAATAGGACAGACTCCTTGGAAGTTCCTCCAAAATTCGGATCTTTAAACTATCAGGCAAAACGTTTACCTCCCGTACCTGCTATATTAGAGAATGGCAAAATATACCATATAAAATAAAGTCGTAATCTGTGTTAAAAAGTGAAAAAAAGAAAACTACTCACAGAAGTAAAGTTTAAATAAAAGAAGAAAAATGAAAGAAAAACATACAAATCGGTATAAAAAAAAAAGAAATCGTCTCATAATAGAAATAGATTGAAGGTGGTGCTTGTCTGACTTGCTATTTACTTTTTCAATTCGGCTAAATACTTGAAATGGATTTGCCCGGCATTTTTTTTATTTGATATCTTTTGTGTGACGGGATGGATAGGTATACAAATAAAACACACTGCTCTTCATTTTAAAGTACAGAATTAGTCAAGTAAATAAGATATACTTCAAATTGAAAACGTCGTCGTCTCCTTCGCCAAGAATGTGTGCCAGACACCCGTGAAGAGGGTCACAACTTAAACTTTGACCCACAAAACGACCGACAATGATAATTAAGATTTTATTTGTCTATTTTACGGCATATCATTCTTTTGTGAGTATTTTAATACCGAAACGCAATATGTTTTGTAAATAATTCATAGTATATAATTAATTGGACATACGTTCATATTTTACCCATTGAGGGGTGAAATTTGGGGTTCATACATTTTTTTACATTTTAGATCAATAATTCAACCCCTTTAATTTAACTAATTGTTGTGAAGTTGTTCCACAGTAAATAATAAATAAAGGAAGTAAAGTCGAGGGTTGGTTTAACAAGTGTATTAACAAAGTAAGAAAGTGACTAGCACTTGGCTAGACAGTTACAAGACTGTGCTTTGTCTTCTGTGTGTCTCTCTGGTGACTCTGGTGACTCGCACCATTTATAGTGACAACCGGTGTTGTTTCTCCTGTGTAAGAACGGCCGGTGTAACACTAATTAAAAAATTCTTCGTCTGTTCGCATATTTTTCCTAGCCTGAGAGGATTGTATCATGACGAGCGAACATATACTATAATACCCCCTCCCCAAAGGAGGAGATTATCCATGGGAGTATGGTCTCATAAGAACAGAAGATATGCTACACTACCAGCTCCTCTAAAAAGAGAGGTAATGCCTGGAAGAATGGTCTCATGACAATGGAACAGATGCTACACTACCCCTCTCTAAAAGGAGGAGTTTATGCCTGGGAGGATTGTATGTTGATCACAAAACCGATGTTTTACTACCCCCCTCCCCGAAAAAAAGGAGGATGAGGTAATCTCTAAGATAATGGTATCATAACGAACAGGCATATACCACACTATCCTCACGAAGGAGGAGGTCATGCCTTGGAATGTAGCATCATCCCAACAGAACAGATACTACACCATCCTCTGAATTGAGCATTGAAAGATAGTACATTAGTCTTAAATTGTAAAGCAAACTGAATTGACCATTAAGAAATAGTACAATAGTACACTTAATAGAAGTACTAGTATAGTTTCGGCTTCAGACAAACATATACTAAATATCCTTGAGTAATAGATAGAGCACTTCAAACCCCAAATGGAATCGGTATAATTCCGTTAGTAACCATAGCTATACTAACGCCTGTAATACTTTAAAAAGTACTTTTGGAAAAACCGACGTGACTCACAATTCTGACAGTTCTAACTGGTGGAACTAGATGCCCAGTGCTTCCTCCGCCTAAAAGAATTAAAATGGTATCAACGTTCGTGTTTCGATTTTAAAGCAAGCGATTCTTCAAGAGTTTCTAATATCCGGCAGAATGGGCTTTGTTACGTACCATGGACCCAAAAGTGACCGTCTTTTAATTAAAGAATTTCATAATAGATCGGAAGTCTGAGCGGAAGGGTTTCGATCAACCAATGCGTGTCTACATAATGGATTGAGCACGCGCCGAGCGAAAATATCGATCACACTAAATATAATTCTCTCTCCATATTTCTAAGCTAAAAAAGCAGCGAAACATCTTAATATGTATGTATGAAAAAAAGACAAAAAGCAAACAATTAAACACATGAAGAAATCATCAAAACGAGAGATTTACCGGTTTCGTTTAGATCAACTAACATCTTCAAACATCCTTTTTTCTGATTCAAGCAATCTAACCAGAGCTAAATAGGTGAACCATTTTTCTGATATATATATATATATATATATATATATATATATATATATATATATATATATATATATATATATATATATATATATATATATATAATTAACTTGTTACAAATATCCAGGGGGTATGAATCCGAAGGAAGTTGAAACCGGGTTTATGAGAGTGCTCAATGAAAATTCAGAGCAAAATATATATATTTTGATTTTATTCCATTAATTGCGACAAAACAGGTTTTGTTTCATTGGTGCGAATAGCTACCAACTCATCGGGCGAAAGGAATTCAAATGGCATAAAATTTTAAGTTCACTCTAACGGGAGATTGAAAATTTTCAATCTCCCGTTAGAGTGAACTTAAAATTTTATGCCATTTGAATTCCTTTCGCCCGATGAGTTGGTAGCTATTCGCACCAATGAAACAAAACCTGTTTTGTCGCAATTAATGGAATAAAATCAAAATATATATATATATATATATATATATATATATATATATATATATATATATATATATATATATATATATTGGTACAGAAAAAACTAGTACAACATTAGTACCGTCGGTTTCAAGCTCAGAAGGACTTAACATTCCGGCTCTCTTCCGCTTATGTTGTCACCTGTTTCAAAAAAGTGAATTCACGTGTCACTCTCGTTTGGATGCGGTATTTGCTTAGAGTGTTATGTATATTTGTTTAAAATTAGTGTTAGGGATGTTTAATAAGGTTTGAAAATGGGGGGGGGGTGAAATGTAATAGTTGAGATTTAAAAATGGAAAATATTTAAAACTCTAAAAAAATAAAAAAAATATTTCTATACAAATCCCGTGAGTCAATGTTTATGAGGAGCGTATATTTGGTCATTACTGTTTTGTATATATAATTAAAAAAATTAAGGCAACATTTCTTTTTTTACTTAAGTGGAGTGAAAATGCACAATTGAATAATATACCTCTAGAAAATAGAAGAACATTCAAAGTATAGACATTTAAGAAACCACCCAATGCCGCATATATTAATATTAGCTCAATGGTCGATTATTAAGATCAACCAGAGCTATTATGAACTGAGTTGAGATCAATAAAGTTAGAACATTATTTATATCATACAATGTTTCTAAATTACCTTGGAAACGATCGTACGCCAAATAATAGTTGTGTTTGATTTCTTGGAACTCATATAAATAATGTTCTAATTTTGTTAACTTGAACTCATATATATATATATATATATATATATATATATATATATATATATATATATATATATATATATATATATATATAAAAAGAAAGATTGTCGAAGAGTGATAAACATGCACGGATGTCCAAATTTATTTCAAACTTCAAATGTTCAATGCAAGGTATATTCTGTAATAAAATTATGTTTATTTTTCTTTCCTTAAGCCAAGGCTTTTGAAATATCGAAATCTTATCATCAGAGGAATTATACAGATAGATAAGTTGGCAATAGAAAAGCCAAAGTTCAACATTTGAAAAAATATTAAGAAAAAGATGGGTGAAAAAAAAAGTTCGAGTAAAAAGGTATTGGGTTTGTCCAGGTGGTAATGTTGAACTTTGGCTTTTCTATTGCCAACTTATCGATCTGTAAAATTCCTCTGATGATAATATTTCGATCTTTGAAAAGCCTTGGCTTAAGGAAAGAGCTATAAACGTATAAACATAATTTTATTACAGAATATACCTTGCATTGAACATTTGAAGTTTGAAATAAATTTGGACATCCGTGCATGTTTATCACTCTTCGACAATCTGTCTTTATAATTGCTCTATCTCGTATATTGAGCTTTAACCATTTCACTATAGGTTCTTTCTACTAAAAGTTTTCTTTTAGTTTCTTACTTATTATATATATATATATATATATATATATATATATATATATATATATATATATATAATTCAGTAGATTACACAATTTATGACATGAATAAAAAATGTAATATTGTAATCGCGCTCCGAAAGTCAACATTTGACAATATGTACGCGCGTTTCAGAAAATCATTCTATTATAACTATTATATCAAAGTAAATCGTTTTTCAAGTTTTGATCTGATGTAATAGTGATAATTAAAAAAAAAATTTTGAAACGTGCGTACATATGGATAAATATTTTCAAGTGTTTATTTTCACAGCGTGCTTATAATATTTAAAATTTTAATTATGGAATAAATTTCGTAATCAACTAGATTATAATATAAAAGCCCCGCTTAAAATAACATGTTAACCATTGAGCTTAATATGATCTGCGGTATTTAACATAGCCTGGGGATCAATAAATCTTTTTTATTAATAAGTAATGCTGTACTATTTAATCTCTTAAGAATATCGTACTAGTTTTGGATCTTTAACTTTTTCTTATATATATATATATATATATATATATATATATATATATATATATATATATATATATATATATATATATATATATATATATACATATAGGATCAAATATAAACCAAAGTAAAAACTTTTAGTAGATGGAACCTATTGTGAAGAGGTTTAGCTCAATATACGAGATAGAGCAATTGTAGAGATAGAAGAAAAAAGAGTGATAAATATGCGACGATTGTCCAAATTTATTTCAAATTTCAATTGTTCAATGCAAGGTGTATTCAGTAATAAACTAGTGTTTATTATTCTTTCCTTAAGCCAAGGCTTTTCAAAGATCGAAATCTTATCATCAGAGGAGAAATACAGATGGATAAGTTGGCTTTCGAAAAAATCAAAGTTCAAATATTTGAAAAATATGAAAATTATTATTAAAAGAATTTTTGCTAAAAAACGCAGTGAATGAAAAGAAAAATTCCGTGAAAAAGATATGCAAATTGTCCGGGTGGTAAATTTCCGTTGAAAAGAAGTCCGATGAATTGTAGAATGTGAAGAAAACTCTTTGCGTGGGAGCAGTGTGAAGAAAGTGCTCAAAATATAGGTAAGTCCAGACGCACTTAAAGGGGATTGAAAAGAGAGAAACTGGCCATTTTTTTTTTTGGGGGGGGGGGTATACTTCCAGGACCAAATAAGGCAGATGATATCTCATTCAAAGTTTAAATCCAAATCATTTGATTTTGATTTAAACCTTGAATGAGATATCATCTGCCTTATATATTTTTTTAATAATCACTAGAGGACTAGTAATACAATATGAAGCGCTAACATGAATATAAATATATAAACATATAATGTATTTGTATTTTTATTGGTTATTGCAGCGTTCGTTGTTCTTTTGCTTGCTACTACTTCGATTGTATTTCTTCCTAAGTGATTAAGATGCAGAAAATTGAATTATTAGTCGCCCTTAACTTTTATATGACGTATTTTCCGTTAATATATATATATATATATATATATATATATATATATATATATATATATATATATCTTTGTATTTATTTTATACGTACATTACTTTTATGTACGTATAAAACAAATAAAAATAAATATAAAAAAATATATATATACATACATATATGTATATATATATGTATATATTTCCTGTATCCACATAAAATTTTATAAAGAGATATATTTTTATGTATCAATTTTCAGTATTTACTTCAACAGTGCTGGATACGTAAGTAGAACTAGGTAGTAAGCTATAAAAATATATTTATGGCAATGAAGCTACACATAGACTCCCGCATTTTAGCCTGAAAATTCTCCCTGTGGATGAAACGCGAGAGCCTGTGTGTAGCTTAATTATTATAAATATATTTTCATAGCTTACTATATATATATATATATATATATATATATATATATATATATATATATATATATATATATATATATATATATATATCCTCTCACTGCCGTTATCAGCATGGATAGCTTAGACAAGAATCGAACCTTCGATACTGATGTCTATAGTCTGGCGTTTTATCTTCGGACCATGACGCCTTGCCTGATTTATATATATATATATATATATATATATATATATATATATAGTTAATACAACAAAAGATATAAGAGGCAACTAATATTTTTAATTAGTGAACATCCGGATAAAAATGAAGCTCAATATACTGGATAGAGCATTAATAGCAATAGATGAAGTGAAAGAATAAAATAAGGTGCGAATCAAATTTTGTTAGAATTCAAATTTCAAGCAAAGTACTTTAAAGTCCTTAACTCATGAGTTTTCAAAGAAAATCGTCTCCTCAGAGGACCATTACCGCAATGACATTACTGCAGGTAATAAAATTAAACTTTGAAAATACATAAACAAATATATAAAATACATAAAAGTATAAAAAACATCAAATATATCGGCCCAAAACATAATTTTTTGTTAAACTTATACAGTTCATCCAAGTCATAAAGTTTAAAACAGCTTCAAGAAAGATGTCAAAGAGGTTGATTAAAAAACAGTAATGTCATTGCGGTAAAGGTCCTCTGAGGAGAAGATTTTCTTTGAAAACTCATGAGTTAAGGACTTTAAAGTACTTAGCTTGAACTTTGAATTCTAATAAAATTTGATTCGTACCCTATTTTATTCTTTCACTCTATCTAGGGCTATATATATATATATATATATATATATATATATATATATATATATATATATATATATATATATATATATATGAAGCAATCCAACAAAAGATATAAGCGTCAACTAATATCTTATAATTAGTGAAACATCCGGATAAAAACTGAAGCTCAATATACTGGATAGAGCATTAATATTATAATATAAAATAAAGTAATAAAATAAGGTGTCAATCAAATTTTATTTAACTGCGGTAATGGTCCTCTGAAGAGAAGAATTATCTTTGAAAACTCATGACTTTAAGATACTTTGCTTGAACTTTGTATTCTAATAAGATTTGATTGACACCATATTTTATTACTTCATTTTATATTATAATATATATATATATATATATATATATATATATATATATATATATATATATATATATATATATATTTGAAGCTCCTCGTTAAAAAGTAGAGCACTGTAAATGGTAGTAATAACACAGCGTGACGTCACTTGCTTTATATGCATCATTCCTTCACTTATAGAAGTTGAATGCCTGTACGTCTCGCCGCCTCTAAAAGTGTTAAAATTATCATTGTTTATAAGCTGTTCAGAACTGGCATATCGGTTAGTGACGTTGGATTGGGGTTGAAAAATACTTGTAATCCAGGGTTTCGAATCGTGTGACCGGTGGTGAATAGTCGTACTTCTATGCTGATGAGTCTTGATTGAAAAGAGACGAAACGTATACGTCCATAGATGAATAAACAATAACAAATATATATATATATATATATATATATATATATATATATATATATATATATATATATGTATATCTATATATATATGTATCCTTATAGACACCAGAACATATAAGGGTTTTATTTACTCCGCCCCAGGAGTTAGGCACAAGGCCAGTGTTATCTTACTCCCACAAGTAAGATGCGACCCCAGATCGGGTCGAGAAAGTGGGGTTTGAAAAGCCAGCGCTCGAGAGGTGAGCACTCTGGCCATTTAAAAATTGCCTGGGCAGCCCCGTCGGCATTCCCCGGTAGGGGCGCCTCAGACAGTAAGCAATACACTTACTCCTCCCCAAAGAGGGGAGGCAAAGCCTGGGAGGGTGGACCTCCTAGAACTGCACAGGACAGGCGTGCAGTATCCATCGGAACAGATACTACACTTTGATCTTAGCCAAAAGGCCAAGAAGAAGCCATAGGGTTAAAAAGCACTTCGTTATACACCTACATTAATGTCTCTGTGCTGATTAGCTCTTCAAAGCATCCGTCTTTTTAGCGAATGCGAGAGTAATTCATTCGCTGCATTAATGAAACGATGTATCATGTCTCGATGGTAGATATCGCGTACATTCTCCGGTGCGTGTGCGATCGAAGGAAGGTTTCCGGCGAGCCACGATACCGGGACTTACTGGTGTTGATGGAGGGGGCGAGGTCTATCGAAGTCCAGTGTTTATGATGAGAGAAAAAGGTGGGAGAAAGAGATGGGGGTGGAGGGTGGAGAGTAGACGAAGAATCGATCGTAATTAATAGGCATTGCAATAATAGAGTTTGAGTTCTGGATGACAAATGCGCCTCATCGATCCACCCGGTTTACGTTAATAGCAGAATGAATGACCCCCCCCACACTTTTGAAAATCGAAAAGCCTGTTTCTTGGTTTTGCTTTTGAGTGGGTTGCTTGATTTTACGGCATATCAACACTTCTATAGGTCATTCCCAGCAGGCCAAAAAAAACAACAACAGATAAATGAATTGTTGTGATAAAATAGAAAGATCGAATTAGGTTTGAAGAAAAATCAGAAAAAAAAGTCTCGTATGTTCGCATAATGGCATGTTGGAGGAGTTATGAATGGTATTCGATTTTTAACGGGGGGTTCAAAATTTACATTGTGCCCTTCCCTTGGAAAGCTTATTCGAGTATATTCATGCAGGAAAAAAAGGAGAAGAGAAAGTACACATACCTATTCTAGTATCTACGGATCCATTTTTCTTGACTTTGAGATGATTTTGAAAAGACACGACGATGTCTAAGTGCACCTATCTATCCGGACCTTAGAAGACGGGCCCTTCTTTTCTAAGTGCGAATTTCAAACTATCTATATATTCAAATACTTCTATGCCTAGTTATATGATTAAACCCTTGTATATAAGATCATAAATTAAAAAACCCGACAGGGTTATATTGTTAATTAACTTTAAAATTAATTAACTTTAAAATTACTTAACTTTAAAATTAGTTAACTTTAACATTAATTAACTTTAAAATTACTTAACTTAAAAATTAATTAACTTTAGAATTAATTAACTTCAAAATTAATTAACTTTAAAAGCAGTTAACTTTAAAATTAGTTAACTTTAACATTAATTAACTTTAAAATTAATTAAATTTTAAAATTAATTAACTTTAAAATCAGTTAACTTTAAAATTACTTAAACTTTAAAATTAATTAACTTTAAAATTAATTAACTTTGAAATTAATTAACTTCAAATTTAATTAACTTTAAAATTAGTTAACTTTAAAATTAATTAACTTTAAAATCAGTTAACTTTAAAATTGGTTAACTTTAAAATTAATTAACTTTAAAATTAATTAACTTTAAAATTAATTAACCCGACTTTGTGAAAGCAAGCTTTAGATAGAGTTTATTCATTTATATTTATATAAAGTTAAGTATGTGCATATGTCTATGTTTTTGTATGTACTCATAAACTAATGAACCGATCATTATGAATTTTGGAAAACAGCTGCTAGGCATAACGAGTGGTAATGTAGGCTATATTTAGTTTTGCAGTAAAGAAGGGTGAAAAGGGGGTGGATGCTATTCATGAAAATTCAGATACCACCGATTTAAAAAAAATTCATCAATAGGTATTAAACATGATTTAATAAATATTCCACAAATTTCAGGGTTTTTTTCGCATTTTAAAGGGTTTTTAGAGGGCACAATATGAGCACAACTTCCCGTTGGAAAGTTAAAATATTTCTGTTTTACATTGAGTTTCATCTATAGTCACCAATTAAGCAAGATTCCCTGAGTTTCATCTCTTCTGGCGAACCTTTAGCAATCCTTATTTGTCTGCTTTTTTTTCTTGCTAATATTCTGCTAGGTTTTAGAGGGGTCAACGCGTTCGAGGTTGAAAGAGAGAAAAAAGGGTGGAGGATGGAGTCCACTACCAAATGTAGTTAAAAAAGGAAAGTGTAGTCCCAACCAAACACACTAGCCTGACGTAGTTAACGAACCACAAGATAAGCCATATTTATATATGCCACCGACCGCGAATGGAGACCAAAATTTCAACTGAAGCTTATGGGTGTAATTAAAAAAAAGCTCAGTTTTTAATTTTCTTTTATTCCTGAACTGTCTCTTTCTTAAATAATCCATGTATCAACGTTGCGATGACTATTTAGTTAAACACATTCTTTTATCCAGGTTTTTGCTTCCTTTAAGCCTAAGCTTTTAAAGTTTAGACATTTTCCAGATTCAAAATCATGTACTGGATTTTGATCAGCATTGGAATAAGGATTCTAGACATAAGAAATAAGTTATTTTTGTTGTTTTGTTCATGGAAATCACTCCAGACAAGGCATGAAGCCACTTATTGTAAGGAGCTAACAAGAACGAAATATGATTATCACAAAGACAAGAGATGCCTATTGCCTTCGTCTTAAAAAAAAAAAAAAAGGCTATAGGTAGGAAGAAAACAGTCAGAAGCTTCTGGAATAGGAATCTGTATTACAATGAAGTATCAAAATATTTAATTGATGAAGACCACTAGACCAACAAGTTAAACGAGCTGAAACAAAAGAAGCAGGGAATAGATAATAAAATTCCGAAAAACACATATCATAACCTGAAGAACGCGACCTTCACTGTGCCTTTCGAGAGACACTTGAAAACCGGTTTGATCATGGCAATCAGCTCGCCATTGGTGTTGCACGCAATACGGTTTGTGTCCTTCTCAACCGAGGAAGAGGTAAGACCAGGAAGATACTGCCCACCGTAGGTGGATCTAATGTTCGGACGGATAGCCGCATGAGCGCAGAACATATACGATATAGCCATGCATCATTGGGCGATCGGACGATCTCATCTTTTGAAGGAAAGTAGAAAGTGGACTTTGGGTTTAGTTTCGGCAGCCTCGTAACTCTCGCTTCTCTTATTTGGTCCTTTAGTCCTCACATTACACGAGCGATGTTTCTGACAGAGGGGGAATAATTGCTGTTTTCTTGGTCGTAATCTATCCATCTAACAAAGGAGAGTAGAAAGTGGACTTTGGGTTTAGTTTCGGCAGCCTCGTAACTCTCGCTTCTCTTATTTGGTCCTTTAGTCCTCACATTACACGAGCGATGTTTCTGACAGAGGGGGAAGAATTGCGGTTTTCTGGGTAGGAATCTATCCATCTAACACTTATCGTTAGCTAGTTTTTAACCTTGAAGTAGTATTATTTTAGCTTCTTACATCAAGTGGCTTCATGCCTTGTCCGGAGCGATCACCATAAAAAGGAGAGGAAATTAGTGATGACGTACTCAGGGGCACGACACGCCTTAGTGTATTATTTATTATCATTTTTATACATATGTGTTGTTGTTCAGAGCGAGAAATAAGACTCACTTGGGATGAGTATACATCGCAATAATAGGGTTTTATTTCTCAATAACAAATGTTTATCGATTACGTTGTTTACGTGAATGATTGAGCCCTCTTTTGAAAATCTGAAATTTGTTAATAGCGAAATTGCGATGAGGTTTCATAAGAAAACTAGAGTTACAGTTTATTAGCTTAGTTAATTTATTTTACACTCGTTTGTGGCAGCGGAAATTGCAGAGTTCCCCGAAGGAAGGCGGCGAGCAGTCGATTTATTGTTGAGTGTCGTAAACGTTACGACATAACTAGTTAAGTATAGAATGTTATTTTAACAGGTTTATATGAATTATGTGTTATTGTTACTTTTATGGGTTGTCGACTAATTGTTGGGTATTATTAACATTTTTCGTAAAAGTGCAGGATAGTAAACAGTCGATAACTCGTAAACTCCCAGAAAAAAACAAAAACACATAATTTATATCAAA